>JAPJYX010000009.1:18232500-19482500 GCA_030503985.1 Himalopsyche tibetana | reverse complement strand
ACTTTCCCTTTGGCTGATAACATACGTTTAGTTAGCAGAAAGAAAAATATATTCAAATAAATCTTATATCGACTCGGACGCTTCTGCATGCGTCTGAGCCGCATTCTTACCCTACAATACACATAATCAATTTATTTTAATTTTTGCTACAGGGGTCGGCTGAAAATCTGGAAAGTAGATACACACAACGCATGTCAATAGTGAATATTTCTGTAAGATTATACTTATGGTTGGTGAGGTTCTCTGCTTTCCTTATAATCAGCCTTACTCCGATACATTCGGAGACACTTACCTCTATTTGGTTACGTGTAGGTATAAGAATAAACAAAACAATACAAAAATTACTATCAAGGCTTAATATAATGAATTTTTAATTCCGTTTATAATGTGCAGTGGGATTTCTTTCGTATGGCAAACGAGACAAGTATTGTTAATAAAAAAAACAAACAGGAACACGTATGATTTCGACAGTGGTTTAATTACTATTTTTCTTAACCTAGATTCTTATCCCTACCTACACCTAAGTTTCGGGAAGGCATGTTCGTAAAGATTAGTACCGGTTTCTCTAAACCGGTTTCGTGGCGTTACTAAAAAAAAATAGTGCTCGGTCTCGAAACCCGAGCGATATGAGAATATCTTCGGCCGCACTCGTTGAATTGAGTCCTCCTTCTCCTCCACTTAAGTGTATCTTATAGTTAGGAAGCTAAGGCAGGCGATCGCAGACCGACGTCCGCTTATTTGAAACCTACGCGGCGGCTTTTACAGGCCTTACCTGTGGTCCAGCGTCCGCTGGGACCGGCCGCAGCGTTGCAGATCATCCGATCTGACAGACTTATTTTGTCAGGCGTATACTCGCGTATTGGGGTCAGGGGTCGAACCTGACTTCCTTTCGGCGGGACGCCGCGATCATGGACCTGCTGAAAACAACTATTGAGCCGTGCTCTATTTCACCTAGACAAACGGATGGCCGGGGTGGAAAACGGTCTTCTGCCAGAAGGCCGTTTCCGATATGGCAGCCCACCTCAGAAGTGCATGATATATCGATATCATTATCCATTTGGCCGATGGATTTGGGTTATTGTATTAATTAAGGCGGTCGTCTATTGACCGGGGAAAGTCGCACTGGCAGGATGACGTCTGCAAGTGCGAGGCGTCGTAACGCAGAGGAATTTACACGTCTGCCATACCTCAGCCTCCGACCACGCATGCGGCCGCGAGACGTTGTGCCATTCGCTTGTCTTTGGTGAGGAGCACCTAATCGTCGACGTCCTGATTACACTAGGATGGGACACCAGACCTCGAGCAGTCACGTTCGACTCTCTACGCCACTGTCTGACCGGCGATTATTCCTAATCTGGTGCCTTCATCTCGCAAGCCCGCCCGCGAGAGATGACAGTTTTTAGTGCGGCGAGGTGGATCATACCTTCGTCCGCCAGCCTTGGCTTATACATAATTTGATTTAGACCAACGATCCCTTCTCCGCCCTGTAGGCAGTGCGGAGAATATTTACTAGGTTTACTTCCTTTCAAACAAACATCTTCGGTTACCGTTATCTTACTGAAGTTAATTTTCTCTCGCGGGCGTCTCGCCCTTAATTTTAACAATGAAATCTTAGCCCCAGCACTAGCAAGACGATGATTAATGATCGACTTTTAATTATAATAAATGCAATACAATCCTTAACTATGCACCTGTGTCGTGTCTAGTCTTACCACCGGCAATCTGTTACTAATACAAGGTTATGGGAGTTTGTTAATTTAGCGCGAGATAAATAACAACAGAACAAAATTAGGAACGATGATGCGAATTCCGCGCTGGCGACTCCCCTACCGACGATACGGTGTTGTATAAGATAATCAGAAAACATCCGTTATAGTTGTTTATCGACTTCGTTTAGAACGGGAACCCAAAGTGAGCGATACGGGAATGCGGCCCAATTTCGTTATTGAGAAAAACATTCTCAGCTAGCTATTCCGAAACTAGTACTCAAGTCTGATTATTAAGAGAGAATATTCAAATAGAAGAGAAATATTCTAATTCACTTATTGCGAAAAGAAGCGTCCAAGTTTAGTTGTTAAAAGAAAGTATGCGAATTAGTTGTTGACAAAACATTCCGATTTAGCTATAAGCAGAACCGCATTCGAATTTGGTTATTGAGAAAATATTCTAATGTTTTACCGCGAAAAGGAGTGCTTAGTTTCGTTATTAAAAGAAAGTATCCGAATAGTTATTGTAAAGAAATATTCTAATGTGGCTATCAAAAGAAAGGTATTTGTTTTAGTTATTGCGAAAAATTCCTAATGTGGTCATCACGAAAAGGAATGCTCAGTTCAGTTATTAAAGTAAATATTCAAATAGTTATTGAAATAAGAAAAATATTCAAGTTAGCTATAAAAGGACCGGTATTCGTTTGTAGTTCTAAAAAAATTATTCTACTTTAGTGATTGCGAAAAGAAGTGCTCGAGTGTAGTTATTAAAAGAAAATATTCGAATAGTTATTAAAAGAATCTTCCAATGTAGCTATCGAAGAAAGGTATTCGCTTTTGTTATTGAGCAAAATTCCTAATATAGTTATCGCGAAAAGAAGTGTTCAAGTTTAGTTATATAAAACTTATTCAAATTGAAAGGAGAGAATATGTTAATTTAGCTATAAAAAGAGAGGTATTCGTTTGTAGTTAGAAAAAAAATTATTCTACTTTAGTTACCGCGAAAAGAAGTGCTCGAGTGTAGTTATTAAAAGAAAATATTCAAATAGGTATAAAGAAAAATCTTCTGATGTAGCTATCGAAGAAAGGTATTCGCTGTAGTTATTGAGAGAAATTCCTAATGTAGTTATCGCGAAAAGAAGTGCTCGAGTTCAATTATCAAAAGAAGATATTCAAATAGTCATTGAAAGAAAGGTCTACGAATTTAGCTATACAAGGAGGTATTCGTTTTAGTTATTGAGAAAAATTCCTAATGTAGTTATCACGAAAAGAAGTGCTCGAGTTCAATTATTAAAGAAAATATTCGAATAGTGATTAAAAAAAACATTCGAAGTTAGCTATAAAAGGAGAGGTATTCGTTTGTAGTTTTAAATAAAAAAAAATTATTCTACTTTAGTTATCGCGAAAAGAAGTGCTCGAGAGTAGTTATTAAAAGAACATATTCAAATAGTTATAAAAAAAAATCTTCTAGTATAGCTATCGAAGAAAGGTATTCGCTTTAGTTATTTGAGCAAAACTCCGAATATAGTTATCGCGAAAAGAAGTGCTCAAGTTCAGTTATATAAAACTTATTCAAATTGAAAAGGGAGAATATTTTAATTTAGTTATAAAAAGAAAGTATTCGTTTGTAGTTCAAAAAAAACATTATTCTAATTTTGTTATCGCGAAAAGAAGTGCTCGAGTGTAGTTAGTAACAGAAAGATATTCAAATAGTGATGAAAAGAAATTATTCCGATTTAGCTATATAACGAGAAGTATTTGAATCTAGTTATTGAGAAGAAAAAAATTAGGAATTATCGGCCGGACTGAAATTAATTTATTATGATTATTAACGAACACTGAACACTATGCATTGGCTGAATTGAAAGTGAGTTAGTATGATTATGGCTTTAACTAGTGACGCTCCCGGTGGCTAAGTTAGTTAATTAGTTTCAGCACGCTTTATCTGGGGAAAAATCACCTCACGCGGCATCGGTGTCCGCGCGCAAACACACGTTTATTCTTAAATGAGAGCGATTGCGCAGTATGTAGCTCTAGACACTCCACTTACATTAGACTTTCTTGGGGGGGCCAGACTTCCGTCTGTCCGTGCAGTCCCATAGCCGACATATAGATAGTTATCAGATAAACAATTACAGTAGATAGCAAGAAGAAATAAACACAGGACAAATTATATGAGTAACACTAGAGCTGGTTAGACCTTCCGTTACCCGCGCCGCAGATCTACTTCTCCGACCGCTGAAACGAACTGGTGATTTGAAAAAAAAATGATGTGAATTCTTTATCAATCTTGCTTGGAAAAGCATTACATTTATGCACGATTTTATCGCAAAAAGGCCGCAAAGATACAGCCTTCTGCGTGAATGAGGTGAAAACGCGAAATCTCGCGGGTTTTAAGAGGCGGCTACACACATAGCTCGCTTTCAAGCATCTAGACCTGGTTCCTCCCTAATATCTAAGTACACTGGTTCAGAGATAAGGGAGAAACATATTTAAATCAACGTATTAGTTTTTCACAAACCTTGGAGATGACCTCGGAGTACTGGGTGGCGGCGCGGCAACGGAAACTTAATACACTCACATCACATTTATTCAGAGTCTAGTGGATAACCATAATATATATATATAACCACAATATTAACCATAACCATAATAACCCATCTGAGTTACACAGCGTAAATCGTTACCGATCTAAGAGTTTGTTTACACGTGGCAGCGTGGCGACTGCCACGCCGCCATCTTTTTAAAAAATACGTCTGCACTCTGCAAGCGATAGTCAAAGAAGAGAGAGTTTTTACCACTGCATCGCTGCACGCTGTCCTTTTCTTCCGGTATTTCGGTGTTGCCAATCCACAAAGCGCGTTTGGCCTACCTATATTCTGTTTTCCCCACTTTCTCGAAGATTAACTACACTTTAAACTGATTATTATTAGCTTCTATCTCTTCTACTAGAGTTTTTAATTTATACGACAGTTGTAACTTTGCGATTCTGGTATGAAAACGTTGAAAGATGTCGTAGCCCGATTAACTGAACTGTGACAATATATTGGTCCGTAACGAAACGACCGGAACACTGTTAAATTTACCAAAATGTATTTCGTAAAACTCGCCGTCAATAATGTAACAAGGCATTTTCGTTTATACGCCAGATATTGATCACGCTTTCGTACCATTCGACGTCGTAAGATTATCATTGTACAAGTAAACAACAAACAGCTTTGTATAAACTGCACATTGTGAAGAAGACGACAATTAGAATGTCATTATATTATATAAGAGTGTAAATTAGGGACTACAATCAAATATTCGGTATATTTTTGATATTCGGATACTAAAATATTTGAATGTTACTCGTAATTTTTCACATGAATAATCGATTCAAACGTGGAGTTTATATGGCACAATTTTTTATTCGGCGTTGTGTTATTTAAGTGTTTTAGTTTTAATAAACGCACAATTTACTTGCTCAATTTCGCAAAATAATATACATATTAATTTTACTATTTGTAATGACAACATTTAACTGTTAACAATTTTATATCTTTTAAATGACAAAGAAATGATATGTATTATATGACGAAAGATTTTCTTATTTTGTTTTGGAGAGCAAACATATTTAAATGTTTTTATAGATAACAATATTTTATTATTCGATGTTATCTTACGAAATATTTCAATAGTCGCTATATATTGAATCAGACTTATTTAATCGTTTTTCTCATTTTTCTTCCCTCCTTTAAGGAAAATTATATAAACTTTTGAATATTGCATTTCAACAGTTTTTTTATAATTTAAAAATACAGCTAGCACTGTAGTAGAACCTTCTCTAAGTTATCAGATGGTTTTAGATATGATTGTTGCCATGTCTGATAAAGAAGATTTTTTCTTATTTTTCAAATTCGAATACTTTAGACATTGGTATGTCCGATGTGCTTTAGGCTTAAGATTATTTTGAGGGATTTCGATTTCGGAGGCCACGGGCTCAAATCCCAGTCTTAAATTCTCTCCAACCCATTCTATTCTAAAAACGGGTGTAGCAAAAGTGATTAGATAGCCACTAGTCATGTCCTTATACCCCTACTCTTTTCTAAAAAGAGAAATTGAGCAACTGAGTAACAAAACTTTTGCGTAGAAAAACTTCTGACGAGATACTTTCATTTGGAGGTCATATACTCCACATTGGTAGCGGATATTGAATTTAAAAAAATACAGTTCTTGCATAATCACAGTGCTGCAAGTGAATTCTTAAACGAACTAATTAAACGCCTGTTCGAAGTGAGTGAAACCAAGCTATAGGTGGTGGGGGTTTTCTTCCGGCTGAGGAAATAGAAGCGGTTTCTATTCACTCGCTCGTTTGAATCACTCGTCGGATTGCTTGACCGAATCCTGTACGTTGCGATCAAATTGTTTTGTATTCGTCAGAGTTCACTCTCTCGACCACATACTTGATTGGTCTAAATGTGTATTTTTCGGAGAGAGTAAAATAACGCTACTACAGGCACAATTCGGGTATAACAGACATTCATATCTTCGAACACAAATCGGTGAAAATGTATTTCATAACACTGTTCAATCAGTAAACACTGCAACTGACGACTACATGTTCAGCGTACGCAAAATAAATTTCTTTCGAAAAACAAAATAACGGTGATATTTTTTTTCAAACGTTCTTTTCTCCTACGTGTGTTATGCTTACATTATTGACTTGTGAATTAATTTATCCACAGAATTCATTTATCACTTATCTACAGTTTTCTTTACGCAAGGATATGTAACTTTACTGTATAGATTTTTATTTGTCTCTAGTATATAGTGAAGTGATATATCCGTATATAATATCTTATTGGGGCTGTGCCCAAGTTAAGTAGATCTACATATTATTGCGTATACGACCGTATGCTATCTCCCAAGGCATGTGGTCGATCTTTGTGTTGACCCTGCTCGCATTCTATCTTCATGCGACAATACACGACGTGATGTAAATGACAATGTACAAGGCCTCTGGCGGATCCTGGATGCCTTCTAACGTACACATACATACTCTGGACCTGTATTATGGTACATCACTAATTAGTAGACACTTCCGTCAAATTAGAACGGCAACGATTCAGGTAGGCCACGGCAGTACTTCTCAACTTGGATCATAATACCAGCAGTCGGTAAAATTGGTATCTTGAATATTTTTTTAAAAGCTAATAAAAAATATCTGGCATTATATAGAGATATTTTTAAATTTTGAAATAAAATGAGAAAATATAAAATTTAATTTAATACACAGATTATGTTATAAATTGTGATACGTTTTTGCCTCTTTGGGAAGTATTTTTAAGCTTTAAGCGATCTATTTTGTAACAAAGTTATTAAAAATACATATTTATAAAAAATGTACTGTATTTCCTCGATTATAAGACTCACTCTTGCTTTTATATACCATTAATAAAAAAAACGTTACACTTCGTCATTTAATACGTCATCGATTTTAAAAAGCACCCCGAATTTAGACGCCAAAATATTTAAATCTCATAATCGAGGAAAAACGGTATTTCGATAAAGTTACAGCCAAATCCATCGAAAACACATGAAATAAAACACAAAAGAGAATCGTTTTCCAACTCATATGTGATCGACTTGTAAAAAGAGACTTCCCTAAACCCCATTACCAAGATCTCAACTATATTTCTTAAAAACTTAAACTGATATCGAATTTTCTGGGTATTTATTTGACGTAGTAGCATATTATTTTATGTATGAATACAATTAAATCTCCTATTTAAACAAAAAATATATATTATGGCTTGTTTCATCTGAAATTAATTTTACTCTTATCTTACTAGACACCATGGCGTTAGTTAGATGACGAAGATTTTCAAATGATTAATATCTTGACCAGGAGACCACCACTCAATAAAAAATCCAACATTTTTTTTTAAAATAATTTATGTACTCTTTGTTTAAATAAATAAAATGCATCTAATGAAAAGTTTGAGAAACATTTGTATTATACAAGCTTATGTAAGCTTTACCCAAGACACTAATTTTATGTATGTGCACTTTAGTTATTAGGGTGCCTCTATAAATTATTTATTATTATTGCTATCACCTGTATTGACCTATGACGTCAAAGGTATTTTGACTCATATGAAAATTGTTTTATAGTGTTTTTAATATAACAGATTCAAGAAATTGCGTACCCGATGATATTATATTAGTTGCTTCAAAATTATAAATTTTAAATGTTGAATGGTGAATTAAAATTTATATCCTCTTTTGTCTTCTGGTTTTTATACGGGTTGCCGAATCATATTATTTTTTATTAAATTTTATCTCTGACAAATGCAACGCCAGCTGCAGGAGTTGTCTTATTTATCAATGCATTTCACATCTGAGTGGTTACATTCATAAATATTTTTTTTTGTATTGCGAAATTATATTTGATAATTTTGTTATTCCAATAGTTTGCCTCCTTGAGAAGCATCATCAGACACATTGCAAAGTTAAAAAATTAACTAAAAATGTATTCTAGCTCTTAAGTTATATTTTACAAAATAAAAGTCGGGCTTTGTCTTTTTTCACTTTTGTCTTTTGAAATTTCAATATTGTTCACTTTTGAGGTCACTGTTCACATTATATTTTAAAAAAAAACACTCTTTTGTACTAATTCCACATTTATTTAATATGATCATGACCGGTATCGTTCATGAATCTACATTGTAATAGTTATATTTATACCGTAGTAGTAATATAGCGATGTATTAATGTATATTATTTTACATTCATTCATTGTGTTTTATTTGTTTAATTAAATATTTTTTTTTTCTATTCCGTTCTCCTCAATCATATTGAATTGGTTTTTATAACATCTACTTTCTACAATACAGAACATTGGTATCAGGAGTTATGGCATGTATTTTATTTTTCTTTTTACGATTAAAAACCATACCAAGCGTGTAGTGTGTACTTTTATGCCCTAACAAGTTACAAATGATTATCCATGCTCCAGGTTATAATTTTTTTTTACTGTGAATGTTATTTAAAAATACAAGCCTGCTTTCTTCCATTTTATGAATTTTATTATTCTCGATTTTACGGAAAAGGGATCCTGCCATCATCCAAACTATTCTCTATCTTTTTAACCCTCCAGAGACGAGAGCTTTTTTCCGATAAAAAAAATATTTTCTAAGCCATATTGAAGTCACGGATAACTTTTATTCCTATCCAAAATTTAAAAAAAAAAAAACGCAAAGTCGTTGTATAGAAACCCCGTATGACTATATGGTCATGCTCATCTTTTTATTACCGTGTAATATTGAGTACGGACAGTAGTAAGGACAAAAGTGACCGTATGGGCTTGCAAACATTCGGGGTTGAAATATAGCTAAACGTGATTTTTTTTTAAATATTTACAATTTGACCTCTTTAGATCAACATAATTTCAAAACAAATATATTAGCAAAATAACTGTAAATAATTTTATGTTTTTATAAAAAAATATCTAACAATTTCAAAAATTAAATTAAAAAAAACGGAAATTCAAAAAATCACATGTGCTTTTGGAGACCGTTCCTGTTCCCACGGCTGATGACTTACTGTAGTCCGTACCCTTCTTAACCAAATATGAGCAAAAGCAACGATATTCAGGTAGAAAAAGTATGAATAGTGGGATCAATAGACAACGGTGTTTTGTGTGACCATATGGTGACGCTCGTCCTTGGAGGGTTTTAATCTAATAATTATTCTTTTATTATCCAGCTATATTTTCAATCGTTTTACGTTTCTTATTGTTTTAATTTGAATGGTTTTGTAGTGCTCATTGTTATATATGAGAAGGTTGACATCAAACACGCCCAAAAATAATATATCGCTATAATATTGGAGTACATACTGTTTCAAAAACATCGCTATTTTTATTTTTCTTTAAACATCGCTAAAAACCTCATAGTTTCCGAGCAATTATTAATTAATTAATTGTCTACGTTTTAATGAGAAAAATATGTTTTTTTCTATTTACAAAAAAGTCGATCTGGTCATTTTTTATCTCAAGCTCTCCAATTATCTTTTCGTTGTATTAGCTACGGCGTAGATAGTATCGTAGATCAATTGTTTCGTAGAAACAAGAAGATCTTTATTTTACTGGTATTGGGATTACAATATTGTTGACACTACATTTAAACACATGAAATGGAATAAATTAAGGTTTATCGATGCTTATATTCTAATACACAAAGCAAAAGTATGTAATTGGTATCTGGTATGTTATCAGTACAAGTCGGAACTGTCAAAATTCATCAACTAGTGTGTCTTTGAGTAAACTGATTCTAGAAGTACATAAAATCTAATCTATATGGAAGGTTGTTGTGAACAATAGGGAATTGAATATTTAATCATTTACAGTGACAGCTGACAAAATGGTCAACAAACTAAGTTTACCGAGACAATAAAATTCTCGATTGTATCCACATCATCTAATTGCGTAAATATGCATATATTGTTAGTTTACGGTGTTAACAGTGTTTGTAGTTTGGTAAATAAAATAAACAAACACATTTTTATCATTTAATCTTGAAACTATTTAATCTACCAGTTTATTTTTTAATTTAAAATGAAGATTTATAAGTAGGGGCATTGTCTAAATAAAACAATATTGTTGCTATGTGTAAGAAATAATCAATGAAATATGCTAAACTCATTCTTACTAATCACAAAATATAAATCTGATAATTTTCATTTTCACGTCTATTTTTTATATTATCTTTGAAGGCTTTTCTTGTTTTTAATATCATTTATATATCACCACTAAAACACTACAACTATGTAACTTGATCTGTAAACGATCTTGCATTTCCTTGTACAAAATTCATTGAAAAACATTATTTATTTTTCCCAGTTTTACAATACACCATTCTTGATTTTTATTCCAAAAATAATGTCAATTTCATTTTCTCAATAATGATCAAACTGAAGTTACTTATACGCTTATCGTATTTAAGAGGTGATATAATATAATAAATATAATCATTCCTTGTATCAGGAAAAAAATACTTTTTCGTTAGTTAAGCTACTGTCAATTCCAATAGACATAAGTGAATAGATGACTGTGATTTTCCCAGCCCTTATTACGAGTGTAGAATGATCGGCTTAAGCAATTTTAAAGTTGAAGCATAACTTGTAGAAAGCATTTCTTTAAATGCTCCATGTTTATATTCGAAGATATTTTTATTTAAAAATATGTGGTACCTATTACAAGTTATGATAACAAAGCGTCAATATTCTCGAAATTAAAAAAACGTATACGATAAATTCGATGAGAGTTTTCCAAGTCACTTGAAATAAACTCGATGGTAAGAAACATATTAGACACATGCTTAAAATCTCAAATTTGATATTGATTTTACTGAGACTTTCACCCAGACCAGTCTGGTCGCTAGGGCAAGTCTCTTTGATCAAAGATTTTTTATTAATATTAGATAAATCACAATTTATGATCAAACCGGTATAAAAATAAAAATATGCTTACGAAATCATCGAGAAAAATATTTATATATGATTTTGCAACGACAATATTTTTAATACTAGCCATGTACATACCGAAAGCACCTAAGCAAACAAACTGATATTTTGAGAAATTTTGGGAGGTTCACAAAAATAGTACGAAAAAAACTTTCGTCTGTGTAGCCTGAAGCACGTAAAGAAAATTCAAAAGCATTATTGCAAATTGGAAAAAATATATTACAGTAAACTCATTACAAATCGAAAGATTTTCTTCAAAACAATTATTTCCTTTTCCCCGGCAGCACGCCAAATTAATCGTTAGTTTTTTTTCCATTATATTTTTGAAGTGATTTTTAATTCAAAAATTTTGGTGCAACAGAAAATTTAAAATACTTCTTTCGTTTGAAAACCAAACCTTGTGCACAAAATCAAGGATATATCAAAAAATTTACTCGCGTGAACGATTTTCCGAATAACGCGCGACTTTTATAAATGGAGCTTTAATCAAGTGAAGCCGGTCATCACATTTCCCACTGGAGGATGTTCACAGTTTGTTTTGTTGGAGTACGAAGCTGGTGGCGAGTGTGAACACACAAGGATTTAAAGGACAACAGCGCAGATCTCATTTGCCAGTAATCCTTTGTTGATTAAACCTGTGTTTAGATACAACGCACAGCCAACAGCGGCCGATAATGCCAGCGCCACTTTTAACGTGCCATTGCGAAAAATACTAAACGAAATACGAGCACAAGTGTAACGAGTAAATATTATTATTACCTACGAACCAGGTGGATATTTGACAAAAACGTACCTTTAGCTTAGCTTCGGAAAACCCTTTTTATAATTATTGTGTAGATTGTATTTAAAAGGGAGTCGCTAGATTACTAATATCATCCCTTTTTTGTTATTCTCATATTACACCCTTACTAATGGTAGCAGTCAACGACAATTTAAGGTTAACAAAATTTCACAGATACAGGTTTCAAATAATAAAATCCCTTTTATAATGAAACGATACTAGGTCGAATATTGTTGAAGCAATATTTGTATTCCTTTTCCTTAATTCTAAATGAACCAAAATAATTTCACAAATTGTTATTAAAATTTCGTGCTTTAAGCCTACTATTATATAATACTTCTATATTTAGCTAATATAGTTATTTTAATATTAGTTTATTATAATGCTATTTTAGTTTGAATTTTATTCTAGTGGTTAATAATAAACTTACATACCGTCAATAAATTATCGAGCGGTAAAAATACGATATCATTAAATATTGAATCGGAATTTATTTTAAAAAAATACTCTTCATGAGCTACACCGATGTTGATTTTAATAAATAAACATGGAATAAGGTCAAACGGGTTTTTTTTAAATGATGCCTTTTCACTAAGTAGTAAGTCAAAATGTTTATACTTAAAAATACAGTAAATAATTAAGTTAAGTGTTTGAAATGCTTTGGAACGAGTCTTTACTCTACGAAATCGGTCCAGGTCTTTATTGATTATATTATGAAGTTTATGCAAATGATATGGACCCATTTTAATACTTGCGGTAAACGATGGTTTAACGATTCAACCAAAAATTGTTTGTTTTTAATTATGATTCTTTTTTCTATCATATATCTTTAAATGAAAACAAAAAAAAACGCTTATTAGCCGAAAGACCACACAATTAAATAAATATAAGCGAAATAAAACTGTTTGTACCCAAATAATACCAGATTTGAAGTATTCTTATTTATGAATATATTGCTAATTAAGATTTAAAATATTTTTGTCGTATGCCTTTATTAAGCTTTTAGAATACCAACATTTTGTTTTCCGATTTTGACAAAATGTGGTTATCACTTTTAGGTTGTTCACTGTCAATACTTGGTGGAAAGGCATTATATTAATAAAAACACAATATTCCTTTGTACTTCATTCCACTTTATCAATTAGGTCAGGACAGGTTTCGCTCATTGCGAGCATTGTCAACTAGTGTATCCAATCCCTGAGCCTTTTTCCAATCCCGGGATCCTGGGATTGAGATTTTCTCACCGAGGAATTTGAAATTCTCAATTCGCTATACTTTTTCCCCGATTGTCCCAGAACCTCGTTTTTTTTTTTTTTTAGCTCACCGAGGAATTTGAAATCCCCGATTTGCTTATTTTTTATGTTCTTACAAATAAACGTATCCAAACTAAAAAAATCAATTTGGCAATCTTCAATTTATACAAGAAGCAAACAACTAAAATGAAAAAACTAAATTTATTGAAAAGAAAAGAGAGGGGTTGTTCCATTGTATAGCAAACAGCTCTCGTTAAACAACTTCGAATAGGATTAATTGATTTGGCATTTACTTGGTAGAACTCCATTATAACAGATTCAAAATATCAAAGTATTTTAGTTCTACAGTTTTTAATAATTTTATGCATTTATAGCTATTTCGGCTTTCGCCATCGTCAGAACTATGTTTCAACTTATGTTTTGCTCAGCTATATATACTGGCTCTGAAGAGATACACAATGCATCAAGTTATTCACTCTAACATCCTAATTATAATTACAATATTACATTTATCAAATGTGATTCTAGTATTTCAAAGAACGATTGACAATCTGGGTTTATTTCTTAAAACATTAATTAGGATAAAATTAAACTGATATTTATTATTAATTACATTACCTAAAATTTATTAACTATGGCTTTATTGTTTCTTTTGTTGATTTTTCAAAGTAAATTAGGATAAATTATACTAATATTTATTATTAATTACATTAGGGGTTTTAACAACGGTGATGGATTAATAATCGTTTGTTTGTTTAAGATGTTTTGTTTATGCCTATTAATTTCAAGTTGTTCTAATAAATTTAATTTTTAACCCTTATGACAACGATGCAAAACGGTTGGCTCTAAGCATAGTTCTTACGATGGCAAAAGCCGAAATAGCTATCAACGCATAAAATTATTAAAAATTGTAGAACTAAAATACTTTGATATTTTTAATCTGTTCGAATAGGATACTAAATAAACAGTTCATTTGCTATCACATTAGAAACGGATATGGTTGAAAAATATAAATTATATTTTCTACATACATCTAGTAAATTTACAATTCAATGCTGAATATAATACACTCAGCAATAATAATAAGTTTGTTATGTAAAGTTATATTTAACAAATATATGTTCATCTATGTTTTAAATCAAATATTTCTTCGCTCAAGAAGATTTATATCTAAATGTAAAAATACATCTCGATGACATTTTGTTACGAAGTGTGTAATGGATCGCTTTAGATTACATGTTTTCGGTGCAAACGTCTTGCTATAAAACAGTTTTACTTTATTTTTCCCATCTTAATAATATGTTTACTGAAGAAAGCTTTATTATTAGAACATACTCGTAGGTTTTATGGTATTCGTGACACGTTTGCTATGTGACTTTCATTATTATTTCCCTCCGGAAGTATTTTTAACCTTCTCATTTTATTTGAAAAAAATAAAAAAAA
Organism: Himalopsyche tibetana; assembly: GCA_030503985.1. NCBI lineage: Eukaryota > Metazoa > Arthropoda > Insecta > Trichoptera > Rhyacophilidae > Himalopsyche > Himalopsyche tibetana. Next base: position 19,467,810 of record JAPJYX010000009.1, on the reverse strand, counting down.
ACGATAAACCAAAAAACAAATTTTGCTAGTTACAATCTTTAAACAAGATATTTAGAATACCAGATTTTTTAAGGCGGATAGTTCTATAAAATAAAAAAGTAATATTTTTGCTCCTGAAATCAGTTTAAGCAAAAAAAAAAAAGAAAATTATCCATTTCAGTAATTATTTATTTTCTAATATCACTCTCTCTACGTCTCACTAATTATATTAAATAAGTAAAATACTAGGAAGTATATGTAAATTAATCATGCAGCATACAAAACGGGTAAATCATTTTTTATAATCTTGACATAATATTATTTTGTATTCCAAATTATTTCGAATATACATGTAATGGAGATTTGCTGTTTTATTCAGATGCGATTACACGGGGTCAATGTATTATAAATGCATCAGTTTACTATAAAATTAAAAATAACTTAGATTATTTCACGTATTGTCCTACAAACTGTGACACGTGTTTTGCCTCTTTCAGGCATCCTCAGACAATCTTAGTTTCACAAATGCTTGTTTAAGTACGAATGATTTTAATTTGACTGTTCTGACATACTATAAAAATAAAAACGGGAAGTAAGGAGGGGAGGATAGAAAAAACAACAAACAATAATGATACTAAGTACATATGACATTTACGTTACAAAATGTTTAACTAATGAGTTTCATCAATTAGTAAAGAAGGATGCCTCTGAAAAAGGCGAAACACGTGTCACAGTTTTTAATTTTATATTAAAAAGAACTTCCACAAAGTTACCGCCGAATCCATCGAAGGAATCCGTTTACGTTTATTTTTAGATATTATTGTCGCTTGGGAATACTCTTAAGACATAAACTTCAGACAAGACAACATGTTGATATTGTACCGCCGATATTTATTTACCCCCACACTTCTCGAAATTTTTTTTTCATTCGGTTGGTAAACGTCCGCGTGACCGCCAAATGTATTTTAGTATACTTTTTTACAAATGCTTGACCTATCAATTTTTCTTTGTTGAGGTGATATATCACCATTTTCTATATTGCTAACAAGTTATTACCTTCATCTGCTTGATTATCAATTGCTTACTCTTTTTTAGCCAGCTGTTATGTTATTTTCAAATTCTTCAAAGAAATGTGAAGATAACAATGTTTCAGAAAAAGATTTCTTAGTTAGGGTCATCGTTTCTTGCACTGAAAAGTTGAAGTAAAGACTGAAAAATCTGATGGAAGACATTTGCAAAATTTGGAATAAGACATTAAAATGTCGATTTGAACTTTTTGAGTGCCACCAACAACACATCCAGAAAAACTGATTCTGCGTTCAATATTTACACTATTGCACATTTGTTTGAAAAATAATAGATTTATAAAAAATAAAGCTAGCTGTAGACACTGGCAATTTCACATGTGATTAAGTGGTTGCATAATTTTTAAAACAAACAAAGATGTGTATTACACACATTGTGTAAACTACGTGTGTAAGAACAATTCCTTGATTTATTAAGCAAACACTACCATAGCCCCCTATGGATGGAGGCGGTAATGACACTACCCATTGGGCATTAAAACGAGAAAAAAACTCTTTTAACTCGCTTCGTTTGCACACATTATATTTATTTTTAAAGCATACATTTTAATTGAACACACGTGAAGGACATCTAAAGTCGGCTAATATATCGACTGTGGAAAGGAAAAAGGACGTAACCCACATATATCAAATTTTACAGGAGGCGCAAAAAACGTATTTGGATGATTTTGGGCCATATGCAAATTATGACTTATACACAACCCTAAATTGCATGGAGACTCTAAACTGGTGTTTAATTGACATAACCTAATATCAATTACAGAAATTATCCAGTAAAAACCTTTATTTCAGTCGTTTTTCTTGGTTTTAATTTTTTACAAGGTCATCTTTTTCAAACTGAAAAGCTAAATTTAGATACTAATTCGGCATTTACAGCTTGCATCCTTTTGATAGGACGTTTATCAAGTTTGATACATTGCGATAATCGAAAAAAACCTGTTTTTGAAAAACTGTGGGTTACGTCATTTTTCCTTTCCAAAATCGAACGTATTATAAGGTCTGTAAATTATTGTTCTACGCCATCTAAATTATTACCCAAATCTATGTTATTATCTATGCTCGTTTAGAGTAGTTAGCAGCCCTACATTATTGACGTTGACTTTTGACAGATTCGAAACAAAACAAACAATCGAATACGTAAATTTATTTATCTAGTATTTTAAAAAAATGGAATATTGTATTAACATGAGATTTGATGTAATATGCCGTGCTTGTTTATGCAATAACATAGCTGAAAAACATTCTTTGCTGGCGGAAAACGTTATGGACATGTTCCAGTGCTGTACTAATATTCAGGTATATTGTTTGTAATAAAAAATCTATTTACATAAGTACCTACTGGTTATTGCACCGCAACATGCTTTCCAAAGAAAGGTAAAAGTAGAGTATAGCTCGTCATGGATTTTTACAGCGAAAAACTTCACAAACTAAGCTAAAAACAACGCCACGATTTAAAATTATTTTTTGAGAGCTTTATAATTGTGTTAAAACCACACATTATTACGAAGAACACTGATAAATGATGCGAAATACGAAATATTTTTCAGTACATCGCCTCTGTTTTCCATTATGGCGGCGCCATTATAATGGAAATCCTAAATAATAATTGTATTTAACGTTTTCCATTTATTGTCATTTTGTTATAGATTTCAACTGATGATGAATTACCGTGTCAATTGTGCACAACTTGCTTTGAGAAACTATCAACATTGTATTTATTTAGACAACTCTGTAGTAAATCAAACGAAACTCTTCAAAAATATTTGAAAAATATTAAAAGCGAAACATACACCAAGAGTCTGGATACACAACCGAATATTGATATTACTAAAGAATTCGAACATGAAGTTTTTAACGACAATGATTTTCCATATAACTCAGACGAATTAACTAGATGTATTGAAACCAATGTTCCGCAGTCAGTCAGAGAAAATTCCAAATCAGAGGATAATGTTATCTTGCCTAATGACTCCAAAAAAATCAAATTTTCTTGTGAAATATGTCATAAATGGTTCTACCAAAAAGAAAGACTTGACGGTCATGTAAGAATGCATGAAGGAAAGAAGGTACTGATGTTTTCTATTTTTTTGTATTAGATCATATTATATTTTCAATTTGGTAAATGATAATATGTGGCGAATACAAGAGTGAATTAAATGAGAATACGTTTCTATTGATACTGCAAATAGTAGAAAAATAATCAAATTGTACCGTAGAAGTAGGCAAACCACACCTATTCACATATATGCCAACATATCATGGTAAAACACCGCTAGAAATTTCAAGGTCTTAAATAGTCAAGTCTTCTCATTTTCTTGTTCCCTGAAAACTTTGAATTTTTTGATATAAAACCAATTTATTTATATTACAAAAATTGTAAATTACTACTTTATTGCTTTACTAGCGGATAAAGATTTCATTGTAAAAAAAATTGAAAACTAGAAATTGGCAAAGAAGTCAACCGAGTAAATTCCGACAGTCTACTTTATTACTAACCTATTGTATTAACAGTATACTCATTGTTTATGTATGGTCTATCTTAAGCCAGCTGTTTGTGAAATCTGTGGAAGGGAATTCAGAAACTGGAATGGACTATGGCAGCACAAATTTCTTCACGATGGCATCAAAAAGTATTCATGCAAGGTTTGCATCAACATAAATTTATTTAAAAAAAACAATTCAATCGAAGCATCTTCTTCCCCACATCTGCTGTTTGTAATATTCACATGCCATTAATATAATTCAGTGGTAAGATAATCACTCTCGATACGCCCCGTTCATAGGATAGGATGGGTGAGAGGGGGAAATTCAAGACATCACCCTCTATCCCTACCCCAAGCCCTATCCTTCTATCCCTACTCTCTTTGGAAAAAGAGAGGTTGAGCAACTGAGTAACAAGCAGTTCTCGTAGAAACACTTCTGTTGAGATAAACTCCATTAGGAGTCCATATGCTCCACATTGGGAGCGGACATGGTTTAAAAAAAAAATATATAATATAATTAATACAAAGAAACCCCAAACTATCTTCTCACATTCATCATTTCCCTATCTATTTCTATATTATGATCCAGCCACAAATTTATTTTGAGCTGAGGAGTAAAAATAATTCAAGAAGTTGAAAGAAATCCTGAAGAAATCTTGCTGACATTGCAATGTCTGGGACTAGCACCGTCAACTCTTAACTCGATTGTTGCTAAGAAGAATGGGGTCTTGAATTTTATTGTTATAATAATGATTAACACTGAAGTACCGAAAGGTCGAAAATAGGATTGAAAATTATTTAAAAAAAGTTATCAGTTTTCCACTTTTACGTTATCAATTAATATAATCTATAAAACCCACGAGTCGTTCAGCTTTGCAGTTTAGATTGAAGCCAAAATGAAGATAACATTTGAAACTTTACTACTCATCTTATTTCACTATTTTCATTAATAAATAAAATTATTCTTTTCATTGATTTCCAGACTTGTAACAAGAAATTTTCATACCTGACCGGTCTACGAATACACGAAAAGATCCACACCGGTATCAAGTCCATAGTATGCGAACTCTGTGGAAAAGCTTTCAAAACACAAGGAGAACTACGGGTAATAATGAAGTTGAACGAAGTTACTTGGTAGAACTCCATGATTAGGGTTTAAATCTGAAATAGCTATCAACTAAATGTAAAACCTATAATTGTACAACTAAAATGCATTGATATTTTTTGACCTTATAATTAAAAATAATCTCTGCCTGCCAACGTATATTTTATGTCAATCTCACTTTTATTTATTTTCTTCAGAACTACTGTAATGTAGACATAGTAATGATTTCTTCTTTGATTATATCCACTCACCGTGTGGAGCATATAACCTCCATGCGGCACCTCTGAATTTCTAGTCATCTTCTTTCTCCGATGTCACGTTGGCATAATGCATACATCACAAAATCATGGACACAATCCAGAGTGGAATACCGTACACATTCAATATTCTCCATAGTAAAAAGCATAGCATTGCTAGGGCATAGATTACAGGTTGCGTGAAGATCATTATTCTTGGTCGGGCTCTATTACTCTACGAGATCACTTATTTTGAAGACTCACGTCTTCAAATACATATCCATCAATGGATTAAAAAATCAATATATATATATATAAGAGCACAACAGCGACCACTCTGTTATGAGTCTAACAAATTGTATACCTGTATAATACTTACATATAGATACTTCATACATAAATAGTTTGGGTTTTTGTATTTTGTGTACAAAATTTTCAGGCGCACATGTTTTCTCACACAGACGCCAAACCGTACAAGTGCCCGGATTGTCTAAAATCTTTCAAAACGAAAGTAAGATTTAAAGTACACATTCTGAGGTGCTCTGGGGAAAAAAACTTTGTCTGCAATATATGCGGAAAGCGATCTGTGGTCAAACAAGACCTGGAATCTCATATGCGAATCCATTCTGGGGAGAAACCTTTTTCCTGTGCTGTCTGCCACAAAATGTTTACGTATGTATTTTTTTACAAATTATTTTTTTTTGTTATTTTTCAAATAGACTGAAATTGTCCTGTTTATATAAACATCATTTTATGTATATTAAGCGCATGATAAGAGTAGATCAATTTTACCTCTTTCAAATATTTGACAGTGACTAAAATAAAATTGATTGTTATAATTTTCACAATGACAATGTTGATAAAATCATAGGTTCCGATTTGCCGATTTTTAAATGTTGTAGAGTTGATAGATTTGTATTTATATTCAAATACAATATTATCAGACCGGTTACTTTATAAATAAGTATATATGTTATGAAAAGTGTGAATTCGGCAATAATTGTTTTGCTTCTTTCATGCATTCGGCAAGGTAAATAGTAGCGCTACCTCGGTGTTTTTTTTGTTGCATCCTATCCAAATGGCATTTGCTTTTATAAAAATGTATTTATCATCACACTAGCATGCATCTCTTTGTATCAGGCAAAAAAAGTCTAAAACTTTTATATGATGATGTAAGAATTTTATAAATATGTTTTTTCGCGATTTGCGAATAAATATTAATAATTTTTGTTTATATTTTAGAACTCAAAGTAATCTGGCATCCCACAAACGCTTACACGCAGGGAAAAAACCTTACCCTTGCGATTTGTGCTCTTTGGCTTTTGCAACGGCAAATGTTCTCAAGAATCACCGCATGATTCACACCGGTGAGAGACCGCACACGTGTCTCGTCTGTAAAAAATCTTTCACCCAAATCACATCACTTAAAACTCACAGCAAAATTCACAACAAGAAGATGACAAATCATAATAAATGAATGTGGAGTTGAAAACCACACTAGAGTTGGAGAACGATGAGTTATGTATTCTTTATTTCATATTCGAAAAAGGAAAAATAAGGTAATGGACAAACACCACCGTGATTACGTGTATATTGAATATTTTATTTCCTATATTATACTTTTCTTGAAATAAAGACTTGTGGACCTTTTTTTATACGTATTTTATTTTTAGTTTTAATTTAATAAATATTCGTATTTTTATGAAAAATATTCTTTAATTGGTTTATCTGAACTCATAATTACTTCATTCTTTTTCAAGCAGCTTTTCATATGATTTCGTAAGACGGTTTTTTGAGCAAACGTCTTTCTGCATAAATTACATTCAAGAGGTCGTTCTCCAGTGTGAGTTCTATAAAAGATAATTTTATTCAGTAATATGTTTCCAAAAAACCAGGTTATACAAAATACATATAAACATTATTATTTCCACGACTTGCTATTCAAAAATCATTAGTGCATTATTAAAATTATTAGGGTGCAGTAAAATTTATGCGAGTGTTAATCCCAGAGGTGTGATATAAAAAAAGAATTATGCAAATTAGCAACTGTAGTCCTCTTGGGTTGGTTGAGCGATGAATTAATTCTGTTATATAGGATTACATTTTCAATTCAAGAGTTGATACCTTTAATATTGTAATTATAATTAGGATGTTAGAGTAAATAACTTGATGCATTGTGTATCTCTTCAGAGCCAGTATATATATCCGAGCAAAAATAAGTTTAAACATAGTTCTGACGATGGCGCAAGCCGAAATAGCTATCGACGTATAAATTATTAAAACTGTAGAACTAAAATACTTTGATATTTTAAATCTGTTATAATGGAGTTCTACCAAGTAAATGCCAAATCAATTAATTAATAATGATACCTTTTGTGTTCAGTAACTATTGTTGAAGAACTGAAAGCTTTTTGGCAGATGTCACACTTGTGGGACTTTTCACCTGTATGAGTTCTCAAGTGATTGACCAGCAAAGGTTTCCTTTTAAATTGTCTTCCACATTGGTCGCAGGCGTATGGCTTGGATTCGGAGTGCAATACAGTATGCCTAACCATCTGAAATTTCAGCCCGTAGATTGTAAATAGCTTTGTTACCATAATATACAAAAAATTCATTAGAATGTTTCCAATGTGAGTATCAATTTCCCTTTTCAGTAATATTAAGGATAGGGTAAAGTTAGTAGGACTTGACAACCAATCGCTCCGTGCCTTATTTTTAACAATAAGCATGGTAGGGAATTTTACTTTGCAGTGATATGAGTACAGGATCCAAAGTCCACATTGAAGTGGACCCTTTGAAAATACATAATTTGTGTGTATTTTATTGAAATGTAGGTAAGTTTACAAATGGTTGGAATGGGTGTGGGACTAATAAAAAATTTGCAACAGGCTCCCAAACTCACCGCACATATTTAAAAATTATAATAGTTTGAAAAATATTCTTTCATGTTGTGTGGTTTTTTCAATGCATATTAATTCCTTTAGTACGTTATTGACCAAAGGTTAAGAATAAAACCAAACTCTAGATTATATCAAAAAGACATTTCTTTGTGCTATATCTAGCAAGAAAAATTATTTTGTTTCAAAATAATAATCTCGAGGGGAACTTAACCATCAGCCATAATTTGGACCTCATGTCCTGCTTTAAAAGTACACCGTTAATCAATTCTCAATTGATATTTTAACAGAAAACTATCTTCACCTCAGCCAGAGTTGTAAATGCTTTCCCGCACACTGTGCATATATGGTTTTTAATTCCATTGTGTCTTAAAATATGTTCACGACGACTCGCTTCCTGTTTGAAACATTTGTCACATTGAGGACATTTGTAAGGCCTCTCTTCGCTATGGACTTGCATGTGAACCTGCAAATTAAAAAAGCATCAACATGATTCTATTATTTTCAAATTGTGTAACTTTTCATAAAACCACAACTCATTTTTCTACTCAAATAAAATGGTACAGGCGGTTCTTGGTTTTCGCACAGTTTCCTATTTCAAAGGTTGGATTTTTATTGATATTACAAAAAGGGCAGATTTAAATGTTTTTTTAAATTTGATAGGGAAAACATCCATGCGGATGATCTCAGGAATTAAATTATATACTCGACAAAACTAAACCATTGAAGATGAAGTTAATTCATCATTTGTTTATCAATATCTTAATGTAAACAAAGTGGAATTATCCTGGCAAAATGTTTTCATAATCGAAGAATCAGTAGTCCATGAACGTAAACTTTTTCAAAATAGATTAACATCACTCTTCGCTGAAACCTTAACTTAAGTCGATTCTAATTCATCAACCAGAAAATACTAGATCATGACTAATATTAGAAATATTAAGAAATAGTGAAACTGAAGAAGAAAGATAAAAAAGCCTTCCTATATTCGTAAATTGTTTGACGGACGTGGAACAATGCTATCACAATAGAGAGTGTATATGCCATTCTAGCAGAATTAGAAAATACACAGCATGTAAACAGTGTTTGCTAATTTTAAAAAAAGTAATTACAGACCCTCCTTAAATTAAAGTAATCCGGTAAAGTACAATATGGTATTGTAATATTGGTTATAATACAACACAAAAAACGCATTACCATTATATACCCTCAGAGAAGTTTACGATTAAAGCATAGGTAACAGAAATATTCAACTTTAATATGATAATTACTCACTTTCAGATTTCCTACAGACGAGAATGATTTCCCACATAGTTCGCATATTGCTAACATTACCGATTCCATTGATGAATGTGACTTTTCGTGTGTACGGAGTGCCCAATCAAAGAAAAATAATTTTCCACACACGAGGCATCCGTATCTAAAAACAACATATTATATTACTCATCGATACAACTTATTATATTATCAAAATTTATCCAAATGTAAATAAATTCCATCTTAACTGTCAATTATGTATCCGAGATAATATGGGCAAAATTTGACAAACAAAACTCTCTAGGGAATTATGCTGGCGAAATATTAATAAAATAAAGTTCTTTTACAAAATTTTAAATGAGTGTTACTCATAAGTATTAGAGTAGCCAGGTCAAGTAATATTAATTTTGCATTTCAAGCAGGCTCACTGTAAGCTCTAATAGATTACTTTAACGAGAAGACATTCACATGAACCACTCATCGCCTTAAAAAACAAATATACCCACTGTTTTACACCTTCGTGTTGAATCATGTGCTGCTTTAATCCTGACCACTTTTTAAAATCTTTTCCACACATTTTACATTCTGCTTGCTGCAATTGTAAATATATAAGAAGTATGGCAAAAAATGAAAAAGTAAATGAAATACAATTCGTTAGCAATTCTCGCAGCAAATATAAGACTGCTTGTAGAGAGGTAGCTTTTAATACGCAATTAAGCATGCTTATAGTATCTTTTGTATTATGGAGTGATGCATGTCTACAATAGAAGTCAATTTGCAATTTTTAATACATTAAAAATAAACAATAACTGTAGGAGTGTGAAAAAATCAATCTTCGATATTTCTAATGTTTATCCATGAAGATGAAATTATTTTGAAATGTATTTTGAAATCTCGCATATATTGTATTTTTCGTTTCTATGTCGCTTTTATCGCAAAACGCGATAATCACGTATCTTTAGTAATAGTCTTAGTCTAGCTATAATGATGTCAAATGTACCAAGCTAAGTAAAATGAGAATAATGAATTATTACCTTTTTACCATCATGAATCCGAAGATGTCCTTCCAACCTTTCTTTAGTATAAAACCATTTGCTACATTTGTCACAATTGTAATACTTCTTTTCGATATTTGCTTTATGTGTTTTCATGTGATTACTCAGTGCTACTGAATGAGAGAAAAGTTTTTGGCAAATTCCACATTCCAACTCTTTAGAGATTGCTAGAATAATACTTTTGCAATTAAAGTAATGCTGCTTGTCGTATGATAGCGATATGTATTTATGTTTGCATGATCTAATTATTTCAGTGACAAAACAACTTTAACAACAAGCAACCCATAAGACTTTCATATTTTATAAAAATATATTCTACAGTGAGGAATCGGTGACTTTATAATCTTAAACCATATTTTACCATCTATCTTCAATCCGATACTGAATGGGACCGTAGCATTCTTTTCCTTAAAATAACTGATTATTCCACGTATTTTGTCACTATTAGTAACACAATACATGGAATAATGAAATTTATTTTAAATTTTATATTAAAATGAACTTCCACAATGTTACCGCCGAATCTATCGAAAAGACTTAAGATGTTCTACATTGGAGGCGGATAAATTTAAAAAAAATGTTTCATAATAATTAGTACTACCTGAGCGCTTTTTTCTTTTCTTTTTTTTAAATGGTATGTCTTCTGGAGTGTCGAACAGCATTGCAACATCACTCTGAGTATATTTGTCTTGAATAATTATCTGAAAGCAACTCAATTTGTTCAGTGTGTAAATGATATTAATAACATCCATAGAGCATCTTGTCAGATTTACCACAGCTTAGAATTATAAAACCAACCTCTGAATACGCAGTATTTTTGTACATTTCGTTGACTTTCAAGCACATCGATTTGAATTCGTTAAATGAATTGAGTAGCTTGTAACACGTCTGGCAAATATTATCTGGTAAGCCATCGTTAACTGAAACCTTGATTAAAATAAAAATTTGATTAAATATCCTTAGTTTATTGTTTTTTGAATATTGTACTAAATTGACGTTTACGTTTTAATTCATATCACCAAATACCTCTATAGTGGTGCAATCAGTAAAAACGTCCGCTAAATTTTTATCATAAATATTATATACAACTCGATGGCTACGAGAGCAAGCGCGACATTTTAAAGCATTCCTACGGCTTACACTCATCTTAAATTTAAATAACTAGACCTTCATTCATAAAAGTAAACAACAATCGACTAATGACAATAACACGAAACTGTTCAAACGTTTACAGCTGACCCGAATACTTTGCAAGTTTGACAGGCATAATGCTTGAAAATAGTAATGACTCGCTACTTATATACTCATTACATTATACGAATCTATTAATCTAGGAAAAACCTGTCAGCATTAACAAACAAAAAGGTATATTTTTTTCATTAACAACAATAAACAAATTTGGTTATTTTTTATTCAAAATGTATTGGCGCAAGCCACAGAATTCTTAGCTTAGTTACTTTACTTACTTAGTCTAGTTACTTTTTCAAATCTAGCGCATACACCTTTCATCATCACCAGCTCACCCTAAAGCGGGGAACTGCGGCCTTTAGGCTACTCCGATGCGGCCTTTTGACTTGATCAAAATATTCACTTTGATCAAAAAATTATACGCAAGCGTTTTGGAAAAGAACGTAATCAACCCATTATATGTTTGACGGTCGAAAAAAAATGGAGGAGGGTGGCAATGATTTCTTAACTGCAGCCTTTTGTTGAATCAGATAAAAGAATGTGCCCTTTACAAATGAAAAGGTTCCCCACCCTGGTATAGATCGTGAATAAGTATAGTTGGTAATTCGGACTGAAGAGTCCACGGACAGTGATTTAGTAGCGACCTGTCAAGATAAAGCGTTACTAATGTTCATTGTCCTTTCCAATTCGGTATAAGCAGGTTGCCTGGCTTGTTTATTTGTATACAGCGTAGATTTGAAATCCCAAAGGCAGTCATGGTTTAAAACGAAACAAATTTGACGGTGGTATCTTCACTCCAATTTTACGACATGCATACCGTATACGCCTACTACTTCACTGTCCACGGTGTTTGTTTTGGGGTTAAAAATAATTGCACTTGTGGATTGGATGGTTTTCACTGGTACAAGTGAACTTGATTGTTGATTTTGTTTAAAATATATCAAAATACATATTTAGTATATATTTTTGGTCCTTTCCTGTTATACGTGCATCAAAAAGAGCATACTTTACACGAACGGAGCATGTTTTGCTTCCTAAAAAACGCCCCACCCCCCGCAAATAAAAACCCTTCATAAATGCGTATAAAAAATCGAATTTTTAAATCTGTTAGAGAGAAAAATGTACAAAGAATTGAAAATTATTTTGGAATCATTGGCCGAGTCTCAAAAAACTACCGATTTGTACAGGTATGGGGGTCACGGAAAAATATAAGACCCAAAAAGGTTGAGAAACTAAATTTTAGTCTAGGCAGTGATTTCCAAAGTGGTTCCTACTGAATTTTGGGGTGGTGGACAACGTCAGGGGATCCGCGAAAGGTTTGATATAAAATGATATTTGTGACACATTTTCAAAATTATGAAAGTTTAAATAAATTGGTGACGATTTTTACGTCTTTCTGCTTAGATGCTTGCGTTGGATAATGGAGGTGAGGTGGTTTCGTTTCGTTAGGAATTCGGAGATTAAGGAATGTACAGAACAGCGCCCTGTCACATCAGTGGTTATGGAAAAACGTTGGAACTGGCTAAGTCACGTGCTGTGGATGCCTCCGGAAAGCTTTAATCCTGCCAGCCTCTTCTTCCGACCAGTGAATTTCCGGGGTTCTGGAGACGGTTGGGTACTATTCAAAGAATGTAATCGGCGACAGATGAAGAACTGAGAGATGAAGATCTGGGGTGTCCCGTGGGCGTTGGCAAATGATCACAAAATATTTTTTTCAATGGCTCCATCGACTAAAACACAACCGGGTCACACTGCTTTCCAGCTTAAATTTAAAGTTCGGGAACTCTTAGGCGTGCACAAAGTTTTATTATGAATATTGCATTATTGCATCACCCAAGTGGGGCTTGGTTCGTTCAAATATATTTTATAGTGAAACCCTTATCTCCCATTCTCCCATTCTCCCATTCTTTGTTTTCCCGCAAGGATAGTTTATTTTTCATAGTCCAAACATCAATAAGAACAATGTTAAATAATCCCTAATTAATCATTTCCCAATTTCCTCGATCTTTCATCTAAATATTATCGTCCCATCAAAAATATTATCCCGATTGACCGTTTTTATTGATTATTTTTCATTTCACTCATTTATAGTTTTGCCTCGCATCTCGTTTTGCGATTTTTTCTAATTCATAAAAACTAGAACTGCAACTTAGGAAACATAGGAAAAAGAGTAAACTTATGATAGATTGATAAAATTATGTGAGTTTAGGGTGCTTTGTTAAAATTGAAGTTTCAAACTGCAAATAGGGAACTTACAATTGAGTGGCCAAGTTGCAAAACCCGCTCCGGATTTTTTTTTTGAGTTTTGGGTAAAACACAAATACGTTTTGGGTATATATTGTGAAGTGTTTTAAAAGTTAATTTATACCATCCAAGATACAAATAAAAGCAGAATAAGACCTCTAATTCAATTAATATACTTTACAATTGTCATTAAACAGATTTGATTTATCCCTAGAGCAGATTTTGGCAATTGCTGCTTGTCAAAGAGGGTTTTAGCACTCCCATTTTTCAACAGAGCGGATTTTGAAAATATTTTCGACAGTTCTACTATTTAGCACTCTTCAGTGGCGGTTCATGTTTATATTAACTTATATACAATAACAATATTCTAAAATTTAATTTTTCCAAGAAAATATATTGTAGCCATAATTGTGTACCAATAATTAGGTATTTTTCTGTAATTCATTCATCTAGATTTCATAACAGTGTGTCGAGTGTGAAAAATGCGTGTTACAGGTATACAAGAATCAATATTTATTTAAGGCGAAAAAGACAGAGGTGTAAGACCTGTAATCGGTCCGCTATTTAGAGGATTTTGCAAATCAATATTTTCAAGTGGGGTGGGTTTTGCAACACACCTCAATATTCATTTTGATGTTTTGACAAACAGAATAGAATTTGCAACTCTAAATTGGAAAAAATTGCAGCTCTTTCATAGTCATTTTTGACAAAAATCGGCCAGAGCGGGTTTGCAACTTGGCGATACTATGTATTCAAAAATTAAAAGAAAACACCCAATTCTTTAGATTCCACAGAACATCATATATCTGTCTTATACAAGGCTGACCAGGCTTTCTGGAGATGAGTTTTTTTGACTCATCCATTCTATACGCATGACCTAGTCATTACCTAAACATTACAGTGTGTGAGCTTTTGCAGAGTGAGTTTTACATCATGTCTTCAACAAAATTGTTTGAATAGGTCCATGGACCAATTACATCGAGCAGCACGCTCAATGTAAAATACATAATATAGAATCTGATTGAACAATCATGAAAACACAAGTAAAGAATGGTTAAATCAAAGTTATTTTATTTTTAAAAACATAATACTTATACAATAAAAATAAGCATTCATACAATAAAAACAAAAATATGGGATTAGTTATAAGACTAGTGGGTATTTGACGTAATAGTAAAAATACTTGATAACATTAAAAAATCTTAGAAATGAAAAATAAACACATTAATAGTTGTAACAAAAGGGAAAACATTTTTAAACACTAAATTACTTAAAGCTGTTATTCATTAGGATGAATTAAAAATATGAATTGTTTTCTTTTGATTCGTTTTTATATTATCCCTATCTTCATATTTTATGTTTTGGATGACTACAAATGAATTATTCGACCTGTTTCAATTAAATTTATTTTTAATAATTACAATTAATTCATATTTTACAAAAGTATTGTGATTTAGGGTGAATAGAAACAGTTTCAAAGGAAAATATTAAGTCACTACACTTAATATTCTCTTTGTGGTTTCATCATAATGCAGATTTTTTCTCTTAAATAAAGTATCATTCTACTAACTGGGATAACTTTCTATTTACAGGTCGTTATCGTTCTGGCAAAATATGTCTAGTCAGAAATACTTTTTTTAAGTAAATTGATGATGGAACATTTTGTTTACCTTAAAAATTAAATAACGAATAGTGCAAATATCATAAAATGCATGTGAATCTAATTATACGATTGAAATTAAAATTGATAAAATCAGAATCAGAGGTGGAAGGTTTTGAAACAAATACAGTAAGTCCTCAACTTATACGAATTCGACTTACGTGAATTCGTACTGACGCAATTTAAAAAAAAAGTATTTTTGTGTAGCTGCGTTGTGTTCCGCTGCATCTGGGTTGAAATATTAATATATATTATGTTGGTGTGTGACAGATGTGTCAAATTCAACCAATTGATCAAGGTGAAATCAGTTTAATACATACATTAAAAAAGTATTACCTATGAAACACATTAAGACAGGCAAATAAAACTATTGATGGACATAGAAAGAGTTTGGACATTTATAAGAGTGGTAATATCAGAAATGAAATTTCAATATCTTAAAAGAATTGAGTATAGAATAATGTTCATTCTCCATTTGGTTGGGGAAAGTATATAAACTGAAGAATTGACAATTTTATTAGTCACCTATTTCAAATGACCAAAGAACTGGATGTAAATCTAGAAGAAAACCTCTTTGTAAATTTAATTAACAGTAGTTAATCAACGGAAATGAGCAATGAAGGTGCTGTAAATAGGTATTTTGTACTTAAATGTTTGTACGCAGTTTTACCATATGTTTTTAGGTATTTATCTGAATAAATAATAATTTCATTTTGTTTATATGTGTGTCCATTTTTATATTGTATCTATCTTTTGATAACACATATTATTTTAAAAATTGTTCAGTTTAAAGTTTTATTCGACTTATGGAAAAACCTTCAGAAGAAATTAATCACGTAACTCGAGGACTGACCGTACACAGTTGCTATTCACTCCAAATAACAGTAATTCAATTACCTATTAAATTTAATTAAGCAACAGTTATTTAACGTTTACCTCAAATATAAGCAGCAATGACAGAGCTGCCGCATTTAAATAATATTCCATTTTAAAAATGTATCTTGAATTCACTGGTGAAGTGTTAATAATACTATATATCAAAACTACATGTAAATTTTTATGACAAATTTTAAAAACAAAAAAATTGAATCGTTGCATAAATAATTTGCCATTAAAAGCTTAACAGTTAATATCATAACAATCTTTACGTACATATATATTACTTTTCTTTATAAATATATTATGTTTTATACAATTCTAGCGTTATTTTAAAATATAGTATCGACGTAAACTAGGTAAAAAAAAATATAACATCTTACAAAAATATATATCTAGAAATTATATTAGGTCATGGACATTATGGCTAGGAAATCAGTTCGGTCTAAATATTAGGTATCCGCTAAATAAAATATAAATATTGAAAAATAGATGTCACAGTAGTTTGTATGTTGTCAAGTTGACTCAGAAGATTGATAAAGAAGAGAGAACCCTAAAGTTCGGAGTCTTTCCGGGAACGTTGTCGCCTTCCCAAATCATAACAGTACCGTCCGATCCCGCCGCATAGAGATGGTGAGCATCGTGACTGTAGCATATACTGCAAACAAAAAAGTGATTAATTTCAAAAGAAATAGGTGTTTTCAGTAATAATACATAATTTATTCTCAGTGGAATGAATATTTTTTAAGTGTAATTAGGAAACGTAAAATATTCTACTACAAAAAACAAAAGTACAAGAATTTGTTTCCTTATGTTGAAATATTCAGTTTTGACTGTCTCCTGAACACTTACGGGGTAAACTGACTTAACTATGAACTATGTTAGAATTAAGCCGACAATATTATAAAAGTGGTAAACTAAAAACAATAATTAAATACAGTACAACAATAGCTCACCTAACCAATGGATGCGTATAGTATGGAGGATTCAACACAATTATCGGTTTCAAATCCCAAGATGAAAATAATCTGATGGAACCGGTGTGCACTCCTACTGCAACCGCATTCACGCTGACACCTTCAGCAGCATTGGAATAACAAATACACGTCACCTTCTCGGCAATCTTCACTTCCCCTACGAACACACTGTTAATTGTGTGGATCCGAATCTTGGATTTAAGCACCGGCAATCTGGATCTTTGGCTTTTAGAAGTCGCTTTGGACGTGTTCGGTTTTTGTTTCATGTTTTCCAAAGTTCCCTTTTCTATATCCGCGGGGATTTCTTTAGGCGTACTTTTTCCGACGTCAGTGTTCTTCGAGGAAGTATTGGAAGTATTCACCGTAATTTGATGCACTGTGGCAACGTCGCATAATGTATTACTTATGCAGACATGGGAGATCGTGTTGCAATCGTTAGGAATAGTTCGTACATATGTGAACCTAGAAAAATTACAGAACGAATATCATTATAGATTTTTTTTGACAATTTTGTATTGATATTAAATAAAATCTCAAAATTACGCAGATCATTGAATAAAAACAAAAAATGTAAGCTCAAAAATCATTTTCACAACATCATAAGATGGCTCATTACATATTTTTGTAAACCCCTTCCAATTCTATCAGGCATATTTAAGCTTATAACATAATTGAATTTCAACAAAAGAATCGACATATCTGAAAAATGATTTAAAGATAGAAGCGATAGAATAATATAATGAAACGAAGCACAAAAACTCACCGATCTATATCCCAAATAATAACAGTTCCGTCCTCGCTGGCGGTCGCGGCCACACCGAAAGCTGTGCTTACGCAAATAGCAACGATAGCTCTACTGTGCCCGATGAGATACACAGGTCGACGGGAGAAATTCAAAGTCGGCGGAGAGGAGTTAACAGGAGCCGGAGGCAATACTAAAATGCGACCGGACTCCAGACCCAGCCACAGCCCTCCCATAGTATCGCCGATTCCGTGTGATACCACACAAAGCTGCAAACAACAAAAAAATATCGATGTTTCTACATTGAATAAAATCAATGAAGCTTTTAAATAAGCATTCACATTCATCCATCTGTATGTGATGAACGGCAAAATATATCTGCACAGACACACTACCATCTGATATAAAGTCACTAAATAATAGTATAAATCGCAACAATTATTTAAAAAATTAAACAGAATACTTACGCGATCGATATTGTGAATTTGAATGAGAGGCTCAGGAGGAAAATCTTTCTTTTGTTTAATTCTGATAATGCCATCAGAGTGACCCCATGTTATTAATCCAACCGTTCCGATCATTGTATTTCCCAAAACTGAAAAACCTTTAAGTAGATTACGAACAACATCAAATATTTTTTTGAATCAGAATAAACATATTTTATTGCTTGATTTATAAATCTACTGTGGTAATTATCAGCATACACTGATGTAATAATTAAAAAGACAGCTTGTAGCAAATGGCATATTACAAACCATAAATAATTATGATACTCGACAATAAAGTAACCCAGTAATGTTTTGAAAATAAAAAATCAATAAGAAGTATAACTTATCACCTTTAAATAAATAAGTTTACATGACGCTATTATTGCTGTAATATACATTGACAGAAAAATAAAAACATCATCTTTGACATTGCCTAATGAGAGTAAAAGTAAATAAAAGTAAAGTTAAATATGAAAAAGTCATTAATCTATTTCTCTAGCGGTGTGTGCAGTAATAATCATCGTGTTACCTTTATTTTTTACATATGTGAGCATTACAGTGGTATGACTAGGTACTCCGATGACTTCATTGGTCAAGAAAGGTATCAGTTTGAAAGCGCAAGGAACCTGCTGTCGCTGCCAAACAACTTTCGGTTCCATTTCTTCAGGTGAACCGCAATACCTTCCCCAACGGAGGCCGGTGACGTTATCTAATACTTGAAGCTGCAAAGATTTATAAAAAATTATCATTATTTTCATGTCAATAAGTCACCGAGCATTAAATTCTTGAATTTGATTAATTTATGCTTCATTTCAGTAATTTCTTTCCACATTGGGACAAGGATTAAAAATAATAACTGATGCATACAGGTATTTCCGGAATATGTTGCAAATCTGTAATAGCGTGGGGATGAGGATGTTTGAGAAGCTGTCTCGGCGTTTGTCCATACAGACGGACCATCGTCTCCCACGCATTTCTTTCCAGGTCGTCTTTTATTACAGAACTGTCAAAGCCATAGTATGTCTGAAACAGTGACAAAAATTGCATTATTTGTTTCTCTTTACTTGGATTTTTGCATGTTCCATTTTAACCATGGCAGCTAAACTAAATCAATCACTTTGGAAGTCGGCATCTGTAGCAGTCTTAAGAGGATGAAGGTGGCGTGACGTTGAGCCAGAGCAGCGACAACGAGACAAAGTAAAGATTATGGCTTTATCCAGTGGTGTGCTGCTATGGGTTCGCACCAGCTCTACTGAACCGGTTCCTAAAATAATTTCAGTTCGGAGAGTTGGTTCCTAAAGTACTAAAATAATTTACCATTCCTTAAATCATGTCTCAAAAGTTGATGACAGCAGATGATAGACAAATAAGACCCGTCACGGTTATTAGTGTATCCGTAAAATTTGGGCAAATTGGTAAATTCTTGGGATTTTGGATTCGAAAATTCTTGGAATAGCTTAAAAAAAAAGCGTCCCGCGCTGGGAATTTCTGGATTTTTGAAATTGATACGAAATTTTTTAAAAATACCAAAATCGGCGACCAAGGTGTGAGCCGGTTGATAAAATTTTAGCAGCACACCACTGGCTTTATCTACTATCATCGCCTTAGTGGTTAACTGATCTATCTCAAACAAATTTCAAAAATGTTTTGATTTCACGAAATTATAACTAATACAAACTATTTGTTTGAACGATTCAAATTTAATACAAACTAGTTTTCATATAATATTTTCGAAAAGATCTAACACATTCAATACATCAAGTATTAAAATGAGTAAGTAAAGAGATCTATGTAGCTTAAACTTTTCACAGACATTCAATTATTAATTGTTGTTCATTATATCGTCGGTTGTGAACAGATTATGGAATCACTTTTAGGGTGTTCACTCTCAATGCTTGGTGTAAAGACATTATATTCAAACAATAAAATACTCTCGATGGATTCGGCGGTTACTTTGTGGAAGTTCATTTTAATATAAAACAAAATACTCATTTGTACTAATTCCACTTTTATTTAATAAGATCAGGACCGGTTTCGCTCATCACGAGTATTAAAATTTTTAATTTTAGTCAATTTAATGTCACTTAATTATATGTTGTACCTTTATTTTTAATTCTTTTCAATACCAATTGTTTGTTACACCCAATAATTATATTTTGTTTTGTATAGATAAACTGTAACATTGAATTCTCTTATCAGTTGATAATGCTCGTCATGAGCGAAACTGGTCCTGATCTTATTACATAAAAGTGGAATTAGTACAAATGAGTATTCTATTATATAAAGATTATGGAATGTCGTAAGAAAGTTATCGTTCAAACACCCGCGTAAATCAAGACTAATTTTTTTTAAATACTGATTTTTCAATCATTTACAAATGTGGAATAAGCTAATTCACCACCAAGCCATATATTATTATGAATATGAAATATATACACACTTTAAGAAACCGATGCATAATATATTAAATAACATGTAGATTTGAATCACTATAGTTTTTAAATTAAAATGTTGAAATGTGTAAAATTGAATAACACGCAATCAAACATATATATTTGTGGCTATTTGAAAAAAAAACAAGCATAGTAAATAATGGTGCAAGTGCACGTAAAGAAAACGTAAGCAAAAATAAAAACAACCAAAAGGTGACATACAGCAGCGTGAAAAACATTGACAGCGTCTACAGCAGCCTGTCCGGTTTGTTTGTAACCAAATACCAAATCTATCCAGTGCGGAAGATTTTCTCGGACGTAAGAACTCTCCAACGCTTGCCGGTGTATCAATGTAAAAAGCCTAGCATTGACGGACCACGTTGCTAATTCTACATCGTCAACTGAAATTCCACACTGTCGAACGCCTAGATTCAGGCCTAAAATGCAAAATAAAAATAATAAAAACAAAAAGAAATGCAAATATATTGTCTATTCTGTTTTACCAGAGACAATCTTTTAAATATATTACAAAAAAAAATTAAAATCTACAGAAGAATTTATTTTTCAACGAGTAGGAACTACGATATAGGTAGTCACAAGTTTTATAATGCGATATAACATTGTTGAAATTGTACAGTGCTAGGCATACTATTTGTAGGGATTAAAAAATCATCACTCACTTTCAGAATTACGCAGAAAATGTGGAAGATAGAAAAACTCTGGAATGAGTTCTTTGACATCGGTAGTAGACTCACAACTGGTCAAACGCCAGGTTGTTTGAAGGGAGTGGAATGTACGGTCAGGCATGTCAAAATTGTTATCTAAAAATATAAACAGGTGAATAAGCAAATTAAGACTAAAAGCAAAAGTTACGCGTACATTATAGATACTTCTAAGCTAGTTTTATCATGGTCATAATAATATTATCTTCTTGAAATATAAACCGCAACGCGGTTTATATTCGACCCAAATTATTTAGTAATCAACGTGTTTGCCGTTCAAAGAAAGAATATTGATATTATAACTAACGTTCCCGCTAAGCCGAAGGGTTAACTGCGCGGAAATTTCAAAGGCTGCGCAGACCAATCAAATATTAATTGAACAGCTGTCTTGTAGTGCACGCCAACCCGGAATGAGTGTGCGGGGGCTTCCCAACTGCTGCGCAGCCGCGTATGCGCGCAGCTTAGGGGGAACGTTGATTATAACCCATTATATTTGTATAGAAAATATATGTTACAAAAGTATAAGCAGAACAATATTTACCTTGATAGGAGAGAAAAAGTTTGGTGAACGGAGGAAGCCGCACCAGAAAATGAAGAACTGTGCCCGAGTTAGAATAATGTGACCCGTAATGAAAAGGCTCTCCGTTTATGCCGGGTATCATGGATGAACCATCTTTTCTTGCTTGTTTTAAATCCTGTAAACCGAATCAACTTTTAAATGAATATCCATTATATTCCAAAGATAAATTAGTTACATTAAAAATATTTTATATAGCATATAGTAAATAAGTTATTCGTAATGTCAAGGGAAATTACTATTGAGAGATTCAATTACGTTATAATTTTTGATGTAGTGAGTTTCATTTTTTTGGTTTTGAACAGCCATAGGTTTCCTGAGATCCCTGAAAGAGGTAGATTTGTTCAAATCCAGTTTGACAGAAGTATAGTCAGCCAGAATGAACGGGTAAACCGGATATTGCATAAGATCATTGTACGTTCTTCCGGCCCATCCGTTGAGGTGCATCAAGTATTCCCAGTTGGTCATGGAACCGTTCCTCCACAGGTTAACGCTCTCGGGTAATGAGTCAATATCAAACCTTTAAAAAATATACATATTTATTTCAACATTTTTAATTCAATCCAACAAAATCTATAAATCACTTTTAGGGTGTTCACTGTCAATACTTGGTGGAAAGGCATTATTAATAAAAACACAATAATCCTTTGTACTTCATTCCACTTTATTTAATATGTCAGGACCGGTTTCGCTCATTGCGAGCATTGTCAACTGATCAGTTGACAACAGTTGAAACAGCATAAAAAGGGGATTGACTGTATATATGTATTTATCCATATGCGAAGAAAGATTAAACCACACAATAAAAAAGCGGACTGGAGAATCTGAACAGGAATAAAGCGTAAGCAGACAAAAACGGACATGGAAATAACCGAACAGGTATAAAAGCGGACGTGAAAAACACATACATAGGAAAAGAAATATTCTCATTTTTTTTCCTATGTATGTGTTTTTCTGCTTGAAAAAATGTTAAAAATTAGATTTTTAATTTAAAATAATGTCAAATAATAATTATCAAAACATCTGACGACTAAAGATTCATTTGTTGCGCTTTGACTGTTGATGGTGAATTGGTTCTGTGATTTCTAGTGTAGTAAAAATATTACGTCTGTTACTAAAAGCCAATTTCAAAAACAAAAAAACCAATATCGACTAAAGGTATGGGCGTAAACTTATGTTGATACAGCGGAACTACATGTATTTGCACTGTCTGTTTTAAAATACTTTGCAAAAAATGACAATTTAATAAAAACATGAGAACGGCAATAGATATTAGAAAACAGTTAGACGTACAAAGGGTCAAGTTGATTACAAATAATGCTATATTTATAAATATTTAAAATAGTTCAAAATATAATTATTTTTACAACTTATAAAAAATTGTTTCTTACCTGTTAGGAAGGTGGCAATTATCAAGCGCTCTAAGGAAAGCTTCCATGTCGGTAGTTGTGTCGAAAGCCAGAAGATGCGCATGGCCCGATGATAAGAATACTTCAACCGCTCGTTCTCTCAATTCCCAACGTCTCGTGGAAACACTGATGATGCTATCGAGTGGCCAGTACACTCCGGTAACTGAATTGTTGCTGGATGCATTTGCAGGTTCCGGTAAGAAGTGAATGCACCTAATAGAATGAAATTTGCTTTAGTATTATCACAAGGGTCCTCTTAGAATAGAATATGTTAAGCTTTTTATAAAAGAAAGTCGATTACTTTCGAAGGTTTCGGCGGTAACTTTGTGAAAGTTCATTTTAATAGAAAATTTAAATTAACTTTGATTATTCCACGTATTGTGTTACTAACTGTGACACGTGTTTCGCCTCTTTCAGAGGCATCTTCAGACTTACAATCCCAAAGTTTGCTTAAGTAATGAAGCAAGATTGATTCCAACATTTTAAAATTATGAAATTACAAAATGGAGTTTTTGGGTTTTTTTTTCCTTTTAAGAGGAGCAAGGAGGGGGTGTAGAATCGAAATAAAGCAAACAAATAATGACGCTAATGAGTTGCAATCAATCAGATTGGAATTTTTCCTTTTTAAGGGAAGCAAAGAGGGGATTATAAAATCGAAACAGAGCAAACAAATTTAATCATACTACTAATGATGTTAAACATTACAAACTATTAAACTAATGAGCTGCAATCAATCAGCTAGGTTGGTGATTACTCTATTAATTGGGAACAATTTAAGTAATGGGGAACCACCTGTGCTATTAAGAATATTATTTAATAATATTTCTTTTTTGTTAAGAGTTTTATTAATTTCTAAAAATTCTAAACTATTCATCTTTAAACCCTTTTTATTTACTCGGTGGAGTATTTCTAAATTACAAATCTGATTAAAATTATGATTATTTTCTATTAAATGATTGGCAAACTCAGAAAAATTGTTACTTTTTAGACTTCTTATATGTTCTTTAATTCTAATATTAAAGTCTAATTTTAATTAATCTTGCTTCAAAACTTTGCGATACTAAGTCTGAAGATGCCTCTGAAAGAGGCGAAACACGTGTCACAGTTAGTAACACAATATGTGGAATAATCAAAGTTAATTTAAATTTTCTATTCTATGAAAGTCGATTATATTGCAGCCTACAATGTCAAGGTGACATTTTTAAAAGTTATAATAGCAGTAGAAAATTTTAAGTAAATCAGAATTCTAATTGGCGATCAAGCTTAAACGAAACTGTAAAACTATGGGATGTGAAGTTTACTGTTAACCCAATTCATACTTTCAAGGGTACTCAATACAATTAATATCATAATAGAAAATGTAATTTTAGGTGACTCGATAACAATGGGTTTTGCTTGAACTCAGATTCTACTCAATCAGCTTTTCTTAACCTCTTCGAAGTCATCACACCATTGACCAAAACAAAACTATTCTAAAACTTTGAAATTACACGATTTATTATAACATATTGTATTTCTGTTTTCAAATGCAGAAAAATTTGGATACACTGATGAAAAGAAATGAAAGTGCCCATTTCACAAGAATTGGCAGATATGATATTGACTGATTACATCATTGCAATATGTAAAAATGCAATTGCACACCCAGATTCCGTAGCATCCGCAATTAGAATAATGAGGAGCAAACATTCAAAAAGTGTTTTGTCACACAAATACAAAGCTTGGGAAATGATGATTTAAGTGTTGCAAAAGTGACAGTTTGTTTGAATGTGTCAACTTTATGACTTAATTTTTATATGAAAAAAAACCTTTTTGAACACTTATTTTGATTTCCATTCATAGGTTTTATTATGGACTGTCAGAATTGATATAAAACGGCATTTTTCAAATATTGTGACAAAACACTTTTTGAATGTTTGCTCCTCAATTATAAAAAGCCCCTAGATTGTTACTCCCCTCTCTGATAAGAATCACTGCACCGAGTCCTATAAAAATAATTGTAACAACAGATTGCATAAATAACTGACATTGAACTGAGGATACGAAGGCCTTACCTGTCACTCAAAAGCAGTTCCCCGTGCTGATCACTCATGACAGTGACATAGACAGCTCGAGTCATATGACTGACACTTTCATTCAAATGGAGTCTCTCCAGTAATCTACTCTGAAGACTATTTTGGGGCCAGTCGAATAGGTATGCCAGCGGACTCGCCAACGAAGCGCTGTCTGCAATTTATTAAAATATTTCATTATTTACGTGACTCGTATGAATCGTCAATTTTAATTTGAGATGCCGTCTCAGTTACATCTATGGAAAATTACAAGGCATTGAAAAAAATTATTGCATGTCGGTAGCAAGTAAAATTTATTAAAATTTATCCATAGAATCTGAGAAGCAAAAATTTAAAATACAAAACACCTCTAAGAAGGGAAGAGCAAACAGCCGCAATGCAATATCTCCATGATTATCTGTTCCCACCAATTGCTTTGCTTCCTACCAGAATCACTCAGTTCCACCGAGTGCATTCTATGGATAATACCAGAGGATTGTGCATGACGCCGGACTAAACAATTTGGTAATCATTCAATTTTAACGCTTCCCTAACTACGAGTAATAAATGTACAGTTCTGTCCTGTATCCTAGCAAATTCCTTAATAAATAAAAACAAAATGCGATTCTGAATGATGGCATTCGATTGTAGAATTACTTAAAAATATGGCTTCTTACACGTGTCATTAAATCATCAATTAGGGTTGTCACAAATTATTTATATGTTCCATTGGTTACTAACATAAATTAAACATTAAAGTAGGAATTGTCAAGATTCCCAAAAATTATGCCTAGTTGAGTTTTAACATGCTAAATTATTTACTCCTTATCATAGTTATTTAAAAAACAAACACCGTTTTTCACTAATTTGGCAATTGTTTTATTATAATTTGTATTTTTTATTATAATGCCTTTCCACAAACTATTGACAGTACAAACTTTAAAATTGGTCTTATCATAGGTTTTATATTGATGGTTTTGACAACGCCAATGTCATCTATATGATTTTTGTTAAATTAGTACAAGTAATTTTTTTAATTTTTTTTTTTTTTAAATGTGTTTCATGTGTTCACATACCTAAGAGAATTATATAATATATGGATACTAACCAGTTCTTTGCTGAAAGTCTTTCTTAACGAATTCCTTATTAATATCGAGATGACACCGCCTCAAGCGTACACGTACTCTGGACGGGCCTTCAGTTGGATCTATTTCCCATGAATTTGGATAGGAATCTTTAATGTGCCAGATTCCCTGCTCATGGGCGATCAGCTCAATCAGTCGGTGCCACTTTTGAGCCGAAGCAATACAAACGCTCTGCTGTTTTCTGAGATACTCCAAAAACGATTTTCTTTCAGAATTCTGTGTGTCCACTACTCGGCGAGTGATCGACATCGCAGATTCGGTCAATTTATTGGACAAAGTTTCTTTGCTGAATACACTCCTGTCAATGTAAAAATAAAAAGATTATCCAGTTTCAAAATATTTACTTTCATGTAAAACTAAAAGTTAGATTACTTTGTAAATACGTCTTTTAATTTTACAATGATTTCATCTATAGGGACCATAGGAAAATTTTTAAGCTGATGGAGTCGTAAAAATTATCTACTATGTAATTATCGACTGACATGAGGCATAGCCAAAATGGAATTGTCTAAGCTTACCCTAACAAAAATATGGTGGAATAAATAGACAACACATATTGCACTATAATCAAATATTCAGAGTAATTTTAATAATTTATGAATGCCGTTTTACAATTTTTCCATGTAATGACAAAAAAATATATAATGCAGATTTAATTTACTTTTGAATGGAACTGTATGACTGCGTCTGCACGCACTGCCGTTGCTCGACATCTTTCGCCACCAGGTGACAAGCTTCCTCAACGACAGTGTCCCGCGACAGCACAAGATCCGGTTGAAGCTCTGATATCCATCGTAAAACAAAGGCTTTCAATGTTTTATCTTCACTACCCTCACTCGTAAATACATCCAAAGCAGATGTAAGATAAACAGCGAGCTGAAATATTTCAAAAGTTATTCAGAAAGCCAATGATATAATTCAAGCGATTCAACACCTAACAATATGTATTGTATATAAGCTATCTTTCATTACTATGGTACGAAACTTCAAACATATCCCACGTAAGAATCTAGTGTAATTTGTTTAGTATGTATCTGGTCCAGTACATTATTCTATTCTAGTACTATTCGGGGGCAGTCATATTAGATTGCCAATAATTTAAATATTAAGATATTTAGCTACTTATGAAGATCGCAGAGCTAAGAAAATCTCTTTCAACGTACACCACTCCTGTCGTCAATATTTCCTTGAATTGCGAGTTAAAGTTATTCATATTTCTCATCGCTAAAGTACTACACTTATTGATAGATATTATAAAGACGTAGAACAATAAACCAATAATATATATATATATATATGTATGTTACCTTTCTTTGATTACTAGGGTCACTGGGTGATATAATTTTTTGTACCGACACGGTAGAATCGAAAATATATTTGATCGCTATTCTCTTTAAAACATCTGTACTACAAACAGGAGAGATCATCCAGTGAAACATTTCACAGAGAGCGCCTCGACGGTCAGTACCGCTCAAGCTGTTCCACCATTTCGAACGCAATCTATGATTATCGGATAAAACTGAAACACAATTCAATTAAAAAAGACAATTAAAATCAGGTCAACAAAAATGAATAACTAAGAAAAAAATCAAATAAAATACTTACTAATGATTAGGATGCTGAAGATTCTTTCAATTAAATTAATTTCTGTAGAAGACGGCTGTAAATCAAAGTCTGAAAATAAATAAAAACATGAAACTGTTAGTGTATATTTCATGCCTTCAAATCATTTAAAATAATAAAGGTCTAAAGGTTAACTCTATAATAGAGTGAATATTTTAAGTGACAGTTTGGAAGTGAAGTACAAGATATTCATATATTTTACTGAAAATATGGAAATTTGGCAAACATACCTCTGCTCATCAGAAATGCTGTTACTTGGGTTAAAAGAGCACCGTGTCGACTAGTCAGATCCGAACGAGACAACTTAGGGCTACTATGTTGCGCGATTGGCAGTTTAACTGTTGGACCGAAGACCTCACTCCAAGGATCTGAATGTTCTCGGTCACTTCCTCCAGATGTGCCAGATAATACTACAAATAAAATTTCATTACGGCATTTCATAGATTAAAAAAACCCCCATTATATTTAAAATAATATGGTGCTAGTGAAATTCTTATGTATTCTAAAACCCAAACACTTCACAGGCTATTTACCTGTGGTCAAATATTTTGCAGTCTTTCCGATACTTTTCACGGTGACGACCTTGAGTTTCTCCTCTATGAAGTCCAGCTCCGATTCAAAAAGCGAACACTGCGTATCTCGTATGACTTTGGCCACGTGGCAATCGGGAGAACTAATATGGAATCTGGATCGCTCCATTAATTCTAAATAGCGCAATTGGAAGTGGAGATCCATTCTCACCTGAGATTAAATAAATACTAATTATTATTTCAACATAATAATAAAGAAGTCACTGAAGGCTTTTACAGTTCCAAGGACGTATGTAATAATTGAAACAAAACTTTCTTAAAATATACAATTGACACTACAATAGAGATAAACTTAACTACGGAAACAGTACACTAATGTTGTAAGCATTCATCTATAAGAATTCACTCTCAGATCTGACATCTAGCCTGATCTCGTTGTCTAGTTTGCTTTCCGAATGCGAATATGGTTTAAAAATGATACAATATACATACAATAAAATTAAAGGACATACCTGTAAACTGTTTTGGGAATAAATAGTTTTTATCGCTATCATGTTTAACAAACAGCGCAGGTCTTCCAGAATGAGGTCTCTGCCGTCGAATGACGCATCGCTGATGGATCCGATAGTTTGCAAACATTTCAGAATTACCTCACAGATTCCGACTTCGTTCAAAACTTTTACAGACCCCTGGAATAATGAGAAGGTGTCATAGTGTGTTTACAGTAATCAATTATGTTTTTTTATGTTTTACGAATATACAATCGAAAGCCGTCACATTAAAACATGAATACAAATTCTATAACCTATACACTTACTCTGTCTACGATTTTCTTGAGTAATAGAGTCGCATTATGAGTGAGTGAAATATCATGAAGTGTACAAGGCAAAATTGCCAGTAACGGTGGAGATTTTAAGATTTCTTTGTCAGTCACATTTGCCCAGGCGTTATCCTGAAAGAAAATAATAAATAATATGAATTTAATGTCTACAACAGCTATTTAAAAAAATACATTCAGCCAGACGATGCCGTTAAAAGATTTAAAATAAATACCAACGGTGGAATTATCTTTGGCATAAATAGCCTTGTTTGAATTGTCAGTTGAAAATGCCTAATCACTGGGGGAAAACGGATAAATAACGGAAGTTGTAAATAAAATATGAAAGATGTTTTTGTTACATATACTCTTTTATGTTCTCCGTGCTTAAGTTTATGACAACGCTAATTACCTCCAATTGAAATTCTAGCCTAGACCTGTGCTCCGTTATGAGGGTTGCACACGCCGACACCAAATTATAGGAAGCAGGAAACAGAGATATTTGATTTGCGAGGTGATAAAAGAAATATCCTTGTTCGAGGTTTTTCATATAGTCTGGAGGACATCTCTGAGAGAGGGCGCAGACAACTTTCACCACCGCAGTCCGAACGGAAGCTTCACGGTGGTTTCCCAATATCAAGAACATTTCACTGTGAATCACAACACCCAAGACCTAAAAAATAAATTAAAAATTGTTAAATCGGGTAACAATAAACAAGATGAATCCTCAAGATTACGCTAATGAGCTTGAAATACATAAACCAAGTCGTGTCTTCTGTCATGAGGGAAAATGTTTTTTTGTCTCAATGCCAACTAGCACACATATATTAAAAAAATAAAAAACTTTTTGTACTAATTCCACATTTTTTATTAGAGGTTGGTTCGCTGATCGAGAACATTATCAACTAAAGAACATTCCATGGGGATTTACAGTAAACACCTTAAAAGTGATTAATATTTCTATTTGTTGTAAATAAAAATGATCTCTTACTGAATAAATTATTTTGCTTTTTAAAAAAATTGTGGAAAAATTCATGTTTTTATATTTAATGTTAATTTAATATATTATGCACTATGGATAAGAAAATGATTGATTTTCATAGATTTTTATTTGACATATTACCTGGTCGAGATATGTATCAGGCATAATAGCAATAGTATCTTCGAGTAGTAAAAGAAGTCCTTCACAGACTGTTGAACTGTTAGTAGAACCACCTCGAAGATTTTGTAATAAGACTGGACTCCTCAACTGTAAACAAAAACAATCTAGCATATAATATAACAGCAAGGAAACCCTGAACTTTTGTGAGACTCTACAATTCATATTCGTAAGACAGCACCATTGCAATGAATGTATTGGATAAGTGGCGCTTGGTTTTGGAAGAGTACATCTGTGAGTCCCAGACTTCTATACTGGGTTGAATGCCGATCAGATGGATATAAAGCTCATTATCTGGATTGCCATCACCAGTGATGTGTCCCCAAAGTACCTAAAGCCATTGACTTGTTGAATTGAGTCCGTACAGGAGTTGTGGCAGTGTTCATTGGTTTTATTCATATTGGTTATTAAAAAGTAACTAGCTGTAAGCCCGTTGACCTCAACGGCGGGATTTTTGTTGCATTTTTAAGTAGTCAGAAAATTTACTGGCGTGAAAAATAAATTACAAACCTATTTATTGAATAAGCCAGAAATTCTAAAAGCAAAAGAAATATATCTCGGGGCATATATCGACAGCCCTGCCCTGCAATAGTTAAATTGTATATAATATAATTTTTAGAATAATTGAAATGTTTAAGTTTGCTAACAAATATATTTCGTAGAAGAAGAAATATATCGACAGCCCTGCAGTATTTAAATTGTAAATTATTTAATTTTTGGAATATTGTTCAAGTTTGTTAACAATCATTTTTCGTAGTAGCAGAAACAGACCTCTATTATATAAAATATATATTTTATTCAACTAATTTTCAAGTGCGCTAACAAATATATTTCGTAGAAGACCCGAGGACATTAGTACGAACATATTTGTGATTATTTGTGAATATTTTATCGACTATTAATATATAGATATGACTCGCTCTGTGTCCTATCAACGGTCTCCCGAAGATTATTAAGGTCCGTATTGCCAGCACACTTGAGGTCTGTTGGATACAGTTGAGGGAAGTGAAATTCTTTTTCTTAGAATGAAGTCAGGATTATCATGAAGAGAAACAGAGCTAACTTCTTTTATTGATTTTAATTCATTGTTGATAACTAGACCAAATTATTCAAAATCTATTTTAAGCATCCTTGCCTGAAGGGTTAATGCAAAAATCTTGTTGACAGTTAAAAAAATATATTTTTTACTTTTAATAGTTTTAAAAGACTGTCAAATTTTCGAAATTGATACACTCTAAGCACATTAGGAATTAGTTTTATGAGGATATCCAAAAGATATTTCAAACGGTGAAAACAAATATATTTAGTATTATGGAGGCTTTTAGGGGTGACTTTTAGGGGGTATAGAGCCGATAAAGCACCTGTCTTTGAGTAATAAATTTAACCAAAAAAATTAAATCTGGTTTCAAAGTTATTTACAAAGAATGACACCAGAAATGTATTTCAAAACGAAAAATCATTGTTTATTTCTATTTATCTGCCTGCATCTCATTCTGCAATTCGTTCAATATGAATGAGCTGCTGTTAAAAATCTATTTCTGGCATACATGTCAGAAGGGTTAAGTAATTTTTAGGAGGAAGTAAAAAATATGATGAAATTAATGAAAAATATCAAATACCTCTTGATACAGTGCTATTGAATCATTTTGAACTTCTTGCCGGTCAATTTCTTCATTATCTATGACAATGTACTCATTTGTTAGAATTTTATTACTAAGAGGGGAGTCAGCATTTCGTGTCTCATCTACAAAAAGAAAAAAGAACCATTTTTATTATAGTAATTTTATAAAGTAATTCTCACTTTTATACGGTTTAGAATATTACAAATTGTTTGTGAGCATTCATTTTTTTTTCAATCAAAAGAGAGTCAGTAAATATTACCCTAAAATAGGAGGCTCCAAGCGCTCACGTGGTTCTGATGAGGTCGTAAGCCAACATAATTATCAACTATATATAAAATAATATTTATTGAACAAAAATACTTTGATATTTGCACCTTATTAATTATCAAGCTTTTTTTTTTACTATGTCCGCTCCCAATGTGGAGCATATGGACTCCTAATGGAGTTTATCTCAACAGAAGTGTTTCTACGAGAACTGCTTGTAACTCAGTTGCTCAACCTCTCTTTTTCTGAAGAGAGTAGGAACATAAAGAAGGATAGGGCTAGGACAGGACTAGTGGTTAGCTAATCGCTCTCCATACGCCCCGTGCATAGGATAGGATGGGTGGGAGGGGGGAATTTAAGACATCACATACATCCATGCCTTCGAACAGAAATTCAGAAATTGATTGAAAAATCAATTTTATAAAACTGTCCGTACTGGGATTCGAGCCCGTGACCTCCGTAGCCGAAGCCAACGACGTTGACCACTCGACCATACAGGCGGCATTTTATAAAACTGTCTGTGCTGGGATTCAAGCCCGTGACCTCCGTAGCCAAAGCCAACGACGTTGACCACTCGCCCACACAGGCGACAATTTTATAAAACTGTCCGTACTGGGATTCGAACCCATGACCTCCGTGGCCGACGCCAACGACGTTGACCACTCGACCACACAGGCGGCAAGCTTACCTTCTAATAATCCTCGGCCACTAGTTCCAGGTTCATCATTTGCCCCACCATCTAACGTGCTTAAGCCGCTAGAACTATTTCCACTGTTTCGCAGATGGTTTCTTTTTCTATAAAAGAGAGGAAATCACTTAGGTATATCAATAGTTTTCAGCATATTTGCAGAACGATAAATAGTCAAGTGAACGAGTGATATAAGTTAGGGTGGGCAGAAGAGAAGATGGTAAGATTCTTTTAAAGATTAATACGTAAATACCTTCTCTCTTTCCTGGTGCTCTTTTGCTTGGTGATCATATTTATGATAGCTTTGCTTTGCTTCGACACATTGACAGAAATAGACTCTTTGATTATTGAATTACTATTGGCTGGAGTGTTTTCAATATTATTTAACGACTCGTTGGAAATGATATCATAACTGTCTTCAATGCGTGCGCTTTTGATGCTTTCATTTAGTTCCGATTCGTCCATCACAGAATCATTTTTTTTCGTGGATATATTTCGTATGGTGTGCACATCTAGGTTGTCCGATACGCTAGCGGAACTGCTGTTACGTTTCCTCCGGCTGCTTCTTTTAGTTTTTTTTTGGCTAGCCGGTATTGGCAAGCCGAGAATGTTTGAGCTAGAATGCGAAGACGGTAGTAGAGCAGGCGATAGCAAAAAATAGAAACTTGATCGAGCGTGAGTGATGAATGTTGCGCTGGCCTAAAATGTAAAACAATATCGATAATATAATAAATTGAGAACCTCAAATAAAGACTCTTCAGTTGTTTGGGATTGAAAAATTAATATGCACTCACCTGATGCATCAGTATCAAAAAGTCAGACAACAGAGCCATGTGGTGCAGAAGTGGAGGAAATCCCATCAGTAATTTGATCACCTCGACCAGTCGCACGCTCACCGTGTCTCCCAACCTAGCAAAGTCAGAGTTCAGGAACCGTTCCTAAAATTTTATATTTATTTAATGTATATAGTCATTTCATTTCGATAGTTGTTTATAAAATAATTAAAGATATCAACTGAAGGTGCTTGATGGAATTAATAAAACTTTGTACACTTTCATGAGTTTTGTCACTAACAATCTAGGTTTCACTTTTTGGTATCTTAAGGCTTTCAAGTGCAGAGGTAGGTGAACTCAAACTGAGTCAGTCAGTCAGCTTATAATTTGAGTAAAAGTGCCGGCTGCCTGGTCAACGTTGTTGGCTTCGGTTACAGAGGTCACGGGTTCGAATCCCAGTACAGTTTCTAAAAATTGATTTTAATTGATTTCTGTTCGTGGATGTATGTGATGTATGGATGCGTGGATGTATGTATGTGATGTCTAAAATTCCCTTCTACTGAGAGCGATTAGCTAACCACTAGTCCTATTCTAGCTCTATCCTTTTACTTCTACCCTCTTTGAAAAAAGCTTATATGTTCCACATTGGGCGCGAACATGACTAAAAAAAAGTGTCTTTGTCTATATAATGGTAATTCAATACTTGTGTTATGTATTCTTTTTTTTTCACCCAGCTTACTCCGAAGGGCAATCATAAATTTATGCCGCATTCCTCAAACAGGTGTATCAGTCTGTTACTCATCAACGAGTTTTTTACAGCATACAAATTGTTGATGTAGGATGGTGAGTTTGGGCAAGCACGGTGGTGACAACGGACAGGTTGCAAGTGAACAGGGTATCACAATTAAAGACAGGCCCGAGGCACATCGTAGGCACTAGTGGCTGCTGCATATGGTGTATCGTAAGATCTTTGAAGAATGCACTCTCAAAATTTAAATTAAAGCCTCCTGCACCTAGGTCAGCTGCCATCATGCAATATATTAGCAAGAAAATAAGCATAGAAATATTTACAAAAAAAATATCAGCGCCAAGCAGACGAGCCAGTGACTTTTAACTTGCGTGATTAATTTGTCGACAGAACCAGTTCAACAACTTTTTTGTACCAATCAGATTTTACCACTTAGGAAGGTAATCAATTTCTTTTTATGAGATTTTTGTATCTGACAAATTGGAAAACTGAAAGCATTCAATTTTAGTTTAACCCTCCAAGGACGAGCGTCACCATATGGTCACACAAAACACCGTTGTCTATTGATCCCACTATTCATACTTTTTCTACCTGAATATCGTTGCTTTCGCTCATATTTGGTTAAGAAGGGTACGGACTACAGTAAGTCATCAGCCGTGGGAACAGGAACGGTCTCCAATAGCACATGTGATTTTTTGAATTTCCGTTTTTTTTAATTTACTTTTTGAAACTGTTAGATATTTTTTTATAAAAACATAAAATTATTTACAGTTATTTTGCTAATATATTTGTTTTGAAATTATGTTGATCTAAACAGGTCAAATTGTAAATATTTTAAAAAAAATCACGTTTAGCTATATTTCAACCCCGAATGTTTGCAAGCCCATACGGTCACTTTTGTCCTTACTACTGTCCGTACTCAATATTACACGGTAATAAAAGGATGAGCATGACCATATAGTCATGCGGGGTTTCTATACAACGACTTTGCGTTTTTTTTTTTTTTAATTTTGGATAGGAATAAAAGTTATCCGTGACTTCAATATGGCTTAGAAAATATTTTTTTTATCGGAAAAAAGCTCTCGTCTCTGGAGGGTTAATAAGCGAAGTGGAAAATTTAAATATATAAAAAAGCTTACTTTGCACAAGAGCAGCAAGTGTTCAACCATATTGACTCTATTCATTTGGTAGACGTTAAACTTTCTGAACATGTTATCTTCTCTCAGCATCAGACCCATGGCGAGAAATACAGTCCCCAATAGTCCGCCGTCATCGTCTGATGGGGCATCATTCCTCTCGGAGAATACCGGACCAGTCTGAGATTGATCTGCTTTTTTTTTATTTTTAGGAACTGCATTCTCTTTATTTTTCTGGAGCGAAAATAAGAAATAATTTATACAAGAAAAGCACTTTGCAGGCAGTGCAGCATAACAACTGAACAAATAATCTGTCAAACATAAATAGAAAATAAAACACTCTTATAATTTTATTGTATTTCAACACTTATTGCCCAAGCATTTAGTTAGTACCTTTGTAGCTCTTTCCAGTTCTCGCCAAGATCTTATAAGAGTGACCAAAATGTATGGATGGAGTATGACAGCATCTGATTGAGTTTGCAAATGAAGTAAATCACCAATATTCACATTTGATTGATTAATAGAGTTACTACATGATGCATCTATCAGGACCTGTAAACAATTACATCATACTATAACTATCTGGTACAAGAGTTCAGTTCGTAATTTTCGCACCCTCTTATTAGGCATGTGGCGACTAGCGTTTTGCTACACTTATAAGATTTTGTCGGCTTCAGAATAATCGGGCCAAATATGTTTGGGATGCATTTGATATCCCTTGTAATTTTTTCAGTGCAATCTGATCTACTGTGAAGTGGAAGCTTGACGAATAAACAATGTGAGAAGGCTTTACACAACATGGCTTAACATTTAGAGGAGTATGGACGTACATGTTTGTCAGCACCATTTTAATTCTACAAAGTTGTAAATGTCTGTCTGTGAGCATATATATGCTTCAAGTATGAATTACATATATTCATTGGAAAAAGGTTACACAATTGTCATGTCAAAAAAAAATCAGTAATGTAAAGTAAGATCAGTATAGATCTATTAACTCCTCGAAAGGTTAAATAATAATGAGCATAAAAAGCACCATCACTTAACATGTTGGATGCTGATGACCTGTCTGGCATCAGAATATTGCCAAGCGTCACAACAAACGATATATAACATGTCTAGCACATCATATTATGTTCATCTAAACTTGTACTCGTGTAAACTTTTTTTGCAATCGGCAAATACTCAACAGACATTTTTAAATACTATTTTTTGATAAGCTTTTGAAAATTATTTTTTTTTTTAGCGTCTCCTTACTTACTCATATTTTTACGCATTTAAAGGGAATGATAATTTTTTAAACTTTTCTTTTACCTTGAGATAATGATTTGACATCTGACATTTGGAAGTGGAGAAGACTGTCTGCAGCATTGAAAGCAGTTCATCCTGATAAAACATTGAATATAGTCTTGTATCGGAACAAATCACTTTGAGCAAAATCCCAAGAGACCGGGCCTGATCTTCACTTGTTCCATTCAGTTCCACAACCTAAAAATGAAAATTGATGAAAAGCATCATTACCGGTTGATTAATTATTATTACAAATCAAAGTAAGCTCAATACTTAGGTACTAGAGGTCTGCACGGGCCGAAATTTCACAAAATTACCCGGCCCGGGCCCCGAGTCTAATGCCACAATTGTTACCCGAACCCGACCTGAAGCCCGGATTTATACTCCACAGCCCGAAAAAAATCAGTTTTTTACAAATTTACAACAATTTACGATTCTCTATAAAACTGGTAAAAATTAAATTCATCATGGCTGACTTATAACATGAACATAGTCTGAAATATTTTTCTGAAGAATAAATTCCTTACCCGGGCCCGGCCCGGCCCGAGCCCGAATCTCGATGGCGCCTATCCGCCCATGCAGACCTCTATTATGTACAGACTTCACGGTATAGAATACTTTAATATACGTAGATAACTAATTTACTACCAAAAACATACCCTTGCAAATAAATAAAGGAAAATTTGTGGTCCTCCTAGAATGAATACAGCAGGTGGCAGTCCTTTGTGTTGACTTGACAGAAATAGCCCTGTCCATGTTGCAACAAGAGAAACGGGTAAACCAAATCCACCTCCTTTGACTCCACCGCCAATTCGGCCACCAAACACTGAAAAAAAATAGTGAAATATAAACGATATCGCGTGTGTAAAAATTAACAACAAAACTAAAAATTAAAAACAAAACAAGTCCCTGACAATATGGCATGTACACAGTTTATTGTGCTTGGCTCTAAATAAATCTGACACGGAATCCTTAATTTTTCTTCTTGAACTATGAAATAAAGAGGCTTAAATAAGGACCCAACTGGCTAGTAAAACTTGTATATATTGTGATATTAAGATTCTATTTTCAAAAGTTTTTTGTCAGTTGGTAGCACTTTTTTAATTTGAAGCTGTTTGACATCCAACTGTTTTTTTTCCGCTTTTTATTATATCTGTGTTAGTAGTACATATTTGGCATAAATAGTTTTTTACTTACATGGATTTGGAATTGTTTGATGATACAGTTCCACACTCAACGGATTGCTAGCAGAGTAATTTAACAAAAGATTATCTTGCATTTCACGGATATTTACACTTGACATTTCAAATACCTGTAAAAAGAGAACAAAAATCACTTAGGCATATTCTAAAACCAATGTTGAATTTCACACATAAATTCGATATGAATGAATTCTATTATTTAATCATGTCCAATAATAACTGGGGCTAAACCAATTTATTGTTTGAATTGGCATTTACTTGGTAGAACTCTATTGTAATAAGGTTAAAAATATGAAAGTATTTAGTTTCACATTTTTATTATAAAATTAGTTTATCATTCGTACTTAAGCAAGCATTTGCGAAAGTAGTTGTCTGAGGATGCCTCTGAAAGAGGCGAAACACGTGTCACATTTTGTTGTACAATACGTGGAATAGTCAAAGTTATTTTATTTTATATTAGTTTATAGCTATTTCGGCGTATGCCATCGTCAGAACTATAGTTCTATAAAAAAATTGTAGAACTAAATACTTTGATATTTTTAGCCTTATACACTCAATCAACTTAATTGTTAAAATAATCCTATTGATCTCTTTGCTATAAATATTGCTTCTGTTAACAAAAACAAATGTGCATAAAACTTAGTACTACGTTACTTGTATAAGGATTGCTCAGAGAGAAAAGATAACTATAGTACTTACTTGATCCCAATCAATATCCGAATACAAAATGTCATCATTAAATATTGTAAAATCAGGCAAATGGTTTCCAGACTGAAATGAAAATAAAACACAGGAAAATGTTAAAGGGTATATACCAGCGGTCGGCAAACTTTTTTGGCTCAAGAATCACTAAATTCACAATTATAACTAACTAGACTTTTGTGTTAAATATTACATATTGAAATCAAATGCGTCAGTTTGTAAAATAATGCCAGATTTCTCTGCGGATCACCAAAATTTTCTCGCGGACCACTGGACCACACTTTGCCGACCGCTGGTATATACAATATCACGTTACTAGAGTATGTTACTAGAGTATGTTACTAGAGTATGTTACTGTATATCCAGCGGTGGGCTGGAGGGGCTCATGCTAAACGATTGTTAAATTTAACTTAGGCCCTATGTTAAATTAAGAAAAAATTATATTATCAGATCAAATTGGAGCCTGACTGCAATTTCTGACATATATTATTATCTACGAAGGTTTATGTATAACGTTTGACACAAGGAATTGGACCGAAAAGAAAAGTGGTTATCAATTTCTGTGTAAATCTTGGAAGTCTTCATGCATGCAATTACATTTTTCAGCTTTTATGGTATATTGCATACTGTTACATAATATAATTATAAAAGGTAACATTTGATTGCTTTAATAATGATGTATAGTTGAATAAGAATGATTAAGAAGCCCGCCACTTCTCCAGAACATGGCAAATGGCTCTGAAATAATACGAGCCCTTCATTAACGTATTTGCAGCCCACCACTGCATATATGTGTTGCAATGTTTACG
Organism: Himalopsyche tibetana; assembly: GCA_030503985.1. Taxonomy (NCBI): domain Eukaryota; kingdom Metazoa; phylum Arthropoda; class Insecta; order Trichoptera; family Rhyacophilidae; genus Himalopsyche; species Himalopsyche tibetana. The sequence goes on along the minus strand of JAPJYX010000009.1, from coordinate 19,427,842 downwards.
ACTGTGACACTGACTTTATCCATTAACCTTTAGAGGAGTGTGGACGTACATGTACGTCGGCGAAATCTTTCGCTAGAGGAGTGTCTACGTACTTTTAACATAACACAGTATTATGTGTCTGTGAGCTTAGATAGGCTCCAAATATGACTTTCATTACAATCTGTGGTCATTTAAACGCATTTCTACACCATTTAAAAATAGATTTCAGCTTTAAGAAAGATAGATATAAACTTATTGGTTTTTGATAGGTTGCCGTGTGACATCATAACGGACTTTCGTGACAGATCCATACGTCGCAAACTCTAGAATTACGCGCGTAAAATTGTTAATATTTTTCTTGCAAATTTTAAGTTTTTCCGTGTGTTACTGTATTAGACTGTTGTATTCTGTGGTTTTTTAGTTTTTCTTACCGTATTACGTGATTTGAAATGTTTGTCAATTGTTCGAACTTATCAACGCTGTGACTTACCGTGATTTGAAGTGTTTATATTTTTTGTGGCGAATTTTGTGATTTAACGTGATTGTATCGTATCTTATAGTATTTTAACGTGATTTTAAATTATTTTTATTTTCATATCGTGATGTGCTTCGTAAAATGGGTTCCTTTAACCCTTTGAACAACATCGTCTCACCCGTGAGTCGCATATGTATTGATAAATTCAGCCACCTGTACTTAAAACTCCTAGTTCATAGATAAAAAATACAAGTAATTAGAAAACAAAATTAGAGGAAATTTTGGGGGTGGCAGATTCAAGGACCGCCCCGGCGGCAGGACTTCTTCCTATACCACTGCATCGATGACATGATGATATATCGATGGAATATGATTCTTCTTCATCTGATGACGACGAAAAGCCAGAGACATAACCTAGCGCTAAGCGTTGTCGGGAAGAAATGAGGATTTGGAACAGTACTACTTCACTCCAACGCTTCATAAATTTGTTAAACTTTGAATCCGGAATCAAAAATAAATTAAAGTAAGAGACAACACCGAGCTGGAATTTTTTCAGTTATTTTTTACAAAAGAAATTTGACACATGATAGTAATCAAAACAAAAATTTATGCCACAGCTGTTTCCCAAAAGTCGTCCAGAATGTCCAAAATGAAGAAGTGGGCTAACACGACTGTTCACCATTATTTTGATGAGCTTGTTTGAGAAAAACTGAATAAAAAATACTGGATTTTATAAAAGGCTAAACTTTATGTTAGCATATCAAAAACTTCAGGTTACCAACCGGCCCTGGGTTTTATATAATGTAGTTTATGTTTATTTTTATATTTTCATTTTTCAAGAAGTATTTGATATTTTTTTAATTATTATTTAAACGTATTGTGAATATGTAAGGTTTGTGACCCCTGGATTCAGCAAACAGTTTTTCAAGGATAACATCTATAAATATTAACTTATATTTTTTTTAATATTTTTATATCATTCGCTGGATGTAACAGTCATAACACATATATTCATGGAAAAAAAGTCACACAATTGTTATTTTAAAAGAACTCACTCCTCACAGCAAGTTCAGTACAGATTAACTGACTCCTCCAAAGGTTAATGCAAAACTCTCAGTGTCATATTGTTTAGAATATTACCTGGCAACTGGTCAACGGCGTTATGTTTGGCCCGTGCGACATAAGGTACATGACATTGTATTCGTTGAATACAGGCACCCTGAACAATGTCAATCCTGAGAGATACCAAGATCCATTTGGTGAAGAGTTTTCTGAATCGCTCGAAGACGAATGTCCTATCATCAGGCAAGCAGGTCTGGCTTTGCGGAGCAAGATGCCATTCACGGGCACGAGGGCAGTTCCGGTGTTGGAACCGTTCACAAAAAGTGTAACCTAGAATTAAAGAATCAGATTAATAAAACTGTTTCTTCTCAGATATAATTTTTATATTTCTACTTCCCTTTCAACATCAAAAAGCTTTTTTAACGCGCTGATTCAATTAATATATTTTTTCAACTGTCAAACATGATGGATGAACACTGTCGGTATGACTACATGCGTTCATCTTTTAATTATAATCATTTTGAAAATTTCATGAACAATTTAATTTCTGTTTGAACACATAAAACACTTTGGGAAAATACTCATGAAATGTCACTAACCTCAATATAAATTTTCCTCTTCTGCATTATCTCTTTGCAATTCATAGCAAAGTGATTCCACTGATGTAGCGGCAAACAGCCCTCCACAGTTGTTTCTCCGACAATTTTATTACTCTCATTATCAGGCCGGGTAAGTTTTAATGTAACGTCACCTGACAATCAATAAAATGATTACATTTCTATTGCAGCAAAACAGTTAAGCTTTCAAAAAAAAAAATCTAAAGTTTTCTTACCGTTCCGTGTGTTGATCCAAAATTCTAATATTAAGGAATCGTGACCGACTGATAGCATATGCAAATAATTTGATGCGCCGTCTTGGTTATTATCTGCTTCTCGTTTCGTTGGATTTTGGTTCTCAGTGTTTTCTACAGTTTTAGAAACTAAAAAGTAAATAAGGATATTAAAATCGATTACCATTTAAAATTCTATATCAGAAGTTAGAATACTGTAGAAATTATATTGAATTAAAATTGATTAAAATTTTACAGCAGCAGCAGCAGCAGCAGAATCAATAACAGGTCAATGTTGATCTGCGTAGTAAGGATTTATGAAATATTACGGTCACACAAAAGGTTAGAATATTTTCAAATGAGGATAACTCTCGCATCAAAGTTAATCACCTGTAGCTGGAGTAATTTTTCTCTCAGAACCTTCGGAGCTCGATCCGTCACTCGAGCTTAACTGGGTCATATCGAGAGTTTTGCAAACTGGCGATTGGAATTCTTGAACTCTTAGCCATAATGCAACAGAAAAACCATTAAGCCAGATACCCCAACCTACGCCTTCTATACCGCACCAAACGCCCATTTTCGACCAGCACGATTGAATATCTACAGCAAGATAGGGGTAGACAATTATGTAAACATTTAAAAAAAATTGACGGATATACAACTAATATATTACAGTAAAATTCATGACAATGATGTAAACTGACCTGCTTTGGTATGATAATATTGAAGAGATTTTACTAAAGGTTCTATGTAGCACAGCAACTCGTCCGAACTTTTATTAAAAGTAGGCACTGCAAATAAACCATATTTCAGTTAATACCTATCACGGTTGATTTGAACTTTCAGGTAATATAATATATAAAGAAATATTTACCATTGTCAGCCAGTGGATACTTTTCAACAGGGAAACATACAACAAAATCAGGCACATTGGGGTGCACATTATCAACCAGCCTGCATAGAGGATCCAGAAGTGCGTCGAGCGGTGGATCGGATGATGTAAACAATTCCATGTATAATTTTAGCTCGGATGGATCGATACTTCTCGTTGCCAGCACATAGATGAGGTTTAAAACACTGCTCTGCAGTTCTAAAAAGTCGTAATTATTAAGAATGTGTAATCAGCCACATTGCAATCAAGACTTGATAATAAATCCACGATGTTAGCATATGATTTTTCTTCAGACATTGCAAGCTGTCTGAAAATAGTATCGCCCCCTACACTAATACTAGAAAGGTTTCATTTCTTAAATCGTACGGAAGATGTCTGGAACGGATCACTACTATCTTTAGGTAACACTAGGTTATACAAAAACTGTGAAAGACTATTTTGTATTCATAAGATTCTTTTCAAGTGATCTTTTGTCTAATATATCCTTCTAAAGAGATAGATAAGATAGGAGAGTCTTCACGGACCTACACTCTAAGCTGTTACAGTGTGTAAATAACACCATCTACTGTGCTTTTCTACTGGTTGTTTATTTGCTTTTAACTATGTTGTTGATTGTCTGTTAAATATCTTTGGATGTGAAATTTAAACTTGTTTTTAAACCAAACTAAGGTTATTCTAGTATGGTAAAATCCTATCAAATACTACCTACCTCTGAAGTGGGTGAAATTTGATTTTAATAATCTGGATGCAGAATTTGAGAGAATTCTGGTGATTAGTCCGGCACCGGCTGAACAATTGCTTTCCTGAAAGAATATCGTCGCCAATCGGTTTGTGCAAGAACAGATGATGTTGCACAGGGTAAGCGTAGGACAACTATCGCCAGTCTCTTTAGAATTATCTTCGGCATCGAGAATTCTGCAAAATTATAATTTGTTATTGTTAATCTAAAAAATTAATCGTATAATGAATCATCAATTCACGCAGATTTAGTTCCAAATAATATGATTTGAAATTTATCACTATAATTGCAAATTGAAGTATATATGAAGTGTAAATGCAATACAGGGGGGAAGAGCCAAAATTGTTACGCTCTAATACTAGATTATGCTATTTTTTTTTATTTAATTAACATTGCATAAGATTGACAAATTATAAATTTAAAACTTATAAGCAGTATGCAATTTAATATTAAAAACAGTAGAAAAACAAAATGGCAAGGAAGTCAACTGAGTAAGCTCCGACGAACTCTACTTTAATGTTCAAATTCAAAATTTGATGTTCACATATGTTATGCATTCAATTTTAATCTGCCAGTGTATTTCAAATATAAAACAATATGACAACAGAAGTTTCATTTAACTGTTAAATATAACAATAAAAATAAATAAATGATAAAGTAGGATAGGAAAAATAATTATGTAAAATACCTATTAATTAAATCCAACAGAAGATCTACAACCATAACACATAATTCTGGATGAACAACAAGGTTGTTTTTCTTGTATTCTCGACAGTCCAGTAAATTGCCACTCGGAGGGCAAACAGTTCCTACAAAATTAAACAAATTTATTTTATAAATCCATCAAATCGAATTGTTCATCTAACTTTCTTAGTAAAATCAATCAATTATTGATTCGCAATAAGATAACTAATAAAGAAGCTCACCTGATTTTGATACATTTTCTAATGATTGTATAGAATGTTCCAGATGATGGCTGGTATTCACAGAGACAAACACTCTTTCCGAGCCAACAGAGTGTGCGTTTGACAACATATCTACGACTCCTACTTCATTGTCTGCCTAAAATAGTTATAGATCTAAGTGTTATGAAAGCCATGAGATTAAAATTTTAAAAGGTTTTTTATTTCACTTAATTTGATCACACAATTAAGTTTGTTTTCAATAGAAAATTACTCAAGATACTGTTCAACATTTTACTATATTATAGAAATGATATTAAAAGAATCATGTATGACAACGTTTCAATGTCCCAGGCAGATTATTGTTTGGAATACTTAACTAATTTTTAAAAATAAAGAATTAAAAAAATGAATTATACTGACCATTAGTCTGCGAGTAATTACTAATAAAAGGCGATATTATTTACTTTTTGAACATTATTTTTATAGGAGTGAAATTTCTTCACAAACAAAAACAAAACCGTATTTTATTTTACATATTTAAACAGTAATAAAAGAGAATTAATAATTGTAAATTCACAACAATACTGATATAAAGAATCAAATTCATTTGTGGTTTGTTCTGAAACTTCTGTCATTAGTGTTCAGATTTCATTCAACCACAAGGCAGAAGTAACGCATCTATAAAAAAATCATAATAATATTTACTCATAAATGATACAAAATTGTCAATTGTTTCATTGTAAACAAAGTATGATGCAATATTGCGACAATATGACCGAATTGATGCACTCACCTCGTACCCTTCATCCGCCGTATGATAGGGTTCACTCTCTTCACTCATATAGGGCCTATTTTTATTGCTATCGTCATCATCTCCACTCGATGCACACTCCTCATCACTGTGGGACGGAAACGGTAACGGAGGCAACTGAAAAGAAACAAACAGTGAAAAACCATACAGTTTAAAATTCCTCATGACAATGAACTTCTTATAAACATATAACACTGTCATTTGAAAACATGCCCATCATATCATCAATTTTAATTTACCCTCTTTATTCTCTTCTTCTGTCTATTTATTCTCAAAACATTTTAAGTGATTTTTAATATAGGGCATATAGAACAATATATCGATATTGTACACTATTAATATCAACTAATTATAATTTTTCAGATTTTTATAAAATTTCAGGATAAATTTTAAGTAAGAAAAATGAAACAATGCACCCCATGCCCGAGTGGTTTACTTCTAATGAAAACGATAGGAAAAGTTTACTGAATACAATAACTGAACATTTTTAATATAATACCTTTCCACTAATTGACAAGATTTTTACATATCTGGTATTTTTAGGCAATTCGTAGTTTAGAAAGCAGTCGGATACAGAATTTCATTTATGAAATTGAATGTGCTCATGTGAATCAAAAGTAATAGAAAAACCAAATAGCTCAAAAAAAACTATTACTTTTCAGCCTAAGGTAATCATTCCAACGACAGCGGTACAACAGTGCTGCAACATTGCAAAATCTTTTTGAATGCTATCTGACTACACTAAAATGTTCAATCGTAAATAAAGGCAAAAAAAAATGCTGTGAAGAAATATTGAGTATTATATTTCAAATAAAAAGTTATTAGTTAATACTAGAAAAGTCTTTCATCTGTGAAACAGCATAGCTAAAAAATTAATGAATATAACTGCCATGACATTGCGGTTGAAGTGTAATACGATATCTTTTAAGTGAGTATAGTGCGATCCGTTAAGCTACTCCCGTGACACTTGTATTATGTTTGTTTAAATAGAAACAAAGTATGCAGACGAACACTGCAACGATTACGCAGCAAAATTCTGTATAAAATACTGCTCAGTTGTTTCACATCATTTAGCAGAAAGTTTTTGATGATGGTGAGATTGTACCACAAGAGATCAATAGTTGAAAAAGATTTAACGACACTTTCGTGGTTGGTATGTAAAATTTTAAAAGTTTAAGTGATAGCATTAATTTCATATTGCTAGCTGAATGCAGAATTAAGTCGAGTCTCTATTGGTAAATTGTGCAGGAGAGCTGTTTTAATATCGCTTTTCAAATTTAGCCGTCAATTCTTTGAGTCTGTTGGGTATGTGGCGAGTGGTCAATGCCGTTGGCTTTGGTTGCGAAGCTCGCGGGTTTGAATCCCAGTACAGACATATTTTTTCAATTGATTTATGAATTTCTGTTGGAAGGCATGGATATCTGTGATGCCTATAATTCCCTCCCACCAATCCGATTTTTAAAACAGGTGGTAGCGCAAGCGATGAGCTAACCACTAGTTCTGTCTTAGCCCAATCCTTCTATCGTTACTCTAAAAAAAACAAGCAGGTCTTGACACTTGGAAAAACATCCGTTGAGATAAACTCTATTAGGAGGTTAGCTGTGCGGAGCGATCAAATATTAATTGAACAACTGTCTTGTAGTGTGCGCCAACCCGGAATGAGTGCGCAGGGGCTTCCCAACTGCTGCGCGGTCGAGCACGCGCAGCTTAGGAGTCTACATTATAGTCCACAATGCGAGGGAACATGGTTAAATATATACAGGTAGTCCTCGACATACGACCGAGATACGTTCCTAAGCTTTGGTCGTATGTCGATTTTCATACAAAATATGTCATCGTTGCACACCAAATATGGTCTATGTGACAATTTTACGAAAATGTGCTAAATATACAGTTTTTTCTCAGCCTTCTAAAGTATCAACTATGTAACAATACAACATAATAAATGAGATAGAAAACAAACTGTGTGCCATCAATTAAAAAAAACATTTAAATATGAACCATGTGATCTTACTGCACATGTGCCGGGTATATGGTTCATATTTGACAGCTATGATTTCACTTAAAGTAGTCGAAATTGCTCCCGCCTTGTGCACGTCTTTTTTTATTTTTTAATAGTTGGCATTACAGCTTACGCCAATACGCCAAATATTTTAAAGTTGAAAGATCATACGAGAAAAATGAGAAATTTTTACACAAATTAAAAGTGTTGGATACAAATTCTTTATATAGTCATAAAATAGCAAAAGAGAATCCCCTGGACATATTTTACAGTTTTTGGAAGGCGAAAACTTGGTTGGAGAAAACACCATATTTCCTGGGCTCTGTAGCAACGTCTGCCATGAAACATTATCTCTGGGAAAGCACGGCAATCTTGAAGAAGAATCAAGGACACGATATATATATCTTTTTTACTAAGTCAGCTGTGTGCAATGGTGCCCCGTGATCCAATTCAAAAATTTTAAATTTTCCAATTTTTTTTCGGTCGTAAGTATTATAAAGAAACTCTTTTGAAATAGCTCAAATAAGATTCAATCTTGAAAATAATGAATTTTTTTAACTTGTTCCATATTAAGCATACAAAACTATTTTTATATGAGCTCCACTTGAAACCTAATGTAGGTCAAAAAATATATCACTTATGCAGACTTATCAACATTGGTTTGAGTGATTTCAATTAGCAGATTGAAACATTAAGACACAAATTAATTAAGTAATTAACTGTAATTTTAATCTTTAATTATTAGACGTTAAAAATTTATGATATACAATAGTTTAAAATACACAGAAATGATATTGTGGAACAGGGATTTGAATGCGATTAACAATGGTTATACTAAGTACCTAACAAGGAAAAACTGCAAAATAAACATATTAAAACGAAGAAGACACGAACATGCGATTAATTTTCAACAAATCGCATACAATAACCAATTTGAATATATTCATTCAACAAAAGTTTGAAGAAACTTTCAAAGGTAACGAATAAAATATGCATTTACTGGTGAAGAGGTTACAATAATATAAAAGGAACTGATAAATTCTCAGTTGACATACTTACTGCAACAAATAATAAGAAAGATAAACACATACAGAGTAGTACTAATCGCACTGTTGACTCAATAAAACCATTCGGTTTAATATAAATAGTGTATGATTAATCTAACCTTAGCTTTGTGTACCGGTGGCATCACTTGCTCCTCGCTGGCATGTACAGTAGCGACTCTGATCAACATTTTGCATAGCGATTTTATATTGCTGTTATCTATTGAAGGTTTTATTTCTGACAGAAGAGCATTCCTCAATATAGAAATAGTCGTTACTTTTGAGCGGTCCATGGTGATATCTGTTAATTCAAGAGAAACGTCGTAATTAAACATATGAAATATAAATAGTATGACATGTTTCTAATTTTATGAACGTGAATCGAAGCTACGAATGGCAATTATTTACAGTAGGTGTTTTATTAGAATGACGCATTGTGTGCCAACTGCTGTACCTTCCATTCTTATGCAGGTAATGATTGAATTTAGGGATTAAAAACCAGGGCTGTCGTTATTAACTCTTTTTTAAATTAAATTAACAAAACAAAAAATTTATAAATTTCTTTAGATATTAAAAAATACGCAGACCATGTCTAAAAATATACATCTTTCTTTAAATCGGATTTAAACCATTTGTAAATGCCGGAATCGGTGTCCCTGCCCTGAAAAAAATTGTAGCTAGCCAAATACTTATTTTCAAGGAAAAAAAAACTTACTCGTGTTTATTTAAATTAAGCAATTAAAATTCTTCAGAATTTTAAAAGTATTTTTAGAATAATTTATAGCTAGTTTCACGTTTTCAAAAAGAAATGAACTCACAAGACAAACTGTATTTCACATCACTTTTTTCCTGCGCTATGAAAACCAATCAAAGAAACATCAGTTACACATTTTTTCACTAATCGATTTAAAACTCTCAAAGTTTTGTGGGCACACTTTTCTCACAAACTATCACAGTAATCATTATGCACAACGGCTGTAAAGAATGAATGCATAAATTATTTTCAAATGAAGATTTTTTCTTCGGAAACTTTCAGTATAACCCGCGCATATATTTAGCACAACATTCGCCCATTAATCAGATGGGAAAATTACATAAACACAATAAATTATCACTAATTCGCAAGTATCAATATAATATTAAACATTGAAATTATCGTGTTAACATCACAATATTATAACACAAACATCCAAACAAAATAATTACTACACGCCTGTAAACTACATTTATAATATTATAAACAGCAAAATCGACCTCACAATAATTCAATTATTACGCTGGACATGAAATAGACTAAACCGATTCACCGAAAAGTAAAACAAAAAGTGTAGATGAAATTTTTGTAGGGATTCCAAAGCCTATACCTGTTAGTATCAAATTTCGTCAATAAAAACAGGTCTACCAATACATCTTAACTCTCCCATACCGACATACTTTCACTCATATGAATTTGTTATTCACCATACATTGAAATAAGCAGCATCTCATACGTTAATAGTTCATCCATCCTAGATTGATATGAGATAAATTGAATATTAGTCAGAAACTTACATAAGAAGTTGTTTACATAAAATGAATTCCTTTTCAAAACCTGTTTTTTATGGTTATTTCGCTGTAGTAGCATTAAGAATCCATAAATTTATTCTGTTAATGATGTGCTTTCAACACCTACACATATGCACAAGTTATAAGTACGGGGGTATTCAAGTAAAATATAATATTAAACACTTATTGCAGAATAGTGAATTTAGATAAATAGCACGAGAAATTTAAAAACAGTAATCATATTTTGATGAGAAAGAATCTGAGATAAAATAGGATTTGTTTACATTTCACAGATACCTCTGTGTGTTTTAACATTACATAATGTAAAATCTATTGAAGTCATTTTTTCTAGTTGTACTTTTGTGGAGCTATAGAAGAGAGGTATTTGAATGTAATGGGTAACTCAAAACATCAAATTTTTGACTTATCGTTCTATAGAACTAGGCCATCGATATAAACAGAATTTACAATTTATTGTCAATGAGACTAATTATTTGGTTTGAACGAGGTCACCAGAAATATTATACTTCTCTCGTGCCTCTTTAGTTTCTGATCGTTAGAATCGACTTCCTGAACATACAATCTTGCCGTCCAAAAGATTCATTTCATATTATATGTCTCGTTATACTGTGATATTGTTTCATTCTACAAAAAGTGATAAATGTATTTTTTTTAAATATGTGGATATCACTGATCTACTTTTTAAAATTATTGGTGATCTGATTTTTGATCATTTGTTTTATGCAAAGTAAATTTTATAAATAACATATAGATGGCATTTGCATTTATTGACATGTTATGATTTTTCAAAATGAATTGATATAGCATTGTATACTAACTAATTGTACGAATGACAAATATTACATAAACAATGTACTTGTGGCTTACTATATTAATTAGTAAGCCACAAGTTTTTCTGTGGTTTTGTAGAAAACATCCTTCTTTAGGAATGAGATTATTTGAAATAAGCAATAAAAATACTGCATAAAGATTCATTAAGCATTGTATTATAATTAGGTCATTCAGATTTTTGAGTGGGTGTATATTACGTAAAATCGATGATAAAAATATATTTCAATTGCAATCTCGGTTAAATAATCACACTCATGGCTGTCGTTTCATTTCATTTTTGTGTCAATAGTGGGTAATCTTTGATAACAAATTCGAATTGGTTGAATGAACCTGTTTTTTCGCACAAATTACACAGCGGCTACATCAAACAATCGATTACAAATGCATTATTACGTTAAGAGTAATGTAATAAACTATTTTTTTTATAATTGAGGAGCAAACATTCAAAAAGTGTTTTGTCACAAATTTTGAAAAATGGCGTTTTATATCAATTCTGATAGCCCATAATAAAACCTATGAATGGAAATCAAAATTAGTGTTCAAAAAGGTTTTTTTTCATATTAAAATGAAATTATAAAGTTGACACATTCATACAAACCGTCACTTTTGCAACACTTAAATCATCATTTTCCAAGATTTGTATTTGTGTGACAAAACACTTTTTGAATGTTTGCTCCTCAATTATTATTGTAACATTCAAATCTAGAAAAGCGACGTAAGTTGATAAATAGAAAAATTTATTAAAGCATGAATGATATTCATCAATCAAAAACCATCATAAAAAAGTAAAAATTCAAACAAGTATGTATCCAATAAGTTGCAGTGACCAAGTGACACATAAGTATTTTTTCCAGCTCAATTGCAAATACAAAGGTTTGAATTAGGGCTGCGGAGTCGTGAAAAAAAACTGCGACTTCGAGTCAGGCATTTACAAATGCTCCGACTTTGATTTAAATAATATCTAAAATTTTATAACAGTCACAGTCTTTGTGTATTTTTTTGTATTTACTCAAATGCATAACTTTTTGTTTTAATTTAATTTAAAAAAAAATCCTACATTGAAAACTTGCCTGAGGACTAATTCTTCTCTCCTTATTTACATCAATTCGCTTCATTACAAGACAATAATTATTCATGAAATAGAACTGCTTAGCGTCATGGCAGAGTGATAAAATTTATACTGTTCTTATTCATTCATTTTATACATAGATTTTTCAAAGGTAAGGGACACGTCTATTATTATATTTTTTTATAAATTCTCACTCACCCTATTTAATCCTAGAAACGCTGTGTTTACGATTATTCTTTTTCTTAACTCATTCATCTTTTCTTAATCTCTCTAAGAAAACAGGTCGCACGACTGATTTGATATCAGTTGTTGTTAAACACCTTTTATTGAAATGCTCCACATCGGGAGCAAAAACGGTAAATAAATATCCATTGAAACAAGACTTGCAATACTGGATGAATACATCAATGCCAGTGTGTATTTCATATTAAATACCAGTATTGCAAAGAAGAATACTGATATTGGGATCGCAATACCGGGCGAGATCAAAATCTGTATTCCGACATTTCGAAATTTTATATAGAATACCGTCATTAAATAATATATATCATAATCATAAATGGGAGTTTTTTTTTTCTTAAATAACAAACGGCTTCATATTAATACATAATCCAAAGACTCATCACCTCTGAACCTTTTCAATATTGATTCAACTCTTGGCAGATCTACATCATTTCAATTCATCTCGAACAATTATAAATATGTAATGGTTTATGTGCATTCAATTTTTGTTGATTTTCTATACCGAATTTTGCATTTTTAAAACTGATATTTCAGCATTGAAAAATCGCAACGAATACCGGGATCTCGATTTCGGTAATACCAGTATTGCAATCCCTAATTGAAACCAAAGTAATCCTGTAAAGTATCCTGGCTCTTTTGTAACTGAAATGTTGCTTTGTTAAAAATATATAATTAAAATATTCCTGAGAGCGAATTTGAATTTCTTATAAAAACTTTTTAATTATGCAATATTACGAGTGTAAACAGAGCTATTTCAGCTACATTTTATTGTATAGTACAAGACATACACATAAAATGAAAGGGACTAAAATATACATGTTTAGTTTTTCAAAGGATTGAACAAGACGTAAACAACTGCAGTGTGAAAATTGTTAAGAGCTTCACTACACCACATATTCTGACTAAAAATACTGAAAAATCTTCCTATATTCTTTTTTAGCTGTCAGTACCAAATTTAAATATTTCTATAGTATAGTATTACATATATTAAGGAGGAAATTTAAGACTCACCGGCAACAGAAAGATTGATTGTGATGACTGCTTCCAACATTTTGATTAGGATTTCCATTTCTGCCATGTTGGACGGTCCGTTACACAAATAATACAGCAATAACTTCAACAGTTTATATGAATCTCTGAAGACACTCTGTCTCACGATAAACTTTCTTAACAACGGACAGTACAAACAGAGCGCAGCACTCGTCTTCCAGAAAGTCCACACGTTTTTTAAAAGTTCCAAATTATCACATACATTTTGTTCTAAGAGACTGAATTGCATTTCATAAACCAAATCTTGTTGGGATCTAGAGTTCTTGATATTGATAGGTTTCGATTTATGCAGCAAAGGATGCACCGTTTGAAAATCTTCCGGGGAATCCGGATCTCTTGCGTTTGTTAGATTGTCATCTACGCAGCAATACGGAGCGTCCTTTTCTTTCGAAAGATCAATCAACATTTTATATTGCGATGAATCCATCTTTGACCTAAAATATTTAAACGCTTTCTCTGTTATGTCCCCTAACGATTTGAACAGCATCGTCAAGGACGGCAGAAGCTGCAATTCGTGAGGATTAAAAATATTATCTCTGCGGGGGTAATCGATGTGTATTTTTAATATTTCGATTACGACAGCGATTTCTAGGACGGAACAGCACTGTTTGGAAAATTCAGGAAGCGCCATCAACTCCAGAATGCCAGCCAGACCACCTTTCTGGATAAATTCTTCGGCGAACGATGTCGAACTAAGTAGTGTCGAGAACGAACTGAGACACGAGAGCGTCACGAAAAAAGCTGATTCACTATTCGTCAACAGGTAGCGATTTTTAGCTAACAGAAAAGAAGGGTAAATTACAACAAAGAGTAAGTCATGTTTTATACTCGATCGACATTGAGAAGATATTCGCAACAGATGACTGATGGTAGAGTGCAAGATCGCATGATCTTCCAGTTTTAATAACGAGTTGTACCTCATTAGAAATTGCCACAAAATTTTTGAATCAGAACCGTCTGTCAAGTTTCTAGCACCGCGATCATCGACGATTGTCCTCTGAGTATTACTTTTATTTCCCGGCGGAGATGACAGTACTTCTTTGGCTAACTCATCATCGGTGAAATACTTTTCGCAAACGGAGCACTGCATGTTTTCAGTCCGGTGATAATTTACAGTGCCGAGTTCTCCATAGAGGGTTTGCTCTAAGACAGAAAAGCAAAGATTGGCAACGCTGTGATAGGTATGAATCATACGGATCGCCTTTTCTAATAAAAGTTGAGGGGGGAAACAGCAGCACGATCCGCTACTTTTCATACACCGTAGAAGTTTAGACCGCAATATTGCGTAGCTCGTGATGTTCTCGTCGCCGAGAAGCGATGTCAGAGTACCGTACAGAACAGATACGCAGCAGAGAGGAGACAGCCCCATATTTCTCGAAGGGACATAGCATGTGCCCATAATATCACTGTGGTGCTGCAATGTCTCTGATAATTTTAACCGGCATTGCATGTGTCTAGTTTGGCTGCAAGAAGACGAATGCTGTGCTTCACTTCGTACCCTTTTCATGCCGCTTATCAGTTTACTAATGAGATCAATTAAAGTCTTCACAAGCGACACTGAAAGTTTTTTATCAACACTGGGTATTCTCAAAAGAAGACTGACACTTTCTCTTAGTAAAAGTCCTTTTCTGCAATCGCTGAACAGCTTGAACTGCTCCATAAAGTCGTGAAGATTCTCAAGCGATCGGCGATGCATCAAGAAGAAATACAAGAATGCCATAATAGAATAACTGACACCGAACAAAAACCTCATCAGATCGGTGGCTTCGGATGTATCAAGCATTGTAAATTTGGAACTGTTATTGTCGCATGTCCCTTCTGCGTTAGAATCGTTCCCGCTGATATTCTTCTGCAATAGCACGTCCAATTTATAGGTGGCGTCTTCCAACAGCCTCAGCAGCATGGGAAGAAAACCGTTTTGAATAACCTTCACGGACAGTTCCGGGTGCAAGAGCACTTTATCCAACGAAACTATTAAGAGATCCGTCAGAGAAGCTTTCAGGCGAGACACTTCGGTGAACGTCATGTGTATTCGAGAGGCGGCTGATGACTCAAACTGAAGAGTGCACAAATGTTTTATGGCAAAATTGACACATTGCATATTTATGTGAAGAGCTTCGGAGCCTGATATATTGGATTCCGCCTCGCACAGCTGATGCAGCAGACTTATCACAATCACACTGAATTCATATTGACTTATTTCAGATTTGAGGACTTCTCTATGCCTGTCAGTCATGTAATCGTCTACAGACTTCTTCTCTTTCGGAGCCGGTGATAAGTAGTCATTATAATTCTTACTGCTGTACAGTTCTTCATCACTTCGGACGACAGTTGTGAAGTATTCAAAATCTTGCGAGTTGAAGCGAGCTTTAAGTGTAAAAGATTGAGTCAAATGCTTTAAATCGTCATTTTCATCCTTGTTGGAATCACTGGATTCGGCATTCTGTTGCTTGGACCAAGCCTTTCCGATGGGTCTTTTGTGTGATCTTGACTTTTTGATGACATTTCGGGTTGAAGGTTTTCGACGACTTCGGCTGTAAATAATTTAAAACATCTTTCAATAAAAATTTTAAAACTGTAAAAATGGAACAAGGATTTTAAATTTGTTGAATTTATGAGCAATATTAAACAAAGAATATCTATAATATTATCTAGACAAGATATATAGTACTGTTATTATAATTTATTCAAATAAAAATATCAATGTCTCAGAATAAAAGATTTCCTATAATTGAGAAAAGTATTCATTGACATTTTTTTTACTATCAATACAAATCTACGCTGCCATATTATAGCACAGTTATGGTATCTGAAAAATATCTTATTTTTCTTCCCTCAGTATTCAAAGTAGAATTGTTTTTTTTTACATATTTAATTCAATCCCGTAATTCGATAAATAATTCCTTCATTAAAATATGGTTGTCAAACAACATTTATTTTATAATTATTCTTTTTGTTGTGATATTATATTTACAAGTACTGATCCTCTTTAGATTGTCTTTTAGGGTGTTCTCTATCAATACTTGGTGGAGATGTATTATATTCAAAATATAAAATACTCATTTATACTAATTCCACTTTTATTTAATACGATCGGGACCGGTTTCATTTATGACGAGCATTATAAACTGAATGTTCATCATGAGCAAAATCGGTCCTGATCATATTAAATAAAATTGGAATTAGTACAAGTGCATATTTTATTATTTGAATTTATTTTTTGATTAAAGTGATTAATATTTGCCCAATCACATGTGAAAGTGCCAGTGTTTAAAAACTAATTATGTGAATATTTCTGAAATGCCTAACATTTTTAAGAGATACCATAACTATGCCTTAACACATCGCACAGTTAATTTGGATGTATAAAATAGCTGGGCATTTTTTTTTTTTGATAGTTATCATTCATTACTTGTCAAACAACTTTCTTTACAGTTTAAAACAGTTGCTGTGTCGCATAGTGTTTGATTGACAGTAAATTATACGGTAAGTCTCTAAGACCACAAAGCTACAGCTATACTCGGATCCATTTAATGTTTACTCTTTGCACAACTATCTGTTGATTGCAGTGTGTATTCAACGAACACAACAGGTATTCAGTGTAAAGTGAACTTCTTATCTCGTTTGTAAAAGCAAATGTTAGAATGTTACCCTTGTAAATTGTTAGTTGCCAGATTGTTGTATTTTTTCTTTGGCGTGTTGTGCAAATTCTCCTTACTTTTCAGCCACAACCTAAAAGGGAACACATTTAATAAGCACTTGAAATTATATTATTATACTACTTTGCACAAATTTTCAACATATTATGTCAAAACTCATGAACAAGAATGGTGAATACACAAATAGCTAGAGGAGATTTGAATCATAGTTCCTATTACCAGTTTCCCTTCTTTTTCAAATGACTACCCTTTTTTTATAATAGTCAAGAGTCCTGTGACCCTCCTCCCCATAAAATTTTCATGAAAGATATTTATTAATATGTGTTAAAAATTGATATTTCTGATTAAAATTTTAACAAAAACACATTTATTGCAAGGCTTATCTTAGATGTGGCAACAGGCTTAAAAACACCTCTCACATTCTGATTAAATTTAAACAAGATTCAATATTTTTTAAACATGGCCGTGTCCAAGATTTACTTTCCGATTTCTCGTTTTCCAGTCTTCGGCTAATCAATTTTCCAGAACATTATTTAGTACGTGGCGACCTGCAGATTTTCCCGGGGGTACATTTGCAGGTTGCTACCTATGATTCAAGCAGTGCTCATTCAAAAAGTATGAACTAGGAATTTAATTTTGTTTTTTTTTAAATCACTTAAATTACTTTTTGGCACAATTTTACACACTAAATCAATAACTTTGTTGTGTTTTCGTCTTTTAGATAAGCATTTTCAGACTTATTTTATCATAGATGCTTATAGTGAACTATCTGACGTGGATTTGAAAATATTTCGTAAAAATTCAGTTTTAATAATGTCGCTGGTTGTATTTCTAATTGTCAGTGGAATTACAAAATAATGAATTTAAATTTTACGTCTGACAACAATTTTTAAAATTTTAAGCAGAACAATCCAATAGTGATTTATGGAGGCTTTGATCGATAAGCTGATAAGTGATTATTTTCAATTATAAACTTTTTTATCTATTTGTTGCATTAAAATACAATCTGACTGTAAATTGAAGATTTATCAGTGAGCTATAAACTCAAATCTTATCATTTTAATTATGCGTGGGAAAACATTTACTACATTTTGATACTTAAATAAATAGAAGCATTTGACTTAACCCTCCAAGGACAAGCGTGACCATATGGTTACAGTAAACACCCTTGTCTATTGATCCCACTATTCATCCTTTTTCTTCCTGAATATCGTTGCTTTTACTCATATTTGGTTAAGAAGGGTACAGACTTCAGTAAGTCATCAGCCGCGGGGTCAGAAGCGGCCACCAAAAGCACATGCGATTTTTTGAATTTCCGTTTTTTTTAATGGACTTTTTGAAACTGTTAGTTATTTTTTTATCAAAACATCAAATTATTTAAAGCTATTTTGCTAATATATTTGTATTGAAATTATGTTGATCTAAAGAGGTCAAATTGTAAATATTTTTAAAAAAATTCACATTTAGCTATATTTCAACCCAGAATGTTTGCGAGCCCATACGGTCACTTTTGTCCTTACAACTGTCCGTACACAATATTACACAGTAATAAAAGGATGAGCATGATCATATAGTAATGCGGGGTTTCTATACAACGACTTGGCGCTTTTTTTTTTTTTAATTTTATTAGGAATAAAAGTTATCCGTGACTTCAATATGGCTAAACAAATATTTTTTTTATCGAAAAAAAGCTCTCGTCTCTGGAGGGTTAATAAACCAAGTTTTGAATTAATTAATTTGAAAAATACATATGTCCTGCCAATCCCGTGTAAGAAAAACTCATATTTATGTTATTTGTAATGATTTAAAAACGTTAGGTTTGGTGATGAACCCCACCCAATAAACCTGCTCAGAAAAGTATTGACACTTTAATTATTTTTGATTATTTTTTAATGTGAAAAATGGGCCGTGTATGATAGAAACAATATGGGCGGAATCCATCATTGATGGTATTTAATTACAACTATTCGTCAAATATTAACGTAATCATTTGACATTTAATACATTCAACAATATTATTCATTAACCTTACTATTGCGCATCAATCTTAAATATTATTTCTATATACCATCATTATTACTCTTTACCACTCGGAATTTTGATTCTCATTTAATCCTCCTTAACTCATTACTCGTGAACGGAATGACGCAGCTTGTGGTATTCCGATGTGTAAGCACAATAAGCTTTGTAAGTTTCATGATGCTTTTGATAGTTTGTATATGATGGAAAGACACAAGTACAACGAATTCTCATCTTACGGTCATTCGCAATTACAAAAAAAAAAGTATCGTAATTTTAATTGTTTTTAAAATAATTAGGATTTTATTTAAATAATTGTATGGTATGGATTAATGTTATTTTTTATACAGAATATTTTGAATATTTCATATTGATAACAAGTGGAGTGCTATCTACTAAATTAATAACAGGTTTTTATATTCAGCTTAGAAAAGTAGTGAAATTATGATGCATTCAAGATGTTTTCAACGATTTTTAATGATTAAATGTCACATATGATTTCTTTCAAAATTTCAGCCGAAAATATTTTTTGGTTTAGTTGTGTTGATTTTAAGAATGTAGTATATTTTTGCGCTAATCACTAAAAATCGCCCGCTCATCTCTAATTATTTACGATGGATATGATCAGTAGCACAGATCATAAAAATACTCAAGAATATTTTTTATAAATATATTATGTATTATTGTATGTAATTAACCATTTTACAACAATGTTAACAATTAGAAATAAATGTTGTTTTCCTTCATACCTCTGATGTATCTCTATTTTATTAATAATTATATTTTTGTATAAAATATATTTAAAACCAGTTCGATTAACGACCAAGGTATTGTACTTTTTATTTTATGATTAATAGTATTTGACTTAAACTTAAGAAAGTTTCATTGAAAAATTAGATGGAGAAGGCGAATGGAAATTTTGTTTACGCACACCTCATATTTTGGTGTAAGTTTCAGACACAATAATTATTAAATTTGAATCGTTCAAATTATGTACATTCACACAGATTTTGTCACTAACGGGTTTCGCCTTTCGGCATCTTCAGGCGTTCAAATGCACGGTGAACTTTAACTGACGCTTAGTAAATGAATGTTTCGTGTTTATTTAAGAAATAAATGTATCATTGAGTTTAAAGCCATTGCTGGCGAAAGAGATTAGCCCACGGGAATGCCCACAGATTTGAATGGTGAGTAGTTTTAAAAATTATATTTATTTTTGTTTGTCGGAAAGGTTTTATGATTATATTTATATAGGGTATAAAAGCGGATGGCATGTGCAGCTAATCGTTTAAAATCGGAAGACTGTTCAATTACGCTCTATTTATTTATAAAATTTCCTGGAAAGAGTTTATGAGCGTCCGTATTCCACCAAGCACCTTCAGTCGAAATCTTAAATTATAACAATAATTATTATCTGAATGATATTATTCAAAGAATTATAATAATGTATTTATTATTGTAAGATTATATTTAATTAAATAACAGCATCGAAAAACACATTATGTGTGAAATTTATGACATTGTTTATTTGCCCTATTGTCAACAGCACAATCTCACATCACATCATTCATATCTGGTTAAAATAATGAGACATTTTATTATTAACCATAACATTAGGTGTTATCTTTGCCATTGCGAGATAATAACTACCCTCATGGTTTTCTTTTTATGTTAGAATAACTAATTATTCATAAATGGAGATTTTGAAATGTTAAATTGAATCAGTCAAATAACAAAATACACAGGTATGCAAATGAATACAAAGAATGTTACAGCATGAAGAAAGTAAACAAAAAAATAGTGTAACAAAATATTATTCAGTAATGTGGCTCACATATTATTTACATATTGTTTCAAAACAAAATAGTACACTCAATGAACAATAATAATTATCGAATTTAATATTTCCTCCGTTACTCAATCAATCTGTCTGTCATTGGTCAATAAATTCGAAGTTATCTGTTCATTTACGTATAAAAAAACAAAAACCAATTGATGATTTTGAAATTAAGTTTAAAGTGATTAGTTATACAAGAATTATATAGTGCTGATAGCTATTACATGATCAGCAACATTATCAAAACGTCCTCAGAATTATCTGCGATGCTGAAATATCAATGAACTTTATTACATATAACACTCAAGGCTTGCTATTTTTTTAGCTTAATATTATAATAGAGTTTTATGATATTCAATCAATAAAATGATAAATCACTTTGGCTGTTTCAATTAGTCAGTTAGTTCATCTCAAACCACGGTTAGTAGTAATCATATATTATGCCGGTACTAACTTTGTTGTGAATAGTTCTTTGAGTTCCGTTTTCCCCCTACATTGGAGGGGTAAATAGGGGTTGGGTCCATTACATACACCTCCTGACCCACTTAACTCTCCGTACAACCATACCAGAACACTGCTCAACTGACGGCTGCATGATAATCCCTGGAAAGTTTATACATATATACATTTTGATAATATATTTAATATACATGCATTTATTATTTTCCTATTTCTTTATAGTTACAGAACATATTTTACATTTAAACAAATATTTTTTAATCCACTCAACTCTTTTTTTACATTATTTTTTTTACACAGTCCACTAAAAAGAACGAATACTATATTTTTACACAAATTATTTGTTCTAATACGATACTCCGACACAAAAAATACAGAAGCGGATTTTCTAATAACATGAAATTCAACAACACAACACAAGACAGTAATAACAAACAAAAGTCTTCATTAGATCCTAGCACATGAGACGTGTAAGAAATTTCTAGTGATGAAAGCGATTAATTTTCAGTCCCTCATAAAAGTCTCCGTATTTAATCGAATGACGATAATGACTATAAATAATATTTTGTGTAATTTACTTATTGGTTACCTCGTTTTATATGATTTTCTATACCACGGTGTTTTTAAATTCAGGGAACCACTCTTCAATTTTTCTATAAATTCTGTCACAGTTTTTTATACACGATTTTATGTGGAAAGTATCTACCTTGTAAAAAAGAGTTGAGGGTATATAAAGTTTTACATCTTTTTTAAATCGGAGTCAAAACATTTGTAAATGCTGGGGTCGGAGGTTTCGGGTTTTTTTTCAAGACTACGGCCCTGCTAAGAACATGAGAGTAAAAGTATCCAATAAACTTAAATAACCAAATTTCATAGAAAAATAATTAGGCAACTCACTATTAAGCGAGTTAAATCTTCGATAGGCATCGAAAACTATTTTTTTACCATAGATTATCTCAACAGATGATTTTCAACAAGAACCGTTTGTTACTCATTTTTATGGGAGTTAAGATAAAAGAATATGACAGGAGTAAAGGTAAGCTAACTGCTCCTGCTATCCCCTGTTAGTAGGATCATCGGATGGGAGGAAATTTTAGACATCACAAATATCCATGCTTTCAAACACAACTCCGTAAATCTATGAAACTGTCTGTAATGATGTTCCAACATGTATGCCCTGTAACCAATCTCAATGATGTGACCATATAAAATATTTAATATGTAGTATATAAAAATAATTTTTACATTACATTTAATCAAAGACCTCAGGAAAGTGTTCATAGTTGACAAAATCATATAAAATATAATTGGTTTCATTTTAAAATAAGTCTACATAATATATAAATGGATATTTGAGACATTACTGTTTATTGTCAAACATTATCAATGGAAAATTGTGTTTTGAAAGCAATACGAGCAAAAATTAAATATAAAGTTAGAGGTTGACCCACTCTATAGAGCTAGATGAGGTAGGTTTTATTCTGATAGTTGAATCATTATCTGGGTGGAAACATGAGGTTATCAAAACACTAATTATATTGTTGTATGAAAACATTCGCAAAGTTATAGAAACAAGAAACATTGATAAGGCTTATATTTCTTGCTTGCTTTGAAACTATTTTTTCTGCGTAGTACTGCTTCCTATCTCTGACACAAATGGTGAACTTGGGAATTTGAACTGAAATTAATTCACATGACTTTACGAGAGGGAAACCATTCGCAAAGCTGCGCAGTAGTATAATACCAATTATTCTTTATATCGGTTATCTGTCGGAGTGTAATCACAATTGGGTTGAAAACAAATAATAATTAATTAATTACTCTTTTGTATTGTTATGTTTTGACACTAATGTAATCCTGTCTATATCAAGCTTTGTATTCAAATAAATAAATACATCACCTTCTAGATATTACGCTAAGAGTGCACGTTTATCAACATTAAAAGTGCACAACGCTTCTTAACAAAAATGTTCTAATTCCATCTGAAAATGGTTTGAGTGAATTGAAAAAACCATACCATGCCAAATTAAATTTGCGATACTTGTAATTCTTCACGCACCACTGCTTTTCCATCTGTTATATATACAGTGATTTTTTTCTTAACTGGTTGTGTTTTAAGAGCACCTACCTAAGATTTGGTGGAGTGCACTTAAGTAGGCAGAAAATCAATTTCTCAAGACAAATAAGCCCCCAAGCTCTCTGAGCTTGGTTAGTTAGTGGAAAGGCCAACATGCAAATGTGGCGCTATAAAGTAAAATGCAGAGCACACCTTATGGGAGAAAAGGAAGATTTGATATATGTGGGTATTTTTGATGTATTTTTCTCTTTAAGTTTATTTTTTAATAGATTTGAATGGTAGATTGGCAATTTGCAAATGACAATCGATACATTTACATTTAAATTCACTGAATAAATTTTAAATAATTTCAAATGATGTTGGTCAAATTTGTTCATCAACAGAGCTCAACAGATTAAGAAAGTAATAACTGTTACTGAAACTATTTTTTCAAAAACTGGGCCTTAAAATATATGGCTGCGTGGTCAACGTTGTTGACTTCGATTACGGGTTTGAATCCCAGTATGGACAGTTTTTATAAATTGATTTTCAATTGATTTATGGATTACTGTCCAAATGTGACATTTTGAATTCCCTCCCACCCATCTTTTAAAAAGAGAGATATCAAGCAGTTCTTGTAGAAATTACTCTTGTTAGATTTCTCTAATAGGAGATAATATGCTCCACATTGGGAGATGGATTCAAAAAAAATCTGGTAATTATATATCACCACCTCTCAATACTACAATTAGGTAACTTGATAGTTAATATTTTTGAGATAGCTATTGAATAAGATATCACAAAATTTAATTGAACGTTTTTTAATTGTTTCCAATTAAACAAAACACCATTTCTCATTTATATTTTAAATAACTTAGATGTCTGTTAATCAAATAAAGTTTGAATTTCATTTTCTCAACAATCGTCAAATCACAGTCCTAGTTGCAGTATTGAGGTACCGATACAAGTAAAGATAAACAATGAAAGATTTTCAATAAATAAATTTTTCGTCATCGACCAATCTTTTATAAATTTGAATATGTCACACTGTCATTAACAATTGTACGTAATATTGTAATATGAAGAAAAAAATAACATAAACAATCAAGAACAATTAACTTTAATCGAAAAATAATAATTAGCATACTAATTTTATTCCCTGACCTTGAAATTATTCTACTTCGAATGACTACAATAATAAAACAAAGGATGTGTACAAAATAGTGTTCACACTCCATAATAAATATAAATAATACAAGAATTCTATCGTTTGAGTAATATGAAAAATTCTTATCACTAAAACAAAAGGTTAAAGATTGACAGCATCTGACCTAGAATGCGACATGTTAAATTAGAGGTAAATAAATATCGGAAATATTGTTAATATAAAATCTTATCTGTTATTATTAATACAAAACGTAAGACTGATTTTACATTATCAGTCAAAATCTGAGATTGTCGGGTTGGATTATTTCACTAGACATATTTAGTAGACTCGTACATTAGACCAGTCGTTTTGACCTTTTCGAATTCACAGGACAACTTCAATTATGCATATGAAATATTAATTTGATAAAATTGCAGACGTTTTCATTGAAAACATTTGGTATAATACAATATCACATTTGTTGTTTAAAATGGAGCAATAAAGTTCAAATGATATTAAACATTTAGAAGTTGAGTGACCGACTAAATAGTAAGATAAACAATTCCTATCGAAGTTGTCAATTTACAGTCCTTATATTTGTATAATAAATGACAGAAAAATATAAATTACTTTTATATGAATAATAAAATTTATTTCATATAATTGTTTTTCAACCATATCCGCACCCTGTTTGGAAAATAATTGGTTGTAGTTCGGTTGCTCTACATTTATTTTGTGAAGTGAGTGAGGATAGCAAGGACGGAGCTCAAAGAAGATTAGAAGTTACTTAATTATATTCACTATGCCCTGTTTTTGGAATCAGAGAAATGGGAGTGAATGTAAAAAATCACAATATATTCATAAGATGGATTTCGAACCGCTGGATCAGATATTTTATGTAATCAATAAAGCAAAATATTTTTACCAACAAAAATATCTTTTATCGATGATTTCAGTATCAAATGATTTATTTTGATTTCTGTGACGCAAAAATATGAGTCTTAAAAGACAAATACAAAATTAAAAATGAGACCCTTGCCAGGTCAAATGGTAAATCCAACCGAAGACAATAAGACATGAAATATGTGATGTAAACCATGTCGCTGCTGTCATAAATGAAACATTACAGCATTTAGTGTATATTATAATAGCAGTTTATATCTATTACAGCATATTATAATAGATATAAACTGTACAAACACTTGAAATTTAAGCAATAACATACCTCAACACCCAGCACTTGCAACAAAACAAGACTTCTCCAAGCTGGACCTTTGAGAACATACTTTTGCAAAGGTTGAATCGAAGTTGGCGGATTGTGAAACGTGTTGTGTTGTGCGAATTCATTTTTCCCATCAGCCTGTTTCTGAAGTCCCGAGGCAACTAATTCTTTTATAAGCTTCTCTTGCTCGTCCTCCGGTTTATTAGGATGATCCGTGTCCACGACGCATCCGTCAGATTGGAAATTATTTTTAGCAAGCTGCATGTACTGAGAGCATGACGAAGAAGTGACACAGTGGATGCCGCACAGAAGCTCGCATCCAACCAGTGTTACCACGCCGCCAATAGGACTGCAATTATGCAAATAAAAATGAACGTTGACCTATATATGTATGTTTTTGATTAGGAAATGATTTCTTCTCTTAGCGGGTCTATTGATATTCATATATATCAGTTGTTGCAGTTACAATAATTAACAGACGAGTTAAGTTTTTGTCTTATGCGTAGTGGTCAATTCAATTAACTAACATGATTATTTTGATTTTGTTTTATATCATCTAGATACGACATGAGTTATACAACGTAGTTATTCCCAGAATAAAAGAATGAAGCCAAATTGAAGAAAAATCCACATAAGAATACTTCTGAAGATACCATTATGCTCTACTACTACATGATCAACATTATTATCCGGTAAAAATAAATAAGTCCCTATTTTTACTGTATTAAAATGGATTTCTACAAAGAAAATACTTAAAAATAATTAAAGCTTGCGAGCCGTCGTGGTGCGGCCCGCAAGATTCTTGCCGCAACGCATTTGCTACACATGTCATTACAGTGTAATGAAATGTGACCCAAGTGTGGCCCGCACTAATCCCCACGTAAAATATTTGGCACTTTTACAACAAAAGGTTGCCGACCCTTGGTCTGGTGCAATGTTTCTCAACCTTTTTGGCCCCTTTTGAGTGTCTTTATTTGTCTGTGGCCCCCCTTACCATTGTTTTAGTAACAAGCGTGAGACCTTTTTTTTAGCTCTTTCAGGGATTTCGAATCCTGGAAATTTGCGTGATTGCAGAAATTTTCGAATTTCGGAAAATTTGCCCGTGGCTCCCCAAATCTGAAACAATTCTCCGTCGCCCCTTTGAGGAACGCTCCCAGTTGAGAAACCCTGGTCTAGTGAATTCACACATAGTGCTTCTTTTTTTTTTTGGACGAATAGTGTAATTAATATTAAGCATATTGTTACAATACAGTGGTTAGGCGGAGAGGTCTACTATTCGATTACTAAACTACTATCAGATTTATGTTTTCTTCCAACAATTTTTAACAACCTTTCTTGCTCGTCCTCTAATTTATTGAGATCTGTCATCCGTCGAATTGTCAATTATATTTAGCAAGTTGCAGGTAGTGAGAACATGAAGAAGAAGTGACACAGTGTTCCACATGTTTTACTGGTAACTTTTTAGTATTATTTTTTAGCAGTGCCAAAAAATTCAGGTAATAAAAGCTTACTTACCAAAATGATATTATTGATACTGCATCGCCTCCATCTTTTAGCTGAATCAGAAATTCAGCAAGCAGAAGATCCAGCCACAACGATTTCTTGAAAGTAAATTAAGAACAAGTATTAGAAAAGGCGTAAGGATCAACAGGGTAAGCCGAATCAATCAAAATGGAGGCAACTTTCTTGATGTGCATAATATGTTATATAAAGATATTATCTTTTAGATGCGATGCATAAAACAAATAAATAAATATTTCAAGTAAATTCAGTAACATATCAGTGAACGTAGAGTGAGTTATCCAAATCCAGGGATTCTCCATTGTGTGGACATACAATAGAAATGGCTCATTGTTAACACACACATGATGAATGTGTATGCAGTGCCAGTGTTATTTCACGGAAATGTTACATTTCAATAATATTAACGAATCAAGTTTCTAGGCTTTTTCATTCTTTCGAGTTTAAGTTAACTTTTTCTTAGTAAATTAAGGTTGATGAGTTTAGTTTTTAGAAAATTACGTAAAATATCATTCATTTTTCATAGAAAATTGGTTGGGTGTAGATTTATCGCATAGAATAAAAAAAACTATACCATAATTATAATCCTATTTTTTAGAAACAAAGGGTATAAATTAACTAAATTATCAAATGTATAGAATACATAATTTAACAGTTACCTCATATGTACCGGTTTCTGCATGAAAAAAGGAATCCCAGAACGATTTAATTTGATTAGTGGAATTCACTGTCGCAGACATTTTGTCTGATAATCAGGTTTAGAGTGGCTTTGCGAATAATTTACATTTTCAATGGCACTGGTTTTACGTCACTTAAAAAGAAATGCGAGAAATATTCACTTAACTAGTCACCATATCCATGAAAATGGTCACAATATATCATTTCGGATAGAAATTGCACTGCTCTCAGTTAATAGTATGTACATATTGAACAAAGATTAATGTTATTTTTAAAACACTGACACAAAAAATCGAAACAGAACACGCACGGGAATAGAGACCATTAATGTCATCAATGTTCAACAACTCATAACTAATAAACCAAAATTGGAATGTATTGTTAAATAAAATGAACAATCGAAAACTAAATTACTAAGAAAACACCTGCTACAAGATGTTACCAAACAAACTGAAAATTATATATTTATTTCCAGTATTTACATTCCTGCTGTCAGATGTATAGATTGCCATACTTAAATATTTTTAATCTGTAATTATATTTCTTTAGTTCATTACAATAAGAAATGTGACTATTCATACAGACCCGTTTTCATTTTTATTTTTGAAAATGAGTGAACATTTTGTGTAAATATTATTAAAATAATGCTTGGACGTTTCATAAATCAATTCAAAATTTCAAAATATTTTTATTTTATAGACTAAACTCCAATAATTCATTTTTATTGCAAATATTTAGCAAAAGTTTTCATAAAACATTATCCGATAAGATATTTGAAAACGCTTTATGTAGGTTTAATGAAAGAATTTTACTTTGTATAAAAAAATGTTATTAAGTACTTATTGTAAAAAAATTGTCAGAATACATTTTTTAATAAATCAATATTTATAACATACATTAATCAAACCATCATGCATTGATAAAAAGAGAAAATTTTCAAATATACATCATATTTTATTAAGGGTGAGTAACAGATTGCTAAATTGTTTATTTACAAACATTTTTTTATTTTATGGAATCTAGTTTTAATTTTTTTTCAAATCATCTCAGTTTAGTTACGCATTCCTTACTCTAAATCTAACTCTGTAATGAAATAAAATAACTAAGATTATTTAACGTATGGTGCTACAAACTGTGACACATGTTTTGCTTCTTTCAAAGGCATCCACAGACAGACTTACTTTCACAAATATTTGCTTAAGTACGAATTTCGTCAATCACGTGTCATAGTTTGTAAGACAATACGTGGAATAATCTAAATTATTTTATATCAAAATGAACTTCCACAAAGTTACCGCCGAATCCATCAAAAGTACTGTAATAAAATGCTTTCGGCAACATTTGGTTTTTTTCCATCCACTCTGGATATTTCTTTGATAATAAGTGAGCAAGATAATAATAAATTGCTGAAAATATTTCCCACCACTTCAGCTGTAATATTTTGAAATTTTATTATTAAAAAATATACTTTTCATTATAAAAAAGTATCAATAGAGTAACAATAACATACCCAATAAAAGTAATAAACAAAATCCGTTAAAAACATTCAAGATCCAAAACTGAAGTTGACTATTACTGCTCCGTGAACCATCTCGGGAACAATCGGAGAATATTTGGCTGACACTAGCTAGCGTTGCTAGCACACACCCTACACATCATGCTCACATATAAGCCGCTAACCCAGCGATTTTCAACCTGGGAGGCGCGAGAAGTCCAACATTTTTATTTACCCTTTAAAATATGTCTTTATTACTATATGAAATAAAGGATGGGGAGGCGCGAAGATATTTTTTTCTTCAAAGGGAGGCGCAGTAACATAAAGGTTGGAAACCACTGCGCTAACCGATTTCTTTGCAAAATACAAATTTTTTGCTGCTATCAATGAATGATTTTATTACAAAATGGTTTCATATTTATCATAAAGCTTTGTCAAGGATTATGTAAAATGTGAGGACCCTGCGCTCAGTATATTTCGAGAAATAAAAGAAAATGTACATCCTGGATTTTTCCGTCCATCAAAGGGCGGTCAGTGTTAACGGATTCCAACATCTTATACACTCAAGTCATCAGAGTAAGAATGAGACCGTTCTTTACAGTTGGGCGGTATTATGAGGGACAGAATAGTAAAAAAATAAAACAATTGTAATTTTTATGATTTTATTTCAATTAAACATACATACTTCTTAACATCAGGTTTTCAGGGAAGTTTACATTTCACAAATTAGTCAATATTATATTTTGAATATGTACAGGAATGTAAAATTTATTTGTAGGTGAGGTGGATTCATTTACTTTTAATAAATACATTTTTTTTAAAGTAAGGTTGCTATAAGAGCCTATAATGTTGTTTCAATAATAATCAGGGGACATTTTTCCATGTCTTATAATGAAATTCATTTACATAAACACAGGAAGGTTTTGAGATAAGTAATCTTTTCTTTTTTTATATTATCTACTATTTCATTTCAATCTAAAGTTTTCATGTGCCTTAGAGCAAAGACTGATAAAGTTCACATTAAAGTCAAAATCTTACAAAAATATCAATATATATACTATATTTTCGTTAATTTTCTACAAACAGGTATCTCACTTTTTATCAATTTTAGTTTTTTGGTGTAATGAATTCGGAATTTCAATACACACATATTAACTCGTATCTCAATATATAATAATTTATTTAATCTAATACAAAAACCTTGACAAAAAAATAATATGGTCATGTGCTATTTGGCATGGATGGAAACGTTTTTGCTTCCTGCCTTATTAACTTCGTCACAGATATTGAGGACAAAACCATTTCAGTGGTGTTTTTATAGCAATAGCAGAAGAATAAAATACATTCTTGTGTCTCCAGTAATCTTGTACTTTTTGAAATAACAGGTTGTGGAAAAATTCCAGGAATATGTCAATTCACATTCAGTGTGATTAAAAAAAACTATTAATGAAACTAAAAACTTAAGCGTAAAACACCAAAAGTAAGCTTAAAAGTGGCATTTCAATCTCATTCAGAGTATTTAGGGAGTTTTGCACACAATAAGAAGATTTTTCTAGGAATAGATAATTCATTCTATAAAAATAGGATACAAACTTTCCAATCCTTGTAATAGATTGAGTTACATTTCGTCTCCAATACTGAAAGAACACTTACTTATCTTGAATTCGGGTAAATTTAACAAGAGATAAAATATGATATTACGGCAAAAATAAAAAAAAACTTTTACTTACACTTGGCATTGGCGTTGAAAATAAAAATATGCGTAAATATAAAAATGAGCCAATGAAATAAGAGATCGCAACAAATAAAAAAGCACTTTTACCAAAAAAATAATTTGCGTGTTCTTATAATATTGGTGACGATTTGTAAAATAAATTAACCATATAAAAAGAAGAACAAAAGTTTTAAATTTTCATGTAGTATGAAGAAATGTTTTACAATAAAGCATCCACTATGAAGCCTGAACACATTGTATAAGATTATTTTTAGCATGTTATGATTCGTCTATGTCACAAGATATTCTGAAATTATAACAATATTGCTTTGCATTGATTAATTTTGGAGCAACAATAATTGCCTCTAAAATCAAAAATACCGATCACTTTTTTTATTTCACTAAAGCTACAAACTTCTCTGTAGCGAGCTCACATGAGTTTTAATAACATTTAAATTTTAATTAAATTCATACTAGAATGGCTATCCAAAAAAATGGAAATTTACACCTTTGAATCGTGCAACTGATTTTCTATCTTCAACAGAACAATTCATTTCTTAGTAATAAGGTAAAAAATATCAACACATTTAGTTCTATAATTCTTCAAGTTCTTTGTCATTTAAATATATTCACCGTACTACCAATTAAAATACTCCTTTAGAGAATGTCATGATCAGAAAAATTGGCAAGCAAGCAATTAAAATGGATTAATTTATTTCAAAATGTTAATTGAGAAATGGGTGTGCATTTAATGTTACAATATTTATTATTGATCAAATCACAAATATTCCAGCTTTTTAAAACAAAGATCATGGACCAGTTTCATTTATTATGATCATTTTTAACTGATCAGTTATTGTGTAAAATGTTTTATTTTTATAATATTCATGCCTTTCCACTAATCATTGACAGTGAACAGGTTAAAAGAGATAATTTCATATGGCTGTTTTTCAACCGCTAACGCCAAATCTAGATTGCAACTATTTGCAGCCAAAAGCTGCGACCAACAATTTGAAAAATAGCGATTATCACACCATTATTTAGATTCAATAGCAGTAAATTATATTTTTATACAACAGTTATCATCATAACAATATTGAAAATTTGAATCAATTCGACAATCACCATATTTTTTAAATAATATTATATTTAGCAGACATTTCAATGAGGGCTAGCATTTTGTTGTGATTAGACAATTTTATGTCGTAACTATCATTAGTGTACCGTTTTATTCATCACATTAGCAAATGTAATATATTGAGTTTTGGTATATATAAAATAATATTATGCAAGTAAAATTAATGCACAGTTCAGTGTTCATTTCTATATAATATTAATATGTCCCATATTATCACAATTATGCTTCGACAACTATTAACTGATTATGTAAAGGTTCAAAGATAAAAAAAAAGAGACTTATTTCAATTGGTTTGATGTTTCCATTTGTAGAAAAACAGTCAAACCAAACATAAAAACGAAAACAAAGATCTATATTGATCAATTGCAGTACAATAAAAGATCATACTACTCATTCAATTGTCATTTGGATTTTTTTCATTAAATCATTTTGTTTTAGTAACGGTTATATTTGCATTTCGACTATACCAATTTAAGAATTCATTAAGTGGTATATTAAAATAAATAAATACAATTCAGCCACATATTTACAAATAGAAAATAAATTAGGATAAAATTTAAACATAAAACAATACAGGTAACGTTAATTTTTCTTGAAACTCCTCAGGATTGGGTATATGATATTCAAGGCTTCAGTAATGTCATTTCTTGATTTTCCACCTTAAACAAAAATTAAAACAAATAGTGTAAAATATTATTTTTTATGTGTTATCAACTAAAATGCTCACTTGTTGGATGAAACCAAATCCGGAAAAGATTTACTGACTCATTTAGCTCTATCAGCATCAAATTCCTGGGCCTAAGCAGTTGTGGTATTCAAATAATGTATATTTTAACTGAAATAAAATATTATTCTCGATTTTAAATGAGGAATGCGTATTTTTATGAGGTTAACCTCCCTTATTAATTTGAAGGTGTTGGGACTTGATAGGTTTCCATCAAGAACTGTCAATTTTTTTTCATTGAATATTTACCGGTAAAAACAATTTTTCCATTGACAAATATGAGCAACACAATTCGTGGCCGAACCATCCTATATATAAGACCTGGGAATAGTTCTGGTTCATAAGATGTAAACTGCCCGTGCGCTTGTTGGAGGGCCTCAAGTCTAACAGGAAACCGAAGATCAGCAGTAGCAACAAAATTTTGAATTTTGAACTCGGTAAACCTAACCTGTAAAATTTATTCATTATTAAAATCTATACATAAATATGTTAAGTTGAATTGATTTAAAGACAAAATAAATATTTTATTTAATACATACACCATTTTTGTCACAGATCATTTTTAGATAAAAATTAAATTAATAGTTTTGATTTATGATTACTTACAGGATTACCCAGCCTCTGAATGATTCTAGAAAATTTGCGAGCTGCCAATAAGGAGTCATGTTCATTTTTTGTACCAGTGCATACTAGCTTACCAGATCTACAACAAAATAATATTAATTGAAAATGACCATTTTAGTATTACTTGCACTTCAGCACCTTTTAATCTATGCACTTCTAAATATTACATTATTTATAATAAAATGATTTGCTAAATTCTGAAAAAAGTATTATTGTAATTCAGTGGTGCCCAATATATATTTAAATAATGACCTTGATGACAGCAAACCGTAGGAAATGTTTGAAAATTATACCTTTACAAATTGGATATGCGTTTTTATTATTTAGAAAAATAGTATTACAAAAAGCAATCTATAATTCAGAGAAAGCTAGTTAGTCTACAAAAATATTCAATTTTATTTACGAATGTTTTCCAACAAATACTTTTTGATTGTCTAATATAATTCAGTCATGGCATTGTATTCCATCCATAAAACAATTTTGTCAATGTTTGTGATATATAATACATATGCACTCACATAACCTGTCAGCATTATTTAATAAATTACAATGAAGTATATAAACATTAACAATTGCACACTACTGATAATTTACCTGAATACTAAGGCTGTTGCTCTGGGTTCCAAAATACGCATTACGACTCCATGAAACCTTGAAGGATTGTACTCTGAAAATCTTGTTCTGCAGTAAATATCTAATAATTTCAATTCACAGCACATATTCACAGTAGAAACACAGTTCCTGAAAATGGAGAATTTTTTTTATTAGATGGATTCAATGGACGTGTTGCAAAATTTCCATTAGAAAAGGACAAAACCCTGACTTTTATTTTGTAATTTATAACTTAAGAATAAGATAACTCAAGAATTAGAACCAATTTTTAGTTTATTCGAAAACCTTGCAATGTTCAAAGCTTCTCAAAGAGGCGAATCACGTGTCACATTTTGTAACACTACAAGTAGAATAACTAAGATATTTGAAATTCCCTATAAAATAAATATACATATTGAAAACTGAATCAATCACTTTTAACCAATTCTCTGATCAAATATTTCCGCAAACGTTGGCGCGGAGCCCCATTATGCATGGACGCATCCTGGGCACTAGACAACTTAACACTTCCCCTACGGTGCTAAAATACTTCTGATATGTTGCTGACCCTTTGGGAATCAAATGAAAAACATGTTTTTTTTAAAATATACATTCTGCAGTTTTACCGTCCATCAAAGGGCGGGGCGGTAAGTGTTAAAACATGTTTTTTCATTTGGCCTTTTAAGGACCAGTAAGATATCAGAATTAGCACCGTAGGGGAAGTGTTAAGGTGTTCACTGTCAATACTTGGTGGAAAGGCATTATTTATGAATCTGAATTTATGTTATAAGGGTTATATATTAAAATAAAAGCAATTTTTGAGGCCCCTAGCGCGCCTCATTCACTAATAGGATAAGCCGCCACCGGCATAAGCTCTTCACAGTAACACAGTCACAAGACAGTTAGGATTCCGGTGTCTTGGACGACTATTGGGAAATATCCATAGGATGTACATGGCGAAACTGAGGGATACTGGTATGTCATGGGAGTAAGCATCAATAATTTATACTATGCATAATTATTAAGTAAAAACAAAAAACTCACTGTAGCTTTATGCTGTTTATTGCTTGTGTAGGCCCACTGGCTATCGGAGTCTGCGCAACCATAGTTGCATGAGGATTTTGCGCATTTTGAGATGGAGTAAAAGCACTATGTGTCGGGGTAAAAGTCACATCTCCACTTATTCTACTCAATTGAGATGGTGTCTGCGGTAATTTTTCCGTATTTGAAAGTTGTTTGGGTTGGGAAATATCGCTAGCACTAGACGTAGAGTCAAAAGCAGCATCCGGTATGTTATGGGGTAAATCACCGAGTCTCAGCATCGGATCTGTGGAGTGTCTATTTGATGTTGAATTGGCTGTATAGCTCAATACACTGGACTGAAGACAGTTTGGATCAGGGGATGTTAATGGTGAATTGATTTGAATAGACGATTGTCGGTTCACATGATCAATTAGTAATGGAGAAGGCACGGTTCCCCTGGCACCGACCTATGGAAATAACAAAAATAGGATTTGTATTTTTTCATTGTATGCCATTATTTTTCTACCCGAAAATGAAATAAAAACTGCTAATCACTATTGTAGTTCTGTAGGCAACTTAATTACAAATAGGAATATGCCAAATTATTATATATGTGAATCAGGGAAGCCGATAATGTACGCGAAATACGAATATGTCAGTATAAAAAAGCTAACAAATGGAACTTCTTAAAACCAAACATATAGCAAATTTGAAATATGCCGAATTTCCATAAAAAGTTTACGAAATTCGCATGAATTATCGGTTTCCTCGATTCAAACATTGGTTTTTCTGATATTTTCGTATTTGCAATAAGCTTCCCAGAGAATTGCATTGTTCTTTTAGGGTTTTAGTTAATATTCGGAGAAAAAGAGTAGCATGTTGTTGGGCATATTTACCAGAGATAATTATACATATCCCACCATAGTGGGATACAAAGCGATGAATTATACAATAAATAATTGACAAATATTATTTTGATTAGTTATGGATGAGAGGGTTTTGTATTTTTCAAAAGCTTTTTAACATACAAGTGAGGAATTCATGGCAAGTTGATATCTTACAGAGGAAGGAACAGGTCTTCCAGTGAAGCTCTTCCAATCAGGCACGGGAACTGCTGGAGTGATACGTTTGACAGGACTATTTAACAGTCCTCGAAGAGGCGAGTCACAATCTTTAGGGTCCATTCTGATTAAGGGTTGATATATATTAAGAAAACACAAAACTGTGTGCTCAAATTAATTTCTTTTTAAACACTTCTGTGCTGTCATTATTGATACATCGAGTGATAATAGCCTTCTAAACTAAGCATCAACTACGTAAATACAACGCGCGACATGACAGCCATTTTGTGTGTTGCCACCAGTTTTGTCTCTGCACCAGTTCCACCAGTTGTCTGACCAGTTGCCACTGATAATAATCATAGACAAATAATAATATACATAATGAAAATAAATAGAAAATAGCTAGGTAATTATGTATGTATATTATGTATATGTTTAATAATGTGCTGTCCATAGCCCTCTATACATAAAAAGTGGTTATGGTTGTACCATATACGGTATTCTTGAGTACTCCTTACTCCTTAGTCGTTACATACAAAATTATTTTTTTACTAAACTACAAAAATAAAAACTTGATACGTCAACAAAATTACAATACATTTGAAAAACGTTTCTCAACAGGGGGCCCTGTGGCCCCCAGAGGGCCACAACGTGTTCCAATGAGGCCATAGAGACAGAAATCCAAACATTTCTGTGATTTTGGATTCGAAATTCTTGGAAGAGCAAAAAAAAGGTTCCTTGCTGATAAATTTGGCAACAATGGCATGGGGGGGGGGGGGGCACAGAAAAATAAAGACATTCAAAATTGGCCACGGGCCCAAAAAGGTTGAAAAACACTGCATTAGATGTAACCGAGTTGCAATTTTGAAAGTAACCGTTGTGAGATGTATTTAAAATGAACTTACGTATATAAGACTATTAATCAACCATTACAAATAAAAATGACTATTCGAAGTTTGCAAAACTATTATGTACTTATTTACGAATTCAAATTAACGGTAAGCGGTAAATTCCTCGAATGCAATTTCTCGAATGCAGAATTCCTCGAAATACAAGTTTCTCGACATGCAATTGCTTAAATTTCAATTCCTGGAGTTATTCAAAAGATTACAGTCAAGTTTCGCGTTATATTATTACACAGCTTAATTAGATTCTAATTTAAAAACTTATTTTCAAGGTTTACTATTTAGTGTGTCTAGTAATTTATGACATTGAAAAGTAAACTTTGAAAATAAGTTTTTACATATATCCTTGCTTTCGAACATAAATATATAAATCAATTTATAAAAACTGTTGGTACTCGGATTCGAGCCCGTATCCGAAGTCAATGACGTTGACCACTCGATCACACATCTGGAGACCCAATTAAATAGTATTTTTTGCCTTGCTTTTGACTTGTGTAATGGCATAGCTGACACTGATCAGAACAAAATAAATACTTTTCTAAACGTAACTAACCTTTCCCAAATTTATACAATATATTTGTTTTGATTTTACTCTCTCAATATAAAACAATGCTATGTATGTCTACCTACAATAATACTCTCGATTGTGTTTTGTATTCCGATTTTAAACCGAGCCGGCATAAAAAAGCAATAGCTCTCTCTATACACATTTCATACAGAACAGGCAACGTGACGTCAGTCACCTACATGGCAATACCTACGTATTAACAATAATAATAAAGGCTCGGATTAATTTGAAATCAGACCGAGCTACGACATGCTTTTTTGCAATACTCAGTTTACACTGGGGTGCAATCAAGCACGAATAGAAAACGTATGTATTTTATAACTATTGCCATACGGAAACGTCATCTAATCGTAAACAATAGCGCCTCGGCATTCAGCCTGCAGTCATTACGTCACAGGGGCTAATTCAATCCACCCCATACATTCAAAATCACTCGTACAAACCTTTGTTCGTTATAAAAATAAACGTCAGAGTTCGTTGTATTCAGAGACAAGTTGTATTGCATAAAACAAAACACGGTAGTTCAATTTGTAGTCCAGTTTTTACTATTCTATTATTTCATACTTACATTAGCTTTGATTTTTTTATATAATAATTTATGTTTTGCAGTAGTGTCGTAGTATTTGTTGATTTGCTTGTAGATTTATGTATAATGTGAAGAGGAAACATGCACAATTTCGTAAATAGTATACAATGCTAAACTTTTCTCTAGCCCACCCAAGATTTTAGGCCACGAACCGCCACTGATAAATTTCAATACAATTCCATATTATATGTGTTTATTATAAGCTTGGTATTGCCATAATGTTTTTGACAATACTTGGAAAAGCCAAACATCATGTTTCATTCTGTAAGCAAGAGTACTATAATAAAATTAGTAAGCACTTTGGGTTTAATCACGTTTGAGAAAGATTGTTTTATATTTAAGCGCCTTAGTTTTAATACCTACCTACTAGCTCCAAAAATGAAATTGTTGGCAAAGTGCTAAACTTTTCTCTAGTCCACCCAAGATTTTAAGTCACGAACCGCCATTGAAAGCGATAGAGTTCACGTCAAGTGAAAAAGGTAATTTAAAATTGTGTTCTATTTATCTCATTTTTGTCTTGTGTGACACTTCTTTATAGAATGTAATAGAAAAATAATTTTATCACGTATTTATTTTAACCATGTCCGCTTCAAATGCGAAAAATATGACGAGAACTGCTTGTTACTTAGTAACTCAACCCCTTTTTTCAGAGATGGTATAGAACAGTGGTTCCCAAAGTGGTTCCTACGGACCCCCAGGGGTCTTTGAGACCACTGAGGGGGTCCGTGAGAAATTAATAATCATTAAGGGGTGCGTGAACAACGTCAGGGGGTCCGCAAAAGATTACATATAAACATATTCCTGACACCTTTTTCATTATTATGAAAGCTTAAATAAATAAAATGGTAACGATTTTTAGGTCCTCAATAAAATATAATTATATTACATAAGAAAACAAGTAATGAAAATCATCAATTAAATCGCCGAACATAAATAATCTAATATCATTCTATTAGCTTCACCCACTTCAATGAAATAAAATGTGTGTTTGTATTTTAAAACAAAATTTATTATTTTAAAAAACACTTTTAATGTCGTTTTTTTATAACTTTCATTTTTAACATTACCCTTTACCATTCAGGGTATTAAAATAAAATTCATTATTTGACTTGGGGGTCCATGGTCAGATTTTTGCTTTGAGAGGGGTCCATGAGCATAATTAGTTTGGGAACCACTGGTATAGAAGGATAGGACTGGACAAGTGGTTAGCTTATCACTATCGCTACGCCCAATTTTTATAGTTCTTTTATAGTTTTTTTATAATTCGGAACTTCCGAAAAAAATATTATTTTGCACACTTCCTTGGTACATCTATTCAAATAAAAAGTTCTGTTGATCCTATCAAAACTATATTTTTTTAGTTTCCGACTGCAGTTTAACCAATATCATTTTCTTTCGTTGACAAACATAAATAATTGTCATATTCTTCTATAACTTCTTTGTATTTATCATTTAATATTGCTGCAAGTTTGGATGCACTAACGTGATAAAACTAAAATAACATCAGTGCCGTAAATAGAAAATTGGTGCCCTCGTGCAAACGCACGCAAGGCTGCATGCAATTTGTTATATTGAGTATGTAGAAATTAGGGTCCCCATTTTCGCTGGGCCCTCATGCATTGCATACCTTGGCATTGCAGAAATGTATATTTTGTTATTCTTTTGTAATTTACATGTAAATAAATAATAAAAAAAACATTACTGCAATGAGATGACTACGTCGCTGAAAAACATGAGTAAAAATTACTTTCGTAGCCGATACTCGCTGTCAATTAAGATACTCGCTGTCAAGCGGAATGGATTTTATTTAATATTATAATGTATATGTACCGAATTGATAACGTCTTTTATCGTTTATTTAAAAATCATAACAACATATCATTTAAGCGACAATCATAGTGACCCAAATAATTATTTTACCGTGTGTAAGATTATTAATCGAAAATAATTAATCATGTCTACATGCTTAAAAAATATCATTTTCAAATTAATTTACCAATTTCTTTCTACTAACGTTTCATTCATATTAGTTTCAAAATTTTGTTAACATAAGATTCAATAAAAAAGTGTACTTTTTTATCATTGGTCTAAAATTGTAGCGGAACCATGACTCATAGGTGCAGTTTTCTGTTCATTAATTTATGATACCTGAATATGTTTCGTTTTCTGATCAATTAAAAACCGTAAACCATAAAAGCACATCAGTTTCCTAAGTCACAAGTTTGTATGGTGTGAATGCTGACGGTATCTAATAGAAAATTTTTGTATAGGTATAATATCAACGCCTTTTTTTAAAAAATACGGATGCATGTTAAAAAAAACATTTTAATAAGGTCTCAACTAAGGCATCCAATCCCGGGATCCCGTTCAATTTTCTGATCCCGAAATTCCGGGATTGAGATGGCCGCGATCCCGAGATTTCGGGATTGAGAAATTTTGAGAAATCCCGAAAATTTACACGAAATTGGCAAATTCAAGATTTCAAATTCTTTGGTGAGCTAAAAAAAAAATTTCTGTGAGAATCTGGGAAAAAGTATACTAAATCGGGGACACATAAAATATATTTTTTTAAATATCTTTCTATTTTGTCTACGTAAAAAATACCATTTTAAG
Source organism: Himalopsyche tibetana (assembly GCA_030503985.1). Classification (NCBI taxonomy): domain Eukaryota; kingdom Metazoa; phylum Arthropoda; class Insecta; order Trichoptera; family Rhyacophilidae; genus Himalopsyche; species Himalopsyche tibetana. The sequence goes on along the minus strand of JAPJYX010000009.1, from coordinate 19,386,706 downwards.
TATGTAAACATTTGTTCATTCTGGGGCGCAATTCGCTTATTTATGATGGGTTTGTGCTATAAAAAGGAGCGGTTTGCTGATCAAAAAATTCGAGAATAAATTTCATCGGTCCATATTGTAAAAGTTTTAAATTTATAATTTGTCAACCTTGTACAATGTTAATTAAATAAATAAATAAAATAAATAAATATTCAAATGCTTTTTTAAGCGAATATACATATTTCCCAAATTAAGTGAACAATACATATCGACTGCGGAAAGGAAAAAGGACGTAACCCACATATAGCCAATTTTACAGGAGACACAAAAAACGTGTTTTGATGATTTTGGCAAATTATGAAATCAAATTATCAAACAGAGACTTGTAAACTGGTGTTTAATTGAAATAATCTAATATTAATTAAAGAAAATGTTTAGGAAAAACCTTTTTTTCAGTCTTTTTTCTTGATTTCAATTTTCACAAATTCATCTTTTTTCAAACTCAAAAGCTAAATTTAAATACTAGTTCAGCATTTGCAGCTTACATCCTTTTGATTGAACGTGTATCAAGTTTCATACATTTTGATTATCGAAAAAAGCTGTTTTGAAAAAACTGTGAGTTACGTCCTTTTTCCTTTCCACAGTCGATATGTATATATCTTTATAGCTCTTCGATTCCATTGATTTCGCTTTATTACTAAAAATGTATTGCATAAATGAGCGTCAATTGGCTTATAAATAAAATAAATTATATATACGTCCTTCATTTTTGCGCCTAGCCTATTAAGCAACAAAAATATATTAAACAAAAAATATTTCTATTGAATCGTTAAAATATAAAACCTATTTATAATACTTTGAATTTAATAAAAAAGTGAAACTACAAATGACAAAATTTTTCAGAAACGAGTTTTCAAAATTTGTTTATTTATTATGTCCTATCCAAATATTTCCTAAATTTATTTATATAGTACTGTTAAGGTGTCATTTCCATAAAATATACTTAATAATATATTTTTTAAAGATAACGCTGCCTTATATGACGTAATTTTTTAAAAGGTAAATAAATGATTGTTATCACACAATATCTTAGAAATATGTTTTTTTATGTTTCTCTATTATGCGAGTCATAAGAATATATTTGCATTAGAATGGTACCAGTGAAAATATTTACAATTAAATTTAAATCATTCTTTATTTTTAAAACCTTTGCTATGACCTCCGATTTGATTAATATGATTTTTTTATTTTAAAAAATACATCGTAATACTAAGTTAAACTGTTTATATATTTTTTTGAATTGTTTGAATTTTGTACTTTTCCATGAGTTTTGTCGCTAACGACCCGGGTTTCGCCTTTCGGCATCTTCAGGCCTTTCCTAGATTTATTTTAAATATTCCTATGTTAAAAATAAAAATAATAAAACATTTTTAGTACTTTTTCCACATAAAATTTATTAGATCAGGTTTAAAAACTCAAAATTGTTATGGGTGTTAAGCATTTTAATTTTGTGTAATTATAATGTAATTTGCTAATCCTTTAAATTGTTAATAGTTGCTTACACCTTTTTATTTCAATTTAAATTTGTATAAATATCACTGTTTTTGTATTTTTCTTATCAGTTGATAATGCTCGCGATGAGCGAAACCGGTCCTGATCTAATAAATTTTATGTGGAAAAAGTACTAAAAATGTTTTATTATTTTTATTATAATGCCATTCCACCAAGTATTGACAGTGAACACCTTAAAAGTGATATTCCTATGTTATTATCTGGTCATTAATATTTTCAAAAAATCCCCATAGTTATAACAAACCCACTTAATTCATTGAAACTTGTATACATTCAATTTTCGCCAATTTACATTTTAATAGCCTTTTAACTTAGTTATCTACTTATATTTTTGTATATAAACGATACAAACTGTTTACTACGCGTCAGTTCTAGTACATCCGTGCACTTGAAATGCCTGAAGATGCCGAAAGGCGAAACCCGGGTCGTTAGCGACAAAACTCATGGAAAAGTACAAAATTCAAATTTGATATTGAAATTCCATCAAGCACCCTCAGTCGAAATACTCAATTGTTTATATTTTGTTGAATCCATCTAAGTAAAACGATTTAATTTTCCAAGAAGTCTTGTTTTGGTAAGCTTTTCCTAATTACCTTACCTAAAAATAGCTAAAATTTTCCATTGCAGAAAAAGTTTGGGGAATCAAGAAATAGAGAAATATGGGACTATATATATAATATGGGAAATATTTGACTTTTACAGTTTGTCAGTTAGATTTTTACTGTTTTCACGATTATAATATGAAGAACTTACAAAGATTCATCAAAATAATTATGCCCGACACGTGCTTATTGAAATAATTTCAATTTAGTTATGTTAACGACGCTGCCAGGCTGTGATTGAAGTATTTACTCGTTAGTAATATTGTAAACATTGACTGTTGTAGACCGCAAAAACCAAATCCTGAAATCCAAGGACATACGTGACACTGTTTATTACTGATAAAGGTGGAAGGAAATAAGGCTAAATATCAATGGCATTATTATTGTGATGACGATGTCTAAAAAATGAAAATGATACCAAATCGATGTAAACGCATCAAGTTTAGATATATAGTATAATAGTTTTTATAAACATAAGATACTTTTTGTTTTGTTAATATGGTTCGTAATGAAAAGATACACAATTTCAAGTTTTTATGTGATGGCTGAGGTAGATAAATTAAAAAGGATAACCACGCACATTAAGGCCTTATTTCCCATGGAGTTGGGTTTGAATTGATATATTATTGGCTAAACTCATGGTGACAGTCAAAAATGATTGACGTTCATGGTATGTGGTCAGGCAGAAAATGGAAAGAATGCGTTTCAGTGACCGCATATCAATAACGCTACACACAGGGCCGGCGTTACCATACAGGCGAAATAGGCAACCGCCTAGGGCGCAAACCATTGGGGGCGCATAAATGGAATATTTAAATTATTTTTATTTACTCTAATAATAATAATAAATAGCAGTACATTTTATTTTATTTTGATATTTGTATTTATTCATTGTAATTGTGTATCTTTTACTATATGATTCAAAAAAGAGAGGTTGAGTGACTGAGTAACAAACAGTTCACGTATAAAAACTTCTGTTAAGATACCTCCATTAGGTGACCACATGTTTCACATTGGGAGCGGTCATGGATGTACATATTTAAAAAAATATATTTCTAATGATTCTGAATTGTTTTTTTTCATTATTTTTTTCAAAATAATGGGAAGTTTTGGTTAAAAGAGGGCGCGCTAATAACCATTGCCTAGGTCGCTAAAGAACCTCGCGCCGGCACTGGCTACACGGCAGTAATTATTCCAATCGGACATTGAATCATCATGCATGATGATCAATGAAATCAGATGCACGATAAAGACGATCACTGAAAACTGTCGTTCAATTCATAAGAATTGTTTAGGTTTAGAGCAGTTCTGCAGAATGACCTTTCTTAGATATGACTTTACTTAAAAAAAATAATACAACTGAAAGCACAACCCTTAGCATAACGACAATGAATCTCTTAGGTGTATTTATTTATGTATATATTTGCATGTGTATGCAGTATCGTAGCAAGGGGGTTGCCCCGTTTCCCACATTTTTGGGAGCGGCATTTTCAAAAATAAATAAAATATTTTTCGAGAAATTATATTAATACATAAAAAAAATTAAGCCATCTATGATAAAAACTCCTTAGATAAAAAAGTAGAAGAGATTTAAAAACAAAATTAGAGGACATATTCGGCATCGCGGCAAATTCAAAGACCGTCCCGGGCGGCAGGACCCCTTCCTGCACCACTGTGTGTATGTATTCGTATGGGTTTAGTATATTACTAGTTTTTTTATTATACTATAATTTGCATATTACTGCATATGATTTTCACGTGAACTGGCTTCACTGTGGATTGCTCAGCTCTGAAACGATCACGCTCTTCCATCAGCAACGATGGGAAAACCAAAATTTCAGCAATGAAGGAGACTCAAAAAACTTTGATGAGACCGCGTCTTAGGACTCAAAGCTCCATTCATTTGATAAACAAAAATTGAAACGTCTACTCGCGTACTTTTCTGTTCCAATAGGCGAGTGGAAACGCTTTTTGACTTTCTTTCTATCCCGTTTCGCAATCATCTATTCGATGTTATGATATATTTATGAACGCTATGCTAGGTTGAAACCTGATTTACTTTACTCGTATTCCAATATGGCTAAAAATAGTTGAATCATAACCATCATGGATTTGTGCCTAATTACTCATTTTTTATTAGAACTTTTTTGTTGTATAACACATAGGTAGATTGATTATTAATATCTCAAAAGCAGTATTCAAAATTTAAGGGATTAAGTTTCCATGTCTGTCCCTCTGCGCCGAATAGTGAAGATCCCGCGGCGACGTCGTTATGAGGATGTGTACGAAGAATGGTCACGATAATCAAAAAACACGACACGAAAAAAGGTCACGGCAGATAATACAATAACGATATTGAATACAAAAAATATCTATTAAGCGAATGGAATAACCCATGTTATACTTCATTATGTCACAGCTTATTTGATCGGAGTTGTAAAAAATATCGCATATTTTTACAAGTCAGCAACTTATTAAGATGATTTAATATAAACGACGCGACAACGTATTCGAAATATTTCCCAGTTTTCAAGTAGGTAAGTACGTTATACACCAGGTCTGGCCAACCACGCATGCGGCCCCCGACGCTTATATGTGCGGTCCGCGGTCATATATGAAGAGTATATTTTTAAGTATCGGATACTTCAGAGTGTATTCAAAATTACGTTAAAAACATGAAATGCATAAATTCTGTTGACGTGTCTGATTTTTTTGTTGGTACAATGCGTGTCTTCTTTTCGCATCTGGGTGTAGTATTGTGTTTTATTTCACAATTGCCATAATTTAATGCTTTCAGATTACCTCTGCATTCAAATTATTTATTGTACTTACAAACATATCAATAAATATGAAATTTGTAAAATGTATGTATGTGCGGCTTCTTGGAAAATTTTAGATTATCAATGCGGCCCGGGGTGCAATTTGGGTTAGCCAGATCTGTTGTACACCATTCTTCCGAACACTTTTTTGACATGGAAGGTAAATAATGCGATTTTACTCATAAAAATATCCGAAAAGTTATTATTTTTCTGAAAAAAAAAGTTTTATTGCGTGTTTATGTTTATATCAGCTCATTATAAAGAACAATGGGTAATATCAATGGAATTGTACGAAAGATTGTGCAGGAAATCTTTTGTTCGAAGATCTATTTGTGCGCTTTCGAGTCATTCTCAAAAGTCATCCAAGGACTGAAAGATAAGAAAAATTTTCAAGATTCAAATCAAACTGTAAACACTCGAAATTCGTTTTGGTAAAGGTCTTTTCCAATCTTTTCCCCATTCAAACTCTTTACCTGACAGAGTTTTTAGTAAAACAGTAGGTCCTAGGGTATCCAATCTTGGAGCCTTTTTCCAATCCCGGGATTGATTAATTTTGAATCCCGGGATCCAGGGATTGAGATTTTCTCACCGTGGAATTTGAAATCCTCAATTCGCTATACTTTTTCCTTGGATTCTCACAGAAACTCGTTTTTTTTTTACCTCACCGAGGAAATTTAAATTTCCAATTTTGTATACTTTTTTTAATTTTGGCGGTTCCGTAAATTCCTTGGTTTTTGAAATTGGCCAGTGACTAAAATTTTTTGAAATCACCGCGAGGTAAAAAAAGAGGTCCCACATTTTTTTTCATTTTAGGAAATCCGTAAATTCCTGACTTTTTCACATTTCTAAAATTTAACATTTTTGCATTTTAGAAAATCCGTAAATGCCCAGGATTTGAAAATCGGCGAGTAAAATTTTTTGATATCCCGAATTCTGAATTTTTCCACGATTTTATGGAGGAGAAATTATATATCGTAAGTATTTGTATATTGGAAACATTATGAATCCCGAAATCCTGGGATTTCAAGGGTCCGGGATTGGATGCCCTAGTTTTCACGCTTAGACGTATTAAACGCTTGATGCTCAGTAAACTTTGGAGTCACTGTTATTTGAATAACATAAAATCGTTGGAAAAGGCTTCGTAAAATAATATAAATAAGTGAAAACTGAATTAAAAGTTTATGGGCTTTATATAATATATGTTATTTTATGAGCCCCAAACGAGCGCCTTCTGAGCTTATTTTTGTACCCACCTAAAAAAATAAAAAATAACAGCCCGCTTTGCAGGTTCCACCTAGTTTCGGTGAGTGTGTTTTTTTTCAATAAATATAGGTTATCATTAAATCAAGAACTATCATGGTATTTAGTTACACGCTGTGTGTTCATAATATTTATGCCCATTTATTATCTCAGGGAGGAAGGTATTTTTATTACTCGACTCGGAGAGGCTTTGAGTTCAGAAGAAAGAGTAAATCTTTTACAAAAAATGTTGGCGAGAACTGTTGTTTACATTTTATTGTAGAATTTTAAATTTTGTAACACATTTAAGTTTATTGCAAAATACCCAATGCAAAGTGGGTTTTTTTATTGAAGAAATTTTCTTAATTACTTAGATTTGTAAATTTACGAAAATCAAACGTAAAGGTTATTTTATATGTTTTGCGATTTCAAATGAGAGATAATTGGTTTTGCGTAAGCATTTTAGAAGCGTAGTGTAATATGTAAATATAAATAAAAAAGGTTTGTAAAATGGTATACAAATGAATTTTTAATATCCTTATATATACACGTGCATAATCACTGGCTGATTATCCACGTGTTTTAGACGTAAGAGGTGCGCGCTTTCGGCTTCCAAATCTTAGGGACCTCAAAAAATCTGATATAAATATATTTTATGCTGTTGTAAGTATTTAATTTACTTCAACATCAAACAATATCCCATATTGTTTTGTTTTATAAATAATTATTACTGTAATGTTTTTCAATGTATTATTTCGTTAGAACACCTTTGTAATAAAGAAAATATTAGAAATAAAACTTTTTTTATTTATACCTGCTTCATGTAAAAATCTTGAAAACTCTTGCTATCCGAAAAACAGGACTTACAAATTATATTGCGTTTGGGGCCTCCTAGCTCTAGCTGGCAAATCCGCGACTGCTTATAATATAACAGGAAAACAAAGCTAATATTTTTGTGCTGTTCCATTGATATTGTTAAAGATATCAATTAACATATAAGATGAAAATTTGAGGTTAAAATAATAAAAAAGCAAGTAATACACTATTTAGATTTGTAGTTTTTAAATACCTGGTAATATATATCAGTGCTTTAGCTAAAAGATACTTTTTCGAAATGAGTAATCAAGAGGTGAAGTGAGCCAAATAGTAAAATGGTAAAACTTTTATATTGAACAATCACGACTTTACTTGGTGTTTTGGTGAATTGCATATTTTTATTTTAGCAAGATAACACTATTGCAGTGTGTTTTTACTTCACTTTTACGATACTTTAAGACATTTAGAATATAACTTGGTGTTTTAGTGAATTGGTGAACACATCGAACTAAATTTTTCCTAAAATACCATTTGGCTCACTTCACCTCTCATGTGCTCATAATCAGACATTGAAATAGCATGCGAGAATTTTCCTTTGACAACATATTCTCGAATTAAATTAACAAGATTAATCTCTGACTATTATTGATTTATAAGAGGCCTAATGTCACTTTTTCAGTATTGATTTTGACGAAGGCAAAATTTACCGTGAATTAAAAGATGTTTTTATATTAAAGCCATTACCATAAGCTAGCTTAGAATAATAGTTATGTATATATATGTATATGTTTGCTTATTGTCTGGATACGGTAAGAATTATTTTACGCGGATTCGAATATAGACGAGGCCGCCATCTAAAAAAAATCTTAAAAATGTATCATATACGGAAAGTATCATTATTTACAAGGCGAAGAAGTGGCAATGAAATGGTGTGCTAAGCATTTAACATTGCTGACTGTCAAATATGTTTTAGGTCATGGAAAGTTACAGAGTACGTTTTTACTGTCACAATGCAGTTAAAACTCATCGCTTTGGTTTTTGACTATTTTTATTTTATGTACGGGGTCATGGATCGTGTCATCTGAATTAATATTTATATAGAACAATACGTCAAATACCAAATTAATTCTAAGCATTGGCGTACTTGAATCTTTTGTTATATTTATAAAATTGAAAACATATTTCGTTGTAGTCATTTCAAGAATGTTTAACTGAATGATAAAGGACGGTTGCGAACATTTCAAATTTAGGTTTTTTTCAAAATACATTTGGCTAAGACTTGAGTGTTTCTTATGCCAATTCTCCTCGAGTTGGTCTGGAGTAGGAATTGCAATATCAGTATTACCGAAACCGAGATCCCAGTTTTCATGATATTATTCCACTATTGAAAAAAATGTAAAAATACCGCTATTTCAGCATTGAAAATCAACCAACATCGAATATTAAATGTAAAGAAATTATCACATTTGTATTTTAATAAAATTGTTCACGATAAATTAAACTATTTTGAATCTGATAAAAGTTTTAATCAAAACTGATGTAAAATTATTTTAAGAAAAGTAAAATTATTTATGAAAATCATCCGTTTATAACTATGAAATGTTTTTTAATGACAGTATTTTATATAATATCAAAATAGGTATAACGATTTTGATTTACTTGCCCGGTATTGCAATCTCAGTTGGCTGATTTTTTTTGCTTTGTGTAAACATTTTTGTAATTCGTACAAGGATTGGTATCTGTAAAACTGGTCATTGATATAAAATATCATACTGGTATTGATACTGTCGTCTGGAATTGCATCACTAATCTCTAGTGACTTTCTATCAATTTTCATCGATTTTTTAATCAAAATATTTGGCGCATTTTCATAATCTTTAAAGCCTTATGTATTTTAAAAATCGAAAAGAACTGTTAAAACAATTTCGTCCAATTGTAACAACCTTATTTTTTGTCGAAAGCAATAATGAAATTTTATGCTCGCAGTTATTAATTATCTGAGAAATCGATTTCATGAACTCTTCCAAATTTTGAAAAAAGCCTAGAAAACTACAGTTTTATGATTTTTTGTAGATCTTTACCGGAATTCTCACGAAAGTGGCCCTAAATTTTTACTATTTTTCCTTGCAGGTGTTTTTTTTTCAATTATCTTGACAGATTTTTTTGAGCAGTTAAATTCCATAAGCCAGTGGTGTACAACATTTTTAACAGCAGCATAAATTCATTTATTTTCTTATTGTTTAACCAGTGGATTAAAGTGTTGAAAATAATGATTAACTTTATAAAAAATATTTTTTTTATTTTTAATTTTTATCAGATACTCCAATAATCACATTCTCTGCCCTTCGCGCATATTTACACGATTAGTATCAACCCTTGAGAGTATACTGCATTAGAGCAACACTTGTTTTGATGTACATAATATAATATAAAATAGCATCAATTTTGTTAATATTCAATGAAAAACTTGATGTTGAAGTTCTTGTAATTTTGAGCAACAAGTTGTACTTCACTGGCATAAACAAAAAAAATATGATAATACTTTTTTAATCAAAACATCAACTATTATTCAACTTGATTTTCAAACGACGTGGAAGTTATTACTTCTAACTCCACTAAGTACAAGATTTTGTTATTAAAACTCTTCTAGATTTTAAATTAACATTTTTTCAAAACTAAACAGTAAGCTATAGCGTACGCCACTGTTTCTAACAATAAAAAGTCACATCAATGCATTTAATATGCAAATGAAAAAAAAACAATATTGAATGACCAAGGTGTGTGGCGCTGCCGCAGTGGTAAACATTTCATGAATGTAATTTAAATACTGCGTTTGCATTATATTTCTTAATTAATACATTTTTGATTGGCTTAGATATCTATAATACATCCATCATTTCGTTCGACAAACAGCAATATGTCGTATCCCACCAATCTTTATTCGTGGGTTACGATATAATGCAGCTTGTGATCGATTGTATGTACATGAAGCAATATTTTAATTAGATATTAGTAGGCTGGTCAACTTAAAACGTGACTGGGCGGGTCGGACGGGGAAAGAGGGGCTGGGCTGTTGGAACATTTAAAAAAATAATTATTGTTTAAAAAAAAATGCTATTATAGTGTTTACCACAGTTTATTCCACTCTATTGCAACCATAAAAATGTTTGATCACACAGCTTTACTCTTTATGCTATATTTGTTAATGTTTTTATTAATAACTTTAATTTGAAAAACGCTCCATTCTACGTTCGTGAATATTAAGCGGTATTATTTTTTTTTATATCAGTGAACAAAGAAACTTTGTTCATGCAATATTTCTTTTTGCGTGGGAGTTATACAATTATTTAGTAAAAACTCAAAAATCGAGACCACTGTCTACTACTAAAAACAGCCAGTTATTCCGTTAATTAAAATTTGTTTTTTTAAAACATAGTTTTAAAAATATTTTGTATATTATATATTTGGATCAATTAAACGTGTTGTTTACAACACTTCTAAGAATAAAGCCAACGTCAACTGCTAATAAACGAGTATTTTCAACGGCAGGAACAATTAAAAACGAAGTTAAAAACAAATTTAAAATGTGAAACATTATTTTTAAAATATGCATTTTTGAAATTTGAATAAATGACTTTTATTACAAATGACCTCGTTTTTAACGTAGGGACTATTTAATATAATATTTTAGTATACACATATAACGTATGTATATACTAAAAACTATCCAGATATCCGAATACATCCGGATAGTTTCAGTTTTACTATTCGATATTCGAATAGTTGATAATGACGAATAGTTGGAATCCCTACTTCGAACAGTACTTGATTGAAAATGTAATTAATGATTCGATAACCATCCCAAGATCTTCAGTGCGGATGTTTTCCATAAAATGTATTCTTTGTAAAAAAGAGAATTGTATGTATTTATGTAAGTTATGTTTTTATCTCTTCTCATCTACTGTATCCGTTCTTCAAAATGAAGTTTACAGATATGTATAATGAGCGACTAACTATTCAACACAGTGGGTCCTCTGCTTACGCGGTTAATGCGTTCCAGGCTATTCAGCGTATGTCGAAAACCGCGTAAGCCGAGGAATACTTATATTTTGATTTATGTATATTAAACGTGTTCACAGTTTCATGTTAAAGTAAATGAAAATAGTTATATAATATCATTAATTCATCTATATATCTTATTAAATCTTCTTCCAATTCTTTAGTTAGTAATTTAGTAATAAAATCCATAGAAATCGATATACATACATACATATCAAACAAACGGACACAATTGTTTTTTTTAATCCTCATCCACGAAACTACAAACCCGAGTAAGTGGAGGACCTACTCAGTGGCGGATTACCCCATAAGCGCAAGAGGCGCGCGCTTGGGGCATCCAAATCTTGGAAGCCTCAAAGATAGCATCACTCTTATATTTTAATTTCAAATTTCATTATTATTCACGAAGAGTTTTGGAGCCCTTTTATGTCATTCGAAAAACAGGGCCTACAAAATTTATTGCCTGGGGCCTCCGAAGTGCTTAATCCACCACTGGACCTACTGTACTTTCGTTCTCTACCTCATCCAATTTTTTATCCCATTTTTCCTTTTTTTACCTTGTCTTAAAACTGAAGCTGAGCGGCCGACATTGATCGTCAAACACCCTCTAAGAAGCCTGTATACCAAATATCGCGAGGGTAAACAAATCACATAATATGTGAAATTGTTTTGATATTACCTATGTACATCTTCGCTTATAAAAGTTCAAAGGGTCAAAATAGTTATCATATTTTGTTAAAAATATTACGCTTATTCGTTGAAATAAGATAGTAACGAGATTGTTACTTTTATACACATTTGTGTGTAAAAGTAACAAACAGTACAAAATTACTTGTAATTATGTAACATTGTACATTATCGATCACCAAAAACAAGATGGAGTTCTTCGAAGCTTGGTTTTCCCAACATGGTTATGTTCCTATGCATCTGCCATAGCTAAACAAAGAACTGCTAATGTTTAAAATTTGAACTTTTGTGAATAGAAATTCTAGAGAATTTAAAAGTGACACATTAAAATAATGATTATTTGCTCTCGTCGTCTATGAAAATTACTGTACAAAAAACACGTTTTAGTGCTTTGTGAACAAAATGGGTTCATTATTTGTGTTGAAAAGGTGTTGTTGTTGGTTACCTACAATGCCATTATTTCCTTAAACGTATACGCCATGTCGTATGTAAATGTACACAAACCTACTTACTTTTAGTGATCTGGGATTGATTGATAAAACATGTAAATATGTTCTCTACAAAGATTTCACAAATTATTAGACTAGTCTAGTATTATTTCAACCATGTCTGAACGTATTGTGGAGCATATGAACTTCGATTTCCAATGGATATTATCTCAGCAAATTTTGAAATATGACAACTGCTTGATATTGAGTCGAATAATTTCCTTATTTACCCGGAGAGAGTGGGGATAATGCTTACCACGTGTCTGATCGCCAACTAATCGCTATATGCCGTTATTAGGATCGACTGCGTTTGAGGTCAGTAATAATCATAAAAAACATGAAGAAACCCAAAAAATCAATTCATAAAAATGTTTGTAATGGAGCGTGTCTTTGGCTACTCGGCTACATGTCCGGATACTAAGATAGTAACAAAAGCTTAAAAAATCCATGAGATGACGCCACACTTTAAAAGTTATATCAATTCTGACAAAAATCACTTCTCAAACGACCTTTGTTGAAATTATAATAAAATTGATGATCTATTTTTTCAATTTCATTATAATTTAACACTTTTTTCAATTGGTTCCTAAAAGGCGAGCAACATATCGGAAGTATTTTTTTAGCACCGTTGTGGAAGTATTAAGTATATTTTTAAGATAATTTTCATTTCGTTTTTAGCTATTTTAATTTTGGCTCAAGGTAACTTCTATAGTCAACCAATTGCAATGTTTTTTGTACGTTAAATAAATTCTACTAAACAATTGTTATGAAATAAATACGATATTGTTCTGCAATATATCGATTTTAAAGGTTTAAACAGATTAAATAATTAATTATAAATTTAATTTACACTATTGTTAGTAAGATAATTTAATTGGTAAGATGTTGGCGATGCATAGATGAAGTGGAGAAAATTGTAATCAATCGTCTTAAAGAATAATATTTTATGTGGTGGTGTTGTAGTAAGGCCAGGGCGCGCAAACCCGATTCTTCTTTTCCATAACGAAGCGCACTCCGGTACTTTTATACTTCGAATAATTATTCACTCGTATTCGTAAAGGAATACTTCAAAAAATATATTTTTAATGTTTCATTGGATTTTAAACACAATTTGATTTCGTTTTTTTACCAACATGGTGGACTGTGTTACAAAAATATTGGTTTATGTATCATATGCAAAACTGAAAGAATGACATTTGAAATCATAGCTTATTTAATATTTAAAATAAGTATTCATTTCAAAATCTGTCTGTCAAAAAAAATCCGTAAAATAAAATATTTACAAATTATATTTTTTTCACGGAATTTCATTGAAATTATTGCAGATCTTGTCATATCAATTGAAAAGTTAGTCTTTTAGAAAAGATCTATCGTAAAAAGATCTACTATATATATTTTTTAGAAATTCGGTTCTTCGTTATTTTTATAAGTGGTGATTTTTTAAATTTAACACAGTGGAACGGCGCTTCGGCACTCTTTTCTCGGCATTTTAAATGTTTCGAATCAATTTTTTTTTTATTTCGCTTTGAAAACTTTTGTTTTTTTTCTTTGGTAACCATGAGTTGTTTGTCACCATCTAAGGTTTCCTTTGAATGGTGTGTTGGGCACCTCAACAGTCATAAGTTAATGTCATAATAATAATAAAAAATGCTAGGTCCATAGACTTACTCCGTGACCAGAATCAACTGTATAATTTTTAGATATATATGTATTTAAAAAAGAAATTGAGTAACAAGCAGTTCCTGTAAAAAAACTTCTGAAACCTCTATATGAAAGCCATATGCTCCACATTGGGAACGTACATGGATTAGTAAGAGTTTGGCAAGACGTGAGTTTTGGCACCCTTTTTTAAAACAAAATAAAGCACTGCTTATTAATGAGTAAAATTATTAATAAGAATATTTATTTTAATGCTTCTATTGTTCAACATTCATCAGTTTCTAAGCCATATATTCTTGGTCTTCTTTAAAAAAAATCTTTCAAATTAGTTTGTACATCCATACTGAAACGGGAAAATACTGATTACCTAAGCAAGTTTTATTTATTATTGTATTATATTCATTTAGTCGAGATTTTTTAAAATAGCATTTGAAATTGGTTTTAAAATATTTTTTTAGATTAAATATTTTCAATAGTTTGAAAAACCAACGTTTTTTTACAATGGCGTCGAGTCTCGGTGCAATAATATTACCTCGTAGTGTATGACTTCTAATGAAGTGACAGAAGAGTGTTATTGTACGACTGTGTAAAAGCAGGACATGTTTTTTAAATGATTTAGTCTAACTCCGGCCACCGACGAAGCCTGAGTGAACCGTGGAGCAGAATTGTTTTTTGTCGTAAAGTACAGTTTTCGTACATGATAAAGAAGTTACAACAGTTCGGAGGAGATTTCATTACATACAACAATCCTTGAACGAGCTAGTAATCAACGGTCAACAGATTATTTATCTACATGATTTATATCTGAGCGGAAAATCGTAAGTTTTACTTTCATTGTGTACATTAAAACCAGTTGATAAAACCTTGCGGATTTTTTAATTTACTGATGTGCTGACAATATTAATTAAAATCAATATGAATATTTAATAGTGTGTATCATTTTCTTATAAAAGATAATAAAATTGTCACTCTCAATTCAATAACAAGAATTAAATCTATCATTTATACAAAAATTGAACATAATGGTGAAAGATTTATTTGATATTAAACGTCATGAAAGATATTATTATTATTTAATTTCAAATAAGAACTTACGTTTGTAATGAAAATATTAACTTCAGTCGTTGATTCATTGATAGTTTGGTAACTTAATCATCGATAGTACGAAATTTAATACTGCATTATAATATAATATATTGGAGGTACCTTATGTGCTGTGCTGTTCACACAGATAATGGTGTGATGTACAGTAGTTATCATTTAGTGCTCTGAAGTATGTTATTTTTCAATTAATCAAAAAAAGTTGTTCTCTTTCATTTAAATTGCCACCAAGCCAGCAGGTACACTCTTATTTTACGTATTTATTTTCATGACGGAAAATTTAACGGTTTTTATAATAAATATTTAAGATTTGCTTGTTATTTGTTGATTATATTTCGAAAGTAATCTTAATTTAATCCTTTTCTTTTAAAAAAATTGCTTTTTGTTTCTTGTAAAGTATTTTATATCATATATGTATTCACCTTCAAGGTGTTCACTGTCAATTGGTGGAAAGTCGTTACGTATGAGAAAAATGAAAACAATTTTTGTCATTAACCGACGTCAGTTGAAAATGATCGTAATTCGCTCGTCATACTCGCCGGTCATGATCTAAATACACGTGGAATAAATACAAAAGATTTGTATTTTTTAATTTGATTATTATGTTTTGCGCGTCAAAGTTATCGCATTGTGTTTTTATAGTATACTGAAGATAATAACCCTTTCAAACGAGTTATAAGTTATAATGTTTGATGAGTTTACGAAAAATATAGACTTCGTTTTTCAAATATCGCAGAGGGGAAAGCAATAGCCTTTTTTTAGTACCAAAGCATGAAAAATAATTTAGAACTATGTATATGAAGAGCTAAAAATACAGACGTGAGCTGCGTGATATAATATACATATTGGCATTATATCTTAATACTTTCTAATCATCACTTAAAGTAAAATGTGTACATAGCAATTTACAATGATAATATGTATACATTAAAAACACACGTTTTATAGGATATAAAAACTATTACCAGTATTGGTTATTTTTGTACGTATGACATTTATAACAATGATTTAGAAGTAATTTAAAAAATCAGAATGAAATAAAAATTAACTGACAATGATTTTCCTTCTGGAAAATAGACGAAAGGAGAATGGTCTTTTTTATTTAAAGATTTGTTTTAGAAATACCGGAACTAACATCGGCCAACAGCCTCATGGGAAAAATTAATTAACGTTAAAAACATTATTTTATGTATAATAGAGTCCAATCTATCTTATGTATGGCGACTCCACATTATTGTTACACTTCTGTGTGTAGTATTATCAATATACAGAAACACAATCATAGTGTGTAAATCTTTAAAAATTCTCACAGCCATAAATCTGAATAAAAATAAATCATATTAATATGAATGTTTATACAACATATTCCTGTTTCAAGCGTAATATTATTTTGGGTTTGTTACGGGTTTAGCCCAAATGCATGTTAAAATTAGCAGCTTGTTTGTATATTATTAGCATACCGTTTTTTATAATATTTAAGTGAATTAAGAATCCAGATAATGTCATATTTTTTAAATTTGTTTGTTTTTACGGTGTGCTAAAATACACACCAAATTTATAATTTTGTATGCACACTAAAGTTTTTACATTTTTAAAAATATTACTCAGTTTTAAAAACATTAAAGATAATATTTGAACGACCTCATCTTAGTTCAGGTTATGTTATATAATTTCTTAAAAATCTAAAATCCATTTATAGTTTTACTTTTTTGTATTTGCTAAATCAACTCGATACACTGGACTACCTTTTTACACGGTGCTACATCCCTTTTATTTAAATACTACCCAGAACTATGCACATAAAGGTTATTTCATATAAACCATTTTTTTTAAAGCAATGTTCCACAGGTTCTGTATATCTCATGTGATGAAAGCAATGTTGTACCAATTGTTAAACGGGTTCGTCTACTGCGTGATAATGATAGCTAATAATCTTTGTTGTTAATTAAGTATATTTTTTAAAATTAAATTGAGATACTATTATCAATATTGAATATTATTTTTTCATATCCTGTTTTTTATTAGATACACTTTTTAATTGTACCACTAGAAGTAAATTTTGTTGTTGTTGGGAAAAGCCTGATAACTGATTTTTAAAAAGATTTTGCTATGATGTTGATACATATTTTCAAATATAGATTGTAAAATAAATCTTTGGGAATAATAGACAGGGATAATTATAGGGATATTTTTATTTTCAATTATTTTTTTCAAACATTAGTATGTGTTCGAATTGCCTCCTATTAATTTAATATTTTGCAGTTATCAAGTTACCCCCGATGTATATATGATTAGCAACATTAAATAATTAATTATATGTGATAGTAATATGTAAATAAGAAAATAACCAATAATGATAAGTTAATCTAATGGCCGTTATAGAATTACTTTCAATAATAAATTAAATTAGAGTAACAAATAAAAAGCATTTTTTTTGAATTGATAAAAAAAATCTGAAGACGAAACTAGATCTGAATGTCCTGAAAGACTGCGGTTATTTATACAGGATAAAAACAAAATATCCCTTTCGATGGACATAATTGGACAATATATCTCAAAGAATATGCTCTGAATTTTGACTACTGTCATCACAAAAGCAGTTTGAATCGGCCTTAATTTTCATCAGCCGTAGGGACAGAAACGGCCTCCAAAAGCATATGCGATTTTTTGAATTTCCGTTTTTTTTAATTTACTTTTTGAAACTGTTAGCTATTTTTTTACAAAAACGTCAAATTATTTACAGATATTTTGCTAATATATTTGTATTGAAATTATGTTGATCTAAAGAGGTAAAATTGTAAATATTTAAAAAAAAAATCACGTTTAGCTATATTTCAACCCCGAATGTTTGCGAGCCCATACGGTCACTTACTACTGTCCGTACTCAATATTACACGGTAATAAAAGGATGAGCATGACCATATAGTCATGCGGAGTTTCTATACAACGACGTTTTTTTTAAATTTTGGATAGGAATAAAAGTTATTCGTGACTTCAATATGGCTTAGAAAATATTTTTTTTATCGGAAAAAAAGCTCTCGTCTCTGGAGGGTTATTAATATAGATTCCTTAATAAAATGCTGAATATTTAAACATTTACTAAAAGATTGCTTCAAAGCCTATGCAATAACTTTTTAATAACCATAAAATAATCTTTGGGTCATCCAAAATAATTCTGAATTGAGACAATTATTATTATGCCTAGTCTGAATTGAATGGTTAATTACCTAAGTCTGACGTACATAATTATTTATAAAAGTCCACATTATGCATCTAAACTACAGCTTGCAATTATTTGAAAAACTAGTTGTCTTTTACTCATCGAGATGTTTTTTATTTAAATATTCATAATCATACTGGAATTATTCAGAGCAAAAACTATAGTAATTACTATAATTACTATCGTTGCATATATTTACTATTATATCGCGTGCTGTGAAAATTCTCTGGGTTTTCCGCGATTTTCAAGTGCAAAAATCTGTTTTATACCGCACATCTTATCATATTTTATTACCGTAGCCAATAAGAATATTTGTAAACAGTGGAGGCTCGAGGGGTCAAAGGGTTTAAGGGCGTTGTGGTAGATTAAAAAACAAAAAGGACATTTCGCTTATAATTTATTTAGAATATTAAAAGTCAAAAAAACTATCAAAATAATTGCGATTATTTCATGATAAAATCCATCCGTCTATTTTTTTTGTTTGATTATAGGTCAAATACTCTTTCATTGCATTTAGGTATTTTGCTTTTCATAACTAAATATATGTAACAAAGTCATTTCTTGTATTGATAACAAACAATCTGAATTAAAACCTTAGATATAATTGTATATGGCTAGTTACCGATTTAACTATTCAAATATCTGGAGTAAGACGACCTATTTGTTTGATCTTCATTTTTTCTTAAATAAAAACATTACTTTCATTATATATTGACAGCAGTTTTTATTCATATTTTTTTTATTTTTATCGTAATTCGTATCGTTTGCATATTCATCATACATATTCTAATAATAACGTTATTTCCAGAGATAGCTCGATATTCAGATTTAAATTTTATCTTGACCCATAACTCGTAAAGGGACGTATATATTTAAAAAAAGGTCATCCGGATATGACACGTTCAATATAATATGTAACAATATGTGGTCTAGTTGGTAAGAGCTTTGCCATGGCGATCAGGCGGGTCTGAGTTCTAGTCCTAGTAAAGTCAATGTCAAATTAATATTTGATATTGGGATTTTTATGATATTTATTCTTGTAAAGTTGATCTCTAGTAAATTAATATTCTCATCATGTTTATGTGACACGATCTTCGAATAAAACAAAAACTCGGCACATTGGCATTAGCTGCAATGCCAAATATATATATATTTTTTAAATTTATGAGTATAAAAAAATACTCTGATGTGACGGAGAGATACAAATAGTTTTCTTTGTATATCTAAAAATGTTATAACTTCTGGCCTCCCATTGATTTACACGCCAGGAGGAATAATAATGTTTATTTTATAATACAGTAGGAATCATTTTTAAAACATTAACCGCCGAATCTATTGGAAAATAATTGAGAAAAAAATGTAAATTGAAACAATATATGAGGTCTCAAGAGGTGATGTGGGCCTACTAGTAAAATGATAAAACATTTTTCTTGGATTTTTTTGGTGGGCTGCATATTTTTATTTTACGAAGATAGCACTATTGCAATGTGTTTTAATTAAATTTACTTCACTTTTACGATACCTTAAGATTTGTAGAATATTACACACCCAACTTATTTTTTTCTAAAATAGCACCCGGCTCACTTCACCTCTAATGGGCTCATATATTGTATTTTATTCTTTCTAAAGGTAAAATTTTCGGGATAAAATAAAAAAATAGTGCTTCCACATGATTAGATAGAAACACATATTATAGAAAAAATAATATGTCGATACATGTATGTATATAGCATTGTGATGTGTTTTTTGCTGTTGGAGTAACACCAATTTACTACCGGATATTTTAATGCCACCGAAGAATGTTTACTGAGCACTTAAATCTTAACATTTTTGACACAAAATAAATATTTCAATACATTGTATAACCTTCTGTGATACGCCAAAGTGTGTATGTATATTTATATTCGTGAAGTTTTCTTGTGACTAAATATGGCTACATATAGGTTGTTTAACCCACAAGTATATTTTATTGTTTTTATACATGTGTATACAAAAATATAATATATTTGTCTTGAATTACCATGCATTGTTATTTTTTATATGAAATTATGAAATACTAATATCTTTTATTGAAATATTGTTATATTGTTTTGTTAACACAACTAGGGAATCCTAATCCCGGGACTTCGGGATTAGGATTCTTCAATCTCGGGATCGAAAGATTAGTATGAAAGTAAGCCAAACATCCACAAACTTTGTCAGAAAGGCGATTTTTCATAAGTTTCACGTTTTTGATACAATACGCGAAATTTAAAACCAAAATGCTAGATCAAATAGGTTGTTTTTGATATTTTCTTTTTTTTTCGTTGCTCTGAAAAGCAGATATGACTCCCATCATTCATCATATGGTTTACCAAACTCTATCTCCATATTGATGACAATTTTTATGATTCAGATAAATATTAGAACCAAAAATGTGTGAATTTTCTTTTATACTTTACTGTGTATAGGTGTGAAATTAAAAAAATATCCAATAGTAATTAAAAAATAAAATTAATGTTTAAATTGTTTATATTATATTACGATACCCTTGTTTGTCAATATTTTCATATACCACTGTTGGAGATACACTGTACTCAGTTTTTATTTTGTTAAAAATAAACAAAGTAAAAAAAGCAAAACTTAATTAGTGATAACGTGAAGGTAAAAAAAAATAAAGGTCGATGCAAATCACATTTTTTATGGCATAATAAAGTGACACTTTTTTGTTTTCTTCCCTGAATTCAATTAAATCAAAACTGTCGTTTTCGACATGCAAAACTCTGGCTCTAGGGCGGCGAAATACAGCATCATAAATTAACTGATGTTTCGCTTTATTTTATTATTTTTATCAACATGCGATTGCTTATTCGTGGTGTTAATAGTAAATGCTCTTTCGAGTGACAATTAATAGACAATGACGCTTAGAAAACTTTTTATTATGCCTGTGTTACCTCTCTTGCAAATGACGAAGTGTGAAAGGTAAATAAATACAACAAAAAATATACACACATTGAATCCCCACGCAATTTAACACATCTTTAGTCTAGTCTAGCAGTAACTTTGAAGTTTGTTTTTTTAATTAACACCATTTTGTCTATGTCAATTGATGTCGTCAGAAGGAGATTCCCAAATAATGTAAACAATATTCATTCACTAATATCATGGTTTGATTATTTAGAACAGGTGTCACCAAACTTTTTGAGAGACGGGCTAGATGATGCTTCCAAAATGTTGAGGGTCGAACGAAAAATATTATTGTTGGAATCCTATTAAAATACTATATATAATCAGTATTTCGGATGTGTAAAATATTTATAAATTAAACCAGACGCTGGATTGAAATCTTTGCAGGCCCTCTACCGTAGTTTCGTGATCGATGGTTTGAACCAAAAAAGCACTCTAAAAGCAAACAATATACATAATATCTGTAAACATTTTATTTTTCAAGACCATGGCCAACTTAGTAGCTGTTAATAAATTCAAAATCCAAGATCTAATGTTCATAAAATTATTATCAATTAAATAAATGATAGAATTTATTCGTTAGCCTTAGTTTGGTGACCGCTGATTTAAAGTAAACATTAAAAGCATCACTATTCATAAAACCAGGATCAATTTTTCAGACACTCATATTTTTTCTTGGTAATTGCTAATATTTTATTTATTCATTATCTGTTTTTTTGAACATTCAGGGCGACTAAATAATATTCAAGTAAATGTATCCTGTAACCTCTTTCGCAACACATTTTTGTGTGCCTATTATCACTGAACAAAATTTTAATTTGATAAAAAAACAATTGATTGTATAGTTTTGATTGACTACATATGTTATAATTCTTTAATACGTTTCACAAAAAAATATATTCAATTATGATGAAATCAAATTATAAAAGATGATTCGTTGTTATATTATGTAATTACATTTTGAGTCCACATTGAGCAATAATCTATAATATATAAATAGAATTATCGTTCAGTAGAGTGGAAAAATATCACTAACTTTTTATATTTAAAATTACAATACATAAAAAACGGAAATAATAATCATTAGTATTTGGCTATTCAAGCCAATAATCATTAAAAAAGCGACAAAAGATATTTTAATATTGTATTCTATTAATGGTTGTAATTCATTTGTTGAATAAACTATCTATTATTTATAAAGTTTTTGCCGTAATTAACTGATTGAAAATGTTGGGAAAACCTACCACATATCTTAAATACACAAAAACAGTATTCTATAAAAAAAAGTATTCTGTAAGATGTACAAAACCGTATCTCACAAAGTGAAGTTAATTTAGTGATTTTGAGGATGAAAAACGACATAATCTTAACGTGAGACTAATATATCGACTGTGGAAAGGAAAAAGGACGAAACCCTCAATTTTCCAAAACAGCTTTTTTTCGATAATCACAATGTATACAACTTGACACACATTCTATCAAAAGGATGGAAGCTGAAAGTGCCGAATTAGTATCTAAATTTAGCTTTTAGGTTTGAAAAAGATGACCTTGTAAAAAAATAAGGGTTTTCCGAGACAATTTCTTTAATTAATATTAGATTATGTCAATTAAACACTAGCTTAGAAGTATTCGTGCACTTCAAGGTTGTGTATAATTCATAGTTTGCATATGTCACAAAATCATCAAAACACGTTTTTAGCGCCTCCTGTAAAATTTGATATGTGTGGGTTACGTCCTTTTTCCTTTCCACAGTCGATATGTAATATTCATATCAAAATAATAATATGTACATATAGTAAAAAAAAGTTCATTGTAAATCAATACAAATACATTCGAATTTCCAATACAATGGTAGCTAGTATTGAATTATTATTTTCTCTGGTGCGGATATAATCTACCACCAGTGGCGGATTACCCTATAAGCGAATGAGGCGTGTGCTTGGAGCATTCTTATTTTGGGGTCCTCAAAAATAGCTTATAGTTTAGAACCCACATACTTTTTTTTTCAGATTTTGATATATTTTTATTATTTTCCATGGAATTTTGTGACGTTTTTATGCTATCCAAAAAACAGGGCCTACAAATTTTACTGCGCCTGGGGTCTCTCATGTGCTTAATCCACAATAAATTGAAAGCATGGTAACCCCTGCATGTAGTAATTACTTTAATCGCTCTATGTCGTGTTTGCTAACACGTTTTTCAAAATTGTTTGAATAATTATGATAGATTTTATATATTTGTTTTTAAACCATGTCCGCGAATGTGAAGCATATGGCTTCCTAATGGGGGTATATCAACAGATTTTTTCTTCGAGAACTATGTACTTGTTACCTAGTTGCTCGACCTCTCTTTTTTTCGAAAGTAGTAGGGATAAGAATGGTAGGGTCAAGACAGGACTAGTGGAAAGCTTATCGTTCTCGTTACGCCCCGTTATTACGATGTTGACCACTGTGCCATGGACCCGACAAAATACCTGCTTATAATGAATAAATATCTATTGTAAATTTCATTTTCACACAACATCTTTAATCCTTTGATTATTCATTTGTTTGCGAAATATTTAAATATCTCAATGCGTACATCATTTAACAAACGCCTCCATATTATTTTTTGTGAAAAAGAGAATGGAAGTAAAAATTAACATTTAATGTAGTATGGCTATAAATAATTTCATTGTGGAAAATATAAATTAATTTGAGTTTTTAAATTAAAGTGAAACATATACATATAACAAATGGAAAGAACTAATCATGAATCTAAATATTGACGATTTGACAAATAGGTATCGTATTTAAAAATGTTTTTTTCCGCAAAGGGATGATTGTCTTTTAATCGATGTTTAATGGATATTGGGATCTAGTTATTAATTTCACGAGGAAACCATTATGGTTATAGTATATTGAATACGTCTATATCAGTGATTCTCAAACTAATTATGCTCACGGACCCCCCAAGTAAAATAAATCTACATAATTTCATATGAGAAAAATTATAAATTTTATTTTAATACCTTGAATGGTAAATGGTGTTAATAAAACATTTTGATATTTAAAGTAGTATTTAAAACAATTTTTTTTTTTATTATTTTTGATATTAAAAAAAATACATTTTTTTCGATGCGACGGGTGAATCTGGTGAGATGATATCAGATCATTTATGTTTGACTCCATGTTAGTTTGTAACAATCGTAAGTTTTCACGAGCACTAATTACCAGTCGAGTTCTTTTTTTTGTAATAAGGTTCATAACAGCACTAAATCCACGTTCTACTAAATAAGAGGACGGGAAAGCAATCAACAGTTTCTGTACAGTGACCCTAAAGCAGGATATATTTTTTTAAATATACAATGTGTACATTTTACTCCTAAATATTATCATCAAATTATTTATTGCCATTTATTTTAACTTTCATAATCCTGAAAATGAGTTACAAATATTATTTCAAATCAAACATTTCGCGGACCCCCTGACGCTGTCTACGCACCCCCCAAATTAGTTTTGACTGGCCACAGACCCCCTGAGTACTCTCAGAGACCCCTGGAGGTCTGTAGGAACCACTTTGGGAACTACTGGTCTATATCAATTATAATAAAATACAATTTGAAAAATAAATAAATACAATAATTTAGTAGCTGTCCAAGCAAATTAGAGTTTTATTATAGAATAGTTTATCTGCGATGTTTTTTTAATGAAAACATGATTGATGACTTTCTTGCATTGAAAAAAAGCAAGTACCTATGTATTATTTTATTGTCGAATTTTCAACGAATGGAATTTGGTAAGCTAGCTACGCACTGATTGCCGAGCAAGCAAACCCACGTGAATATTTTGTTTAAAAATAACACCCTAGGGTAGCGATTTCCATCCTGGAAGGCGCGCCTCCTCAGGGAGGCGTGAAGTATTGCAAAGGGAGGCGCGAACAGTCCAAAATAGGTATTTACCTTTTGAAATGTGTCTTTATTACTATATGAAATATATGATGGGAATATGTTTTTCTTCAAAGGGAGGCGTAGTAACATAAAAGTTGGAAACCACTGCCCTAAGGTCATTAAGTGATCTTTATTGTAAAAAAAACAGTCGTAAAAAATATACATAGCCGTTTTTTTAATGCAATTAAAATTTTATTAAGACTCGTTCGGATGATACTTAAAAAGGAATTGGTTTCCATTTGTAGAATTATTGTACTTTGTTTAACATTTCATAAATGAATTTTATGCTGAAGGTTTCAATCATGATACTGGTTAATTCAGAATCTTAATAAGTTAAGAAAATTTTCAACTCCATCCCCCAATCAAATAACGTACACCTACTAGGGATTCTGTCCCGGGACACGATACATAAAATTGATATGTCCCGTGGCCGTCGTACTGAAGTAATTTTAACTGTAGTTATTATTGCAGACTAGCATCTGTCAGACGAACGTCAGTGTTCATATTTTATTAAATAAATGAAAGAATTTGAGTTTATTTGTATTGAATGATAAAATCTACTTTAAACATTTTTTTTTTTAAAAGAACCAAGTCTCGGATTTTTTTATTCACTGGGAACCGAAACTGGCGAAAATTGTTCAAGGAATTTATGTCTCGTCATAGACTCCTTAATACCTGCGTATGAACAACAAATATTCTTTTATTAGGCTAGAATTTTGAAACACTAACCAACTTAGTAATAAAAATAAAACGCAGATATTTTTTTTAAATATCTGTGAAAGAGAAAGTCTTTCTTTTGTTTTGTCTTTTTACTTTTGAAGCTCCGTTTCAATTTGGAAAAAAAAACGTTCAGTAGCCAATTTTTCTCGATTAAGTAAGCACATTGTAATTGCAGTTCTAATTTCAAAAACTACTGTCATGAACAGGCTTAAATTTTGAAATTACAACATGATGAATCTTATTAGTGAATAAAAATTGTATATCGTACGTATAAAAAACAAAAGAGGCCGAGAAGCCCGATTTTTGATGTATGTACCTGTCTTTATCAAACATATGATTTTACAGTTTGTATAAAATCAAAAAATGTGTCGAACATTTTTATAATAATAGAAAAAGATGTATTGTATTCTAATTTAAAATTTCGTATTTATATAGTTATTAAGAGACGCAGCGTAACGAATTTCAATTTTACTACGATTTAAAAAGTTTTATAGTATTTGTTCAACTGCGTACAACATAATTGGTTGTCGAATTTGACGGAAGCAATGTACTCAAAATAAATCATTATCATAATATTTGGTATTATTATTTTTTATGCAGCAGAATCACCAACATTTTTTATCCAATCTCACAGTAAATATTTTTTGTGTCGATGTGTTAAACATGGCTATATCCAGTGAATGTCAATCCGAGATGATTGCAAATAAAAAATAATCAGCAGTGATACTTTCATCAAAATTAAATCAAAATATTTTTTCACAAGTATATTAAAAATGTGTTTATATGGAAGAATAGCCAGTCGTTCATTTTTTATACAAGATATATAGTTCTTGTTTTAAAAAAAATATTATATAATGATTCATATAACCGGTCCTATAGCTGAGGGGTCAAAGGACATATATAGCTATCTTATTCGGTTACACTATCCACGGATTCGAATCATAAATTACTTATATGTAATTCCTTCCTACTTATACTATTCTAAAAACTAAGCATTCTTGCTTTAGGTTGAGTGAATGAATAACAAATAGTTTTCGTAAAAACAGCTTTATGGAAATAAATCAGAATATTTAAACATATCTCAGAAGGAAAGTCCTTTCAGCGTGTCGTGTTAAAAAAAAGACAATGTCTCATTATTTATGGAAATTTGTGTTCATTTTTAATTTATGAAAATATAGTATTTTATTTTCCGAATCAAAATTATTTTCCTTTATTTAATATTATTTTGGGAAAATACCAAAACGACAATAATTTTATGAACATAAAATGTGAAAGCCTTTAAACTGGTTTTTTAAGATCAACAAGCGAATTCAAATTTATTCATATATATTATCTACTTAAATAAATTTAAATTTATAGACTAATAATAGTACATAATTGAGTTTTCACGACATATTGCCACGAAGTACATTTCAGAAACGAAACGAAACGAAAAGGGTGTCCACACTTTTTCGCCCCGGAATTGACTTTTCGATTTTAAGTTTTCTCGCGATTGACTTTATCATGATTCTTATAAGAAATTTTATTTAGTGTTTTTTCTAGGGATTCCAACTCGGATATCCGGATATATCCAACCCTTTTTAACTATTCGATATCCGGATATTTGGGGAAATATCCGGATAGTATTCGTTATAATTTTTAATGAAATATTTTACAAAATCGGCGAAAGATGATATTAATACTGGGGTATTTACTACCTGGAAAAAACCATTAATTAGGAGTAGTGTTTTTTATTAACTTCCCCAAACTCAGGTATTATGAATATCTTATCTTATTATCTTAATACTTACAAGTTCAACGAATCGGCTCGGACTCGAGGCAAAAAAAACCTTTAATGCCGAAATTTCATTCATTTAAGAAATGCCGTTACAGTAATCTAATACAGCTACAAATTTTCAATATTTTAATATGATGGAATAGTATTGAAATGTGTATTGTCTCTATCTAAGGCATTACAGAAGTGGGAAAGGATTTAGTCAGGATCAGTTGATCGTGAAACATCGTCATTTGCGTGCGAGTTCTACAATTCATCACTGAAAACCAAGTAATCGAGACCACTGTCCACATATTAAAATTTTAATAATTTTGTATAAAATTTAAGCCATGTCAAGACGCTCGGAAGTATGGACTCATTTTATGAGAAAAGATAATAAATGCAACTTGCAACATGACATACGTAATTCTATTTTATCTCTCCTGGAAACTGACGACAATACAAATGACATTACAAATAATATGAAAAAAGATTTTAAATACTTATTTATATCAATTTAAAAAAAGGACAGAAAAGTTGGACGTGTTGTTTAAAACACTTCTAACAATAAAACCAACATCAACAGCAACGGAACGAGTATTTTAAACAGCAGGGCAAATTAAAACTAAATTAAGATTAAATTTAAAATATGATACATTTAATGCTCTCTTATTTTTAAAATATGGATTGGTAAAATCTGAATAAATGATTTAAATTACAAATGATCTCGTTTTTAATGTATTATTTTAGTACATAAATTTATATATGTAGTAATGTTTTTTTTATTTTCATACTTACTGAAACTATCCGTATATCCGGATATATCCGGATAGTTTCAGTTTTACTATTCGATATCCGAATAGTTGAAAATGACGAATAGTTGGAACCTCTAGTTTTTTCCTTTCTTCAAACCTAGAAATGTTTATTTTAAATGCGAAACATATTAGATAGTTATGTGCTTTCAAAATAATTAAATTTTAGTATTTTTGTATATTTTATATTTAAATTATATATTTTTGCGCCTCCCCATCCTTTATTTCATATAGTAATAAAGACACGTTTTAAAGGGTAAATACATATTTTGGGCTGTTCGCGACTCCCTCTGCAATAGTACACGCCTCCCAGGCTGGAAATCGCTGCTTTAGATGAATGAATGTTACCAGATATCAATGGCAGTGTTTGTTTTGCGTGATTTATTGTTCATAAACATTATTTTTGTACAGTAAACCGAAACCTTTGACTAAATGGCGAAACAATCGATGCTCTGGTACTCTGGGAGTATTTAAATTAGTTATATTTACTCCAATAAAATTATTAAGAATGTATGTATGTAGACGACAATTTTAAGAAGTCTTCATTCTTGCAGTCTGAAGTAGGTAATTGCTTTTTTCAGTTATCGACATTAATCATTTTAAGTTATATTTCCTATCTTTACATAATGGATGCATGTTAAGTTAGTTTAACAATTATTTCGCATATTTTTTTACGAGTAATTAAAAAATCCACTCATTCACCTCTACATCGCGAACAACTGAGATTAAGAGAGTTTTTTGGTAACGTATTGGCAGCTTACAGCTGGTTATATAATAAAGAAGATATTTTTTAATTTATTTTTCACCAATATTAACAATTTTTATTTCTTAAAAAATATACTGATCCCGGCACCAGTCCCGACATCCCGGGATCGAAAATTTCTAATTCCGAAATCCCGGGATCAACTTTTTGGCTCGGGATTGGATTCCCTACTTGTAATTCTACTGATTTTTTTTCGTTGAAATATGCTTAGTATTATCCAATTAAGTAATTAGTTAGTAAAAAATCTTCTCAATAAATTTAGAATATTGTGTAAATATGTATATACCTACATATTATATTGAAAAGGGATTTTAACACTACGTATATAAATAGGGGGAATGGAGTGAATACGGTTAGGAGATCCTGCTCTAGGATGAGCTAACTAATAAAAATATTTTAGATGAATAATTATTTTACGATTAATTTAAAAACATATTATTTTTTATCTGTATGAAGAATCAAATTTGACACTCTTTAGTAATGACGATTCTGTTAGATAACCTACATCGTTTGTATGCGCAAAAAGACTCGGGACTTGTGCCGAGGCTAATGAGTGAATTAGCCATTCGTTGATTACACGACATTGTCTTTTTAACCTCGACAATAAAACACAGTTTCGACCGTGGACAATCGGCGTGGCAGATGACACATTATACGGGTCGATAAAATATTTTGAGAACAATGTGATAAAGAAAAAACAAAACAATACAGTATGAATCATCTCTAAAAAAATGAGGACCTTAGTTTCAAAACCTACCTAACGACCATTTAGGATTTTTTTTCAAATTTTGGTAACAACCAGCTCTCTATTTTAATATCTACACAAAAATTAATCTTTCACTTTCAAAACCTACTAAAATCCAAAACGATTCAGTTTCAAAATAAGTTAATATCCATACAACCAATGATAAAAATTGCCATGTTGTTTTTTCGTTCAATTAAGTCCATAGAAAGAAATTTTTTTGAAAAAATAAAATATTAAACTTTCATTATTGCATACATTCATGGTGTAAATTTTATTTTGACCCACTTTATTTGTCTTCAAAATAGCCTTAATCTTTCTAGTTGACTTTCAAAATCTATTCGAATCCAATGTTAAGTTGCAAAAACTATTATAAGTGCATTTTAAAACAATGAAAAACTGAAAATATTGCTTTCACATCAAAATTCTAGTAACTATGTAGCTATTATTTATGTCTTCATTTAACCATTTGAAATTATTGTATTTTTTTCATTGATTAAGCCCACAGCAGTTTTTTCCACTTTGCCAACAATTTCGTTTTTGGAGCTACATAGGTGCTAAAACTAAGGCGCTCAAATATAAAACAATCTTTCTCAAACGTGATTAAGCCAAAAGTGCTTACTAATTTTATTAAAAATTGATAAAAATCCACGTAATTCACGTCTTTCACGCTGCATAAAAAGGTAAACTGTTTCAATCCTACAAAGAAATCTTTGAAATTATGTTTTTCGTAAGATATTTAGTGACAGAGCGAAGAAAACCCTTTCTATCAAGCGTGCGCAACCAGTCAAACACTATTATTGTCTCTTTCCATCGAAAAAATGTTGTTTTTAAAAAATAATATATTAAAGTCGAATTATTTTGTGAGCACATATAAAATGATAAATAATAAACATTTTTAAGTTTGAAGAAGGGGAAAAACCCAAAATTATTTTTTTTATAAAAATCATGTTAGGAATCGATCGCAAGAAAACTTAAGATTTAAAAATAGATCCCAGCGCAAAAAAGGTTGCGCATCATTGCTTTGTATCGTCAAATGTCACACGGATATTTTATACCAACCTGAAAAAGAGAAAAAAAAATAAGAAGAGGAATATTGATGAATCAAGCTACAATAAATCGGCGAAACCCTCGGATAATCGCAAAGCTCCTTCTTGTTCACGTAAAACTCTCAAATCTAAAAATTAAGTATGGTAACTAACTATTTTCGTGCATAATCAAAATCGCAATTTCACAGCTAAACAACCTAGTTATTTACAGTAACTTGTTGATGGCAGTTATTTCTTAGATTTATATTATTTTCTTAATCCTAAAAATCACTCATGAAGCCTTTTTTTTATAAAAAAATCTGTTTTTAGTATTATAATAATAATAGCTGTATGGAAGTTTATATTAATCATATTTATGAGTCGATAACCTAGTAATTTTTGGTTATATTTCAATTTGTCTAGGACATCTAGAACACTTCTTTACATTTTTAATAAAAAAAATGAGTTGACCTATGACTGATGGTCAAAAGGAATATTTTATTTTCTCGTTTTTACGAAGGTGTAATTTACATAATTATATATCAGTTCTTAATTTATTAAATTCAATATGCTTTGTAAAGACGATCTACCACTGTCTGAATTATATCTCAAATTAATGTTAAATACTCGAACAATGTTCTTTTTCGCTTTTATATAGGTATGCGAGCAAAACCTGGATTTTTAGAAAGTTCAAAAACCGAAGATTACACAACATATATTATGTATGTACAAGACAACGGATATGAAATACAAAAAAAAACCTATTGACTTGAGTACAAACTAGCATTGGCTATAATCTTATTATAATGACTGATGCAAGGAAAACTATATGGTAGTTGGATATATTTTTCGCATGATAACCAATTTACAAACTTTGTTACTAAGCAGTAGTATTATAGAAATCATGCAATACTTCAAATCAGCCTGGAATTCCATGGAACAGCTAAGATAAGATATTCTCAAGAAAAGCGTTAAAAGATGCAGAAATGGAAATATTATAGAGAGCCTGGGTAGAATTTTCTCCGGCTGTGGCTTCAGAGAGGTCGATGCTGATCAATATTTATTTCTTAATGTTTTGTTTTATTTTTTACAGATATACACTAAAAATGCGAGGAAGCTTAGGGTTTACCACACTTGCAATAGTATTGCTTCAAATTGGACATGGAACCGGACAAATGTATTTTCCTGAAAACAGATTCCGCTTCGACCAGTAAGCTTAAATTTTAATACTATTAATAATTAACATTAGTTTTTTAAGACTGTAAAAATACCCTCAGTACAACAATGTTTATTGAAAATAAGCAACCTTGTATATCTAATACTGAGATCCTGTGAAATATATTATTTTGGATGCAAGATTACGTAATGATTATTAAGGCTGAACTTTTGTTTAATTAATCAAATTTTTATTTTTTATTTTCACATCTTGTAATCTTAAAGCCGTAGCGAGATCCTTTGTCGCATATGGCAAAGGGTATATTCTGTGCGGAAATTTTGGAATTCCTAATTTTTCTATCGATCGAATGGCGATCGCCATATTGGCCAGTCTCTAGTTAACTTACGTAAATTAAATAATTTACGTAGTATTGACATTTACGCAAATAATTCTTGAAGTAATTTACAATTTACTCTCCGCCAATTACTCGAAACAACGAGGCAATTCAGTGCGCTCCTGTTGAATTCGACCCCTTTCGTGCTTTAAATGTATAATTATTTTATTAACGAAAAAAAGTGTACGTAATGAAAATTTTTAAAATTCAGATTTTATGTGATTAAAAATGAATGAATTTGATTTCACTTTGCTTTAATTTCATGTCAAAATATGTGTATGATATTTATGTTATTATAACTGTCAATTCAGGTCATTTTAGCCCTAAATAATCAATTAACTTCAAAGTACGAAGCAGGTAAATTACAAATGTATGTCCATTGACACATAAATTAGGTTGTATGATTTGTTTGCTGGAAACTAACTGACCATGCCTAATTTGGATGTCGAATAAATATTACCCGTGTAAATATTTAGCTTGGCAAGCACAGACAGCGCAAAAAAGAAATTATAATAAATAAACAAATTATAAAATCACCGCCGGGTTTGAGATAAATACCTACGTCTGAAATATTTGTAACGCAATCCCCACTTATCCTTGCAAAGGAAACGGAAGTGAATGTCGGAGAAGCTACATATATATTATATGACAAATCCGTACCAAGTCATGGCATCTTTAACAATAATGTACAAGTCAGCATTGACAGGATGGAGACCCCTATAATAAGTAAAGATAAATTCTTGTATTGTATCAATCCGTATTACTGTAATATTTATGCACTCTTTGTACGAAATAACGACCTATTTGATAAATACCATTATTGTGGTAAACCACATCTTTATCTTTGAATAACTTCGAATACCCGCACTTATTATTACGATTTATATACATCTGCTACCTAACTAATATATTAGATAACCAATTCATTATATCACGTATGGCTTGACCAATATATATTTTTAAAAAATACAAAATCAGCCGGAACTTTTATAACAAACATTCAAATTATTTAAAATGTTACGGGTACTTTCCTGATATCGGGAGGCATTTGGATAATTTTATTTGGCCAACGAAAGCACATACGAGCGTTTAAAATACCTAACCTAACCTAACAAATAAATTTCCCTGCTGAAAAACTAAAACACCTAAATTTTCCGGCTTCTTAAATATAATCTTATTTTGCTTTTGAATTCACAGGGAAAGAATCGAGTAGCGATATTTTGTAATCTTCGTATACGCTTTGGTACACGAAGGTTTTTATTATTGTATTAATTGTTGCGGCCGGAAACACAAAATTTTCTTTACACTAAGTAGTTATCCGACTAACAATCTCTCAATAAAGGTTAATCCATGACATAGTTGATGATAGTATGATATCAGCCAATTTGAATTTGGAATAATAAGAATAACTTTATTTTGTTTAATTTAAATGGCTATAGACAACCATTTTTAGGTGAATGGAAATGATATTTTTTTTGTTGGTGTCATATTTAAATTTTTAAAAATTGTAAATGCTGGTTTTCATGCCATTTTATTGGATTTAAATAGTGAAAATAAGATCAATTTCGTTGTGAATGATATAATAAAGAAAGTTTTGTGTCCTTCAAAAGTAAACATCTCGGTTTCCATACAATTAAATTTGGTAACTTTGTTATTCCGCTAACGGACTAAAAAAAAGATTTGTAATAATGTGTCTTGTCCCCAATTTTTTTTTATGTCAATTGATATTTTAATAAAATAAAACTGTTTTTGAGAAGCATCCCCAAAGTATTTTTTTTATCTCAAAATCGTATTTTGTAAAACTTCCAAGGGCTTCCTCCAATTGTCAGCAGAATACATTTATAATTAATTTGTGATTTTTCTTTTCTAATTCTTCTCAGTCCACATAACTCTTCTTAAAAACAGTATGTTTTTAATAAAAAGGTCATCAACATCAGTAATTGCTTATCAACAGTTATAACAGTGTTCCTA
This sequence comes from Himalopsyche tibetana, assembly GCA_030503985.1. Classification (NCBI taxonomy): domain Eukaryota; kingdom Metazoa; phylum Arthropoda; class Insecta; order Trichoptera; family Rhyacophilidae; genus Himalopsyche; species Himalopsyche tibetana. Next base: position 19,352,252 of record JAPJYX010000009.1, on the reverse strand, counting down.
AAACTCAAAAAATATGAACGCCACTTCTGATTTAAATTTTTTTTTGTGAGATGGTCATTAAAAAAATTCAACCTCACAAATTAATAAGTAAAAAAGACAGTAATAAAACAAACATATGCATTCATAGCAGCCCATATATGAAATGTATTAAATTCAGATAATACAATTCTTATGCTATAAATAAATTTATTATGCAGTTATGAAAATGGTTTTAAATTAAAATTTCTTCATAGCTAACTATAATATGTTGATATTTTTTCCATTTATCATTTGGTGATTGCATTGTTTAAATGTTTTTTATATACAAATTACTGAAATCCTGACGATAGCTACCAGTAGCTCCTGAGTGATATTTAGGTAAACACAGAATGAGATGAAGTACTTTATATTTTTCCAGAGTCGGATTTGTGGAGTCAGCTGGTGAAACATTTTCATCTGAAAATACAGATCCAGGAGTGAACTCCTTTGTGAATTCAATCCCTCTGGACAGCACATTCAAAGAAAACAGCATATCGAGGGGCTTAAATAATTTCGCATTAAACCTTAATAAGGTACTTCTTAATAAAAATGGAGGAAAATCCAATGAAAACATTGCACTGTCCCCACTAAGCATAGCAGGTAAATATTATTGTATAAGCTATAATGGCTCATTAAAATTACGAAAATAAAAAATGATATAATTCTGAAAGTTGGGATTACAAGACACAATATGACAGATTCCTGTTGATCCGTCATTTAACTAAAAATAATAAAACTATCTTGTCTTCTTTTCTTTATATTCAGAATTTTATTTGTACACACTATAAATAATAATTTTGTTGGTATTTTAAATGTTCGGATATTGTTTTTAATAAAATATTTGCAATACTAAATATAAACAATTATTTTTAGGTGCACTCTCATTGCTTTTATTAGGAAGTGTTGGAAGAACATATGACGAAATAGCCGTTGTTCTTGGATATTTCAATGGTAAGCAAATTTTATTTCAATTACAATGAATAAGTTGTAAATTTTGCTTTTTAAATTTAAAATGTATTATAAGCTATTAGTCTAAAAACAGTGTAAGCTAGAATTAAAATTATTGATTTCAGGTATATCAACCAGTAGGAATACTCACAGAGAATTCGGTGATCTTCTTGACAAAATAACAGGGAAAGGAGACTATGCCAAAAGCCGTTCTAATAATTTTCCACAAGTTGCTTATGGTAGCGCACTGTTTCTTCAAAACGATTGTCCAATCCGACAACAATATGAAGAATTCATTCGGAGCGTTTACAAAAGTTTGGTAATGCAAGTCGACTTTAGAAGCAATGGAGGAGAGGCACAAAGAAATATTAACAAGTAAATTAAGCAAAACTTTCTCTTTCCTTTGAATTAAATAATTATTGCACTACTATATTTACTTTCAATACCATTCTACCTGTCCGTCAATTTCATCCCGTTCATTCAATCCCAAAATAACCACAACCTTTCACTCTCCAAAAAAGGAGAGTTGAGCCACTGAATAACAAGTAGTTCTTGTTGAACAATTTCTGTGGATGCTTTATTGTGATGATGCATCACAATGGAAGCAGACATGGTTGAAATAGATTATATTTTTCTCTACATTTATTTTCCATTACTACAGATACTTTTATTTCACCTTAATGTGGTATTATTATTATTTACCACTAATATACTTTACACATTCAAATAATCAGTAAGTATTGTGTATTGATTCAGTAAGTTTGCAATATTAATCAATAATTTGGGGGTTAAATGCTCCATTGTATAATATTTACATTGATTCTAATCCCAACCATCTGTGTCTGATCCTGAAAACTTCGAGAGATTGATAGTGAGATTGAAGTAGTTCATATACTCCAGGAAAAGATCTACTTTGATGTAGGCAATATTATTACAATTATATCTTTTAACTGCTGTTAATTTCGATCAATATATACGCTACGGGTAACACAGAATACGCGTCTTTAGATGTTAATAGCTCATAATTCTTTGAATATATTTCTTAAAAAATATTTTCTAGACAATTATTGTTAACAAGTCTAAATTAATATAATCTTAATTTCTTTATCCTTGAAAATGTGAGCAATTATGAACTAAAGCCATTTAAAGCAATATTTGATAACCCTTTTAAACTATCAATGATAACAAAACACACCACAATGGTATGTTGTTATTGATAAAAATAGAGCAGTCATGCCGGGCGATAAACCAAAGCTCTCAAAAATATGGTATTTGATTAAAATTAATAAAATACAACTACTAAAGTCATAAAATAATATTCCATAACTGTTAAATATTCATTAAAGCATTCCAAATTCGATAAGTGGCCATAGTTTCATTAATAAAATTATTGAAAAGGTTGATTAGTTTCATTTTATTAGTCAGTTTTATTTTATTATTTTTAATAATCGATTTCTAAATATGGGTGAGATTACTCAGTGAGTTATTTAACTTATTTTCATTTAATAATGAGAACCACTGATTTTGTAATCTATGCCATCGCCGGTTAGAGCAATTGGTTGAGTAATAAACATCTGTTTCGGTAGATTCGTCGATGTTATCCTATTTATTTATTAAGTATGACCATATTTATAACTTTATTCACAGGACCAACATCTGTTTGCACGACAAGATTCAAGAACAATGTCTACCGATATATAAATGCGTTGTTTTCATACATTAAAGTGGTTTTTTTTTAACAAAAATTCCGATATCGTAAAACATGCGGCATTAGATCTCAAAGTACTGATCATTATTTTTCTTATGCTATAATAAAGAAGGATATCTTAATATATTCACAAATTTTGAAAAATTATTTTCCTCTTCAGTAAAAGTTGACGATTTAAAGAAGACCGCACTTTTATCAAGTAATTTGGGCATATTCGCCCCGTAGCCAATGTGTTAACCATTTAATTGCCAGCGATTTGAGAAACAATAATAATTGCATTCAAATTAATTTCAAATACATAATTTATAGACTTAAGATGTTCTAGTGTGTCTTGGCATGTGTATGTATAACACATGCTGCGCTGCGGGATCATTTATGGGTTTAGTCATAGCAGTCTTAAGTTCCAAGCAGTGTTGTAGAAAAACCAGCAAAAAAGACCGGGCCGTTGAGTCCCAGCCTCTCCTAACAAATTGTAAGGCGGTTATACGTAGATCAACTCTAAATTCCAATTTATGAGCTTATTTTTCGTTGAATATAACATGTATGTTTAAAGGTTTCTTGTATGGATATTCTGTGATTCTTTGGTGTTATTAATTTACAATTTACGATACATCGGAAGGGTCATATATGCAAATTAAGTAACGATTGTAAGAATTATAGCGATCGGCACGAAATGCGATGTGTGGTAAAACAAATAAAATTTAACTTCCCACTATTAAATATCACAGTTATATAAAACATTAATTATAAATTACATAAAACAACAGTAACAAGCGGAATTCATATTATATTATATACAATTTTGACGCCTATTGTGATATTATGAAATAAATGCTGCGTCTTATCATATAATAATGGCAATATACCAAGTAAATGATGAATTAATCATTAATAATATTTAAAAAATAATGAAGTGAAATGTGCTAACCTAGTTTGACTTACTGATTTTTGATAACTGATATGACTAGAGAAATCCTATGGAAAGATTGAGTAACGAACCAGTGTGCACAAATAAATTTTGAGATTAATTATTAATTGATTAAAATCCCAATAATGACGTTGATTTTTTTAATGAACTATCCAACCTCATATTCTGTATTGAAATATTGTAAAAAAAATAATTTTAGTAAAATGATTTACCTTCTTTGTTTGCTTTTGTTCTACGAGATTTTTATTTAAAAACCTTAGAAAATGTGATTTTTTCTTATTTTGAAAAAGATGTAATTGAAAAGATATATAATTACAATATAGATATGTATTTCCTACAATATAACAGAAACAAATGGTTTCATAATGATGTGATATTACTTTGAACATTATGAATCCGGACCGCTCATCTGAAAAAAGTACCTGTTTTCAACTCCATAGCATGGCTTTCACTATAGGGGGTTTTGGTTTAGTCCATTTCTTGTTCAGGGTTGTCACAACACACAATGAATATATTTTTTTAATTTAATTATATATTATTTTACTGTTAGTCAATAAATAATATGTACACCGATTGAAGCTTCATCATTTAGATCGATTTATATCTCAATTTAAATATGTTATGTATAATATATCATTGTGACAAATACATCTCAAAATACGATTCTCGTATAAAAAATCGTTCAATAGGCAGTCCTACTGAAATCGGTTGAATTTATTTAAAAATAATACCAAACAATTAAAATTTATCAAACATTTTATACGTCATTGGGTTCAAAAATAGATGACACTAGCACAATAATTTTTACGTAATGAAAAAATCTTTATTTTCAATGAAAAAACTCGGACATACCGGTGGTGGTTAAACAATATAATTGCAGGAACCCCGATACAAAACAAAACAATGCTATTGAAAATTTCTTGTCATTTTTAACTATGAAAGTTTATCATCTTACTTATGTTTACAGATGGGTCTCAGATATAACAAATGGTAAAATCGGAGAAATGATATCTTCACCACCACCTGCACAAACTCGCCTTATCATCGGAAGCGCATTATATTTCAAAGGAGAGTGGGAAAAATACTTTATAGATGGTCTTACAAATAGGTAACTTTTGGAATAATGTTCAAATAATTCAATCTCGGACAGAAGTTACAAAATCTGTTTATGGTCTCATAGTGTAAATTTCAATAATGGATATAATATGTCACTCTGAGATAAATATATTACGAAGAACTTACCATGGTGTGATTATTTATTTTAGATTACCATTTACTCTTGATAAGAGATATCCTGAGCAGACAATAACTGTGGACATGATGGGTAACGAAGGAGTATTTCCATTTTATAAATCACAGGAACATGGTAAGGGCAAATACATAGAAGACAACTCTTTCATGGCGATATCATTTAATTGATTATAATTTTATGAACATGGTTAGATCTTGGATTTCGATTCTATAAACAGCTACTAAGCTGACCCTGGTCTTGAAAAATAAAATGTTAGCGCATATTATTAAATTGTTTACTTTTAGAGTGTTGATTTTGATTGAAACATAATTTGCATGATTATTCCATTTTATGCCATCTGTTAGAAAAGAATATTTTTATAAAATTATTAAACAAATTACAATGTGGCTCTGTCAATAAACTCTTGGAATACAAAAAAATTATCCTTCCTCCGGTAGAATTTACTTTAGAGTGAGTAACTTTACACTCCAAGCTAAGGGCGGGCAATAATAGTACTTTTTATCAAATCAAGTGTTTTTCTTTTTATTCAAATTTCACTGAAATTTTTCATCAAAAGATTTCTCATTTTATGAAATACCTACCTGCAATTAGTTGTCATGTGTATATTGTAAAAAAATATTTTTGAAGACACCTTGCCCACCTGTTTTCTAGATATGTTTTCACTATACATATATCACTTATTAGTTGTCGAAAGAATATATATTGATACTAGCTGACCCGGCATGCGTTGCAATGCCAATCAAAGAAAGAAAGTGTTTGTGTTTTAATTATGTGCTTTTGGATATATTTTGTTTTTTTGTCTGGTGCTTATATGAATAGATCTTAAGGTTTTTCAACGCGTGAGCAGGCCAGATACAGCTGTCCATGTGTGAAGCATGGATTTTTAAAATTTAGTCCACACACTTGTAGCGATTGTCCAAATGATCTCGGGATATATAACGACAGGCCTTCAGTATTTAAATTGTAAATAATATATTTTTTAGAATATTTGAAATGTTTTAAGTTTGCTAACAAATTTATTTTGTAGAAGAAGAAGTAGATCTCGGGAAATAATATATTGACAGCTTTGCAGTATTTAAATTGTAAATAATATAATTTTTAGATTAATTAAAAAGTCAAATATATTTCGTAGTAAAAAAAAATAGAAATTGTAAATTATTTAATTTTTGGAATAATTTTTAAGTTTGCTAACAATCATTTCTCGTAGTAGCAGAAATATCGTAAATTATTTAATTTTTGGAATAATGTTTAAGTTTGCTAACAATCATTTCTCGTAGTAGCAGAAATATCGTAAATTATTTAATTTTTAGAATAATGTTTAAGTTTGCTAACAATCATTTTTCCTAAAAGAAGATTTTGAAATAAAAGTCGAAATACAGTTCTATAAAATATCCATACTGTCATTAGAATAATCATTTCTCGTAGTAGCAGAAATTTCGTAAATTATTAAATCTTTGGAATAATGTTCAAGTTTGTTAACAATAATTTTTCGTAGTAGCAGAAATTTCGTAAATTATTTAATTTTTGGAATAATGTTTACGTTTGCTAACAATCATTTCTCGTAGTAGCAGAAATATCGTAAATTATTTAATTTTTGGAATAATGTTTAAGTTTGCTAACAATCACTTCTCGTAGTATCAGAAATTTCGTAAATTATTAAATCTTTGGAATAATGTTCAAGTTTGCTAACAATCATTTTTCGTAGTAGCAGAAATTTCGTAAATTATTTAACTTTTGGAATAATGTTCAAGTTTGCTAACAATCATTTCTCGTAGTAGCAGAAATTTCGGAAATTATTAAATCTTTGGAATAATGTTTAAGTTTGCTAACAATCACTTCTCGTAGTATCAGAAATTTCGTAAATTATTAAATCTTTGGAATAATGTTCAAGTTTGCTAACAATCATTTTGCGTAGTAGCAGAAATTTCGTAAATTATTGAATTTTTGGAATAATGTTTAAGTTTGCTATATTAAATCTTTGGAATAAGTTTCAAGTTTGTTAACAATAATTTTTTGTAGTAGCAGAAATTTCGTAAATTATTTAATTTTTGGAATATTGTTTAAGTTTGCTAACAATCATTTCTCATAGTAGCAGAAATTTCGTAAATTATTGAATTTTTGGAATAATGTTTAAGTTTGCTAACAATTATTCTTCGTAGTAGAAGATTTTAAAATAAAAGTCGAAATACAGTTCTATAAAATATCCATACTGTCATTAGAATATTCGTAATGCATGTAAGAAATTAAAAATATTTTCAAGGCCAGATGCAAAATATAACCATACCTCCAATAATCGAATCAATGACGTCACTGATCAAAATCTGTCAAATCAGCTCCAAAAAATCTTTTCCCAGCCCTATAATTATAGCTTCAAAAAATCGAATTAGTATATTTGAATTTAAAGACGTCCATTTCAATTGTTTGAAATTGGAACGACGAATCGTCAGGAATATTGAAAAAAAATTCTTGATCGGGGCACCCTTCACCTAGCGGGATGAAATATAGTTTACATTTGATTCTCATATCTAGCAAATATACATAAAAAAAATCATCAAAATCGGTCAAGCCGTTTCGGAGAAGTTTGGCGACAAACACCGTGACACGAGATTTTTATATATATAGATTATAATTAAAGTGGTAAATAAAAGTTAAATTGCTATTTGTAGGTTGCATGCTAGTTGGATTACCATACAAAGGAAATAATACAGTATTGTATGCTATTAAACCATTGGATGCGACAAAGAAAGATTTGAAACAAATCATCAACGAACTAAATGCTGATACTTTGGACACCTTAATTAGAAATTCAAAACGACAAGCGACAATAGTCACTTTCCCAAAGATGAAAGTGACAGGAAATTACAACTTGAAGCTAATTCTTGAAGAGATGGGCATTCAATCGGTCTTTTCAAGCTCAGCATCCAATTTAGCATTACTCTCTCCTAGCACTGCTCCGGGTGTGACGGCAATCGCGCCGTCGCAAGAGAAGTATGGCGAAAGAAGCGATGACAATGATGGGCAATTCATATTCTCCAGAATAAGTGCAGAGACGCCCGAGGATGACAACTGTTTCGAAGTATTTCATTCTCAAAATTCAACTGCGAGCAACTGTACCACGACAGAAATCATAGGTGATAAAACTATAAGAGTGACATACAAGAGACTGGGCGACAAAATTGGAAGAAAGGTAGTGAAAAGAAGTTTGAATGACGATTCTCAGACAGAATTAAACAACTACAAATATGCGCGAGTTCGCAGAGAAGTGTCCGGTGATCTGTGGAATCCTGGTCTTTACGTCGACGAAGTTGTGCATAAGGTGGATATAGATATAACAGGTAATAAATACAATGCATAATTTAATAAACTTTCAATACTTAAAAAAGGTTAAACATCAGATAATAACATTTTTGAAATTTCTGTAGAAAAATATATGCAAGATTGTTTTGGAAAGTTTATTAGGTACGTTAAAAGTAACATTTACTTTCATAAAATAAAAATATCATAATATTTCTACACTCAACATCAATGTAAATACATAACTTATAATACGCTAGAATCAATTCTGTCTTATTTTGTTATGCGCTAAACTATAATTAATGCCGTCGGCAACGTATAGCATGGCACCATACGTGACTGATGAATGCTTACTACGAAAATGAGCCAGTGTGAGACTAGACGTCTTATTTCAGGAAATGTGTCTGACGGCATTAATCGTGGACTGAGGCCTTAGAATGTCAAAAATTTATTTTTCAAAATTCAGCAGAACTTCTTATATATGAACAAACACTTATTTATAAAAAAATATATCAGAATGTCTAGACATCATTATCAAATATTTATTTGGTAGTTTTATCTGATATTGTATTTTTTTACAAACATGTTCGAATAAACTGCAAAATTAATTAAATATATATATATTGATATTGGTAATTGACGTTAACTTATTGATATCAAATTCAACAAGTTCAAGCCCAATAAATACTTAATAAAGAAATATTATCATTCGAGTTTTCTTGACTGTCGTTGGAGGTGAATCATATTTTTTTTTCGCACATGCCATAAATAGCAAGTATCATATAAATTTTATGTGTATGATTTAAATGAACCATAAATCATGTGATTTGAATATTAAAATTTTGTCAGCTAAGAGTATCTGTATAGTGACTGACTTTTTATTTACTCTGTAAAATAATGCCAAATTCGCACTAGTTGAATAAACCTGGGAAAGTCACTAATAAACTGTTAATGGATTAACATTTCTCAAATAAAAAGAAGAAGCAAATGGCAATAATAAAAAGCTCAGTAGAATTTAGAAAACAAAAAAATGTTTGATATCAATGTTTACTGGTTCTACGTGTTGTAATCATTTAGGTTTTTATGTAAAAATAATGCAATTTTCTTCCAACAGAAACTGGCACAGAGGCTGCGGCTGCTACAGCAGTATATATCACAAAAGATGGAAGGCGTCCAGTATTCACAGCCAACGAACCATTCTTCTTTGTAATACGAGACGAAGAAACTAAATTTATTCTTTACAGTGCCGCTGTGTACCGGCCAGTACCCAACTATTCATAATTATTTGATTTTACACTTGCTATAAGTTTTTTAAAAGTATTATTAATTTAATTATAACACATATAATCTAGGTACCCGTACAGTGAGGTCCCATTGAATAAAATACAGAAAGTAATTTAAATGGCTCCTAAAACTATACTGTTACTCATTCCACAATTAATTTTAATTATAATTTTGTGCATTTTATGAATCTCAATTTCTGTAATTGGAAGAGTACAAAACATAAGTAAGAAAAATAATATATTTGATGGCTTTTATTACCGCTTAATTTCACTTAATCTGTGGCGTAATTACTACTTGAAATTCTTTCTGCAAAATCTCCAGTGCGAGATTGTCTAATTTCTTTATCTATAGTAATTTAAATCATTACCATCTACAACTTAATTATAACAGTGAATTAATGGATGAATTGAACAATAAGAAAGAGAAATTCTTTTGTGATAATGAACCTGATAAAACATCACTGCGATAGGCGGGAACTCACTGTAAAATTTTATTCTACGGTTATGTTTATAAAAATAAAATTAAATGTAATGAAATAGACATTGTACCTGATTTTTTAACACAAATGGAGAACTATTGATATCATTTCATTGAATTTAAAATAAATCATTATCATAAATTAACTCAGCTATTTTCATTTGTGACATTTATTCTATTGGCCAATTGTTGTTTCCATTCGTCTTCCGTGATACTCTGGGCCCATTCAGGAAAAGAAGAAGCAGGTAAGCTGAAGTTTGCCATGGCTGACATCACCTATTGATGTATTGATGATATTATAATATAATATCATTAGGGTCCAGATTATATGCAAATAAATATTTTATTTAAATGTTAATAAAAATACAGTGGAAGCCACATAATTCTCGCATTCTTCGTTTTCCTAAATACAGTGGAACCTCTCGTAACGAGCACCTCTTATAACGAGTAATTCGCATAACGAGCAAAACAGATTGTGAAAAAAATGTTCTCTTAACGAGCGATATTTCGCATAACAAGTGACGTAGAGTTTTGGAAAGATCACTTTCACATCGTTACTTGCCTCAAGATGATTGACAAGGCGTGGGAAGGGGTTACCAAGAAGACCCTCACTTCTGCTTGGAAAATCTTTAACTAGAGAGCGTTGTAGAATGTGATTTTGAGGGGTTTCAAACAGTACCTGTGGAGTCTACAGTCGATGAGATTGTATCTTTGGTCAATATCATGGGACTGGAGGTGGATAACAACAATATTGATGAGCTTGTGGAAGAGCACAGTCAAGAGCTGACCTCCGAACTGAGCTTAGGGAGTTGCATTGTTTTTCACAGCAAGAAGTTATGAAAGAGAGTTTGTTAGTGGAGGAGGAGGAAGTAGGAGAGCAATAATCTTCTGGCGCAATAAGAGAAATGCTGAAAGCATGGGAAACTGTTGCATCGTACATTGAGAAACATCACTCTAATAAGGAGGTGGCTTTGCGTTTTACAAATTTATTCAATGATAATGCTGTCACATTTTCACCAAATTTTGAAGCGTCGGCAAAAACAAATGTCTCTAGACAGCTTTCTAGTAAAAAAGAATTATTTATTTGTCATAAATTATACAATAGTCGTTTTTTTATTGTTTTTTGCAAATCTACAAAGCATTCCAGGTTGTTACGCTTCCTAACAGTTTACAAGTATGAAATTTTATTTGAATATAAATACGTTAAAAATATAAAAAATGATTTTTTTTTCAGCATGGAACGCATTATTTTATTTTTCAATGTTTTATATGGGAAAAATTGTTTCACTTAACGAGTGTTTCACATAATGAGTAAGATTCTGGAACGAATTCAACTCGTTATGAGAGGTTACACTGTAGTTTTTATTGAGAGGCTGTCTCTCAAAAATGTTAAATTGGGGTTCCACTGTATTGAAATAGTGAATATCTAAATGAGAGTATTTTTGTGACATGTATCATATTTATAGGTATTTATGATGAAAATAAATTGCATATTATTGGAATAATTGGTAGAATTTTATTATCTGCAAATTATATGCAAAAAATGATCAATCTAATTTACTTGTCATACTAAAATCTAGATAGACATTGAAGTTGTGAAAACATTCACTAATTGAAACAAAAACACTCTTCAAATAAATGATAGTCTTAAGTCTTGAACGAGGGCTTGTTGATTTTAAGTTTGTTTGTTATATCATAACTAAGCCTGAGAAAATTCTATCGAAATAATTGTGAGTGTGCAAACCTCTTGAGCCTTTTCAAAATCCATTTCAATGTTAGGCTCTTCTCTGGGAGTTGTCCAAACTGCTCTCGATATTTCACTGTCGATTGATTCTATAGGGGGAATACTAGATGCCATTTGCGGAGCTTCGTCTGCAACTACCATAGGTTCAGGCTCATCAGTCTTTCATAAAAATAAAAAAAATATCTTTTTAATTACATCACAATCATGATACATTAAATTCTCGATATAACAAACTAAGAAGGTATCTGTTCATCAAGTCTGTTATATAATTAAGTAGGCTTTGTTAATTACTGGTCCTATTATTGCTAAAAAAATATTTCTTTTATTTGGTTAACTTAAAACTTATTTAATAATAATGTTCCATAGCGTATTTTTTATTGATTCTAAATTTGAACTATCAAAAAATCCAAAGATTTGAATAACTAAATAATTTTAATTTGGATTGTATTAAATCACAAAAAAAATGTTAACCATTTCCCGGCCGTGAGGTTTTTTAGAAAACTACCATGCCTGCTTCCAATACGGACCATAATAAGAATTGTTGCAATACCGAGAATTTCAATAGGTGTCTAGTCAAGAACTGGTAAGTAAGTCAGCTAGTCTTTTTGAAAGACTGGTGTTTAGCTTATCACTATCTCCATGCCTGTTTATAGCATCAGGGATGAAGAAAATCTACACGGCCACAGCAACTGGCAAAATGAATTTCTATCACATTGCAAACATCCATATGGTGTGGTCTTCAGAGCACTTTTGATACCTATCAACTATTTGCTTTGATGTGACTCGTGTTCATAGGAATTCTGGTGCTTTAATCAGTTCAGGCCCCAACTATATACATATAAGCCCCAAATAATCAAGTATAGTAATATCTTATTGATATTTGATTTAGATATATTATTTTTTGTTTATCATAAACATTTCCTAAAAATCTCTTCATAAAAGTTATCTAAACCCTGCAAAAAGCAATGCAATGCAATTTCTCTAAGTTTAATTCAATGAAGTACATTTTCAATTCATCTGACATTTCATGGTGAATTTTTCATACCAATTGTATATAAGTATTTCACGAGAATTATTGGTTTTACTGTTTCCCATATATGATAATTTGGCATTTTCCTATTCTTAATTAAATTTCCTTCAGAACTGCAACTTTAAGCTCATTTTAAGCACAGTCTACATGTTTTGATGATTTAATGCTAATAAATTTTGTTGAAGTCATTCTGGTACGTGCTCATTTTCAAAGGTATACTATGCGGCAAAATAAGAGGCATTTCTTACTTCCCCTTCTTCGCTGCTATCGTCTGACATAAGAGCAGAGTTCCATGCCCTTAAGTCATCATCGACAGGCCCTAATGGTAGTGGCTCGTATCCTTCATATTGATCTATTTCATCTTCACTGTCATCAGCTTGTTCCAATATTTCAAAATTACTGCAAATCGGTGGAGACAGTTCTTGAATCTCATCAGGAGGATCTGGAGAGCCTGCTAGCACCATCATCGAAGGAAATATAAGAATTTATTTGTTGTAAAATGCTTAACTCTTAAATTCCATATAATGTCAATTGACAAAATATGACAGTTATTTGACAGTTTGCGTAATGTTGGCGTACTAAAAAATGATATTTTCTGCCATATATTTCATCAACTTCGAAATGAATTGAGTGTATTTTTTACCATGTCCGCTCCCAATGTAGAGTATCGAGTTTATCCTAATATAAGTAATTATACGCAGCGGTAGGCTGCCAATACGCTAACAAGGGGCTCACTTAATCTCAAAGTAATTCTCGATGTTCCGAGAAAGGAGTGATTTTTTTATGACATACAATTATATGCAATACTTAAATGACAATTATTAGCAATCGATTGTTACTTACTACACTTACAATATGTAGCAATATGCAATTTGCCATAAAATTATCAATTTTAATAATTAAAAATGTACTACCGTGAATACTAAAGCTCATAGATAACATATAAGTCAAAAATTGCATTTATATAGTAATTTGATCGGATAATATTGTTTTATTTTAAATTAACAAGGGGTTCGTCGGCCCTGGTAAAAAAATAACAATGGGATCGTGCAAGCCCCTCCGAGCCCTCTCCTGCCCACCCCTGATTATACGAAAACTGCTTGTTAGACTAAGACAGAACTAGTGGTTTTCTCATTACTCTAAACCGATTGAAAATTAAATTTATAAAACTATCTGTACTAGGATACGAATCCGTAACATTCGTAACCAAAGCCGACAACGTTGAGCACTCAACTACGCAGCCGGCTAAGTATTTTGTTTAGGGAGATTGTATATTATAATTGCCCGAAAAAGTGCATTAGTTACAAGTTTCACAGTGTCTTTATTAAGCTTTATTTGAGTTTTTAATAAAAATATCCTTTTATATGCTAAGTAAAATTTGTATAACCTAAAGAATACTATTTTGAATCAGTTTATATTTCAACAATGTTCTAAATAATTTAATATTATAGTAATGCAAATGTGGTTCTATATATTTTCAACTTCCACCTAATTTAAAACATTAATTTAACTCTCACATATGAAGTTTTAATTCATATCCACTCCCTAAAGCAGTGCTCCGCAACCGGTGTGCCGCAGCACACTGGTGTACCATGAGCCGGATACAGGTGTGCCGCGGTCAAACACATAATGAAAAATTATTTGAATTGAATTGTTATTAATACCTCTGTGTTCATTGAAACAAGCGTAGGTATCACATCAATTAGTTATTATTTTATAATAATTATTAAGATCGCATAAAAGTAAATATGTTATAGTTTTATGTATGTATACTTTTCAAATAAAAAACGAAAATTTATTGTAAAATTTGTGTATCAATTAAATACCTATATATATTTGCTTTTGGTGTGCCGTGGAATTCTAGGAAGAATTTTGGTGTGTCGTAGGTAAGAAAAGGTTGCGGAGCACTGCCCTAAAGCATATGGCTTCCTAATATAAATATTTTAAAAGTTTTTCTTCAAGGACTGTTTGTTACTAAGTCGTTCAACCTTGTTTTAAAGAGAGTAGTAAAGATGAAAAAAGAAGAAGGAGTAATTTTTAAATATTACAATCATCCATGCCTTCAAACAGAAATCGAAAAATCGATTGAAAAAAAGCTATTTGTACAGGGATCCGAACCCACGAGGTCTAGCATAAAGGCCAAAGACATTGAAACTGTACCATGGGCCCAACCATCATATGAGATTGAAAAATTTCAAAACACATTTCGTAGTAATTTGTCAAATGTATTAAATTTAGCTTGATCCAAAAAATAAATAATAGAGTAAGCCAGCATGTGGATGAACAGATGATCTGCAATTTGTTATTTATATGTAGTCAAGATTTACGTTAGTGTGTTGAAGTATTATATGTACATATTATATCAATCGACAACATTTATCCGGACAGGCTATTTTTTTTTGCAAAAAGCACTTCTGTTCCGTACTTTCGTGATAAAAATCGTGTTTGAAATAAACAGTTGTCTATGGACACACGTTTGACAGTTTTAGTTTGGCTGGGAGATGCTCAAAGTTGTTTGTTATTGCTTATAATATAATTTAACCATGAAGACGAAACCTGCGACGTCTAATTCTACCAGCAGCAATTCCAGTGGCAGCAAGTCTGCTCCTAGAAAATCAAGTCACAGTCGAGATAGAGATAAAAAAAGGTCCGGACCATCAGGAGAGTCTGGTGCCTCAAGTCAATGTGATACCCCTCCTTTGAATGAAAAGGTAACTGGAATTAATAGTAACACATTAAATCGTTAATATTTTGATTATTCTTGGAAGGAATAGGTTATATTGACAACATGTATTTCATATTGATTGCCAATCCTATTGTAACATGTTCTATGATGATTACGCTACGACCTATTTTCAGGAGAGCTTGTCGCATGGAAAGTTTGCTGGTATCAGCCCCGAATCAGTGCAATGTATGGGTGAGCAGGTCCTCACTGAGCAACTTTCCAGTGATGCTTGTTCAAGCCTTGCCGAGGATGTTAGTTATAAGCTAAGACAGCTTATACATGTAAGTTGTGGCATTTCCCCATCTAAAGTTAATACATATGAATCAGCAGCAAAAATATCATGATATCAACAATCTATTTTGCAGTATATAAATCAGTGGAAAATCGAGTAGACCATGCCCCCCCTGAGATGAATTTATAGAAAAATCTGTGGATAATAAAATAGATTGTTGGAAAAATAATAGGATTTTTAAGATTTAAAAAAATATTTGCCATTACAGCTGATGCCAATGCGCCAAATATTTTAATGTTGAAACATTTTACAGTTTTACATTGCTTTACTTTTATTCATTTAATTCTTATTCATGTTTTCAGGAAACAGTTAGTTACCAATCTCAGGGGCTACTGTATGAAACGTTAGGTGATAACAATCAGCCACAGAACAATTAATTGCTTCATTTTTACGTTTTTCAGAATATAGCCTTACATAGTAGGCAAACGAAAACCCATAGAGTGGACGTGGATGATGTGAATACTGTTCTACGGTTGATGGACACAGAACCCGTTTTAGGTCCATCCCAACCGCAATGGGTCGCTGTCGGAGACATTGAAAACCTCTGTGCACCTTCTGTAAGTACGCTAAGCGTTTTTTCCAATAGAGCATGTTATTGTCAATATTGAAAAATTGTTCCATTGCTTATTCTTCTGTTTCTATCAATGTATCAAATTTTTCGATAAAATCTTCAGTAGCCTTGTAATCGACACTTACTGCCTCCATTTATTTTCACATTATGATAATTCAATTGTTCTTAAATTTGCTATAGTTTTTTGGTCATAAGTGTGAAACGTCATATGTCGAAGACTATCTGTATATGTTTTCAGAGAATATTGTCTGTGATGATTCTTAAATTCCCCTACACCCTTTTCAATGCTAAAGTATTATTCAGATAACGATTAGTTTACTAGCAATACTTTCCTTATCCCATCCTTCTAATCTTACTTTCTCTGAAGAGTTGTTGAGAGACCAACTTGCAATCTGGTTCCCATTATACCACTATTCAGTGGAATTTGTTAATGAGCAGTTTTTTTTACATAATTATAGTCATTAAAATATTCTAATAAATATGATAGTTTGTTTGAAGAGAATATGATATGATATATTGATTGCAGTGATGCTCATTTTACTGGCGTACACCTTATCAGTTCTATATATTTTATCATGATAAAACATTTTTTACGTAGGTTTAAAAGTTTTGTTGAATTTTCAAAAATTCAATACAATGCTTAAATGTTTATTACAGGACCCAATTATCGATGTGTTTGCAATAGCAACACAGCAGCAATCATTTTTAACCGTTGAACCTCCCACTTTGTCAGTAGCTTGGATAACAGATAATAAAAACATATCTGGGAATAATCTGTTGAGTTCTACGTTGCAAAATTATTACACTAAGATATCCAGAGGTATGTACAATTTTATTATGAATGTGTTTTACTTTTATCAAGATTATGGCATATTTAGTTAAAACGTAAATTTACTCTTACTTACACCACTTATTCTGGATACTCTTAGTTAAAAATAAAAAACCAAACATTTTAATCTTGACGTTTATTGCAGTGTGTATAAATCTATTAGACATTGAACATTTTGGTTATGAATGCAAACATATTTGATTCGGTACACTCTAATGAAAGCTTAAAAAAATATTTGATAATAGGAAAATGGCTCACTTCACTGCAGAATTTTCGATACCAAAACCCACAATTGTCCTTAACACGTTCAGTGCTGAAAATTTGCCTAATGCGGTATGTAGTAGATCACGCTGTCTTAATTGTTGCCATTTACCGGCTTCATAGATAGTTGAGAACAATGGAACCCTCAATTACGCTACCTCAAATTACGCGCCGAAAATATTAGCCCAAATCCCCCAATTGCACGGTCTGTGAGGTGCATATATTATTATTCTTAGTTTTGGCAGTTTTGCATTTTTCGCGAAAAAAAACGTAACCTCTCATTTAGTAAGAAATTTACGAAAGTTGGGAGTCGCGTAATTGGGGGCTTTTCTGTATTATGTCCACATACCCCAAATTAGTCGGCTTTATCAGTTTCTTAGTGCTTACTTAATGTTCTCCTAGATGAATTTAACAGTGAACGTGTTAAGGTATCGTTTATTGTTAATCTGCGATGGAATTAAATTTTATGAACAATTATTTACACTTAAAGAATTACGACTCCTCGCTTGAATTATGTAACGAAAGTATTGTCCATGTTTTTATTATGTCTTCAAGATTAACAAAAACTTTTTAATGATTTATGTACTGTTGTTATAAATTAAACTATTCGATTTCAGCTATTTTAAGTCACAACAAGCAGTTAGCAAGAGTGGCTCTCCGCGACTTAAGTACAAACACACATATTGGCCCGATTGTTCCGAACCTTATGAACCTATCAATATTCTTATTGAGTGAAGAATGCATGCCGGTCATGATGCCTTCCGCCCATGAAGTATTGTACAATCAAGCACTGAATATCCTGGACTCTCTCCTAATTAATCCGTGTTGCTCCGATACAGATGTCACTTTGCAGGTTTGTTTTTACGATAGGAACATTCTATCACCTCTTTACCAATGCCATTTCACGACTTAAATGGTTTAAGAATTTGTAACTGAGCAGATGGATGTCCATCTGTTCTGAAAACGTGGGTTTTAGTTTGGAAATATTTCTCTCAAAACATTTAAGCGACTAGAAATTGTACCATTTTATTCACACCAAAATTATTTGTATCTGTATACACACATCATTATGATAATTTATTCCTGTGCAGAATCCTTTTTTGCACAGTGAAATTTTAAAATATTTGTAATTGGCCATTTAAAAGTAAAATTTTGAAACTGTACAACAAATAGTTTATTATTAATTCAATCACTGTTTTACTCTTTTGAATAAGTTCAAAGTTACTCTACTGACATTTTGCGATGCTTGAGTAAATACCTTTTTATTTTTGTAACAATGTATATTATGTTTTTAGTTGCAAAGGCTGTTTCCTGTTTTGGTCTCAAATGTACTTACAGAGAGCACTCTATCAGATAAAATGTGCCGAATCATGATGTCTATTGTTACAGTCTGGCCACAATTAGCACATATAGGTGAGTGAACTGCATAAAGCAATGCTATTATATTTCATGACAATGAAACAAAATCTTTGCTTACTAAGCTAATAAAAAGTTATAATATGATTGTGTTAATATTTATTTCCTCGTGTCTTTAGGAAGAGGAATAGTACTGGAATACTTATCACAAGGAGTCGAGGAGAGGTTGTCGGCTCCATTAGTCGCTTGCCTTGCCGCCCTCGGAAGAAAAGCTCTAGTTGATGGACTGTTATCACATTTTGATTTAATAATGTCCAGCATACGAGGAGAAAACATAGCAATGCCTTGTCCGGGACTATATGAAGCAATATTAGTAAGATTTTTTTGTTACTGTTGTGTTATATTCATAACATTTATTGTTGATACATTAAATATGACAGCATTGAAATAATTCCAAGAAAATTAATAATAAGTGTATCAGTAAAATAGGTATATTTTACTTATATAATCCTATCTGAAATCAAAATTGTTTAGGACTTTCAAATCAAACTCTGCCTTCTGACTCAAAATATTTTTTTTATATTTATGATTTTGTTTACCTTTTTAAATTTGACTCACCTAAAATATTTGTCAATATCCAATTACCTGTAGTTTGCAGTTTTAATATAACACATTCTTAATAATTTTACCGCCACAAAAATACGTTTATTTGAAACGTATCTAATATTGTGTAATTTTATTTTCCAGAATGCTTCGCATGTATTTCTTAGACCTAGTTCAACAAGATATCACCCAGAGATGTCATATATTGATGAATTTCTTTTTGAAATATTAGGGGATGCATTAATACCCAGAAGAATACACTGTCTTTGTCCAGGTATTTTAGTTTTCCTATTTGATCAGATAACTTCGATAACATGACTGCTTACAATTTATCAAACATACTTACATTTCAAGTTGTAAGATTTTAACATCAAGCCGATCTTAGCCGGTTGCCAGGTGACTGAGGTAAAATAAATTATTGTTAGAATGAAAGAAAAAATATTTACTGAATGTCCGTTTACATATGTTTAATATTTTAAAGAAAAAATAGAAGAGCCACCGCCGGAGCCTCGGGAATTCTTCGATCCGTCAAATTATTTTCAACGGAAAGCCTTCAAAAGAAAACCCAAAATAAAGATTCTTAAACAGTGTCCGATCAAGAAAGAAGACAACGGACATTTTCCCGACAGTCAGTTTGATGTAGCGAATAATTCAATAGCAAGATATAGCCAGTTCTCACAGTGTATTCAATTCAATTTTGCCGGCTGTCGGCCGCTGCAAATAAGGCGAAGGAGAGTTTTGGACATGGAATCGCCGTTCATGAACAGCTTTCCCAACGGAAACAGATATGCGGCGGATAGAAAAGTCACCGTTGTTGTGGCAAAGGGATTGCTCACCAGATTCAAGTATATAATGCCCGGCGAAAGGAGGACTCATACAGATTTTAGTTTATATACTTTATAAGGACAATTTTGTGAATTCTGACTAATAAGATAATTTAAGGATCTTAAAAGTGAAGTGTTCCACTGCAACAGTATGACGGAAAGCAATATTATTATACCATATTGGAATATAATTGTGTACAAAGATCAAATAAATTATAGATAGAATTTAATGAAATTGTTTCTAAATTATAATCTTTTTAATTTCATTTATGTATCTCTGTATAGTGGAACCCTGTTTATATCATTTTTTAATGGAAAAAAAACCATGAAAAACTTATTTTATCAACTAAATTTTTTATATTGGATCCATCAATGGGTATGTTGGCAGTTCGCGCCTGCTGGTACCACGTGATACGAAATTGTTGAAGCTCATTGAAACACGACTCCTCATCGGCATTAATGTTCTTATTATTGAAAAATTTAACCCATATACCTCATTCTTAATAGAAAATTTAAATTAACTTTGATTATTCCACGTATTACGTGGATTACGTGAAATACGTGGAATAATCAAAGTTAATTTAAATTTTCTATTAAAATGAACTTCCACAAAGTTACCGCCGAAACCATCGAAAGTATTACCTCATTCTTCTTAGCAACAATTATGTTCAGAGTTGACGGTGCTTGAACCAGACGTTTTGCTTTGTTACATGCTTTTTAATAAATAGACGAACGATGAATGCAGGATTATTTAACTTTTTTTATGGATGTTTGGTCAGAACTATAAATAGATACATCATGTGAGATTCTGTTAATATTCGAGTCACATTGTCATCATTCTCGCAAATGTTATTTTTTAGTATCTTGATAAAATGCACAACTTTATTGGAATTCTCTTCAAACTTTTTCACACCAAAGATTTCAGAAGTAAATTTAGCACTGCAAGTGTTAAAAAAACTTCGAGATGGCAGTGGCAGGACAGGAGTGTAGAATTTTCATCAAAAAAAAAATTCGTAGGGTAAGTCTCTTGCACAGTTTTTAAGTATCAACACACCATTATCAACCCTATTAACAGATGATACGTTAGAGGTGCTGGGATAAAACCTTTCTAAGCAGGAGCCCGTTATTTTTTTCATTAAGTCATTAGTATGCTTAAGGGCACTTGTGCCCGGAAGGGGAGTTCATAACGAAGCAAATTTTGAAATTTTCAAAAAAATGTATAACTTTAAGTACATAAATGAATGAGGATGGAAGTTGTAAATCACTTTTTTATGTAGAAAATATGGCGTTACATATTGAATTATCATATTAAAAAGATATTAGTAAATTATATAATTTATCAAAAATACATGTGCTCATGTTTCTTTTATTTTAAAATAAAACTTAAAATATAACATCTTATTTTGGTTCGTAGAATTGCATCATATAGAGCAGCGGTCGGGGAACCGGAGTAAATTACACCAAATGGGGTAAAAATGAAATTTTTGGGGGTAATAATTTATATTGATTGTCTCCTTTTCAAAATGAGGGGGTAATCCGACTTACGCAAAAATATTT
This sequence comes from Himalopsyche tibetana, assembly GCA_030503985.1. Taxonomy (NCBI): domain Eukaryota; kingdom Metazoa; phylum Arthropoda; class Insecta; order Trichoptera; family Rhyacophilidae; genus Himalopsyche; species Himalopsyche tibetana. The sequence continues at coordinate 19,330,551 of JAPJYX010000009.1, read as the reverse complement.
TGGGGTAATCGTTAAAAAAGTTTCCCGACCGCTGATATAGAGTATAATTTTTTCCCATAATTTAACACAAACATGGTTAGGTCATGTTTAAACATAAGTATTTTTTTTCGTGTAATTGTTGTAGAGGAACATCACAATGACAATTATGAAACTTTCTGCTGTTATTTTTACTATTGCTGAGAATTTTTATAAATTCATGTTGTTTTATTGTTTACATATGCTTTCCTGTTGGATCAAATCAGGTGGTATGTTTAGAAGCTGCAGGTTGACTTGACGTTATCATTTTTTTACTTTGAGAATCTGCATCTGAATTTTTTTCAACTAAGCTTTTTTGTATTCAACATGAAACTATTGAATTTTATGTTCGATGCTGTGTTAAGTTTTTGAGACTCAAAATGAAATTCTGCATATTTTTGAAATCCGACTTGGATTTGCAATTTTTTTTCACAACTCTACAGCAGTGGCGTATAACGAGTGTTAGCTGTGTACGAAAATAAAAAAAAAACTAAACAAAACAATTAGGTATATGAAAAAAAGGTTGACCAACTGAATCATATGCAGTTCTCGTCGAAAAAATTGTATCAAAATACCTCTATTCGGAGCACATATACTCAACACTGGGAGCGGACATGGATTGAAAAAATATATATCAAAATGTTTTCAAAACTATGTGTAATTATAAGGGTAAAATAAAATAAAGAAGTATAAATACTAGTGATAAATTATATCATGCCAAAATATAAATGAAAAAAGACCTGTTAGAATAATCTAATACAAAAGTAGAGGCGTGAAATTTTCGAAAGAACACCCAAGAAACTTCATACATGACGTGTGAGCTACCAAGAAAGAGGACGACTTCGAACCTTAAAGTTGCGTGCAAAAATATACGCTCCACGCTACGCTTACCTAGACTGCGCATTTGTATGCAGTCGTATGGGAAGGCAGGTCGTGCGCTTGGGACAACGCTCGCCTTTTCAAATACGGTATACTACCGCGCAACAAATATACTTCAAATATATTGCTTTATGTTATAGATTTTGTGGGCGTATGTTACGGGTGTGCGGCGCATAACTTGCACACCCTGAATATACGCCCCTGCTCTACAGCCCTAGTGCACATGACAATTTGTAGTAAAACAATTCATTTATGTATTTTCATGTGATTTTTTAAATTTGACTTCTCTACGAAAGCTTTTCCACAAACTTCACAAACATGCGGCTTTTCTCCGGTGTGAATCATTCGATGTTTCTTTAAAACATTGGAAGTCATAAATGACTTGCTACATAAGTCGCACTGGTAAGGTCTTTCTCCAGTGTGTTGCCGCATATGGCTGGTGAGGTGACTGTTGGACTTGTATCCTTTCCCGCATTCACAACACTGGAACGGTTTTACATCCGAATGCCACTTGGAATGGTAATCCAACTCTTTCTGGCTCCTATATCTCTTGTTGCATTGCAAGCATTCAAAATCCTTGACACTCGTGATTCGCAGCAGATGTTCTCTGAGGGTTTCTCGATTTTTAAATGATTTGCCACAATGATTACAAATCATCATTTGTACTTCACTGTGCATCCGAAATTGGTGACTCTAGAGAAAAAATACTAGACTGTAATTGAAATGAAAGAGAATTTATTTTGTGTCAATAATTGGTAATAAAAGGAAAGGAGATCAATTGTGATGAGTCAGAATAACACAGGTCAATGCCAATGGCAAACGTACAAACAATATACAATTCTTATCCTGTTGTAACACTGAATTGGAATATAATTAAAACCTATTCACTCAATGCATATTTTATTCCTCACGAAGAGTTTATAAAAGCTAATTAATAAAGTTAGAATATTAACTTACAATTAGACCTGTTGAGAATTTGAAAGTATTTCCGCATGTGTGACAAACATATTTTTTCACATCTGAATGACATCTCATATGAAGAGCTAAAGATCTTCTGTAGACAAAACTATAATAAAAATAAATGATTGTATTTCCATCGTACAATAAATGTTATATTTTGGTCTTCATAGCATATTTAAAAAAAATAACCTACATAAGAATGAGTGCCAATTGATTAAATACTTAGTAAGTATATTTTAAGTTATATTAAAAAGCGAGAGATAATATGTTCAAATTGAAGTGATGGTAATTAGACTTGATTGATGAACCACTCTAGTCTTTTGATTCATAAGCATATAATTGAAAACATTGTTACTTACCCTTTTCCGCATATTTTACATTTCCTCGGTTTATCACCGGAATGAATAAATTTGTGAGCTCTCAAATTGTTGATGCTGGAAAATTCTTTATGACATACTTTACAGAGACCGGGGCGTTTACCCAAGTGCTGTTGCCTCACATGAAATTCTAATCGCTCTACGATAGAAAATCTGCTGGTGCATGCCCAGCATTTCACATCTACTTTACATCCTACAGGTTGGTGAGAGTATCTGAAAAGATAAAACCATAAATTGTTTAACATGAAGCAGATGGACCCTTGAATAATCTTTTGAATGATTTTCACGATTCATTCATTTAAATTTACTCATTTTTTTTCTTAGGTTGCCTCCAAATGCGGAAGGAACATGTGGATTCCTAATGGAAAATTCAGTTTATGAAATTGTCTACCTGTGAACACCTGAAGCAACTGAAGACAACGCTGTTGACTACTCGACCACAGACTATAATAATCTATAGTAAATAGCTAACAGTAATTCCTAATTTTCTGTGTTTTCCAAGAATAAGTAATTTAATTAAATTCTTACAAACTTTGCCTGCTATCAATGTTTGATATGAATCGAGTATTTCAAATGATGAGATATTTCATTTAGAAGATCTTACAGGTAGAATGATGGATTTCTCTGCTCATTAATCTTAAAATTGAATAAAAAGTCAATGTATCTATTTACTGATTCGAAACCTCCACAATGTAACTGAATAAGAGGAAAAGGAATTACCAGTCAGCTATTGGCTCAGGTATTTTAAATGGTAAGGTACATACCGGTGGGATAAAAAGTCTGCCCAATCTATGCCTCTGTAATTACAAACTTTGCATAAGAAAGTTCCTTCTTGTTTATGATTTTCCAAATGGGTGTTTAATAATTCTTGCTTTTGGTATTCTTCTGGACAAAGACCTGGAGGTAATATAATAAAATTTTAATTTGCTACTCAATAAAGAAATAATTTCTATATAATAACGTACGCAAATGTATATATTATAATAAAGTTATTTATTTTATCTTACCGCACACAAAAGGAGAAATTGTAATTTGATTTTCATTTTCTCTACAGTCAATAGCATTTTTGATTCTCTGGTCGATTTTCCCACATGAAATTTTGTGTTTTTGCAATGATCCTAAATATGCTAAAGAAAGAAAAATAAACTTCAAGAAAAAGTACTTCACAAATAATTCATTTACACAAATAAGAAAATGCCTATACCAAAGAGTTTCATGCTGAACTTAAGAAATTATCAAACTCGGGGGAGGTGGCTATATGAATCAAGGTGTTTTTGCTAAGACAAAGTACTATGAAAAATACGAGCCAAACAGTAGAAATTTCGGTTGGTAACAATGCCAATTTAAATGACTTTGGCACCATTACACGAACACGCGAGCGGTGACTGACCCATTTTTGCCCAGTGTTCCAATATTGGAACATTTAGTATTTTTACTTCCACTCCATTATGCATGATACAATAAAAGTTGAGATTGCATCAGTCTAAATCTGTCTACAGCTAACATGTGTGGGAATCGTTTTGTGTAGTAAGTGTAGTTGAAAAATATTTTTTTTATTTTTGAAAATGCTGTCTGCAAATATGTGCCGCCCGGAGCAGTCCGCCCCTGCCGCAAACCCCTTGCTTTCCTACTGATTGAAACGTGAAGTCAATGTTACATAGAATTTTATACATGAAACCTAATAAAACTACTTTTTTGGTGCTGCATTTGTTGTTGCTTTTTTGTAATTACATGTTCTCATTTTTAGTACAAAAGAGATATTCTAGTCAAAAAAAAATTGAAACATAAAAGTTATCCTGGACCGGTAATAAACTCTTGCGAACCGGTCCTGGTCTGCAAGGCAAGTCCACAGGTTAGGAAAACTGGAGTATTTCAGAATGTTCAAAATAAGTTCATGTACGCGGGAATAGCACATAAAACAGCTGGTGTAAAACATAAATTGAAAAATGGAGGCATAAACAAAACTTTTAACTTTAAAGGCAGGTATGAATGAAAAGAATAAAATATTTACCAAAAGTCTTTTTACACATTTTGCATTCTGCTTTAATGCCATTTAATATTCTTTTTGATTTGACAGTTTTCAAATGATTTTTTTTTCGAGATTTGTCCTTTTTTTTTTTGTGTACTTTTAGATGTTTTACGATCTTTGCTTCTTTATGGGTCAAATTATCGGAATTGCTTAAGATTGGCTCCTCATAATCCTCTATCATATCAAAATCTGATTCTTCAATGTGTTCTTCTGAATCAATTTTAAAGCACCTTTCAGTTTCTGATTGTGAATTTTCAATGCCGATGGAAGTGGTTATCTTCTTGAGCTGTAGAGCAACAGAATAATAGCTATCACATATAAGGATTGCATTATAGGTATAACCAATACTGGGACCCTGGTATTTTTACTGTTATTTGAATACCGAATTACCGCATTTAAAAATCTAGAAATACCAACATTGAAATTTTAATGTAATTGATCCACCCCATATCAAATGAATTTATTTGAAATGAATAAACATTTTTTCAATCTGAAAAAATGTATCAGTATTGACAGATTCATTCAATCGTATATACAGTAGGTCGTCTACTTACTTGGTTAATGCATTCTTAAAGATTCAGCCTAAGTCAAGGAATACTTAAATTTTGAAATATGTTTTATGTGTAAATTGTATTCACAGTTTCATATCATGGGATCATCATGCTAAAGTAAATGAGAATAAGTTTATAATATCGTCCTTACAGTAAATTTTATTTATTAGGTTTTCAGAATACACATTGTAATAAATTCTTTTTCATTACATATATATATAAAATAAAATAAAAACATAACAAAGCCAACAGTGAATGTTACTAACTCTACATACTATTCTATTATGATATCCTCAGGCTCTACGATGAAATATAAGGATCTTTGGTAATTATAGAGTATAGCTCGTCATGGATTATTACGGCGATAAACTTCACAAACTAAGCTAAAAACATAAATTGGGCCGCGCGGCCAAAATGGAAAACAGAGGCGATCTACTGAAAAATATTTCGTATTTCGCATAATTTATCAGTGTTCTTCGTAATAATGTGTGGTTTTAACGCGATTATAAAGCTCTCAAAAAATAACTTTAAATCGTGGCGTTGTTTTTAGCTTAGTTTGTGAATTTTTTCGCCGTAATAATCCATGACGAGCTATACTCTACTTTTACCGGATCTTTTTTATTTCATTTATTGAAATATTTATCTGGTGATGTTTATAATAGGCAATTGCATCCTGCACCGCTTTATGTACTTTTGTAAGCTAATCAGTATAAGGATCTTGTACTTCTAAGCCGCAAATTCAACTATCTATCATATTAAAACGTTATTTTTCTTTCAAGAATTCTTTAGTAACACATTCAGTTACAAAATTCATAAAAATCGACATATGAAACAGACAAACAAATGGGAAGTAACTGAATGTAGCATTACATTGGCTGCTGTAAGTGCAAATAGCTTGTATTATTTGTATATTAGGTAATTTTGCCATACTCCCTAGCGGGGTATATTGGGGCGAAAAAATTCACAAACTAAGCTAAAAACAACGCCACGATTTAAAATATTCATTGAAGCATCCCGGAAGCACGTTAAAACCACACATTATTACGAAGAACACTGATAAATTATGCGAAATACGAAATATTTTTCAGTACATCGCCTCTGTTTTCCATTTTGGCCGCGCCGCGGCCAAAATGGAAAACAGAGGCGATGTACTGAAAAATATTTCGTATTTCGCATAATTTATCAGTGTTCTTCGTAATAATGTGTGGTTTTAACACGATTATAGAGTTCTCAAAAAATAACTTTAAATCGTGGCGTTGTTTTTAGCGTAGTTGTGAAGTTTTTCGCGGCATTAGTCGACGTGCTACTATGTATTGAAAATATTTCATATCATTTATATAATTTTTTTATCAGTGTTCTTCATAATAATGTGTGCTTAAAACGTGCTTCCGGGATGCTTCAATGAATATTTTAAATCGTGGCGTTGTTTTTAGCTTAGTTTGTGAATTTTTTCGCCCCAATATACCCCGCTAGGGAGTATGGCAAAATTACCGTATATTATACCGGAAACAAAAACTTACTTCGTGTTGTTGAAGATACGTTAAAAATGTAGCCTCAGAAGTATGACACTTCAATCGAAAGTTGTGTAGCGATTCTAGAAGTTTTATACATTCTATACATATTTTGTGTGGTAATAGATCCAAATCTGAAACCTGAGTAAAATAAAAATAATTTGATGTCGTTATTCATTGAAATTTTAGCAAAATTGTGCAATGCTTCAAATGTATAATTATCATTACCTTTAACATAGTGCAAGTCATATACATGTCGGCTATGTCCCCAGAGAAAAGGGACTGCATTATCAAATCTTCTGAGCTCATGCACGCTCTACAAACATTTTTTAAGTAATTGTCACCTTTGCCCATGGAAGAATTCATTTATAATTAATTAAAAAAGCCTATAATATTTATTGCCGACATTTGAAATAGTGGTTGAATGTCAATGTCAAAACAATACAAAAACATTCGAAAGAATTGAAGATGCCAGAAATTAGAAATATTTTTCCCTAGAAACGATGGATCCGAAGAACTAATTACCCATTATATTTTATTTTTATAAGCAGTAGGTTTTGTCATAAGCCTATTTAATATTTGGTAAAAACTGTATTTTTTTTCACTATTTTTTATCTTAAAAATAACGATTAGGTTATTTTATTACGATGCAAGCGGTTTTAGAAACTGTCAAAATCAGTCAAACAATTTTAAATTTATGAATTAATACCGAGACCAGTCCTTCTCGTTCTTTTGTATCTGCATACTTCTTGAACTATCGAATCTGCATTTATTATAATCTGAAAAGATTGCTGCGAGCAATTGGTGATTGATACTGGGACAACTCTAAAATTTTTGGCCCCTCGTGCAAACGTCAAGCAAGGCCCCCTCATGCATTGCATGACCCTGCTATAAGGTGGCTCAGCCGCTGGCTGAGAATCACTTCACAAGGAGCAATTGTATATTGTGTATCGACTATTTTTAAATTATTTTTTTTGTAAATATCAAAATTTCTGACCTAAGTATTTACAGCCACCAGGCAATTAGTCGGCGTGGCTTTGCTTAAAATATATTCTAGTTGAGCCAATTGATTTGTAGATAAAATTTTAGGGGGAACCCTCCTCGGGACTTGAAAGCAGGGCTGTGGAGTCGCGTGAAAAAAAGACGACTCCGACTCCGAGGAAATTTTTCAATAATTTCATTTTAACGTATATATATGTATACCATCAGATCATCTTTAGTCAGCCAACCATGAAATGTTAACACTTTTGACTATTTTGTTTAAATACACATCATTAAATATATTTTTCAAAAAAAAATCGAGCCGCTCATTTTTCACGACTCCGACTACACAGCCCTGCTTGAAAGTATTCTTAATTTTTCTTTTAATGCCACACATATAACGTTTAGATCTCAAAAGATAAAAACTTTCCTGTAACATGCTGTCATGATATTATTTGCTTAGTTAATTTAAATACACAATTCTCAAGTTGTTGATAATAATACTGGTAATCATGTAATAATAATTGCCCGCTGTGGTCTACCGTCTTTTTCTGAAAATAAGACACTGTCTTAATTTCTTTTTTGGTCCGAAATACGAGCTAACGAGCTACGAGAAGTGGCAGCATAAAATCAACCCACTTTCTTATGACTGCTTGAGTGCTCCAGGCTTTTTCACTTTCAATGACATAAATTCCTGAAACGCATTCAATCTTGTCTTCCTTGCCCTTAGTGATGATTAACGGTGAGACTTTCTTGCCATCCAGACGAATCGCCAAAATACAGCTAACACGTGCACTTTCGTAACCAGTAGAAGGAACGTATATTGACGAGGAACCCTTGTGGTGAACCGTTGTTTGAGATCCTTGGCCTAGAAATACTGCAGTTTCATCCATAACAATCATGTTGGAGAGTTGGTATTTAGAAAAGTCGATGCCATCAACAAAAAGCTTACATGCAAGTGCACGTTTAACAACTTCATTGTCTCCCAGTCTGAACATTGTTGTTGATCTTCTAAGGGACAGTTCATGTCGTCAAAGTTAGTTATCCAGCCAGTGTGATGGGGCTCTAAATTCTTCTGTGGATATATCAAATTCTATTGCCATTTCTAGGACAAATTTTTGGATATCAGCCCTCCGCACAACCAAAGCCATTGCTCTCCTATCAGCAATCCATTCCCAGATGTTTTATCCCAGCTCAGAAACTTACAGTTGCCGACCTGATCCAACCTTGCGTTTATTCTCATTTCCCTGGCCCACCAATTGACACAGGTTATCGTAGTCTGCTCGCCATTTTCGAACCATACGGAGATCCAACATTTTCTCTTTACAGAAGGCTACAAGATTAACGTCCCAGGAGTCCTCCACGATTCCCTTTTTGTACTCGATGGAATAGCTCTTTCTTTTTGCACTCATTTTTCGGGGAGGGCTTATATTCCAAAAAAATGCTGAAAATCGTGCTAGGGCTTATTTTCGGAGGATGTCTAATTTTCGGAAAAAGACGGTAACTAGAAGGTCCATTGATTAAAGCTTGCTCTAACGATCAGGCGGGTCTGGAATCGATTACCCGTAAAGTAAATGTCAAATTTATATTTTTTCATATTGAAATTTAAGACGTGGGTGTTTGTGATGTCAATTTGTCTCGAGTTAATTTCGAGTGACTAACAAAACATTCTCATCAACTTTTTCACGTATGATCTTTCAACTACAAAATATTTGGCGTATTTGCATTATATGTAAGGCCAAATATTTCTCAAAATAAAAAAGGACTTCTTATTTAATAATAAGGAGTAACGTTGCTGTTTCACAAGAAGCCTCTCATAATTGTATTTTAGTCGATTGGTTAATGATTTTGAGCTTTCGTCCTATTTTGTTAGAAAGTTATCGACTAAAAACGTTCATTCATTGACGATTCAATCTTATAGATTTGGATAGCTGTATTTGTTAAATATGACTACATAGTATTGAAAATAAGTCGCAGAGAGATGGATTAAGTAGATAACTACTAATTCTATTATATATCAACTTCATTAATTTTTTATCTTGTCCTTGTCCAAAGGAAAGGCTGAGAAAATGACTACCAAAAAGATTTTTTGATGAAACGTTACAGTCCATATGCTTCACACCAGGAGCATGGAATTTTAAGCCAATGGCGGGTTATGGTCTGCAGTCTGCACCTTCAATCTGCACCGACTGACTGTTGATGTAAAATATAGGGGCAAGGTATGTATTAAAATATAATTTTATAAATTTTATACATCTTTATTTTTTGAATGTAGACAGGATATTATATTATCTTTCACTCATTTCCAGCAACACATCAACACAGTAATAATCATATAATATATGGTATATTTTTTATAATAATATTATATTGATACAAATATATCAGTAATTAAACTACACGCATAAGTTGTATGCACATCTTCAATAAATTGAATACAATAAATAAAAAAATCCCAATCATCAACAACTAATATTAAAAAATTGAATAAAGAAATGTTGAGTTCTCAAGTAAAAAATTGTAAATAATTTTATTCTTATAAAAAGTAATAATATTCTTTATGTTTTTTGTAAAAATATTATAAAAAGCAAGTTACAAAAAGATAGGTAATTCATTATAATAAATGATTGTACTTTTGGGGATAAAAAAATAAACAGAGAAATCAGAGGGTAAGTAATAAAAAAATGAATGTGTTAATTTCATCTAGAATATGTAGAATACTATATACGCCGCAGAAGATTTGTTTATTTTTTGATAAGTGCAGATATTATCCTTCCCTCTTATTCCCTTGAATACATGTCACAATGTTTGATCCTGGTATGTATTACACAGGGTAACAAATAAGCATAAACTTGTTAGCTAATTATTTAGTTTAAATATAAATAATAAATTGAAACAATAGTGATTCGTTATAATATTGTTTCAGTCATTGTAGCAAAATTATTTTAATTAAATCAAAACAGTTTTATAAGCTAAATTTTAAATATTAATACTATAACAATATTATATATTGTTTTACATTTTTTATATATGTTTCTATTACAATAATTTTCAGTAATATTAATACTACAATCATAAGACTTTATAAAAGTAAGTACTTTTATGAAATTATTATAATATTTTTTTCTTATTTGCCTATACAGTTCGCTTAGTGTATGAAGAATCCATAGCTTCTTAACGTAGAAGAAAATATATAAGTTGGGACAATATGTTTTAATAATGTACTAAAATAGGCGATTACATGTACATTTTTTTATCTTTAAATAAGAAACCGAAAAAGTCTTGGAATAATCTTGGTACAAACATTTAAGGTATCTGATCCTAAGAATATGTTAATCAATATTACCATAATCAGATACAGCAAAATTATTGGTTAAAAAAGTTTTCGTTCTGCTATTACAAAGTAATTGTTATTTTAGTACACTTTCACGCGGTGAAAAATGCGATGTCATTTATTCCAAACTCACATTTAAAATTTAATCAGTGTAAAAATATTAATTACTGTATTTACAATTTAATAAGAGTATATTTAAAAATGATAATTGCGTTTATAATTAAATGAAATTAGCAATTACTAATTATAAGTAATAATACATAATTACCGCGAGATAACAGCTATTACAGACAAACATTTGATCACACGTAACATAAATTACAAAAAATATTTTGCATGTTAATTATAATTGAATTTTCTAACATTATCTAAGCTCTTTTAATACTTTTTTATACGGATGCTTTATAGAAAAACATATATTTTAAATTAAAAATTCTTAGATCACATCATGACAAACATCAAGGTAGTCTTTCGCGGTCTAAGCGAGGGTGTCATTTATGTACATGCATACCGTTTTATTTCTGTCACCATTAATATTTTATGTTTTTGCTTGTTTATGATTATTCCACAAAGTGATCTGCCAGAGTTTGGCAATTATTGTTGTTGTTCCTGAGCGATTCGGTTTGTTTGCAACTTTGTTACTTGAAGGATTGTTTCTGGATCGTTCGTATCAAATAACGTCACGCTTCTGCAAGATCGTCTTTGGGAAGAAGTTGTTTATATTTGCTCCCCTTATCGAAGATGCTTTCTAAATCCCTCTTTCCCATAACGTTGAATTCTATATAAGGGTAGATGATTACAAACTGCGACTTATTAGTATCGACATTATAAACAGTGATGTTAATCCACTGCATTTATTTTCCATTATTATCCTTGTGCTTATATTAACAATGCGTAATAAATAAAAAAACTGCAGGATGCATTTGATTTCTATTTGTATGCGTACTCTCCATATTTAAAAGCGCATTCGTAAATATTTCAAAATGGTTGGATTCCGAAAATTTTACTGTACTCTGTATATTTATTTATGTAAATGTGCAATTTCGCTAGCAGTATCAGTTAAAATAAAACTTGGAGGCGAGGTAAATGGTTTTTCTTGATTTTTACAATAGAAAATATTAGGAGATCATTAAAGTAATATAGAAAATAAAACATGCTAGTAAAATAATCAGGATTTACGAATATGTAATATAATAATTTATCGCTGCTAAAGAGTTTATGAAGTGTGCCACTATTGTTTAAATATGACCCAATATAATAATGGTAATTTATCGTTTTTTTTTGTAAACTTGTGTTGGTCAACATTAGCACCAATTAGTTAGAAAATATAGCTCAATTTATATATTGTTAAGCACTTAGGAGGCCTCACATGCTATAGCAGGAGCTATGCATTTAAATTATTCTTGTCGAAATTTGATTTTATGATAATAAATATAAATGCCCCCTTTCGTTTTGTTTATAAGGTCGCACTGATTCTCGGTTCTCCTTTTTAAATATTTACAATGTATTTAAAGTAATTGCTAATAGCTTATTATTTTGACACTAGTTGCTCTCAAGAATATTTATAAAATTAAAAGCTTCACATAATACTTTATGAATTTAGTATCTAGTATTTTATAAACTTAAGGTAAAATACTGAAGGGGCATTCGATAAGTCTCCGCGATAATTTAACAAATTAGTACAATATACAACACTTGTCCAGTATAATATCATGTAATATAGTTTATATTGGTTTGAGATTTGATACCGTCAGTTTTACGTGTTTTGGTCAAGAGTTGCATCTGATCCATATGACTTTAGCTTAATTTGTTTTTGTCATCAATAGCCGTGAATTGATAAATACCAGAAGTAGAAAAGTTGCGACCTTCTAAGCTCTGAGTCTTTAAATGCGGCCTTTTAACCGAATCTTAACATTGTTTTTCTAATTTGAATGTTTATGTAAAAAATATTTTTCCTTTCTCAACTCAATTCAATTTTTTTTTGTAATAAAAATACATTCATTTTGTTAAATGAGTCAAATAGACTTTTTTTGAATACGTGCGAGTGCCCGACATCCTAAATATTATTAACCAACATTTCAACGAGTCGAGAAAAAAATAAACTTACCATATTTACCACAGTATATTAATATATTAGTAACATAATGTAATTGTCGTAAATTGTTTGTGTAAAATGATTTAAAATACTTCATCAAAAAGATATTTTTGTTGCAAAACATTAGTTAAGTTACTTCACTTTTTGGCCAATCTTAAATCAAGAAATAGTTTTCATAAATCAGGCCTGGGAAAACTTGGTTGAAGGGTCACATGAGGTATTCAGAATAAGCTTCAAGTAAATTCATTTATTAAACTAGAGACTTACAAAACAGTAAAGTAAAAAGCATCAAGTCTTATTTAACTGCTCCCGAGACAATCTCAGCACTAAAAACTAAATATACGCACAACGTTTTTATATAACGGAAAACATCTCTTAGTAATAATCGCATTGCCATGGTAGTGTTGGGAATTGTAATGTTGGTTACAAAATAACTTAAAAAATACATATTTATTGATTTGGTTTCAGTAACTACAAATGCAACGTTTCAAAACTTTCAACAAAAATTCTTACACTCAAAAACAATATTTAAAAAAGTAATTCGCTACGGTGCATTTAAATTCTCGCCAATTTGTAATATACGTCTAATTGCATTTTCCTTTGAAAGCCGCCGGAATGCTTTTCGAGTTAAACTCGAGGCATTATTCATTTGTCGTCTTTTGTATTTATTCAGTAAATTTTGTTTTACAAACATAATCTAATGACAAATTCATATATTTGTGAAAGCACAATGAATTTGCGTTCTCAAATTCAACAGAATTTACAACACTTTCAAATGAAATGACATCTTTGTTGAAACCATATTGAATAGAGAGAATTGTAACGAGTGAAGCGCTATTTATATTAATTTTGTGAAATGGGACATTGTTATCATTCAAATAATCATACTATAAACATAAAGTGTATCTTCAATTGATAATCTGATATAAATGAGCATTCATTTTTTAGGGCATTCAGTTTTCGTAACAATTTTCACTTTTCCATTATATTTTCTTGCTGGTTCCGTGGTCGACTGATCAGCGTTGTTGACTTCGTTTGTGAAGCTCACAGACTCAAGTCCCAGTACGGACACATTTTCAATCGGCTTATGGATTTATTTTCAAAGCCATGAATGTCTGTGATGTCTAAAAAACCCTCTCACACATATTCGATTCGATAAAGTGTAGCGAGAACGATTAGCCAAACAATAATCCTGCTCTAGTCATTTATATTCTTGTCTTACTACTGTCTACTCCTCGAAAACGAGAGAGATTGTAGATTGGGAAAATATCTGTTGAGCCAAATTAAATTATAAATTGACACTGAGAGCGGACAAGGTTAATCTATTTATAGAGCCCTCAAGAGGTGAAGTGAGCCATATAAAAATGGTAAAGTATTTTTATCGGACTTCTAAGTACAATCAGGTTTTAACTTGGTGTTTTAGTGGACTGCGTATTTTTATTTAAGGGAGAATCTACTCTTGCAGTGTCTATTTGCTGAGCTTAATCCACATTTATGATACTTTAAGATATATATAATATTATAACGAATCCAACTATTTTTTTTCCTAAAATATCACTTTGCTCACTTCACCTCTCAGGAGCTCATTTTTATTAATGGATCTGTTCAAAATTTCAAAATTTTATCAATGCTTCGTTTTAAAGAAAAAAAATAAAGATGTTGTTTCGGTTAGTTTTTAAGAAAGCCAATTTTGCAACAAGACTACAGTTAATTATACATTTATTTTATAATTAAAACTGTATTTTTTTGTTTTTGTTGGCACTTATTATAATTGAATTTTTCTCAAGAAAATTTAATTTAATTTGATCTCTCGCTATTTTACAATAGCAGATGGCATTGACGAAAAAAATATTTATGTATCTAAAAAATACATAAATATTTTTAAGTAAATAAAAAATACATTTTTTAACATTTAAAACTACATATCGCACGAATGCCTGCAGCTGTTTCTCGTATATAAATGCTTAAGACAAACATTTTATATTTTATAATGAATGATATGATATCGTGATATGCGAAGGGAATAATTTCCTTATATTTTTATGGTAATATTATACATAAAATAAATTATTAATGTGGTCAACCCTGTATCAAGAGCAATAAATAATTGTATTTAATTCACATGTGGAAGATTACGATGCAATCTATACTTCATATTATCAATTAATAAGATTGATAATAAAAACTTCTTGAAATTTACTTTACTAATTTTTAAAAAAAATGTGCACTAATTCTGCCATAAAACATTTATCAAGAAAGTGGTTTGGCTTGAAGATTTTTAGCACCGTCAAAATGAAACCGAATGTATGTATATTTTCCAGGGCTGGAGTCGTGAAAAACGAGTGACTCGAAAATTTAAAAAAATATATATTTAACGATGTGTATTCAAACCAAAATAGTCCATAGTGTTGAGCTGCATGCTTGGCTGTTTAAGATGATCTCAAGAAAAACACAATATTCCTTTGTACTTATTTCCACTTTTATTTATCAAGATCTAGACCGGTTTCGCTCATGGCGAGCATAGCATTGTCAAATGGTGTGATCTTGATACAGTTTTTACACTCCAAATTGGACAATTTACAAACCAATTTGAACTGTTTACAAACAAAATCGGACATTTTACAAATCAAATTGGACGTTTTACAAATCAAATTGGACATTTTACAAAAAAAAAACAATTTTTAGGAACATAGGAATATTGTGATTTTCTTAACATAATGCCTTTCCACCAAGTATTAACAGTGAAAACCCTAAATGTGATAAAGATGATCTAATGGAATACATATATACATATAAGTTAAAATAAAATGATTGAAAATTTTATTCGGAGTCGGATTTTTTTTAAATTTTACAGTTGGAGTTAGAGTCGGAGTTGTCTTTTTTTCCTGATATTTTCTAAATTCAAAAATCCAGGGTGTTCAAATGTCATTATTCTGACGCTCAATTTTGCTGTTGGCGCATGATTGGTTAACGTTAAATAATTGTTTAAAAAGATTGTAGTACGAAAGTGAATTTCATTATTTTTTTTCGTTTATTTTATATTACTTAAATGTGAGTATAATAAATACTTTAAAAACGTGCTATTGTGCACATTATTTTCCGGTTACGACATTATTGCGTTTTGACACATAAATTTAAAAGTATTTTTCAGTAATCGAAAAGAAGTAAATTTTGTTTTCGATTACTGAATTCGATATTTGATATAAAAAACATGGTGGAACAAATATTAATTTTAGATAAATCTAATTTTATTAAAAAGTTTAAGCCCATTTTATTTTCTATACATTTAAAAAATAAGCTGTCAAATATTAAAGGCTTTTAATGCTACGGCAGATTGAAATTGATTTTCAAATAGGTTGACCACTTAAATATTATACAATTATCGCTTTTCAAAGCCTAAATAATTATCACATTTATTCAATGAGCTTTTTTTTTTAAAAAAAAAATGTTATTCTGCTATGCAATTTCATCCCTATAGGATTTGCTTTAATATGGCTTGAATATAATTTACACGAATTAGTCGGAACTCGAGACGTTACGTCTAATAAACATTTTAATGTACTATTGCAGAATTTTTATTGTATATTCAATTATTAAGAGTAAGTAAAATGATTGAGAATCATCCGCTTTTGTCTAAATAATTGAGTTATGACGTTTTTACAAACATTCGTGTAATTAATGAAATTTAGAACAAGAATTTTTAAAACGTCTCAGTTGAAAATATTCTACGAATCGTCAATAACATAATACGATGGAAAGAGACGTGGTAAGTCTCGTTTTGCTAGTTACACAAATGATTGT
This sequence comes from Himalopsyche tibetana, assembly GCA_030503985.1. NCBI lineage: Eukaryota > Metazoa > Arthropoda > Insecta > Trichoptera > Rhyacophilidae > Himalopsyche > Himalopsyche tibetana. The sequence continues at coordinate 19,314,018 of JAPJYX010000009.1, read as the reverse complement.
AATGTAAATATTAGATATTTTTCTCACAAATGGAATTTGACAAAAAAATTTCAAAATAATCTAACATATTGTTTTGAATGTCAACTATTATTTCCTGAGTGAACCAATAAGAACAATAAAAAATACCATGTAAATAATAATAATGAAAAACAGTATTTACTGCAGATTTTTAGTATTTCTAATATCGCAAACTTTCAAAAAATATTTGAACTCGTGTGTTCATGTATTAAGTAAAATAATCTTTTAATTTTTTACGGTAGGTAAATAGGATATAAATAATTTGATTTTTAAACCATTGTTTATACGTTGAAAATATCGTTAATAACTGTCTTGAAATTTTTTAACCTGTTTGCTATAATTCTACAAGAAAAATAAGTAAAATATATATAATTTATTTAAAAATAATTTGAAAAGATACTTTCTGCCACAATAATACATTATAACATTGTAATCTCGATACGGACAAAGCAACTTACCTTTTACTAAAAAAAGGTTACTATCAATTAATGTTTTATCTACTTAAATTAATTTACAAAGAAGCTTACTTTATCATTCTATATGAATGTAGGCCATTTAATAATATGTATGCACTAAGTATATAACATTACAAATTTTGACAAAATAATTGAGTATTAACAATAATAATTTAAGACTGCAGCTGAGTTAAAGTGTCACATGCCGAAACAAACTGAGTAGAATCTAATAATCAATATTTAAAAAAAGACACCAAAAGTGTTAAATTATGTTATGAAATAACTGTTGTGGCATCTTATTTATGTCAACGTGTTAATTGATACAACACACCTAAGTAAATTTTATGAATTGATATGTATATTCTTTTAATTGACTTGAAATAAGGTAAACACTATTTTTCGACATATGACACTTTAGCTACTTATGCAATTGGGAGCCATTAAAAAATTGAGTTATGTTTAAATGAAAATAACATTAGTAAGAATATAAACTTCGCCTAATATCCGTCTCTTGCGTGTAATTACAAACAGAGACACTGGAAAATGTATAATCATAAATTACACTAGCAACTGTATTCTATAATTAGCTTCATGGGAATTGTTTTTTAAAGCATACAAATTTCTTTTGGTGATGAGAAAAATTAGATTTGTTTAACAAAAATAAATACATATGTCTAATTTTTAAATGTCTAGTTTATTAATAGGAAGTTGAAAAAGGAGCGCGCTCATTTGTTTTAATGTACTATATGCTAAAAATAAAGCAAACATAAAGTTGTTCACGTTAAGGCAAACAAGCAGTTGGTAACACTGTTCATTGTAAAAGTTGATATTATTATAATGTCAATTGGTTCAAATAAAGAACAATTCGGTGGAATGGAACGTTAAATTTATTTTAAAATTATTATTAGGCGTTGTGAAAGTTCAAACATGGCCATGAATAAATAGAGGGCCGCTGTTTGTTTTTGTTATGTCGGCATTAGGAAGTTGTGTGGAAAACTTTTTAAGAAAGGGGAGGAACGGAACAGAAGCGAGCTGAATGGATTCCGCCATTACCGCCGTGAATTGTTTGCCGGTGGGCTGCTTGATATTCACCTACAGCGGTTGAGATAAAGCCAGGCCTTTGTTTGGAAAGGGTACCGTTTACCTTCGTGAAACAAAAAATCCCAGGGGTACACCAGCGACATTTACAGAGCGTCGAGAGTTTGCAATAGACTTGCATATTGATTGTAATGCGTGCGGTCGAATTAAACTGTAATTTTGATTCACATCGGATTCCCAGCATTTTTAAGTAATTCAGACTGTTGAACCTTGTGTTCACATTTTGGTAATACGAAAAACTCCTTGATACCAAAGAAAACAAGAGAGCAGAGAACAATAGTAAATACAGAAGACTAAATCCGGAACATATTTTCAATAAATTAAAACTGTGACGAAGTCCGCGAGAAACACAAGAATTAAAATTATAATAATAATGCTGGTTTTTTTGATAAATACCGTATTTTTCTGAACGATGTTATAATAATAAACTAATGATGATATACCATATAATATTATGATAATGGAAGAGAGACGCGACAAGACAGTTAGTAATCATCGATACTTAAATATAAATATTGTGTTTATGCTTGTTACATAATAGAATACATATTTTTAAAAATGTTATTTACTCCTTTCATAACCTATAATATTTGGAAGTTCGTACGAACAGCACAAGGAAAATTAGTTTGTTTTGTTATAAACACAGTAATGCGTACTTATTAAAATGTAAATTCAAAATTTTGTTCGAAAATCAAACGTTTAGAGAAAACCACAAAGAATATTCAAAGAGAATGAAACGTTGCGATGAAGAAAGCCAGTCGGATGAAATGAATAGGTAGGTAAAAAATATGTTTAAGACTTTCGGTAAGTTCTTAAAAGTATTATTACATTTAGTGGTTACCATGTAAACCGAAATATTTACAGACAAGTAAAACGATTAGATTGATCGAAGAGGTCGATGAATATATACGAGAATTTGCCTACCAAAAAGGTCAAGATAGGTACAGTTCTCAAGCATTTTTCATCAGTATCGACAATTTATTTATATATTCTATTTATATTACTCATATACTATCGACTAATATTATGTAAAGGAATGTTTAAAATTGATCCATTCTTGTGGCGCACATAAAGTCATTTGACATTTTCGAATATGTACGCGTAGAAAATATCAAAAGGAAAATTTCATTGTCATTTTAGAGCTCATAAAATTTTAAGTGTTTTACCTGCTGCAGTCGTGAATTTGAACGTGGAAAATAATGTTAAAGGGATGTGTTTTTTGAACAATTATTCATAATTGATCGTAAATCAGCACCATGCTTATGTTTAAAGAGTTTGAATTAAAATATAATAATAAAATCAAACCGTGATTTTCGTATTAACAGAGTAAAGCATTGTAGAGACAGACGGCTTTTTAATTAAAAATTCTACACTTTTTAGGTATAACACATACAAATAAAAACTCAAAAATTGTCACATTCCACAACTGTGATTATCAGAGCGTATTTAAAAGCGATGCAAGTATAAATGATTACGCTAAAAAATAGTTTACATATATTCGTTTACTTGTAATCAAAAATTCAAAGTAGTGAAGTTTTGTAGATTATAATAGTTTATTTGGAAAAAAGGAGAAAATTAATAAAAACAATTGTATCTATATTATGTTGCAATGTAACAAGAATCATTAAAAAAATACATAATCATTCGGTCAAAACTATTCTGAATCATTTTTTTTTCAAAACCGTTAAATATTAAATTTGTCAGAAAAGGTATTTTGTGTATTTAAGAAATCCTGTTTTTTAAAAAACACTGGATAAAATTGACTGTTATACATGGCAATTGTACATAATATTATTTTTATGACTGTCACGAAGATTTAGATAAGTTGTAAGACGAAATCTTTCTACAACTCAACATGTTTCTGAATAAAAATAAAGTAGGTTATAGAAGTAAACAGAAGTATTTGTGAAATTCTGAACATCGTTAAAATATTTAACAATTAACTATAAAACCTATGAAAGATAACACATTGACAATATTCCAATAGGAAAGTTTATCGGAACAATTCAAAAGCAGAAACAGAGTTTACCATTGATATATTATGGTATATAGAACATTCATGGTTAAATATTTATAACATATATGAATCAATAATACATTTTGAATACATTAATACGAGTATAACACATTGATTTATTATGTAAACACCCATTTCTTTATGATATTAACATCAATGTGTATATAATATATTATTTAGTATACGCGATATTGTAAAATTCGTATCACGGCGTACAAATAAGAAATACCTTTTACTGTAGGCAAAAATAATACTATACTAGATTGGCCATTGGTTGAATAGTCAGCAGTCGACGTGGGTTCGGGTTCCTCAGCAATGACGACGTCAACTGAAAAAAAGTTAACTGGTTTGTATGACTAATTAAATGTACAAATAATTACAATAATGAGTCAATTCACCGTAAAAATACTATTATCATACAGTCTTCTCTCTATAACACTACATATTATATTCCTCTTTAAACACGGTTTCAAACTAGTCATATTCTATATTACGATGTCCTTCGTATAATATGGTTCTGATGTAATATTCGATTTTATTTAATAAAATAAATTTAATATGATAATCATTATATTAGGATCTTATGAATTATTAGTTATACAAGCCATATTCCCGTATAACACGGTTCTCAACAGATTTCTCAACGGATAACGTATTACTTTATAAAAAAGACATCTTGTAAAAATCTTATAATTCAGAAATTTTACGAATTTCTAGTTACTGATCAGTCAAAAAATGCTCCTCAGCGAGACAAGACACGTTTCACATTTAGTAGCATAACCGTTCTAATAGTAAAATTACTGTATTTTAATATCTTTATCAAATATAACGGTAAGAAAATTGTTGTGCAAAATAAATATTTGATATCTAAAAGAATGTATGTTATGTATTTCGCAATTTAAAAATGAGCTGACATCAAAGTTTGTTTGAAGTTTGCCATAAAACGATTTCTTATAGCATGCTCGTTCAAATTGTGTGTTAGAGAAAAGGATGGTAGCAAAAAATGTAAAAAAAAAATGGCATGCGGTTTTAAGATTATGCTAATTGACTATTGCCAGTGTATCGGGCACATTTCGAAATAAGTTTGGTTAACTTATTTTGTAATATAATTACATGAGAGAAAAAATTACGAAAAGCCTTGTGGAGTTACTAAGCTGGTTTGGAAATTTGTTATCCTTAATGTCGATAGAAGTGCATAGCTCATTAAAAGCGCTAACTTATGATATCATACTATATATGTATAGAGTGAGTTCCTCGAGGTCAAATTGAATGTACACCTAGCATCATATCGGTTACAGACTTAACGTTATGTACAAAGTAAACAATCATTATATTAAAGAATGCACAATTTTAGGGAAAACCTAGTAAAAACGGGTTTTTTTTTAAATTTATGACACAAGCTAATTCTAATAAGCATCATCAGACAAAACATCGTAAGTTTTACGAATAAAAGACAACATAATTCTAATTCTTAAGTTATAAATAAATGTCTACGTTTTTTCATTTTCTACTGGACGTAGGACGTAGGTAAATTAGCATTTTTTACTTATATTTGGTGCAGTAAATCCCAATGGAAATAAACTCAACAATAAGGAGCCGCCTATCTTGCTTAAATAGTTTAATGTTTCAATTCTAACAATGATCAACTTAAACTATTAATGATAGACTAAAACTTCCAAATATTCATTCGATGGAGTATTTTGAATTTTTATTAATAGTGTGATAATTTTACATCAAATGGTTCTAACCGATAGTTGCAAATGGTAAAATAATATTAGCGCAGAAATGTCTTTGACATTTATGTGATAAGTTTGCTTCTATAAATTATTTTCTCAATGTGTGGTGCCGATATAGAGATTAACTTTAGGTATATGTATGTAATATTTAATGCCGCGTTGTTACCAAATTCTCCTTTAAATCTTTCAAACAAAGCCCTAGGAGTCCCTTCGTCTCGAGGGATTGCCAATACTTCCCAAATAAATATCACGAACAAACTCTATTTACATTTTCTGCTTAATCTCATTTGGCAGACGTATGCATAATAAAATCGAATACGTCGATGAATAAATATCCTTCGGAGGGCAAGTTTGGATTGAAAACATAATCAGATTTTCCAAGTGGAACACAAATATACGTTTCCGACGAAACGCATTAAATGAGTCCACGGATGAATAATATAATAATACATTGTATCTTTTTCTGAGTGTTATGCTATGCTATAAAATATTCAGACGCTGTTTTGTGAAAGACCTTATTTCCTATCGGCATGAATTCAAAATAAAGAGAAGCATGCAATCTAGAATATATTAACAAAAACAAATATTTAGAATAAGTTTATTTACATATTTAAGTGAATGTATTCAATCTTATTTTTTTTTCTTAAAATAATTATAACGATATCGACAATCTAAAGTTTAAACGAACAAATTAATAGCTCACTTTTGCTCATTTTGCAACTGACAGTTTATAAGAAATAATAAATGAATTATTAATTAAAATCTGTTATAATTAAATAAAAACATTCGTTTATCGAAAAAAATGAGCTTCTGCTTTGTTTATTGTCAACAGAAGTTTTTCTGCGTGAACTGCTCTTTACTCAATTGCCCAACCTCTCTATTTTGTTTAAGAAAGTATGGATAGAAAAAGAGTGTGAGGATAGGACTATTGGTAAACTAATCGCTACCGTAACGCTCTTTATTTAAAAATCGGAGGGGTGGGAGGGAATTTTCAGACATCACAAACATTCATACCTTCGAAAAAATCGATTGAAAATGCTGTAACAAATAATTCTGTTAGATATTTAAAAACAAGTAGCATTTATAAGACTTTGTTTTCACTCTACTCTTAAATTTTGATCAAGCTTGCTAAAAGTTATCAAAATTCAAGCCGATTCAAAAGTATTTTGATAGTCTGTGAGACAAAAATACTTTTACGTTTCACAAAACTTTGTTTGGTCACCCGAGAAAGTTTTTGAGAGCTTTTTATATTGCCCAAAAAATATCGCTTCCATTCTTTTACATTGTTTGACAATGATTTGTGTTTGTTCCACTGAAAAGGAAAGGTGGATTATATTAAGAACAGAAGAAAAACAAATCATAAAGTGACGATGTTTTTCGTGTTATGGCAAAGAATACCTGAACGGGTGTATACTAAAAAAGCTTTAAGAGTAATTAAGATATTTAAATTAGTACTTATGTGAAACTAAGCTGCGGGGTCCTTGGGGTAGAGGTTAACGTCGTTTGCTTCCGTAACGGATCTCATGGTTCAAATCTTAAAACGTAGAGAAAATTTTCAATCGATTTTAATTCGAAAACATGGTTGTTTGTGATGACTAAAAATTCACTCACACCCTTCCAATTCTATAATAACGGGGCATAGCAAGATCGATTAGTTGACCACAAGTCTTGCCATATCTTTCAATTGTTATGAACCTCTTTGAAAAAGAAAGGATGAGCAACTGAGTAGAAAAAAATTCTCGTAGGAAAAAACTTTTGTTAAGGTACTTCCATTTTGTAGCCCTATACTCTACCCATTGAGAAGGGACATAAATTTGAAAAAAGCTTTTCCAGCGTTTCAATAATAATTGAAATGCTTATTTAATTAATTGACACACAAACGATGTTAATTATAAATAATCATATATTTTTTTAATTCGTCGCATTTTTATAGTATGGGCAGTTTTCACTAGTTAGTAGTTTTAAAAAATTCGTAATTATACATACGTATACTTTATATATACGTATACCTAATTAATTCAAAAGTTCTATAATCACAACGTCTCTCCGAAAAAACAAATTCTACAATTAGTTTCGTAAATCATATTTCACGGATCGAGTATAAGCCAAAATAAAAATAGCAAAGTTAGTAAATAGTTAGTCAGTTAAAAATAGTTAATTAATGTATTCATAATCGTAAAATTCAAACGGTTTTTATAATAAGTTCATAAAAAATATTGTCTTTCAAATCGAATGTAAGCGCTGATCGATTATTTATAATATTTATACTTAAAGAACAATTAATATGGTTAACACGTAGTGTCAGGTTCCGCAAGAGTATATTAAATCGAGTATTGACGATGTGGTGATGCCAAAACAGCTATCGAATATGATATACATACATATAATTTTAGTTGAACTTAATGGATCAATATTTGAATTCGTTTTTAAAAAGTAAATGTATATTAAGGAAATAATCTGGAATACATTGATAAAAAAAGAAAATTTTTTCGTTCATACACGAAATAATTATGCTATGAAGTTTGCGTCGAAAATAAATAGTTTCCCGAGATTGAAAAAATTTTGCAAAATACTTGTTACTTTTGGAATTTAAAATGATTCACGAAATAAGTAATTTAAAGACTAGAAGTAGACAGTTACTATTCCCCGAATAATATTTTAAATTACCTGTGACAGTGTGGTTCTTGGAGTCCGCATACCGCCCCGAAGGTCCTCGGTAGGCAGGAATCGTAGCAAGGCAAGTGAGCGATAGTCTACCTCCTGTGGCGAGCTTCAGAGCGGAAACTGCTACGCTAAGTTTCGTCGTAGAGGTAGCGAGAGTTTCACCGTTTTCTCTCTGATGTATTGAGATCGTAGGGACCGTCATGCTCTCGTCTACCTGAAAAAATCGTACGTGAAAATTGAAGAATTAGTTTGATATATGAGTTTAATTTATAGATATTGTAATAAAAACATTGTTAAATCGTTTCAAACGGAATAATAAAACAGCGACAACGTCAGTATTAACGAATATAATCAGGCATCTTATTTAATAACGTTTTAAAAAACATCTATTTAAATCTTCCCCGACCGAAATTATCGAATACCAATTGGAACGCCCAATGAATTACTTACTCTATTTGTAAAGCAACTTTAAAGATTTCGTTTTATTTTTAGTCGATTGAATTTCTGTGACAGAAATTAGCTAATTTAAGTGATTGAAGGAGTTTCAATATTAAATTTGAATCGTTAATTTTTGTACATTTTCACATGTTTTTTACATTTTTACTTAAAGTACACTTAAACGCCTGAAGGTGTCGAAAGGCGAAATCTAGGTTGTTAGTGACAAAGCATCTGGAAATGAACAAAATTTGAACGATTCAAATTTAATTATTAACTTTTTTTATTTTTTACGAAATATATAACTAAGGTATACCCCGAGCTTTTTTATTTATAATTTTGTAATTAAACGTTTTTTAAGATCAGCTTCTCATTATGTTTTGGCGTTAGTAATTATTTCATCCGTCTTAAATGTAAAATATTATCACTTTTGTATTATGTTGATAATGTTATATCGTTTAAGACTATGGCAATTCTGAAATAGAAAAAAATGAAAATCAGTTTTATGTATATAAAGAAACCAATGAAATATGATTGCTCAAATTTGATAGAAATCTCAAAACTTGTTTAAAGAAAACCACGATATTTTCAGTTCGTTTTCATTTGGCGATAAAAAAAATCTTAAAAACTACTTTCTGAGAAGCTGGATTGCTTTAACAATACAGCATTATGAGTTCGATTAGAAAACTTTTGCCTTTATTGTGTTTTTGTAATTCATAGAGGCAGGCATTGCTTTTTCGTCCAAGGTAATATGAAAAGTTTTAATTGAACGCGAATTTCAGGCGAGTAAAGTTGTTACGTTCACATTGTCAAATGTTTAAGTTGATATGTAGTTGCAAATTACGTTTTATAAATAGAAGTCTCAAGAATACTGTGTGAATGGAAACAATATTACTTAAATAAGAAACGCGTATCGTAAGTATTAAGTTTAATATTGTTTTATGTCAACCATTTGTGAAATACTTTTGTACGATTTTATATTCCAATATTGTTCAATACCTGAATTGTTTCAATTAAAAAAAGGTAAAGCTTGTCTGCAAAGAGTTTTATTGAAACAACAATTAATCTTCAGATCATTAAATTTGAATATGTAACAGTCCGAGATTGGTCAGTTAGTAAGCAACAAGGTTCTCAATAGTATAGATATATAGAAAGGGTCCAGTTTAAATCCTGTACCTTTAAGAAGTCTGTCTACATATGTCTGATTTTTATTAATAATATGAGAAATATTAAAAAAAAGATTTTCTAACATTAAATATGTTACACTCAGAAAAAATACTTATAATTTTATAATCTAGTTTAATTTTGAGTATAGACAAAAGTAAATAGCATTTGGGGTTTCCGTAAGCCGTCTAACATTAATATTTAAGGTATTTGACAAGACGATAGAATCTCGTTGTAATTATTTACGGCATCTCTTGAAAATATCTCCAGGCAATTTTAATGAGATGACGAAAGAGTTTGCATAAATGGCGATATTCTACAATACCGCTGGCGAGTTTAAAAACCTGGTTATTTTGTAAAACCCGGTTTCGTGATTCACAGTTTCACACAGTTTTTATTTCGTTGCCAAAAAGGTAAAAAATTCTATAATAACCGATAATCATAAAGGAAGTTCATTTTTAATGCATTTTCGAATAAATTAAAAAGGTTTTAGTGAAAAGGCTAATCAATAATATTATTAATACAAAAAAATATGGAATTTTACCATTTTCATCTGACATAAACTCGATCTATTTAAATGTAAAAATAGCTTATGAATGAGTTTGATAAACTTATATTCTATGCTTTTTATATTCCACGCTTAAAACATAATGTTGTTTCCAATCGTCAGTTAAGTATGTTCAAATTATTATTGCTATTTATTTAAACTCTTTCAACTATTTGGCAGGTAATTGAATAAGAAAACGTTAATTTAACCTTCACATACGACTTTATCTATAAAAATAAGATTTTTAACAAAAAGTCACATTAGAAAAACGACTTAAGACTTATAAAATAAATACACAATATATTAATAAACCTTGTTATGAAAGTTGTAACTAATTACAGTAAAAAGAGACATATTCCACCAATATTTCGTTCTACCAGTAGAATCCACTTAAATTAGTGTTGTATACAAGATAGTTTGTTATCAACATGACACGACGTAATTTGTAGAAAATTATTATTCATGATCTTTTCTAACAAAAAAAATAATTCAAGATTCTTAAGCTTTATCATAAATTGAACATAGGTTGAAGAAAACAAACCAATAAAATGGTATTTTAAAAATGTACATAAAAACATACTTTTTTGTATTTTGAGTAAGTTTATCCCTATAATACGGTAAAAATAGCATTACATATTTCAATACAAGTATTTAGTTCTACAACTTTTTAAAATCAGTTTATAGCTATTTTGGGGAATGCAATCGTCAGAACTATGTTCAAATTTGCATTTACTCAGCTATATATACTGGCTTAGAAGAGATGAAAAGTACATCTTGTTATTAACTCGAAAATCCTAATTTATATTACATTATAATAATGTAAAGTCTACTAAAGTATGCTATAATTTGTAATATAAATTAGGGTGTTAAAGTTAATAACAAGACGTATTGTGTATCTCTTCTAAGCCAGTATGCAGGCTTAAACATGGTTCTGACGATGGCATTTGTCTGCTGAAATAGCTATAAATTGATTTAAAAACAAATGTAAAACCAAAAAAAAAAAATTTTTTTACCGTATACAATGGAATTCTACTAAATAAATGCCAATTCAATCAATAAGTTTACCCTTAGCGGCAATACAAAAATCTGTCTGGCGTTTGGTTTATTTTGTTAAAATAGATTATAAAAAAATAGTCGGTGTATCATAGAAATTTAATAGAAAAATATTTGACAACCGAAATGAGGCCTTTTCACAATTTATGTAAAAAATAGGTGACAACGGTTGCCGACCTTTTTTCATTTTACTTTTCAAATTTATTTTATATCTAGCGTTTATGAAAAAAAAATGAAATGTTGCAATGCTTTTGTGAAAATTGTGAATCATACTAAAATGCTGGAGCGAGTGAAATATTCAAAGCTACATTGTTCAGTATTTGGTATTTTTAATAATAGATAATTTGTGCATCAATTTAGTGCAGATTAAATTTATTAAACTTTGGTAATTATTTATTTGAATTAAAACAAAGATTTTTCTATTATTTAACTCGATAATAAAAAACAAATAATCAAAAGCATTTTTAGCAAAAGTAAAAAAATACCCGCCCATCACATAATATTATTTCAATAACATATACGTTTGAACGACATACTTATCGACAACCTTTCAAAAACGTACGTCAAGATCACATGTGCTTATTGTTGGAATTTTTCTTTTATTAAGTTTCTATCATCTTATCTCATTAAAAGTTGTCTGAAGTTACAAAAGACAGAATGATGTATTAAGTCAAGCATTATTATTTTAAGTAAGCCCTCGCTTTTATTGATAACATGTGAAGTATAAATCTAACAAAAATATATTCTTAGAAGTTAAAAAGAATTATTTTACATTTAAAACTGTCATTATAATTTCATAGCTCTTGGGAAACCTGTACTGAAATTATTAAAGATTTCAATAATATTTTCACTATAGAAAATAAGATAATTATTAATTATTATGTAATTATATATTAATTATTATATAAATATATATTATATAAATATAAAGATAATTATTATTATAAAATCTATAAAACGCTAAATCATGTCAAGCTATGTGAATTATGACTCTTAATTAATGTGCATATTGGTTATAAAAGTGAATATTTCAGATTTCCTGTTACCTTTCTCCGTTGCAGTACTGCAGTTTTTTAGTTGATCCATTGCCATTGGTATCTATCTTATTTTAAAATGTTATTGATATAACCTCAAAAAACCTATGTGTATTATCATAAAAGATAAACGATTTCTGTTGTTTATCGCATAAAAAATTGTACATAAAAAACATATAAATAGGTTTTCCCTAGCAACCGGTAAAGGTTAAAATATCTTAAGAATGCCATGTCAACTACAGGTTTGTTACATTTAAATAAAAGTCGTTTATCTACATACTGAAAACACAAACAAGAAGAAAGGTTATAATATAAAGAGGTCATAAGAATACAATAAGTTACATGTGGATATTACAGTGATGTATATTATTATGTGATAAAATCCAACAATGTGATTGTGGTCTAAAAATTCCCAAGCGATATTAAGAAACATAATTGTATAAAAAAATATGTGTTTTGTAATACGTGGTTACGAAAAAACTGTGTAGTACGAAATAACCAGAAGAATCCAAACAAGGCGTGAAGTGGTATTGCGAAAATAAAAACAGAGAAATAAAATTAAACATTAGTATACCATAACTATTAATTATTCATTTTCAAAACGAAACCATTCATTTATTACCAGAAAAGTACGTGTTGGCACTCCGGGAGAGTAAACTGTTACAGAAATTCCCTTAAATTCAACAAGTATTCAGTAAAAATAGCTTTATTGATTGCGTTCTACCGAATGAAATATTTATTAAACCAGTTTCTTTATTGTATACCTTGTAAGGCTAAAACGATTGCTATTTTACTCTGTAATAAATATCGAGACTTAGATACATTACAAACACATCTAAAATGTATATTAAAAAGAAAAGTATGTCTATAAACTAATATTGATGAAAAATATCTCTAAATCAAGCATTTCGAAATTAAACAACAATTAGATGATGGTTAATTACTCAATATACTGATCAAAAAATGGAAACGATGTGGTTAGCCAAAAACCAAAATTTTCTTTAAATTTTTAAGATCAGATAGGATTTGTCAGAATGAATAAACATATTCGAAGATATCTTTGTAAATACAATTTCATAAAATAATGTATGACAATTCAAAGATTCAAGCCCCCTTGTAATCAAGCCGACTAATACACACAAATTAGTTCCCTTAAACGAGTAAAACTGTTATAATATTTGCAGTTAAACTCCATTTTCTTATTGAACTCTCAATTATTCTCATAAGTCTCATAAATCTTTGCATATTTTAAATGAAAAGATGCATAATATGCACTTTTTAGTGAAAGCAGTTGTTTCAGTCTGCTGTTCGGTACAATTATAACAAGTTCTCTTGATTATGTTAACCCTATACAAACAATAGAAAGAGGTAAAATAACGGCCCAGTTACGACACAATGCAAGTTTGCATATTAAAAGCGTGCAGTATTGCATTAGATATAATAAGGTGTCATTTTTTTATTGAGGAATTAAAGTCACTGTAGAGAGGTTGGTTTCAAGCGACTGAAAATGAAAATATTAGTGATACTAAAAAGAAAAATCCAAGATTAATGGCGCAAAATTTTGCATTGATATGCATCCAGCAATAGTTTACAAATCTTTTATTTTTTTACCTATTTAAAGTTACGGATAAAATACACAAAGACTTATGAGACAATGCATTAAACTATTTTTCTTACCGAGTTAATTTTCGATAATTTCAATTTGATTTGAATTATAATACGAACGTAGGTAAAGATAAAATAATGAAATGTCTTATTGAAAGTTCTTTTTATTTCCTTTATGGGACACCATTATAAAAGTAAACATATCAATTCGTGTAGATGGATAAAAGTTATTAAAACTTCAAAAAAAAATTTCGTCACCCCGTCATCGTCAAAACTGTATAAAAACAGATATTTGTTTGCCTATATCTTATTGGACTAATTAATAAGTGATGGGTGTTATCCTTCTTTAACATAACTTAAAATTTGATTTTCTGAGTTATCTTACCAAAAAAGTTGATCAAAAAAAAAGAACTAGCTACTCGTAGCGCGGTAATAATTTATCTATTTGGGTACTAAGAAAAATATATTTTACACACTTTTTACTGACACATTCAAAATAAAATTGTTTGTGCTAAAAACACCTTGATTAACATGCCGCATCACCATCTCCTGGAAAACTTGGGAACCTTCCATAAATGATATCTCACGAATTTTGCCATTTTTTGACCCCCTTTCCATATTTTTAAGGAATGCCTTGTGTGATATTTTTTTTTCCAAAATAAAAAATGTATTATATTGCTTCAAATTTTCACACCACATCCCTTCCGTCACAAGATGGACACACTGGTCAAAAGCTCTCCCTTGTGTAACATCATATATGGACGGCCCCTTAGATAGAAAGATCAATTTAATTCTAATTCACTCAATATATTCTACTGTGACGTCATAGTGGAATGTTGCAAAGGTGCACAAGGGTCTATGTAGCAATGAATGAAAAGGTGTCTAAGTGGTGGAAATCTGTGCATCCTGATAGTTGTCAATAATCTATAATGAGTACCTTAGGCGATTCATTCACCAGAGGTGTTTTCAATTGATTTGGACTATCTGTGCTGTCTTTTAAATAACAAATCCTGGGTGTGGTCGATTCAGTGACTGTTGAAGGAGTGGGGAGTGTTGTGGGCTTTGAGGTTGTGGTGGTGGTTATGGACTGAGGTTTCGAAATGGTTTGAGTTTGAGGGATTCGTTGTCTGTCACGGGCCTGGACTTGAGATGCAGGGCGCACATAAGTCCGAACAAGTGTGACATCGACCTGTTGAGAGTTATATTATACAATGAAGAAAACAAAAATGAAACACATACATTTATTTATATTCCACGACTAAGTAAAAATGTTACAGATATCCAGTCTTGTTTGAACATAATTGAGAACACTGTTGTAAAATAAGCACAACGTAAATTCTTTTTTTTAACAAGAAGAATGAGAGCAAGAAAGAAATAATTACTATTTACATTTCGTCAGGACAGAGTGCAGCACTTAAAACTCAATACATTTTAAGTCAATATTAGAAAGAAAAATAAAGTTATATTTTTCTGAATGTTGATTGGGAAAATCTATTTTTATTTTATTTTGATATACATGTATATATATTTTAGATAAATGAAAATATTTGCTAAAAATGAATATCTACTTTCTTATAAAGAGTATGAAGTTGAGTTCTATTATTAACTTGAAGTTAAATATGCAGATATATGTTAAAACAGATCGTTTACAATAATCAGAGAACTAAAAAAATACGCCAAAAAATTGTTAATGCCGATAAACTTTGGAAGAAAACAACAAATTTTTGGCATTGTCTGTGCCGACACGAATATACAGTTGTCTTACTACTTAACACGATCAAATTTCCTAATCTGTACCTTTTAATAAAATGTATAAATACCGGACCCTAGTGAATAATCCTTGGTGACTTTTTACATAACCTCAAAACAACCTATTTACATTTGTCTGATCAATGTAAAATATATTTTCTTGACTATTATTTGTAAACTTAATGTACATAACACTTAACAGTAAATTCGAACCGTTGTTTTGGTCAAATGAAACAAAATTTAAATGTCATGATATTATTTAAATTGATTCAAAAAAGTCTAACAAGAACTATTTTTTTAAATCTAGACAAAAGAAATTAAAATTATCTTTTACTGCTGTGAAAATTAAGACGAAAATAAGTGATTTACAAGAAAAAAGTCTTAAGTACTGTTTGCCTAATAAGAAATTGTGTAAAAAGTTTTACGTCTGAAGAATAATAATGCGTACTTTTGTTGAATAAAGTGATAAAATAGAATACGATATCTAGTGAATGGATGAGGTTTTTTGTTGAAATAAAATAAAAAAGATATTTGAGAATTTTCTTCAGTTGAGCACTTTGAAATTGAAAGACTGTTCTTATAATGTTATGTACATATAAACTAATTGCACCGGCTTGAACTGCTTTTAGATTCGTTTCTTCGCGAAAATTGCAAACTTCTACCGTAAGAACTATGAAAGCTCTCTAATTATAAATGCAAATTAAGCTCGCTTTGCTTCGCTATCCAAGGGTTAAAAATACCATTCTTGGTTGAAAAAAATGAACGGGTGAACCAAACTTCAACATTTAATCAGATGAAGATAGCGAATGAATTTACTGTCCATATAATGAAAGAAGTAAACCAGTAACCGTGTTAAAGGAATTTGTATTGGTCAGATTTTTTTTGCTTGAATATGAAATACTTCAACATATTGACATTCAGAAAATATAGATTAATGTATTATGGTAGATGGTATCTCGTTACCAAATATAAATTTCTGAATAAAAATTTAGCTTATAATTATTGTTTTGAACTGTCAAACTGCCAAACAAGTAAATTGTTTAACCTTCGGGTTCCTATAGGGCAGTGTCTGTCAATATTTTTTACTTCAAGGCACACTGGTGAACGGGACTTGTACCGCGGCATGCCAAATAAAAATGCTTTAAAAAGGGAACTTTGCCTTTAAAGAGAAAATGTGTCGCGTTGACCACTTTGTATAAACGTGACAAATATTTGTTTAAATTTGTAGATGTTGAATTTATTTAAAATTGAAGAAAATTTAAATGAATAGGCATTATTTAAAATTCACATTTTAAGACTACTTCCACCGCGGCATACCTGAGACTTCTTGCGGCACACAGTTTGGCAGACACTGCTATAGGGTGTATTCATATTGCACAATTCTTGTTATTTCAACCATTTGCCAAATATCAATAATATTCAACTGATATTTATTATAATCTTCAATAATACCTAAATAAATGCAATGCAAATATTACGCAAATTTGTCTGGGGTCCTATTTTAGACGTTTCAGTACTCAAGTGTTAACCATAATTCTGTGTCACAGTGAGTAGATTGTAAAAAAAATAACTTTCTAATTGAAAAAACATGCTAAAGGAACATAAAAAGTAGGGCCCAGCTAACAATCATAAAGTTTTCAAAACTAAAAACTTAAATGTTCCTTATTTTTATACACTTGACCAAAAACATAACCAAAATCTTTTTTTTCCTGAAAACTTATTCTTTTCATCGGTCATATAAGACGTCAGTTGCTACGGCATATTTATAAACTACTTGAAGAGGTAGATATAGCTTCTTTAACAGCCTTGCTTATTGTTTTTGTATATGAATCCCTGCTAATGTAATTATAATCATTATCTTTTGTTTCCTCAACTATCTTGACAAATAAATGTATGGTGTTTTATTTGCGTGCTCTGTAATGACTTGTTAAACAATTTACAATAAATATACAAGACATTTTTTTACTATATTGATCACAATGGATTATTTTATGTTTTATCAATGCACTCAACATGTTTTCCTCGCGTGTCACAATTGCAATACGAAAGGTGATATTCAATTACTTTTACTATTTTTTTCTTTAAAAGAAGTATCTGATTCCATTTAAAGTAGTCTTTTTACAAATGATTTTTAATGCAAAAGCCAGTCTGTTCAACATTTATAAAAAAAACCTTAACAGAATAAATGAACAACATAATATAAATGTAAGTGTAATAAAATTTCCCCATACGAATTCATATCAATTAGCTTGAAAGGCTTATTCATTAGCCACGGTAGACTTTTCAAAATCATACCACCTATTCTTGACCAATCAATCTAGCAATAATTAATCGATCACATACAACTCGACGACAGGGTGTGGAGGTATCAGGAGAGTTGGGGCGATAATAAGGTTACCTTCTCGCCGTTGACTAGCCACGTAATGTGGGGCGCGGGGTGGGCAGGGCTGGTCGTGCACGAGGCCTCGAGGGTGTCTCCCTCGGCGTAGAGGGGGGCCCCGAAAGTTATCCGGGGCACATGTCTTTGCGGCTCTGAAAGATAAGCGCAAATTGTTTCACGATAGCGAAATGAAAAACACTTAAGGGAAAATAAGCAATAAGTGGAAAAGCACGAGCTTTATTGATATTTTAAAGCGAAACGACTTGGTAATGGACGTAACGGTATGTAATTTGGGTAAATTGAATTTAAAGATATACAACAATATTGTAAACATAAGGGATTTTTCTATCTAAGCTTTCTCGACATCGTTTTATGATTAAAATAAATGTTGCGCGTCCCCTATGTGAGATAAAATTTATTGTTTTTTCAGAAAAGAAAATTGTAAATTATCGTCCCAATAGTTAAATAAAAAATATCGTTTACCATAAGAATAATTACAAGAGTTAAGAGAGTAGTAAAACAACAAACATATTTTTCACTTTAAATCCTGGTCTATTTAGATTTTAGTGCCAACTAAAGTACTTTAACTGTAATCTGTGATCGAAATTTATCCATCGAAAATTATTTTAAAAGTTTCAGACGAGAAAACATCTATGGTTTTATTTTTATTTAAAACGTTTTTGAATAAAACAAGTAAAAAGCTTAATTTTTTGGTCTTTTACACTATTCTGGGTTTTGTCATATCTAAAATTAGATTTTATCAGCAATAGAAATATCTATTTTTGATTAACACAAGGGTAGTTAAGTGTGTATAAAATAAGGACTGTATGATGTAAAATGTGTGGATAAAAATACGTGATAGATAGTATAAATTAATGAAAATTGAAACATTCATACAATTTAATTATGTACATGCAGCATTAAAATAGGATATAAAAAAATCAGATTCAAAACTTAAAACGTCACTTATTTGAGGAACATTATAGTTCCCAAAATTTATACTAAAAAATAATTTTCACAAAGCTGCCGCCAAACCCGTCGTAAACAATATTTTTTTTAAGTACCATTCCTAGGCGTAAGATGGCAGTGCTATGTTCACTTAACGTATTGATGTCGGATATTATTATTAGTTTTTATTAAGGAGGCTAGAGTACGTTGGAATAAATCAGTTTAATTTAAATTATAATTATTATTTATATTGGAGCTCTTGTTGAGAGTTAATTAGCCACCAATGTAGAAAGGGCTGAGAGATATCAAACAGTCCAATACAGTGACGGACAAAAAAATCAAACGGAGAAAAATAAGAGTCATCTAAATTGAAAAAATATGTACTTCAAGATTTCGGAATCTCAATTGAATTAAAATTACAAAATACCGCTTAAAGTTTAGATTTTAAAAAAATATCCACATATTGTTACTCAAATTATTTATTTAGCCATATTATAATAAGTATACGAAATCATGTGTTTTGTCAAACGGGAAAATTATGGATTATTTATTTAACAAAAAAACTTGAGTTGTCTATTTGCAAAGTTAACCATTTCCATTTGAATTTGCTTGTAAATACTCACGTATGTTCCATACACGCTTTTTTGTAGGTATTTTTAAATACATGAAAATAGACATAGTCAAATTTGGAAATAGGCGACTAAAGTGTTATCAACAAATATATATATATATAATCAAAAACTTTCAAGTTTAACAACACATGATTTTGTATAGTCATTAAATGCTAGCTAGAGGCGGTATATGCCTGTTCAAGGTTCAGAAAATTGACACGTGGAGATGTTGGAATTCGGCCGGATGGTAAAAAAATATTTCCGAAAATTTGAACAAACGAAAAACGATATTCATAATAAAGGTACAAGTATTATAGTGAATTTTTGATCAGTTAACAGCACGTGTCTGCTTTGTGATCTTATCGCTTTGACATCTACTGTAATATCTGATTTATTATTAATTTTTTGACATTTAAGCTAATAAAAGTATAATTTTTTTCCTGATAAAAATTTACTACGATAAAACTATCCTACAGAGAAAATATTTACAAATCCAAATCGTTATTCATATAAAATATAATTATCGTTTTTACATCGTGACTAAGAAACTAAACACAATATTTATCCAACCAATAAATTTACTGTGATTTTTTTTTTCCTCTAAATATTTTTTTCAATTAAAAAGAAAATTATAGTGACGCCGTGTTCATGCTGTTTGTGGGAATTGTCAAGAGTTTTAAATCCTAACCTTTTACCTAAAATTTTATTTTTATTTTGAAAAACATTTATCTTCTCTTTCAATGAGTCTCAATTAGTTGATTGGTATTTTGTGGTCTGTCTATAGTTGATTTGTTACCTTTTTTCAATTACTGGATTTGTATTTCAATACGATTGATTTTGCTATTGATTTACGTAAGTTATCTCAATATTAAATGCTTACTCTAGCTGAAGAAAATAGCTGATCATTTCTGGTGAGACACTATATAAAAAAAAGCTTCATTAATCATCAATATCTACCACCTCGAGTTTTGTCCTTTCATAAAAAACCCCTTTATTTGTTACTTGTAAGAGGCTCATTACATTAAAATTATAATAATTTTCACTTTTGAAGTATTCACTTCGAATTCTAAGTAGAAAAGCCTTACACTACAAGAATAAGAACAATTATTTTTAATTCCACATTATTTTTTAAGAGTTGGACTGATTTTGTTCACTAGTAGAGAATAATGTAGAATCAGTACAAAAAGTTTTTACAATCAGTATCAAGTAGAATCAAATAAAACAGTAGAATCAGTAGAATCAAGTAGAATCAATTTACAGTAGAATCAATTTACAAGAAGAAGAAGATTTAGTAGAATCAATCAGTAGAATCAATTCACAAGTAGAATCAGTACAAAAAAAAATACCACACACACTTATATTATCTTAACATTAATAGCCGATAAGGTCCGTCTGTAAGGACGTCCGCAGTAAGGTACAGACCAATGATTTAGATTTATTCTGAACAGCACATTTTTGAAATGTTGTTCTATCCAATGGGAGCGGCTTATTTTAAACCGGGCGTGAATGTTCTGATATCGCCACGTTTGAAAATTTGATATTTCTTGGTGTAGAGCTAAAGTATTGTATCACCATACATCATAATATTCGAATAATCAAAGACTTTAATTCGACTATTGCAAACTATGATTATAGGGCTATCGAAATGAATCGTCTGATCGTGTGAGTCGATGTGAGACTAATATTTTTTGGAGCGGATTTGATCAATTGAATCATAATGATGAATCTTTTCACGTCTGACCTTGAAAATCTGTTAGAATTCTTTAATCTATATATTAATAGTCGATAAAATAATCACTCGCTTTTCACTTTTCACTTTTTACTTTTTACTTTTTACTTTTTACTTTTTACTTTTTACTTTTTACTTTTCACTTTTCACAAATGTGTGCGTACTGATGTCCTCGGGTCTTTTTCTTCTTTTACGAAATGTATTTGTGAACGTATTTGAAAATTAGTTGAATAAAATATATATACTACGAAAAATGATTGTTAGCAAACTTGAACATTATTCCAAAAATTCAATAATTTGCAATTTAAAAACTGCAGGGCTGTCGATATATGCGCCGAGGTCGATTTATGGTACTATGAAAAATGATTGTTAGCAAACTTGAACATTATTCCAAATATTAAACAATTTACGAAATTTCTGCTACTACGAAAAATGGTTGTTAGCAAACTTGAACATTATTCTAAATATTAAATAATTTACGAAATTTCTGCTCCTACGAAAAATGGTTGTTAGCAAACTTGAACATTATTCCAAATAGTAAATAATTTACGAAATTTCTGCTCCTACGAAAAATGGTTGTTAGCAAACTTGAACATTATTCCAAAAATTAAATAATTTACGAAATTTCGGCTACTACGAAAAATGGTTGTTAGCAAACTTTAACATTATTCCAAAAATTAAATAATTTACGAAATTTCGGCTACTACGAAAAATGGTTGTAAGCAAACTTGAACATTATTCCAAATATTAAATAATTTACGCAATTTCTGCTCCTACGAAAAATGGTTGTTAGCAAACTTGAACATTATTCTAAATATTAAATAATTTACGAAATTTCTGCTCCTACGAAAAATGGTTGTTAGCAAACTTGAACATTATTCCAAAAATTAAATAATTTACGAAATTTCGGCTACTACGAAAAATGGTTGTTAGCGAACTTTAACATTATTCCAAAAATTAAATAATTTACGAAATTTCGGCTACTACGAAAAATGGTTGTTAGCAAACTTGAACATTATTCCAAATATTAAATAATTTACGCAATTTCTGCTCCTACGAAAAATGGTTGTTAGCAAACTTGAACATTATTCTAAATATTAAATAATTTACGAAATTTCTGCTCCTACGAAAAATGGTTGTTAGCAAACTTTAACATTATTCCAAAAATTAAATAATTTACGAAATTTCGGCTACTACGAAAAATGGTTGTAAGCAAACTTGAACATTATTCCAAATATTAAACAATTTACGAAATTTCTGCTACTACGAAAAATGGTTGTTAGCAAACTTGAACATTATTCCAAATATTAAATAATTTACGAAATTTCTGCTACTACGAAAAATGGTTGTTAGCAAACTTAAACATTATACCAAATATTAAATAATTTAAGAAATTTCTGCTATTACGAAAAATGATTGTTAGCAAACTTGAACATTATTCCAAAAATTCAATTATTTACGAAATTTCTGCTACTACGAAAAATGGTTGTTAGCAAACTTAAACATTATTCCAAAAATTAAATAATTAACGAAATTTCTGCTACTACAAAAAGTGGTTGTTAGCAAACTTAAAAATTATTCCAAAATATAATTTACGAAATTTCTGCTACTACGAAAAATGATTGTTAGCAAACTTGAACATTATTCCAAAAGTTCAATAATTTACGAAATTTCTGCTACTACGAAAAATGGTTGTTAGCAAACTTAAACATTATTCCAAAAATTCAATAATTTACAGAATTTTTGCTACTACGAAAAATGTTTGTTAGCAAACTTAAACATTATTCCAAAAATTAAATAATTTATCAAATTTCTGCTACTACGAAAAATGTTTGTTTGCAAATTTGAACATTATTCCAAATATCAAATAATTTACGAAATTTCTGCTACTACGAAAAATGGTTGTTAGCAAACTTAAACATTATTCCAAAAATTTAATAATTTACGAAATTTCTGCTACTACGAAAAATGGTTGTTAGCAAACTTAAACATTATTCCAAAAATTAAATAATTTATCAAATTTCTGCTACTACGAAAAATGTTTGTTTGCAAATTTGAACATTATTCCAAATATCAAATAATTTACGAAATTTCTGCTACTACGAAAAATGGTTGTTAGCAAACTTAAACATTATTCCAAAAATTTAATAATTTACGAAATTTCTGCTACTACGAAAAATGGTTGTTAGCAAACTTAAACATTATTGCAAAAATTAAATAATTTACGAAATTTCTGCTACTTCGAAAAATGGTTGTTAGCAAACTTAAACATAATTCTTTAAATTAAATAATTAACGAGGTCGATTTATGCTTCTTCGAAAAATGATTGTTAGCAAATTTAAACATTATTCCAAAAATTAAATAATTTACAATTTAAATACTGCAGGGCAGGGCTGTCGATATATGCCCCGAGATATATTTCTTTTACTATCAGAATTTCTGGCTTATTCAATAAATTGGTTTGTAATTTATTTTTCACGCCAGTAAATTTTCTGACTACTTTAAAATGCAACAAAAATCTCACGTTGCTGGGCAACGGGCTTACAGCTAGTCTATATATTAATAGCCGATAAGGTCTGAGTGTCAGTATGTTTGGACGTCCATTTCACACCTTCCATTTCTCCACTTTTTTATTCATACTAAATTTATATATTAAAAGTCGATAAAATAATCACTCGCTTTTCACTTTTCACAAATGTGTGCGTACTGATGATGTCCTCGAGACATCTTCTTCTTCTACGAAATGTATTTTGTTTGCGTACATTTTCAAATTAATAGATAATGAAATGAAATAAAATATAATTCAATAATTTGCAATTTAAAAACTGCAGGGCTGTCGATATATGCGCCGTGGTCGATTTATGGTACTATGAAAAATGATTGTTAGCAAACTTAAACTTTATTCCAAAAGTTGAATTTTTTACGAAATTTATGCTACTACGAAAAATGGTTGTTAGCAAACTTAAACATTATTCCAAATATTAAATAATTTACGAAATTTATGCTACTACGAAAAATGGTTGTAAGTAAACTTAAACATTATTCCAAAAATTCAATAATTTACAAAATTTCTGCTTCTACGAAAAATGGTTGTTAGCAAACTTGAACATTATTCCAAAAATTGAATATTTTACGAAATTTATGCTACTACGAAAAATGGTTGTTAGCAAACTTAAACATTATTCCAAATATTAAATAATTTACGAAATTTATGCTACTACGAAAAATGGTTGTTAGCAAACTTAAACATTATTCCAAAAATAAAATATTTTACGAAATTTCTGCTACTACGAAAAATGGTTGTTAGCAAACTTAAACTTTATTCCAAAAGTTCAATAATTTACGAAATTTATGCTACTACGAAAAATGGTTGTTAGCAAACTTAAACATTATTCCAAATATTAAATAATTTACGAAATTTATGCTACTACGAAAAATGGTTGTAAGTAAACTTAAACATTATTCCAAAAATTCAATAATTTACGAAATTTCTGCTTCTACGAAAAATGGTTGTTAGCAAACTTAAACTTTATTCCAAAAGTTCAATAATTTACGAAATTTATGCTACTACGAAAAATGGTTGTTAGCAAACTTAAACACTATTCCAAATATTAAATAATTTACGAAATTTATGCTACTACGAAAAATGGTTGTAAGCAAACTTGAACATTATTCCAAAAATTCAATAATTTACGAAATTTCTGCTACTACGAAAAATGGTTGTTAGCAAACTTAAACTTTATTCCAAAAATTGAATATTTTACGAAATTTATGCTACTACGAAAAATGGTTGTTAGCAAACTTAAACATTATTCCAAAAATTGAATATTTTACGAAATTTATGCTACTACGAAAAATGGTTGTTAGCAAACTTAAACTTTATTCCAAAAATTGAATATTTTACGAAATTTATGCTACTACGAAAAATGGTTGTTAGCAAACTTAAACTTTATTACAAAAGTTCAATAATTTACGAAATTTATGCTACTACGAAAAATGGTTGTTAGCAAACTTAAACATTATTCCAAATATTAAATAATTTACGAAATTTATTCTACTACGAAAAATGGTTGTTAGCAAACTCAAACTTTATTCCAAAAATTGAATATTTTACGAAATTTATGCTACTACGAAAAATGGTTGTTAGCAAACTTAAACATTATTCCAAAAATTCAATAATTTACGAAATTTCTGCTTCTACGAAAAATGGTTGTTAGCAAACTTAAACTTTATTCCAAAAATTGAATATTTTACGAAGTTTATGCTACTACGAAAAATGGTTGTTAGCAAACTTAAACATTATTCCGAATATTAAATAATTTACGAAATTTATGCTACTACGAAAAATGGTTGTTAGCAAACTTGAACTTTATTCCAAAAATTCAATAATTTACGAAATTTCTGCTACTACGAAAAATGGTTGTTAGCAAACTCAAACTTTATTCCAAAAATTGAATATTTTACGAAATTTATGCTACTACGAAAAATGGTTGTTAGCAAACTTAAACATTATTCCAAATATTAAATAATTTACGAAATTTATGCTACTACGAAAAATGGTTGTTAGCAAACTCAAACTTTATTCCAAAAATTGAATATTTTACGAAATTTATGCTACTACGAAAAATGGTTGTTAGCAAACTTAAACTTTATTCCAAAAGTTGAATTTTTTACGAAATTTATGCTACTACGAAAAATGGTTGTTAGCAAACTTAAACATTATTCCAAATATTAAATAATTTACGAAATTTATGCTACTACGAAAAATGGTTGTTAGCAAACTTAAACATTATTCCAAATATTAAATAATTTACGAAATTTATGCTACTACGAAAAATGGTTGTTAGCAAACTTGAACTTTATTCCAAAAATTCAATAATTTACGAAATTTCTGCTACTACGAAAAATGGTTGTTAGCAAACTTAAACTTTATTCCAAAAGTTCAATAATTTACGAAATTTATGCTACTACGAAAAATGGTTGTTAGCAAACTTAAACATTATTCCAAATATTAAATAATTTACGAAATTTATGCTACTACGAAAAATGGTTGTTAGCAAACTCAAACTTTATTCCAAAAATTGAATATTTTACGAAATTTCTGCTACTACGAAAAATGGTTGTTAGCAAACTTAAACTTTATTCCAAAAGTTGAATTTTTTACGAAATTTATGCTACTACGAAAAATGGTTGTTAGCAAACTTAAACATTATTCCAAATATTAAATAATTTACGAAATTTATGCTACTACGAAAAATGGTTGTTAGTAAACTTAAACATTATTCCAAAAATTCAATAATTTACAAAATTTCTGCTTCTACGAAAAATGGTTGTTAGCAAACTTGAACATTATTCCAAAAATTGAATATTTTACGAAATTTATGCTACTACGAAAAATGGTTGTTAGCAAACTTAAACATTATTCCAAATATTAAATAATTTACGAAATTTATGCTACTACGAAAAATGGTTGTTAGCAAACTTAAACATTATTCCAAAAATAAAATATTTTACGAAATTTCTGCTACTACGAAAAATGGTTGTTAGCAAACTTAAACTTTATTCCAAAAGTTCAATAATTTACGAAATTTATGCTACTACGAAAAATGGTTGTTAGCAAACTTAAACATTATTCCAAATATTAAATAATTTACGAAATTTATGCTACTACGAAAAATGGGTGTTAGTAAACTTAAACATTATTCCAAAAATTCAATAATTTACGAAATTTCTGCTTCTACGAAAAATGGTTGTTAGCAAACTTAAACTTTATTCCAAAAGTTCAATAATTTACGAAATTTATGCTACTACGAAAAATGGTTGTTAGCAAACTTAAACACTATTCCAAATATTAAATAATTTACGAAATTTATGCTACTACGAAAAATGGTTGTAAGCAAACTTGAACATTATTCCAAAAATTCAATAATTTACGAAATTTCTGCTACTACGAAAAATGGTTGTTAGCAAACTTAAACTTTATTCCAAAAATTGAATATTTTACGAAATTTATGCTACTACGAAAAATGGTTGTTAGCAAACTTAAACATTATTCCAAAAATTGAATATTTTACGAAATTTATGCTACTACGAAAAATGGTTGTAAGCAAACTTAAACTTTATTCCAAAAATTGAATATTTTACGAAATTTATGCTACTACGAAAAATGGTTGTTAGCAAACTTAAACTTTATTACAAAAGTTCAATAATTTACGAAATTTATGCTACTACGAAAAATGGTTGTTAGCAAACTTAAACATTATTCCAAATATTAAATAATTTACGAAATTTATTCTACTACGAAAAATGGTTGTTAGCAAACTCAAACTTTATTCCAAAAATTGAATATTTTACGAAATTTATGCTACTACGAAAAATGGTTGTTAGCAAACTTAAACATTATTCCAAAAATTCAATAATTTACGAAATTTCTGCTTCTACGAAAAATGGTTGTTAGCAAACTTAAACTTTATTCCAAAAATTGAATATTTTACGAAGTTTATGCTACTACGAAAAATGGTTGTTAGCAAACTTAAACATTATTCCAAATATTAAATAATTTACGAAATTTATGCTACTACGAAAAATGGTTGTTAGCAAACTTGAACTTTATTCCAAAAATTCAATAATTTACGAAATTTCTGCTACTACGAAAAATGGTTGTTAGCAAACTCAAACTTTATTCCAAAAATTGAATATTTTACGAAATTTATGCTACTACGAAAAATGGTTGTTAGCAAACTTAAACATTATTCCAAATATTAAATAATTTACGAAATTTATGCTACTACGAAAAATGGTTGTTAGCAAACTCAAACTTTATTCCAAAAATTGAATATTTTACGAAATTTATGCTACTACGAAAAATGGTTGTTAGCAAACTTAAACTTTATTCCAAAAGTTGAATTTTTTACGAAATTTATGCTACTACGAAAAATGGTTGTTAGCAAACTTAAACATTATTCCAAATATTAAATAATTTACGAAATTTATGCTACTACGAAAAATGGTTGTTAGCAAACTTAAACATTATTCCAAATATTAAATAATTTACGAAATTTATGCTACTACGAAAAATGGTTGTTAGCAAACTTGAACTTTATTCCAAAAATTCAATAATTTACGAAATTTCTGCTACTACGAAAAATGGTTGTTAGCAAACTTAAACTTTATTCCAAAAGTTCAATAATTTACGAAATTTATGCTACTACGAAAAATGGTTGTTAGCAAACTTAAACATTATTCCAAATATTAAATAATTTACGAAATTTATGCTACTACGAAAAATGGTTGTTAGCAAACTCAAACTTTATTCCAAAAATTGAATATTTTACGAAATTTATGCTACTACGAAAAATGGTTGTTAGCAAACTTAAACTTTATTCCAAAAGTTGAATTTTTTACGAAATTTATGCTACTACGAAAAATGGTTGTTAGCAAACTTAAACATTATTCCAAATATTAAATAATTTACGAAATTTATGCTACTACGAAAAATGGTTGTTAGTAAACTTAAACATTATTCCAAAAATTCAATAATTTACAAAATTTCTGCTTCTACGAAAAATGGTTGTTAGCAAACTTGAACATTATTCCAAAAATTGAATATTTTACGAAATTTATGCTACTACGAAAAATGGTTGTTAGCAAACTTAAACATTATTCCAAATATTAAATAATTTACGAAATTTATGCTACTACGAAAAATGGTTGTTAGCAAACTTAAACATTATTCCAAAAATAAAATATTTTACGAAATTTCTGCTACTACGAAAAATGGTTGTTAGCAAACTTAAACTTTATTCCAAAAATTGAATATTTTACGAAATTTATGCTACTACGAAAAATGGTTGTTAGCAAACTTAAACATTATTCCAAAAATTGAATATTTTACGAAATTTATGCTACTACGAAAAATGGTTGTTAGCAAACTTAAACTTTATTCCAAAAATTGAATATTTTACGAAATTTATGCTACTACGAAAAATGGTTGTTAGCAAACTTAAACTTTATTACAAAAGTTCAATAATTTACGAAATTTATGCTACTACGAAAAATGGTTGTTAGCAAACTTAAACATTATTCCAAATATTAAATAATTTACGAAATTTATTCTACTACGAAAAATGGTTGTTAGCAAACTCAAACTTTATTCCGAAAATTGAATATTTTACGAAATTTATGCTACTACGAAAAATGGTTGTTAGCAAACTTAAACATTATTCCAAAAATTCAATAATTTACGAAATTTCTGCTTCTACGAAAAATGGTTGTTAGCAAACTTAAACTTTATTCCAAAAATTGAATATTTTACGAAGTTTATGCTACTACGAAAAATGGTTGTTAGCAAACTTAAACATTATTCCAAATATTAAATAATTTACGAAATTTATGCTACTACGAAAAATGGTTGTTAGCAAACTTGAACTTTATTCCAAAAATTCAATAATTTACGAAATTTCTGCTACTACGAAAAATGGTTGTTAGCAAACTTAAACTTTATTCCAAAAGTTCAATAATTTACGAAATTTATGCTACTACGAAAAATGGTTGTTAGCAAACTTAAACATTATTCCAAATATTAAATAATTTACGAAATTTATGCTACTACGAAAAATGGTTGTTAGCAAACTCAAACATTATTCCAAAAATTGAATATTTTACGAAATTTATGCTACTACGAAAAATGGTTGTTAGCAAACTTAAACATTATTCCAAATATTAAATAATTTACGAAATTTATGCTACTACGAAAAATGGTTGTTAGCAAACTTAAACTTTATTCCAAAAGTTGAATTTTTTACGAAATTTATGCTACTACGAAAAATGGTTGTTAGCAAACTTAAACATTATTCCAAATATTAAATAATTTACGAAATTTATGCTACTACGAAAAATGGTTGTTAGTAAACTTAAACATTATTCCAAAAATTCAATAATTTACAAAATTTCTGCTTCTACGAAAAATGGTTGTTAGCAAACTTGAACATTATTCCAAAAATTGAATATTTTACGAAATTTATGCTACTACGAAAAATGGTTGTTAGCAAACTTAAACATTATTCCAAATATTAAATAATTTACGAAATTTATGCTACTACGAAAAATGGTTGTTAGCAAACTTAAACATTATTCCAAAAATTAAATATTTTACGAAATTTCTGCTACTACGAAAAATGGTTGTTAGCAAACTTAAACTTTATTCCAAAAGTTCAATAATTTACGAAATTTATGCTACTACGAAAAATGGTTGTTAGCAAACTTAAACATTATTCCAAATATTAAATAATTTACGAAATTTATGCTACTACGAAAAATGGTTGTTAGTAAACTTAAACATTATTCCAAAAATTCAATAATTTACGAAATTTCTGCTTCTACGAAAAATGGTTGTTAGCAAACTTGAACTTTATTCCAAAAATTCAATAATTTACGAAATTTCTGCTACTACGAAAAATGGTTGTTAGCAAACTTAAACTTTATTCCAAAAGTTCAATAATTTACGAAATTTATGCTACTACGAAAAATGGTTGTTAGCAAACTTAAAAATTATTCCAAATATTAAATAATTTACGAAATTTATGCTACTACGAAAAATGGTTGTAAGCAAACTCAAACTTTATTCCAAAAATTGAATATTTTACGAAATTTATGCTACTACGAAAAATGGTTGTTAGCAAACTTAAACATTATTCCAAATATTAAATAATTTACGAAATTTATGCTACTACGAAAAATGGTTGTTAGTAAACTTAAACATTATTCCAAAAATTCAATAATTTACAAAATTTCTGCTTCTACGAAAAATGGTTGTTAGCAAACTTGAACATTATTCCAAAAATTGAATATTTTACGAAATTTATGCTACTACGAAAAATGGTTGTTAGCAAACTTAAACATTATTCCAAATATTAAATAATTTACGAAATTTATGCTACTACGAAAAATGGTTGTTAGCAAACTTAAACATTATTCCAAAAATTAAATATTTTACGAAATTTCTGCTACTACGAAAAATGGTTGTTAGCAAACTTAAACTTTATTCCAAAAGTTCAATAATTTACGAAATTTATGCTACTACGAAAAATGGTTGTTAGCAAACTTAAACATTATTCCAAATATTAAATAATTTACGAAATTTATGCTACTACGAAAAATGGTTGTTAGTAAACTTAAACATTATTCCAAAAATTCAATAATTTACGAAATTTCTGCTTCTACGAAAAATGGTTGTTAGCAAACTTAAACTTTATTCCAAAAGTTCAATAATTTACGAAATTTATGCTACTACGAAAAATGGTTGTTAGCAAACTTAAACACTATTCCAAATATTAAATAATTTACGAAATTTATGCTACTACGAAAAATGGTTGTAAGCAAACTTGAACATTATTCCAAAAATTCAATAATTTACGAAATTTCTGCTACTACGAAAAATGGTTGTTAGCAAACTTAAACTTTATTCCAAAAATTGAATATTTTACGAAATTTATGCTACTACGAAAAATGGTTGTTAGCAAACTTAAACATTATTCCAAATATTAAATAATTTACGAAATTTATTCTACTACGAAAAATGGTTGTTAGCAAACTTAAACACTATTCCAAATATTAAATAATTTACGAAATTTATGCTACTACGAAAAATGGTTGTAAGCAAACTTGAACATTATTCCAAAAATTCAATAATTTACGAAATTTCTGCTACTACGAAAAATGGTTGTTAGCAAACTTAAACACTATTCCAAATATTAAATAATTTACGAAATTTATGCTACTACGAAAAATGGTTGTAAGCAAACTTGAACATTATTCCAAAAATTCAATAATTTACGAAATTTCTGCTACTACGAAAAATGGTTGTTAGCAAACTTAAACTTTATTCCAAAAATTGAATATTTTACGAAATTTATGCTACTACGAAAAATGGTTGTTAGCAAACTTAAACATTATTCCAAATATTAAATAATTTACGAAATTTATTCTACTACGAAAAATGGTTGTTAGCAAACTTAAACACTATTCCAAATATTAAATAATTTACGAAATTTATGCTACTACGAAAAATGGTTGTAAGCAAACTTGAACATTATTCCAAAAATTCAATAATTTACGAAATTTCTGCTACTACGAAAAATGGTTGTTAGCAAACTTAAACTTTATTCCAAAAATTGAATATTTTACGAAATTTATGCTACTACGAAAAATGGTTGTTAGCAAACTTAAACTTTATTTCAAAAGTTCAATAATTTACGAAATTTATGCTACTACGAAAAATGGTTGTTAGCAAACTTAAACATTATTCCAAATATTAAATAATTTACGAAATTTATTCTACTACGAAAAATGGTTGTTAGCAAACTCAAACTTTATTCCAAAAATTGAATATGTTACGAAATTTATGCTACTACGAAAAATGGTTGTTAGAAAACTTGAACATTATTCCAAATATTAAATAATTTACGAAATTTCTGCTCCTACGAAAAATGGTTGTAAGCAAACTTGAACATTATTCAAAATATTAAATAATTTACGAAATTTCTGCTCCTACGAAAAATGGTTGTTAGCAAACTTGAACATTATTCCAAAAATTCAATAATTTACGAAATTTCTGCTACTACGTAAAATGGTTGTTAGCAAACTTAAACATTATTCCAAATATTAAATAATTTACGAAATTTATGCTACTACGAAAAATGGTTGTTAGCAAACTTAAACTTTATTCCAAAAATTGAATATTTTACGAAATTTATGCTACTACGAAAAATGGTTGTTAGCAAACTTAAACTTTATTCCAAAAAGTCAATAATTTACGAAATTTCGGCTACTACGAAATATGGTTGTTAGCAAACTTAAACTTTATTCCAAAAATTGAATATTTTACGAAATTTATGCTACTACGAAAAATGGTTGTTAGCAAACTTAAAAATTATCCCAAAAATTAATTATTTTACGAAATTTATGCTACTACGAAAAATGGTTGTTAGCAAACTTAAACTTTATTCCAAATATTAAATAATTTACGAAATTTCTGCTTACTATAAAAATAAAATAAATTAAAATAAAATAAAATAACATAAAATAAAATAAAATAACATAAAATAAAATAAAATAAAATAAAATAAAATAAAATAAAATAAAATAAAATAAAATAAAATAACACAACATAACATAACATAAAATAAAATAAAATAAAATAAAATAAAGTAAAATAAAATAAAATACAATGCAACAAAACACAATGCAACAAAAATCTCACGTTGCTGGGCAACGGGCTTACAGCTAGTATATATAAATATGTTAATTTGCATTTTTTCGACCAGCTTCCGATCATTTTTTATGCCATATAAAAAATGTGTAATTTTACCTTTTAATTACATTTCTGAGAATAATTTATAGATCAATTGAACTATCTTCTCCTTTCAGATGTTATTGCTTAAAATAATTGTTTTTTTAAAGAAAAATAATAAAGAAATCTTACAAACTACGATCGGAAAAAAAAAGTTAATAATTTTTATAGCCTTCAGAAGTTCTTTCCGGTTTCTCATGAAGCTACTGGTATGAACTGCTAGCAGTTTATATAACAATATAAATATAATATTTTTTGACTTGTAAGAAACTTCTGATATCCGTTGGGTTACACTCTTCCGCTGTTTCTTCATAACATATAACATACAGTAAGAATTTAGTGGAAGAATATAACACAACTACAGAGACGAATTAGGATATTCTTACTGATATATAACTGACAAATAACTGTAACCCCATTTGCCATGATAATATATTATGTCCATTTCAAAAAAGTTTGGATAGCCTTTCAATTAGGGCCTCTAATCCCGGGATTCAGTCCAATATTGTGATTCCGAAATCTCGGCATTATATTAGTACTAATTCTGGGATTTTGAGATTTTCGGGACAGGAGCTGCAATGTTCTAAAAAAGTTATTGAATATAGACAAGAAGAAATTTACTAAAAAATGTCGATTTTTTTTTCATTTTGGCAATTTCGTAAATTCATGGTTTTTGGATTTGGAAATTTTGGGAAGAGCTTAAAAAAGAAAGGTCTCGCGTGTTTTTATTTTGGCAATCCGGTATATTCGGAAATATTTCACTTCTTTAGACAGGACTTGTGTTAATCTAATCGCTGTCGCTACAATCTGTTATCTTAGGAATGAAAAAATGGGAAGGAGTTTTTAGACAGTTAACCGCAAACATCGATGCCTTCGAACAGAAATTGATAAATCGGTTGAAAAAATGCTGTTCGTACTGGGATTTGATTCCTTGAGATCCATCAAGAAATTTAACGACGTTATCAACTGTGCTACAGACCCGACGCATTTTGAAATTACAGGTACAATTTTACGTTAAGATAACAGATTGTGTTCGTATTCAATGTATGAACTAAACTTACGCATTTGGCCAATATTGATTCTTGACTCGGTATATTGTGTGCTTGACTTGAAAGCATTCTCGGATAAAATTGAAGACGTAACTGTAATCCGCCTCTGGGCTCGAGACTTGTACTCCGGCTCGAGTTTGTCTCGCAAACATGGCCGTTATTGAATTGTGAAATTTCTCGCCCGAATCCGGAGGCACAAAAGCGCCCAATATTTTATTCATAACACGGAGTCGCGGGCGGGCGAGGGCGTCGGAGATGTTGGGATACGGCATTTAAGTGATGCTCCTCACACCGCCACCGCCCATGACGCAATGTCAATAGATCGGCAGGAATAAATAGGAACAAGAGAATATATCTCAATTAAGCCTCTCAGTATGAAATTAATTTGAAAGAACAATAAAAAAAAATCCTTTGTGAACTCAACAAATGTAAAGTAAAGTAAAGCTAGAAGATTATTTGTATGTATTATAATGAATTATTGTAAGAAATTCACCCACACTCTTCATATAAAGAGATAAAGCACAGTGGGGTAGGTGTAGTAAAGGGAAGACTATTAGTCATCTAAACAATTTTGAAACCGAATATGGATATGTCCCACCACTAGTTAAAGACAATTACAAGTCAAAAAATTGACATTTTGAGTTCATAATGCAGAAAGGTAAGAATATTTTGATTTACATTGTAAAAAAATGGTTTAATTAATGAACTAGTGGCTGCGAAAAACGATCTAATTAAATTAGTTTTCTATATGTACCGTTACTTAAAAAAAAGGTTTATACGAATGTGTAGTTTTGGTCAGATAACTGTGCTGGGCAATATATAATTATGAATATATATTATTAAGTTATACCGAAGAGGCTTAAGAACATGGTAAGCAATCAAAATCACGTTTAGTTAAGATCGTATGAATCTTTAAATTCAATTATCTCAGAATGTCATTTTTGACTTGTTATTGTTAAATTAAGGGTGCAATGTGTATGCGAGAAAAAATGAAACATCGTAATAATAAATGTAAGGCATCTAATTAACCGTCGAAAGCAACCAACTGGTTTTTGGTTTTTTCCAAATAAACAAATCAGTTAACCGGTTTAAACCGGATCTATTTTCATAAAACCAATATTGTAGTACCACACAAAGCAATATTACAAAACAAAAAAGTATAGAGCATTTTGATAATTTAAATATAAACTAATAAGATGCATTAAAATATAAAATGATTTATTTTATTTTCTCATCCAAGTCCGCTCCTAATGTAAAGCATATGGACTTCAAATGAAGCTTATCCGAGCATTTTTTTTTTCAAAAATGCTGTTTGTACTGGCACTTGAATCTGTGAGATTCAACACGGAAATCAACGACGTTCTTGGAACGGAACCAATATATGAATAGTTGTGTACAAATCCATTGGACTAAATTTGAGGTTTTCAATGAACCCCAGATAACCGTGCAAAATAAACCGGTTTTTCTTAAAACAGGGAGTAAACCGGTTAACCGGTTAAGCCGGGTTGGAAGCTAATACGTGAATTTTGATGAAATACATTACATAATAATATCATAATGAACTTGTTTGAGAATTAAAACCATTGAATGTAAGAACATGTAAGATGAAAGTCCCTGAGATGAAACGTCGAAGCAGAAAGGAAAATATTGATGAATTTATTATGAAAAAAAAACTATGGTTAATTTTAAAACATAAATAAAACCGACGTCATATATAAAATAAAAACGGTGACTTATAATTTAAAATATCTTTTAATACTTACGTATAACTAAAAAGTCTTTATCAGCTGATGCTTTGGTGTATATGGGAGTTTCTAAGGTGACGTCACACGAGTAGCTTCCTGATGCTGAGAAGTCTAAGTCTTGAAGAATGATAGATCGTTCATTGGCTAGCGATATCTAAAAAAAAATTAAATGAGCTCAATTAAATACCACACTTTATACCGGGGATGAGGGTACGTGAAGTCAACGAGAGCCACATTATGAATTTTCATAAATATCGATCCGTAATTGGCAGAAAAGCGTAAAAAACAATCCATACATTTAACAAAACATGGCTTAAGTAAATACCTTATAATAATAGTAAATACCTTATAATAATTTTTAAATAGGAATAACCTTATGTAAAAATTATGAATTGTCGCTTACGCTTTTCTGCCACTTACGGGTTAATATAAAGAGCCACACCAGTCACGTTTTCACGTAGGATTAAATACACAAATTAAAACTAAATTAAATTTCTCGATAACTCTTAATTGCTGTATAAAGTATAAATTATATTTTTGTCTAGAGATATTAGAAGCCCAATGGAGAGCCGCAATTGCCCACGTCTGATATATACCACGAAACAGTGGCGGATTATCATATAAGTGAATGAGGCGCACTTTTGGGCCTCCAAATCAGTTTACATTATATAACCCATATACTTATTTCATATGGAATTTTCTGTCGTTTTTATGTTATTCAAAAAAAAGGACCTCTAAATTTCATTGCGCATGGGGCATCTCATGTGCTTCATCCGCTACTGCCACGAAAATCCTATATCAAACACTGATAAAACGTTATAGTATATCTCCAATATTTGTACGAATTTTTACTTTTTAATTTAAAGTAATATTACTTTTGTCCAAATTACACGTATAAAATAACAAGGCGTGGCCAAGAACATGTAAAATAATTAACCAGCACGCGTTAAAACCGATGCAGACGTGCCTAACTTGGGCAGAATATGGTTTTGGATTTAAATAAGTATAACATTCACAGCGATAGTCTGAAAATGACTATTCGTAGTGTATTTTTTTTGGCTGTTGTGTAATGTATTACATATACCTTTGTACAATGCAAATAGAATAGATTCAGTAATTCCTACTCTTCTTAAATCAAAAAATCTTTTGCAAGCCAAAATCTTTTACTTTTTTATTTTTAAATTATGTACTGTTTTCCTTATTTTCGTTTTGTTTTAACGATACGTTGTCATGAAAGTCAAATGTCAGTTACGATATGTAAGACCATTAATATTGTGTTTACAATTATCAAATGTATTTTTTTAGATCAAGGATTTACTATATTATGTTGTAAAAAAAAAACAAAAATTCAGACAGAAATCAATGAAGTCTTTTAAAAGGACGCCAAGGTCGCCGCAGGGTAGTGAAAATAAAAGATTTACTTCTTTTCCCAAACAAACTTGTTCTTCCAGGGCCTTTCCTTACCAGAGGTTTTCAATAATCTTGTCGATTCATTTCTAGTGACTCTTCCTGAAAGCTTGTAGTTCATTATGTAAAAATTGATTTTTTAATTCCAATTTTTGTTTTGTTGTGCTGAGGGTGGCACGTGTTTAAATTTTTTGAAAAGAATCTTCAGGACAGGCACTAGTTATTTTGATATAATAGTTTTAATAATTATAATGAGTTACATGAATTGATAATTGAAGCTTTTTCAAGTTTTGAGTAAATGAAAAAAAACTGCTCTGTATTGAAATTTTTATTTCTAAAGCTAATTTATTACCAGTGGTTCAACCTAGGGGTGGGAAACATTTTCTTCTCTAAAGACCGCATTCATTTTTCTGATTTGATATAAGGCCGCAGTAAACATTGACTGGAGAATCTTTGGCCGGAAACAGGAATTTACGAATTCACATAAATTTACTGAATAACAGAATTGGCCAGAAGGCCGCACCAGAGTAGCCAAAAGAGCACAAGTTCCCCCCGCCTGGCTTAACCCATCTTAGTTGATGCAACTAATAAGTTAATCATTTCGTAACGTAAATATCCTTATTTTTAATTTTGTTTTTCTATCTTCGCCTTCTTATTTGCCGTTTTTATGTTTATTTTTGTAATATGTCAGAATAATAAAATTAAAATGATTCGTGCTTAAGCGAGCATTGTGAAAGCAAGATTGTCTGAGAATGCCTCTGAAAGAGGCAAAACACGTGTCACAGTTTGTATCACAAGCGTGGAATAATATAAGTTATTTTTAATTTTATATTAAAATGTACTTCCACAAAGCTACCGCTGAATCCATCGAAAGTCTATATTTTTTTAAGTCGGTTAAATTCCTTTATAACGTTTGATAAAAATATTGATCGGGATAATGAAAACCGACATTTTTTTTTACATAAATATAAAATCTACGCCGTATTTTAAAAATATGTTTATATGCAATATTTATGATATAAATTTATTGAATTATTATTCAAATACTATACCATCTATAACCCAACTATAATCGAGAGTGTCTACACCAAAGGTTCCCAACCTGTCGACCGCGAAGCAAAATTTTGTCAATCTCAATGACGATTCCTTAAACTATTGAAAAAAAAATCTTCCTTGCTTCCTTATATCTTAAAATATAGTAATCTACGAATAAACACATTTTTTTCACGAATTTTTTCACACGTTTTCGAAATTTACGTAGTTCAATGTAATGGAACGTATCGTAAATTTCTTTATGCATATTTTTTTGCACGGCTTATTTGCATGGGACGTATCCATTGTGAAAAAAGATTTGGTGTTATTTTTTATTTTAAACATATTAAAAGATGTTTTTTAGCCTTGAAGAATCATAAAATTGTCCACCAAATTTTTTGTTAAGATCCTCATTATTGTTTACATAAAACAACATATGACAGTATTGTTTACATACAACAAGATAGTATATAAAGGCTAACCCTTGAAGAATTATAAAATTGTCCACCAAATTTTTTGATAAGATTCTCATTATTCACTTTTAAGGTGTTTACTGTCAATACTTGGTGGAAAGGCATTATAATAAAAATAATAAAAGATTTTTAGTACTTTTTCCACATAAAATTTATTAGATCAGGACCGGTTTCGCTCATCGCGAGCATTATCAACTGATCATGCTCGTTGATCAAGCTGATCATCAGTTGATAATGCTCGCGATGAGCGAAAGCGGTCCTGATCTAATAAATTTTATGTGGAAAAAGTACTAAAAATCTTTTATTATTTTTATTATTCTCATTATTGTTTACATAAAACAACATATCACAGTATTGTTTACATACAACAAGATAGTATATAAAAACTTTTTGTCAAAAATTTTATTTTTACCTTTTCCTCAGTATTTATTGTACGTGTATAAAAATGACCATACTAATGTTTGAAATGAATGTTCTCAAATGATTGAAAACACAATTTATGTTTCCACATTTGCGCAAAAAATGGTCGGAAACAGAATTTCTCTCAACGTCTGAAGAAAAAAGCGATACGAGAAAACATTTGTGGCAATATTTCAAGTCAATCTAAGAGCAAAATATATTTCGAAATACACAAAAAGGTGAACGTTCAGAATGATTGCCGCATAGTGTATACAGAACGATTTATTTTTGGGACAGAATACAAGAAATATAACTTTACGGAGACCACGCTATGCCCATTTTTATGTCGTCAATAGAGGTGGGACTAAAAAGAACTTATCGATATTAGCTACTTTTGATTATTGTTTACTCATTTAGTATTCGAGAGAAAAACTAACACATAAAAAACGTAAAACTTAAACTGGGAAGAAAATGGTAGTATAGTTCAGTGTTTTCCAAACCTTTTCAATGGCCCCCTAAATCTGAAAAAAAGAATCCACGACCCCTCTGAACGCAAACCATGGTCTGCGGTGACCCACGGAAAAAACAGGCCCCCAGTTTGGAAAGCACTGGTATACGTCGTTAAACATATGTGGAACTTAACATGAACTGTAGGTGCTTAATAAAATATACAATTTGTAAAAAACAATAATGCGAAATATGCTAATGAAGTTCTAAGAAGAATTTTTAAAACGGTTTTTTACACAATATAAATTAAAATTTTATATAGTTATATCATTTTATTTTACAGCTAAATGTATTGTTATTTTTTAAATTAAAATAAAACATTTGAATTTTTACAATACTTTATTTAAATCCATTGAAAAATAAAATGGTATCAAGTTCTTACTGCAATATTTTCTTTTATGTCAGTTTCAAATTTCCAGCTTACGTACTTTTAAAAAAGTGTTTATGGGGTTGATATTTGAAGCAAAGGCTTATTGAAAATTAATATCTTATCAAAACACATAAATAATGTGATAAAAAGAGAATAAGTTGTACACAAGAGTTCGTAGTACACGGCGGCTTGAAACGTCACAAATACATTTCTCCTTTTCACAATCATATAAATAACAATAAATGTTGTTTAAAGATATGTTTATCATAGAGTTATCAATACTCTGTGGTACCGAACATCTCTAATCGTAAACATTCATATAAGCACTACTGCGACTACAAAAAGAAAATGTAGCCCGCTTTTCTTTTCATAGTTGAAATAATGCGAAACAGTTTCAAGGTTTCCGGGATTTTTGTTGTATCCGGTAAACAGGTTGTTTTTGATCAGCGATAAAATCAACTGGTGTGAGTTTATAGCATTACGTCAACACGTGCAGTAGCAAATTTCCATAACATAACAATGTGCAAAAAAAATCTTAATACTCAACCCTTTTCAACGAAGAAATGTTTTGCACCATATATTTATTGTGTGACTTAATTCTATTTTCAAAAATGTGTGAGCAAGTCGTTTACATTTTTATATTGGTAACACTTTCTAATCTGCCATTCTTTTGTTTGAAAGTGCACTTGTAGATTTGACGCTATTGATGTCCAAAACACTTGTCAGCATTTATTATTTATGTTTTTTGATGTGTTTAACAAAATAACATTATATGTGAAACTTTATGGTTTTATTTAACAGATATATTTCATAAATGTAATACAATAAGAAGAATAATGAATGGATAAAATAATGAAGAAGCGAAGTGATGGAAAGTATAATAAAAATCATTTCTATTTTGATATAAATTATTTTTTAAGGCTTAAAAATATTGAAATGATCATTATACTTATCATTTTAGATGCGTTTTGAAAAACTGCAATTTTTGCATATATCTTTAAACTTTGATCGCACACGGTATTTTATGAAAAAGATACATTTTATAAGAAAAACTCTTCTTAATTACTATTGTTTTTAACCAGTATTATAACAATTGAAAAAAGCCTCAAAAAATACATGTCGTGATTAAAAAATATATAGGAACGTACATTTGCAAGCCACAGAGCACATAAACTGTAGTGATAAAAATATGATAATATTTCGCACAGCGATTTTAGTAAATAAAGATGCAAAAATCATTTTCTTGGAATGAATACATCTCTCTTTTCATTATTATTAGTAAAACAATATAAAATAAAATAAAATTTATGGTTAAAAAACTTGCATAAGTATACAATAGCCTGTATACAATAAACTGTAAGTAAGAGGTCTGCACGGGCCGAAATTTTACAAAATTACCCGGTCCGAGCCCGAAAGAGTCAGGCCCGACCCAACCCGGGCCCGGATCTAATACCACACTTGTTATCCGAACCCGACCCAAAGCCCAGATTAATACTCCTCAGCCCGAAAAAAACCCCGTTTTTTTTACAAATTTACAACAATTTACGATTTTCTATAGAACTGGTAATAATTAAGATCATCATGGCTGACTTATGACATGAATATAGTCTGAAATATTTTTCTGATGAAATAAATTCCTTACCCGGGCCCGGCCCGAGTCCGAATCTCAAGTGCTTTTACCCGCCCGAACCCGGACAACTGACCGGGCCGGGTAGGGGCCTGAGGGCCAGGCTCGGGTCCGTGCAGACCTCTACTGTAAATATTTTTATAATTTCACAATAGACTGTAAGTATTTTTTGTTGTTTCATTGTATTTTATACAAAATGAAATAATTGGCTTTACTTTGAAGGTATGCACTGTCAGTACTAGGTGGGAAGACATTATATTAAAAAAATAAACATTAATTTCTTTACAATATCGGATAATTTATTGGAGTTCACTTGATAATGCTTGCGACGATTGAAACCAGTATCGATTTTTATTACATAACGTGTTATTTGTGTACTATATTAAATAATAATGTACAAAAATAGTTATATTTTTTAATGATAGCTTCGATTTGAACAATTTCAATAAGCCGATGTTTTGTGGGAACAATTCACTCTATAAATCAAGACTGTGTGTGAAAATGATGATTTGTAACTAAATGGAATTTTCATTTCAGGCGAGTGGCAAAGAACCACTGGAACTGGAAGTTTGTGACGAGCAATGGCAGGTCTGAGCTCAGCTAGATGACAGGGGTCAACATCAAAAATAAGAGGAGATGTTTCAAGGACAGGCCAAAAGGGAACATTCTGTTTTAATTGACCGAGCCCACTCTATATTTATAATAATTCAAAGCCTTTAATACAATACGAAGAAATAATATAATTGAACCGTTTCAAGGTCACGCAACAGGCATCTTCTTAATGATTAAATAAAAAAATGTATATTTTAAACGCATTGTGGTCCCAAAAGTAAGTACTCATATCGTTACTGACTAAGTGTGCCGACAACACGTAGCTATTTATTATTTCAGCGCAATTTCTGTTGAAATTTTGTGTATTGTTTACTTTTACTCTTTTTATCACTTTAAATA
This sequence comes from Himalopsyche tibetana, assembly GCA_030503985.1. Lineage (NCBI taxonomy): Eukaryota > Metazoa > Arthropoda > Insecta > Trichoptera > Rhyacophilidae > Himalopsyche > Himalopsyche tibetana. Next base: position 19,270,866 of record JAPJYX010000009.1, on the reverse strand, counting down.
CGATATAATTTTAGTCTCCGATTTCTAAAAGTATTAGAGCTACTTTTGAAAAATCAATTAGTCAGAGAGCTGGCTACAAAAAAATATAAGCCCAAAGCCAATACTAGTGAAAAATTAAGAATGAGAAGTTTCACTAGTACTTTTTTGGTATTTTATGAATACTGACGTAAGAGTTTTTTTTGTTATATATTATGGAAAACTCTGACTGATGAAATTTTTGGTTTCTAAATTTAAATCATTTAATTAAGTCGAAAAACACAATATGATGGTTTATTAAGTGTGGAAACTTGGTCGTACGCTGAAGTCGAGATTCTAGATGGCAAGAACTCGACTCTACCAAACAAGCGGGTCTGAATTCAATTCCTGGTAAGGAAAATGTGAAATAAAGATTTTTTTCAATACAAATTTGTGTGACGTGAATTGACGTGGGTGTTTGTGATGTCAATTCTCGTCGATTTGATCTCGAGTGACTTACGAAAAATTCTGCTCTCGGACAGTTTAACAGCCGCTATTTTATATGCTTAACAGATTGATGTCTGTGATAAAAAAATCTATCAGTGACGTAAATATGAAACTTCAAGCTTTATGTTTAGCTTGGAATACGTTGATAATATGAAAAGACGGAAAAAAATCTGTAAGAAGCATTTTTTTTGTTGATTTTTACACCTTTTTTACATTTATCTACCAGTCGTGGAAAAAGTTAAAACAAGGTACCACGGAATGATTTGAATTTATGGTTTTTCGCGAATAGAAATTACTATGACTAAAAAAAATAATGTTGCTGGTTGCGGTTATTGTTTTGAAATACTAAACGTAAATTTTCAAAGATCTACAAAGCGCATTAAGTCACAGAAGATTCTTGAAAGATGATAACAGTCTGATAAAACTGTAGGTAATAAATTATTCAGTATCTTTTGTCTCGAGTCTTGTAAGGGAATGAAAACTGAATATAATTTACATAAGTCGGGAAAGCAAGTCTTTTGCAAAACTAGATATCTGAAGTGTTTTCAATATGCTCCGAAGCATACATTGAATGGAGACTATTTTTTCATATTCGGTGATTAATTAATTTCACGGAAAGTCAGCAAAAAAAAAACGCTACTCCATACGCGTTGATATGAAATAACTCAAGATGATAAATATACGACTTTATGAAGAGTCATCTTACTGATTTTAGGTAACAATAGCCATAAAGAACATTCGTCCAACGTTTCTCTGCACTGTCAAGAGTGATAATATTTGGTGAACCACGGTATGTGCGATGATTAATATTTTCAATTATTTTTTACCCAAAATCATCATGTTTCTAATGTTTTCATACCATTCCCAGAACTCTAATCCTCAAGATATGACGTAGTGATAGCGAGATTAGTAAGTATTAATATCAGCTATAAACACAGGAACGTTTATGAGCGTACACTCCCTTTTAAGGATCGATTGAGTGGTTAAAAATAAAAAGATAAATATATCTAATAATTAAAACACAGATTCATAAATTAATTGCCCTTTGTTCACTGTCTTGTGTCGCCTAAGTCAGTGCTTCCTAACCTGGGGTCCACAGGTTTTTCATTCTTTCAATATTCTTTGTGATAATATATGAACATATGAAATAAAAAAAAAATCGGGGTCCTCAGATTACTGTTTTGAGATGTCTGTGGCATGAAAAGGGTTGGGAAGCACTGCCCTAAGCCACACGACTGGAAGTTACTGGTTTATTATCATATTAATTGTTACTCTCAGAAAATAAAGTTGATCGATTTACATGTAAACTGTTCTCGTTAAGCAATTTCCGCTGATTTTTTTTATTTTGAAAATATTCTCCTAGAACATTCTATGTGAGGATACATAAATTTCAATTTTGTTTAATATTATATTCAAGCGTTTTGAAATTGTCGTCTTAATATTGAAATAACTTTTTGGACGGTGTAAGCAAATTAGGTTTGAAATTTTACTACACCGTGTTGTTCTTTTCGGCATTTTTGTGCAAATTTAATGCAAATTGTCGGTCGCTGGAACAATTTCCGCACTCGGCCGAAATTTCCGCCACTACCGTACGAAGGTGTCGTTGCAGAAACCTGAAATTGTGTATAAAGGAAAAAGGCGCACGAGAAATGGGGCAAACAGTACGCTTTTCCATACAAAGGACTATCGTTATATTAAACCAATGTTGATGTTAAAAGGCTCGGCTTAATTTTGCTGTCGCTGGTTAATTGAAATGGCATTCACGTTATTGATACTTTTTATATCGATACCATTCAAGACTAATTTGATGATACTTGTTTTTGTTAATCGGTTTTATTAATCATTAACTGTTTTCTGCAATACACTGTAAGATTTCTCGTTTTTCGGGATATTTTTTTTTGTCAGAATATTATTTGTCATGTGTTCGTTTTTGAACGCCACTAAACTTATTTGACTATGAGTAGTTGTGCAGATTAAAAGGCTATTGAAACAATCATGTTGACTGTAATTAAAAAAAAGCGAAACCAATCTCTATTCTCTACTATTTTGTTGACTGCTTATGTAGTTTAATTATGCGTTTTTTATATATTATGCTTCTTTTTATCTTACGTTGATTTCGAGGAATGTGCTTGAAAGAATCAAGCACATTCGTTATTTAAACTAATGAAATGCAAACATATTTAGTAGAAAAAATAATAAAAAAAAATGTTTTGTGAACAAATCATTTCACACAAACAACCAAAACCTTTTTAGGGTATACTAAAAATTAAACGATGATAAGATATTTTGTTATATCGATTAAAAATCTATGGTAGATGTTTATGTCCACCATTGTTTTTAAGTTCGGTGAAGTGCATTGTTAAAAGAGGTAGTCGTTCGTGAAGCATTGGCAGAAAACGACTCGTTATTCCATACTACGGATACAGTGTTAAGCACACAGGTAAAGCCCAAACTCAAAGCTCCGTAACAGTAGTGCCTATCCTAAAAGCTCCCATTGTAATTATCTAATGACCCTCTGACTGAACTAATTACAAATCCACGTCAATTCAAATGCTTCTCATGATAGAAAAGCATATTTACTCAGTAGTATTGTGATCTGAATAGTTTAGTTAGTATTTAAAATTGTAATGTTTATACAATAGTTGGAATGTATGAAAAAATCTCTCTCGTCGATAAAATATATGTATAGAATATAATATAATTTTTTACTCAAGAATTTAATAGTGACTTTTATAAATTATATTTATATAAAACGGCATGTTCATTGTGAAAGCTTTAGTCATAAATCAAATACATTTTTTAAACTGTATTATTTTGGTGGATCAAATTAATTCCCAGCAGTAAAATAGTGGTATTTAAAAACAATTTATTTCAGATTGCTTTCTGAAATTTATGAATTTTTAACACTAAATTTGTTTTTGTGGATTGTTTTTTTGGTCAGGCAAAGCAAAGCCGTCGGGGAAATGAAAAAATAGGGGAATTATATTATTGTTTGCGCCATTTGTGGTTGCAAGTTGTGCATTTTCGCTGTTATTTTAATCCCGTCACTTGTTTTTTGCAAATTGAAATTGCTGAAACGTTTCGCATAGCGAGTTTTTAAAGTTTGTTGTTTTGTTTTAATTATACGTTTAAACGTTCGAACAATTTTTCAATTTCGAAAATAGCTAGTATTGACTAATAATGAAATAGAGATGGAAAGCAAAATTGATGGATTAATTTAAAATTGTTTGCTCTCTAAGTTGATTTAATTTTATTTTAACAGAATACGCATGACTGCTTTCGTTTAGGTACGATAAGTCATATTATAAAAACTATTCATCAAGAAGCACACACGATTTCAGATTTTTTCTGAAAAAGGAATACTTCCCTTCAAGCGATCCCTCCATTATAGGTTTAGTCAAGGTATGAATTAATAAATGACTTTATCAAAATTCTCTTGTTGCTTTTATAAGCCGATTGAGGAATGATCTATTCTGATTATAATAAAATTTAAATATGAAATAAAATTGCAAGTTTATTAAATAATCAAACAGTTGCTTAATTATTGTAACATAACAGATTAAAAATATCAAAGTATTTTAGTTCTACGGTTTTTAATAATTTTATGTGTTGATAGTTATTTCGGCTTACGCTATCGTTCTGACGATGGCGTAAGCCGAAATAGCTATCAACACATAAAATTATTAAAAACTGTAGAACTAAAATACTTTGATAATTTTAATCTGTTATAATGGAGTTCTACCAAGTAAATGCCAAATCAATTAATATATTGTAACATATATTTATTATAATTGAAAAACTATCAACTCGTACCTTAACAAACACTTTTATTATACCACGCCTGAATTAAAACCAGAATAGAGACTTTTATTCGATGATTATTCATTTGATAAAAAGGTTTTTTCCTTTCTAACCACATTATCAAATTTTGTAAACGGAGCTGTTTATTTTGATAAAATCTGAAAAAAAAAACGATACACCTTATTCCATTCTGGGATAAGAAATTGCTTAATATTACAATTTATTTTTCATATTTGATTAGAAATATTATTGGAAATGGTTGTTCATGACTATGAAACTTCACTTTGCACAAATTTAAACATATTTCTTAATTGAAATGAAACTTTTTAAAAAATATCCCGTGCAAATCGAATAAAATGCAGATATCCATAACGATAATACAATAATACGTCCAATCATAGATACGGACAGCATTTATGCCGCAAAGTTTTGTCATTTCACCATCAAAGATTCACGAAGGCAAAAGTATAATCTAATAATACAATAAAGCATAATCAAGTATGGAAATGTGGTTCGGTAGTTCCCCGGAAGGGATGCGAGAGTCGTTAAAAATTGCTGAGAAGATGGGACATGCGAACGCGAACAAAGCTCCCGCAAAAGGTACAAGGTACAAGTAACCAATTTAATTTATCACGGAGTAGACGTCTCGAATTTTTAGGAATACCATTAACACTCTTGTGTTGTTTCTCTCTTGCGGAATGCAATTTCTTAAGTATTTCGTACAAGGAAATATCATAAAAATAATGAAGTGGAAAAGATACATTATTGCTATAAATGTTCTTTGTGCATATAGTATAAATAAAATCATATACAGCAATATACAAAAGACAGTATTTAGAAGACTTACGCATCGAAAATGTATGCCCATATTACTCACATTGTAACAAATTGTAATATTTAGGAACGAAAGAATTTGTTCCCAGTTGTAAGTTAACCTCTCACATTTTGTTCTTGTTTTATACATAACGGATTTGCCACGTTCTACAGTATAGTAAGTATAGAAAGTCGGTTTTTTGGACTAATTCAAATATGAAAAAATCAAATGAAGAAACTAATAATACTCTTCAGTAATATGTGACACTATTCCGTTTATTTGTGATAAAAAAAACATAATTTATCATGTTACTTTTACTTATGTACAAACAACATTACGTAATAAATAAAGAGTGTGAAGATTATTTGTTGAAGTCATTTAATCAAGGCATAAAGAATTAGATTGAGAAGACAGTGCTGATGATATTGACTACCTTATTCATTTGAATAACCAAAAGGAGAAAAAACATAACCGGGCTGCAGCGTTATTTTATACAAAAGAGTAATGACGGTAGCACAACATTTTCATAGAATTGCAATCTATATATTAATAGTCGACAATGTCCGTCCGTCTGTATGATTGTCCTCGATCGACTACGAAAAATGATTGTTAGCAAACTTAAACATTATTCCAAAAAATAAATAATTTACGAGGTCTTTTTCTGTTACTACGAAAAATAATTGTTATCAAACTTAAACATTATTCCAAAAATTAAATAATTTACAATTTAAATAGCAGGCCTGTCGATATATGCCCCGAAGTCGATTTCTGCTACTACGAAAAATGATTGTTATCAAACTTAAACATTATTCCAAAAATTAAATAATTTACAATTAAAATAGCAGGCCTGTCGATATATGCCCCGAAGTCGATTTCTGCTACTACGAAAAATGAGTATTAGCAAACTTAAACATTATTCCAAAAATTAAATAATTTACGAGGTCTTTTTCTGTTACTACGAAAAATAATTGTTAGCAAACTTAAACATTATTCCAAAAATTAAATAATTTACAATTAAAATAGCAGGCCTGTCGATATATGCCCCGAAGTCGATTTCTGCTACTACGAAAAATGATTGTTAGCAAACTTAAACATTATTTCAAAAATTAAATAATTTGCAATTTAAATACTGCAGGGCAGGGCTGTCGATATGTGCCCCGAGATATATTTCTTTTACTATGAAAATTTCTGGCTTATTCAATAAATAGGTTTGTAATTTATTTTTCACGCCAGTAAATTTTCTGACTACTTAAAAATGCAACAAAAATCCCCCCGTTGAGGTCAACGGGCTTACAGCTAGTTATAATTAAACATGAATTCCTGAAGAAATAAATTATTCTGTTTGTTGAGGAATATATATTTTTGATTATTTGCAGAACAAAATCTCATGTAAACTTATTATTTCTCGTTATATTCTATAATATATACTTTTTAATAATTAAATACATGAATTGTAAAAAAAAATATGTTTATTTGAGCCAGCCGCTTATTTGGAACAAGATGTCTACGCCCGAAGTGTAACAATTTAGCGGAATCAACAGTATTAATATAGTATTTGTTATCTCATTGAGTTAAGTAAGACAGATGACATTTTTATTTGTAAAAAATAATTTGTAAAATACTTCACTAGGTACAGCTCTAAATTATGAAAGATTTTTTACTTTATTTATTTGAATTATCTGACAAAACATTGCTAAATCATCTTGATCATATAACCACAGTCAATGTTTTTATTTATTATTTCAAAGTCTTTCTGTAATCTATTTTATACAATACTATAACCATTCCATATTAATATGGCTTTCAAAAATATATATATTTTTTTAATATTGTTTTGTCATAAAGAAATTCAATTGGAAATACAATTTTGAATAGGTACTATTGAAAGAGCAATGGTATGAGTATGATATAATATAACAGTTGAACAATGTATATAAATTAAAAATGTCATCTGGTGGTTCCATGTAGGTGTTTAAAGACCTTCAATAAATTACGGCTCTAAATACACGATAAAAAACTATAGATGTTTTTGTTGATTTCCGTGTTAGTTGTTGAAAATCGTATTAAATTTTTAATACGGTTGTCAACAACTTACACGGAAATTGTATTTATTTTAATATTGCCTTGCTAAGTTAAAACACAATGTTTCTGGTTTTAGTGCACTGGCTGTATGATAATTCAAGTTTTTCATATAATTGCTGAATGATTTCATATGGAATGTTACAAATATATTATATATTTATACTGAGTGAAAATTAATAAATATACGAAGTTGAATTAAAATGTTTGATTTATGTGTTTTTACTTGAAATAAGGTATCAATATTTTTAAATTAATCTTACACATACATATTTTCTATAAGGAAACAAAAACACTGTTTTTTTCTTCAGTGAATCAGCGAAGATAATTTTATCGTACTCATCTAATAAATGCACTTTTTCAAAACACTGTTTTTACTTATCAGGGCAGAATACACTACACCAAGTCTTATAAATTGTCTTAATAATTAATGTGAACGTCATCAGCGTAAAGTAATACTTATTGATGATTTTAGATTAGAGAAATCTTAAATGGTTATTTACAAAATTAGTGTAAAATATGTTATATTGATTACAATTTGTTTGCGGTGGTATCAAAAATCGACTCCGCATCATTTCAATCATCACAGCAAAGAAATGTTTGTAATATATGCACGAAACAAAATAACCCTTGCGATCTAACTCTTCGCCATTGTTTATTGAGATCTGAGGTAAACTTATCACGATGAGGCAGCTGGCGGACGGCCGACGGTCAAGTTAGGCTGCGGGGTTCTCCTCCGGGACGCATTCGCTTCGGGAGGCCCGGACCCCGACCGTTTTCCCGGGGTCCGCCCCCCGGCCCGCCCCGGGCAATTATCTGACTAGCCCGAAGCCGAGTTTGTCCTCAGCTGAATCAGCTTACGAGTGTCGTTCTCCCAAATTTTATGGTCACAGGACTCCTCTGAAATTGGTCATGTAGGAATCATTCAGGTATTACTGAGGAAAGTTGCTGTCATAACGGATTCTGCGATACCTGCCAGATACAAAATATTAGCATACCGTAAGCATACTTATACACGCAAACCAAAATGAGGCAGGGTGTCATAACGATAAACTTTGGCTTAGTCCAAACTAATTTATATTGTAAAGTGTTACCTATGTCGTATAGTATAGTCTATCACAGATGTAAAACATTTTTTAATAAATAAATAAAGCCGTTTTTTTAAGTGATATAGATTGTCTTGTTGGAATATGACTTTTTTACACCTACAAAATTTATTTGATAATTTTGTAGTTCACTATCAATACTTGGTGGTAAGGCTTTATATTAAAAAAAACACACTAATTTGAACTGATTTCATACTTATTTAATATGACCAAGGCGAGCATTGCATCAGTTGAAAACTGATCATATTTAATAAATATAGAATCAGCACAAATCAGTGTTTAGTTTTATAAAATTGCATTTAAAAAAAAAATAAAGCACATTTATGAGCCCTCGAGAGGTGATGTGAGCCAATTAGTAAAGCGACTAAAACTTTTTTCTTGGTCTTTTAAGTACAATCACGTCTCACTTCACCTTGGCTCACTTCACCTCTAATGTTTCCATGTATGCTTTATTTACGATTAAGTTAATTTGATATTTTTTAAAACTTAATATATGTGTTATTCTTAACTATACACATCACTGAAATTAATTGGGGGCTTAGTGATTGTTGAAAGCAAGGTGTGATCATGAAATACTCACGTTTGATACAAGGAATAAACAAAGCAACAAAAAAAAGAAATCAATAAAGTAATGTGATGAAATCATAAACATTAACAAAATGCAGGGAAGCATGCATACTGAAATCACCTTCCTAGAGTAAGCAGGAAAAAAGATGTAGAGATACTTAAGTGTATTTTATGGGACGCTCGCCTTCGTTTCCTTTCCATGTTTGTTTTATTGTTTCCGAATATCCAGGAATTTATCTGCCACGGTTTCTGTTTTCCGGTTTTCTTTCGGGAAATAAGGCGTCTGAGGGAAATAATCGCCGCCACAAGCACCATTTAATGCGTAAATAAAACTCTGCGTAACTAATTTATCGGGCAATGTTATTTCAAATGGGGGTGAAAATATTTCTCCATCTGAATTGTACACTTAGTGCAACATCTTAAAAAAATATGGCATCGCTAATTATATATCATGTATTTATATATTTTATAATAACTAATCAAATGTTTTGTTGTCATTAATTTGTCAGTAAAACGTGATTTTAAGACACTTTTAAATGCAGTACAATTTCGAGTTAGATCTCGCAAAATTTTAATTAGTTTATGTGGTGAGATAAGTTTATTTACACGTCAAGACTAATTCTGATTATCTCTAGAGTATTGTCAATTAATATTAAACTATATATATATAAAAACAAGTCGACGATTTAGAATAAAAAAAACTGAAATATGCATTTTAGGAAAGTTAAGTTGTAATTGCACGATTTGCAATACAGTCACATCCAGCAAACATTGATAGTTGATCAAATATAGTATTTTTATGATATACCTTTCATTTCTCGTTAAAGTTTTAAGGAAAATATTGAACATCATTCTATGTACACACAACCCTTTATGCCTAAAAATATCCTTAATTGCTTTCAACCCACTGTTAGTAAGTACATAAAGGCGTATTAACAATTTGTGTGTTCATTTGTTCAACTGTAAAGTAATCCAAACATAAATTGTTAAATCTGTTTACACTTTAGTGAAAATTTGTACCTAAATAACATATATTTTTTAAATTTGATTAAAAAAAATAAACATAGTTAAACATAAACTTAATTGTCAGTTATTCAAATTAATACAATGCGAAAACATAACATAATCGAATACTGATAATATTTTATGGGATTCATATATTTGAGTATTATATTCAATAAGAAACCTTAAACATATTTTTTCATTAAATCAATCCTCTTACATCTTTTACAAAAGAGTTATTCTGGAATATCCTTTCATACAAATAATATTAATAATGGAAAATTTTGCGTGAGGTACATTTCTATTATATTCATTCTTCAGTCAGAATAAAAAAAATACTTTTGTTAATATGAATTATTGAAATATTTATTAAGCTACCCAAAGTATAATCATATTTATATGATATTATAGTATAATTTTATTTTGAAAGTTCTTTAAAAATAATACATCAATAATAGAAGAACTAAAAACTAAAAGTAATGAAAAAAGAGAAACTAGAGAAAGCTTGAAAATAAATACTAAATGATAGTTGGGGTGGAGTGAAATAAATATACCTGTATTTTTTTTACAGAACGAGACTATACCTTATTTTTAAGCCAATGTAATTTTATATGGGATCTTTCGATGATATATATAAAATGTAAACATTATACTTTTCAAAAGTAAAAACATATTTCATTTCTACTAAATACATAAATTTAATATTTCAGTTTTCATCGTAAACAAAGCAAACCCACTTGCTGATAACGATTTTACAATCCGTTACCCTTTTTCGCTTCAAATTAATTTCTCTAAAAATAGTAACGGGATATATTATTCTAAGAAAAACACTGCCGCCTGTTACGTGAGACGCATAAATTTTACAAAGTGATGTTGCTATATAAATTGAAAAATCACGTAGCTCGAACTAATGTTATTAAGCAGGGATACTATGCGGATGAAATTGTTACATGCGCAATCTTGATTTAAAGTTCGGTGAGATCACATACCGTAAAATAAAATGACATTGAAATTTCTGGTCAATGAATTAGCAGAGCTGGATAAAGCACCCCAAAAAGGTTTGTTACGACACCAACAGATGAGTCTGAAAAGCTGACCGAAATTTAGGAGACAATCCATGGGCGTTTCAAATAAAGGCGATACAGGAATCAACATTATAAAGCTATGTAAAATGATATTAGCCTTTAAATTATTGGGTGTTAAAAGCTTGAATTATTTTCAATAATTAATATTTTGTTGGTTAAATGATGAGTCATTCAACAAAATATAGTAAACATCAAAATGGTAATAGGCGTATAATAACTTGAAATCAAATATAAAATGCTTTCATGAACGAGTACTGAAGAAATAATTATTGGTTGACGCCTTCAAGACATTTAAAAATGAGTTTTATCGACATTATTCAAACATAAAAATCAAGCTTAAGATTGTGTGTAGCTTATTATTTCGATATGGTTACTGAAATACCGCCATTTTAAAGCAATCATTACACGAAAAACGACGTTAAGTGCAAAAAAATCTGTATTACAATAAATAAAAGGCCCGATAATAGATATTATTTGGTATTCGTTATACGAATAAACTCAACTTTTTTACAATGTCTTTTTTAAAACCTTGGCAAAGAATAACCAACAATTGATATTCTTTAAATCAATCAATAGCCTTTCACGGGTAGCGAAAAAAACTTTTTAAGGTATTTCGTATATGTTTTAAGTGCCCCCCAACTGAAATGACTTATCAACGCCCCTAAAAGTAGTCTACCCAGACCTACATTATCTTGGTTCACGGATGGAAACTATCTCAAGTGGATATATACGAAATAAAGTCCCGGGAAGGAAAGGAAAGCTACATGGCAGATGTGGAAAGTTTTTCAATTGTAATGTAAGGGATATAGTTTATGTACCTTCATATAAGATGAAAGTTATCGGCTATAAACTTTCCTATTGTTGCGAATAGTCTATTTTTTATTGCCCTTCGTTGAATTCTTATATTCAACAGAGTGGGAAAATCACCTCGTAAATTTTTATAGGTTTCGCCAATGTTATCATAACGTTTTTTTATTTATCAGTTTGTGGTATGGAATCTCATTTTTATACATAAACACACACATGAAATGATATAGCTTGTATTCCACAATCAGTGAAATAAATATAGAACCCATGTAGAATTCAATGTGTGAATTTTTCGACATAGTTGTAGTGGATATTAGAAAATACGAAACTAACAAAAAAAGCAATATTATAACAAAGTAAAAGTTATATTTTGGAAAAATATGTCTTATTTTTTACACCATGTCATTTTCCAATATAGAGTATATTTTCACTTTGTTGTTCAATTATTTTTTTAAAAAGATTAGAAAAATAAATATAAGGCTATAGAAAAATTAGTGATAAGTAAATCAATTTCACTACGCCTCATTTTAACATCAGACGGATAGGAAAGAATTTTAGACACCCATGCTATCAAACAAAATATGGCTAATTTGTTTTGAGTTATGGTGCTTACAAATTTAAGTCCTATGACAGACTGTGGCATAAATTGATTGCTTAATCGATTAATGGATTAATCCTCAAAATCATGGATGTCTGAAATGTCAAAATTCCCTCCCATCTATCTGATCTTAAAACGGGGCGTAGTGAAAAAAAAGGGTTGAGATTTTGAGTAGCAAGAAGTTTTTGTATAACAAAATCAGGTGAAATAGGCTATATTATTGGTCCACGTGCTCATTTTTTAAAGGGGATATGGTTAGAAAAAATGTTTCTTCTCTTGTGAAAAAGTGTTAAATTAAAATTAAAATTGTATGTATAAAACCCACAAAATTTGCGACATGTATCAATTAATTATATAAAAAATATATCTTTGTAAGCTGTTAATGAGTGTAATTTGGCTATCAAGAATACGCAATCATAATATCGCGAACAACGCGCGACTCGACGTTGAAAAGATTGCTTATCTTGTTTTGATGTGATACTTTTTCAAGTAGCTGGGTAAGTCCGCCCGCTTTATATCGTCGATCACACCCATATTTCACTTCCCCTTCGCTGTTGACCGAAAACCCTCCCAAGGTAAGAAAGGTATTGACGTATTCAACGCTCAAAATAACCAAAGACGGATACCTTTAGAGTCGGGAATCAGAGTGGCATCATGACTCTCGATTGTATTATAAAATTGGGAATATTTATTTCGGCATTGATTGCTTCGTCCTAATTATGATGCCGAGTCTGTATTTATTAAAATGTAAAAACAGCTTGACTCATATGAATGATTCATATGATTTTTGCTTGTCGATAATTGAGATGGTCTTCAAAGTTATTTTTTGTTTCTAAAGAGCAGCAACTGGAAAGATTTTTTGAGATTCATATTATCTATGTTATAATTTTACTTAAAACTTACATCATGGCAATTCAAATTATCTTTGATAAAGCAATGTATGAATTACGTATAACATGTGTTAATTCACTGATGAGCAAATAAAACAATGCTTTTATATTGACAAACTCTATTCAAAGTAGAAAATACATTACGGCTTAGGTTAAGTTAGATTTAATATGTTAGGTAGAAAGAAAGCAAAAATGACAACAGAAAATTTAAATTTTCGAGGTTATATGAAATGTAAGATGGCAGTAAAACACAACGCAGGTGGACGTGTGATTGTTAATTTCATTTCAAGTGTTTGAAAAAATTAACTACCCTGTTAAAATATATATTTTTTAAGTCCTCTACTTACTAAATAAAACCACATAGAAACCATAACCATTAGCATAATCTTAATACGTGACTGGCACACAGTATAGAGGCCAGTGCTTGTCACACAAAGATTTATTCATGTATGGTGAGAAAAAATGTTCCGCCAGGTTAGGGATGAAAAAAAAACTAACATAAACACAGAGCCTAGTTCACACACCTGTATATTATTACTGAACACTTTTTGGGCTGCCACGGTTAGGGGTTGCAATGTTGGTATGATCAAAACAAAACTTCCAGTATTATGTTGTTTCAATATAGGTTTCTTCTTTTCTATTTTTTTTTCATGATGAAGATGAATACAAATCGTACTGTTTGATTTTTACTTCTTTATAACTTCGATTCATAAAATAAACGAGGAGTCTAAAACGTAAAACAGATTTTTCCATTTTAAAATATTAGTGTTAAGTGACATATTTATATCTCATGTATAAAATGTAAGTAAATTTGATGTCTATTTTTTCCATCATATTGTCATTCCAATTGAAAACAATATTCTATTTTTAATAGCTGGGCAACGGACTGTTGCATTTATCATGAGCAAAATAAATTTTGGACGTAATGAAATTGATTTTATTGATTAAATTGGAAATAACTTGGTAAACTCCATTATAAAAAGTATTCAGTTCTACATTTTTTATAAAATTAGTTGATAACTATATCGGCATATGCCTTCATCAGAAAGAACTATGTTTAAACCTACATTTACTCAGCTATATATTATATAATGTTTTAGAAAAGATAAACAATATATATTGTTATTTACTCTAACATCCTAATTTATATAACAGATTATAGTATTACATTTATTAAACATGACTTTAGTGTTTCTAAGAACGATAACAAATATGGGATTATTCAAGGTTAATTAGTTTAAATTACCTAAGCTGATATTAATGATTATTAGGGATTCTACTAGCTGTGATGAATTTATAATTGGTTGTTGATGTAATTGAATTTATTGGTTTCTGTGTGTGATTTTCATATGAAAAACTTAAATCTTTTTTTTTCTGGTTTTGCCATGTCTTGTAAATATATATATCATGTGAAATGACTTACAGCAGTGGTTTCCAACCTTTTTGTTACTGCGCCTCCCTTTGAAGAAAAACATATCTTCGCGCCTCCCTATTCTTTATTTAATATAGTAATAAAGACACGTTTTAAAGGGAAAATAAATATTTTCGACTGTTTGCGCCTCCCTTTGCCAATAGTCCACGCCTTCCAGGTTGGAAATCGCTGACTTACAGTATAAAATGTATTTTTTTTATAGATTTTTAAACAAAATAAGGATCATTTTTGAGGTTTTCACTGTCAACTTGGTGGAATTACTAATGCTAGTACTAATTACAAATTTATTAATACGGATCAGGACCGGTTTCGTTAATAACGAGTATTTTAAAACAAAAGCCGAATAAATTTTTGTTTTTTAACAAAATAAGAAAATAGTGGTTTTTGCATTTTTACTACTCAACTGGTAAAAAAAATAAATATTTTATTTGACTTCTACTACTATTAAAAGTGAATGAAAAGTCCACCTCATACTTAAATATTTAAATGTTTGTTTTACGTGTATAAAAAAAATATTTAATAACTAAAAGTTCAATTACCGTTGAATCAATTTTCCCGTATCCACAATTATTTTCACTATGATCAGTTAAAATTGACAAGTTGCAGCGCAGCTTTCATCAATATGAATAAGCTTTTTTATATCATAAGTCATATTAATTAAAAAGAACAATAAATCAAAGGTAATTATTAAAAACTGGTTTTCAAAATGATAAATTTATCGAAGTACAAATTATTAATTGATTGGTCCAGTATTATCATTTTTTTCTTGATGTTCATCTGTTATTGCAACCCCTAGTCGCGGTTTAAGCAGCTACTTATTTTATTGGAAAAAAATCATGAACTCAAGTGGTACGTACATAAATAAATCAACAGTGATTTACGTTGAAACTTTGGCTCGTTTTTAATTAACGCTAACAAGAGGCTATTATTTTCAAGCGAGATTTTTACGGCGGCTAATTTTGGGTTGCCAAATTATTATGTAAAAAAAACCTTAAAATATTCACGTTAAGTCTCAATTTGCGATACACTTACTTTGTTGTTGTTTTTATTTAGGAAAATATGTATTTTTTTAATAACTATACAGACCAATTAAAAGTAAATTATGATTATCGATTAAAGTAGATATCGTCTATGACGATAATAAATCTAATCTCTATGGTATTATAAATCCAATAAACGAGACCAATTTCTGATATTGAATCCAAAGGGCCCCGTATTTTTGTTATTTTGCGATAGAATTTAAAATTGACCATATCTGCTATTTTCGCTTCAATCTTATAATAGTAATTATTTCACTTGATGCTAAAATCAAAAGAGAATGAAAAATAAATTTATTTTTAAAGGTTAAAAGGACATAGACCGTTTACATCTTTGACAGTTCTTCATTTGTAAGTTATTACTTCAATATTAATAAGCTATGGACGTCAAATAAAAGCTGATTTTTTTAAAAATTTAAAGTTAATTTTAATATCAATGTATTTGATTTTGTTATGGCTTAATAAAATTTTCAAAAAAATAAATAGTGCGTTTTAGTTAAGCTGAGAATTTTATAAATAAAAATAAGAGACCACTGCTGAAGTACGCCACTATCACTCTGATATTTTTTTTTACAGATAAATTCCATTGAAATAATACATAACTTTTTATTCATCTGGGATGTTTTATAAATCCTATTTAACAGGCAGTTTCTGAAAAAATTTCGAGAAAATTTAATGATGTGATTTTTTCTTCATTTAAGTAATGCGTACACTCAAAAAAATACACCAATTTAAAAACAAACAAGTAGTTACTCCAATAAGTACATTTTCTAATAAAACAATAATGAATAATTTTAACAGATGACAAAAAAGATATATTTTTTTACATTTTCAAGATTAAATATCAGATGACATGACAATGCCTTATTCCATTGTGAAAATATTGCTAAGATTATGTTTTTTTCCATGTTTTGTTGTATTAACCCTCCATGGACGAGCGTGACCATATAGTAACAGTAAACACCGTTGTCTATTGATCTTACTATTCATCCATTTTCTACCTAAATATCGCTTCTTTTACTCATATTTGGCTGAGAAGGGTACAGACGTCATCAGCTGCGGAGACAGAAACGGCCACCAAAAGCACATGCGATTTTTTGAATTTATTTTTTTTAATGGACTTTTTGAAACTGTTAGCTATTTTTTTTATCAAAACATCAAATTATTTACAATTATTTTGCTAATATATTTGTATTGAAATTATGTTGGTCTGAAGAGGTCAAATTGTAAATATTTTTAAAAATTTCATGTTTAGCTATATTTCAACCCCGAATGTTTGCGAGCCCATTCGGTGACTTTTGTCTTTAAAACTGTCCGTACACAATATTACACGGTATTAAAAAGATAATCATGGCCATATAGTCATGCGGGGTTTCTATACAACGACTTTGCGTTTTTTTTTTTTTTTTAATTTTTGTTGGGAATAAAAGTTATCCGTAACTTTAATATGGGTTAACAATTTTTTTTTATCGAAAAAAGCTCTCGTCTCTGGATAGTTAAATATTTGAATTCGCCATGCCAGCTACCAATATGAATAGTAAATGGAATCTTAATGGCGTATATTTCAGTCATTTACTGCTGAACTACGTGTTAATCAGTTGGTTAAAGATTGAAAAATTGAAAAACCAAATAATAAAAAATTTTCCTACTATGATTCGGGCCCGCGAGGACTGTAACCGAAGCCCGGGTGAGCTCCTATAATTTCAATCAAAACTTTTTTTATATATTTTTTTAATGAAAAAATATATAAAAATAAAATTATTGTAAATTATTCAATATAAATAAAACACAATGAAATAAATCTACCTAGTTGGAAATAATTATGCTGTTAAATGTTCTAGGACATAGATATATGTTTTCAAGAAAATTCCAAGACAAAAAAACCCACTGTTTTTTCTGCGTCGTACATTTTTCAGTAAAGGCTGTATTCCAATTAGCCAAAGCAAATATAAGCTGAAAGAATTCGCTTTTTTTGTCGAGCGGAGCTTCAGTCATCGTCACTAACAACATTGGCAAACAGTCGTACACGTCTCTTTCATTTACTTTATTCCGAAAAAGAGCTTTCGCTGAGAAATCGCTTTTAAAAAGCTCAATTTGACTACGGAGATTAAAGAATACAAAGTTATACCAAAGTTTTTGAGACAGATTCTTTAGTGCCGCAAACTTTATATGTAAGTTTGAATTATTAGAAACAGAATAATCAAAATAGTTTATGTTTCACTGTATAATATATATTATTGATTAAAATGGTTATTATTATTATTATTATTGATTAAAATGGTTTTAGCAAAGTTTTTACGGGAAAAGTTAAATACATATTTTAATAAGTCATGAATTGCCATTAAAAGTACTTCTAGAACTTGAAATAAATTCAAGAAAATGCCTTTATTGTTTCTTGTATTTTGTTTTACTGTATTTCGTTTGCAGCAAGAGTTTTTTTTAATTTAATGGAAAACAGAACATCTCGTTAAACATTGGGTTTTCGATAAACTACGAGATTCCAAATGGCTTTAAATATAAAATAGGAAATATACTTGTTTTATGTTTTCATGCAATAATATTCAAATCTCGCAATATTCTGCTCGCATGACGCGGCTTTGTGAACACTTGTGTGAAAAAATGGTTAGTACGTCATATTGTAAAATAAATGCAAAATATTTTGGATGTTTTATAACGATTTTTTTGTGGTATTAATAAAAATGTTTAAAGTAAACATTTTTTAATTAAATTTGATAAAACTGTAGCTAAAAAAATCATAAGTAATAAAGGCATATTTAATTCACATAATAATAACTTAAATATATAGGCATCTGTTGCCCAACAAAGATTGTTAAAAATTCTAATGTGAAGTTAAATAAAAGGTTTTAGTGAATTAATGAACAAACTTTAAAATGCTGTGAAATTCGCCTTAGTTTAAGTTAGAAAAAATTTGGACTGCTACACATTATTGAATCTTTAACGACCATTTTATTTTGTTCTGAAAAAAATACTGGGCGGTGAATGGAAGCAAAAAATTAAGCTCTTTAGTAGTAACTGGATCTTCTAACTAGACTCGACTGCACGGTCTGTTGCCTACACAATTTTATTTATCCTTAGACAACATAATCTAACGGAGATTAATCCTGGGTTCACATAAAGCTTACCGTAAAATGTGGGTATTCATTATTTAAAAGCTTTATTTTTTTTTGTATTTTTCTCTCGAACAATTTGCATCCGATATGTAAATGCAACGTTATGCATTTGTTTACATGAAAAGAAATAAAAATAGTTTATGATACAATTAATTGCAATGTATGGAGAACTTATAAGTCATTTAAAAAAAGACAGGTTCTAAGACTATCGATAAACATTTCTTGAATAATTGCTCGACCTATGTAAAAAAAAAAGATAAGCATTCATGTATTTAGAAATAAAGTAAAACATCTATTGATAAATGAATACTAGGATTTGCAACATTGATCGTGTAAAGGAGTTAAATGAAAATATGAAAGCCTTAGCCATTAAGTTATTAAAAAAAACGAGAAAACTGATTATGTTTTTGAAATAATATTTGAAATATAAATAATACGAATAATGGGGAAGTTTGACAAAATTAAATTCACTTGAACTTTCTGTATCAATATAATAAATAATTGATTAAACAGTTAAACTGGTTGCTCTTTTAAACATACTTAATAGGAGCAAGTTTGAGTCGCGTTTATCAATTGACATTAAATTAATTTGAGAACAATATCAAATAATAATAAATAATAAAAGTAAAATAATAAATCGACTTCTTACAGAGAAAAAAATGATTTATTTCTATGCTTATACAAAAAAGAATGATTTAAAATTAAAAATCAGTGTAAGATTGAAAAATGCTTCAAAAATAATTAACATAAAGTATATATACACTATCACTGTAAAAACTCATTAAATCATCTATATTTGTATTTATTAATATAATCTACTGTCTCCATTTAAAAAAAGCAAAAACTAGCTTTTATGTATCCAAATAAATATTATTATTATAAATGACTGTTCAAAGAAGAACCTACTTATTTTATAACGTAGTTTAAAAAAATTAAAAGCATACAAAATCGTTCTGCAAAGCTTTAACGGGCTCATCGTTATTTTATAAAGTGGAGTTTTAAAATTACCCTCCATAAAAGCTTCGGACAAAAATGATGCATTTAGAAAGTGTCTCTCTACTATAAAAGTCGAGAAAAGTCTTTTCCTGGATTAGGGTATTATCATGAAATCTTGGTTGCAAACTTTTTTTCACTGTAAAATAATGAAATATTCCGTCTTGAGCATTAAGATCGTATTGCAAAAACAAATTGTTGATGTTTAAATATTTGTAAGAAAAAAATAAATAAAAAGAGAATGTTTTACTTCTATTCAATAAAAAGAGATATTTTGGCATTATGACAGCTCCTTCGTATTAAATTATCTTAATGCTTAAAAGCTTTCAATCACAATACTGCCAAACTAAAAAGAATGCTTTTATACAAATATCATTTATATAATGTAAAGCGTTTTCAATCAAGTGTGAAAAATATATAAAAATGTTATTACTACGTGTTATAACCGAATCATATTAAAAATCCAATACTTTACTTGTTTATACTGAATAAAAGAGATGTGTCAATGAACATATTTATTTTTCCCGTACACGAACGAGATTCCAAATAATTTCACAAAAAACGCGTTAAATGTTCACGCTAAATAATACAATTTCATTTTCACTAGCGTACACTTTGATGTGAATTGATTTTTACTTAAGCAATCATTGTAAATCTATCATTGTTTATTTTGCAGGACTTTTAAAAAAAAATAGTGTAGACTGACTTATTGTTGGTAATTTCCAACGGTACGATTATTTAATACACGTGGCAAGGCGTTCAATAAGTAGATTAGTTATAATATTGTAAAACACATTTAATTTGTACTACTTTCTCTCTCTGGTAAATTTTTCCATTTTTTTTCTCTATGTTAAATATACGATAGTAATGTATTGAAACTGTTAAAAATTTGAGCATAGAAATAAAAATGTACTAAATTAACATTATTTTACAAACATATTCAATCGTTGGGTAAATAGATTTTAATAATTATGTGATTGAAAGCCGTAATAAATTCAAAATATAACTAAGAACCACCATTAAAGTGAAAGATATTCTTTGTTTGAATGTAAATATGGTAATAAACTTTATGTCATTGGTTATAAGATGTTAATGTTTGAATCTAAGATTTGTTTAAATTAAACGTTTTTTTTATTATTCTGTTTGTGCTTCGAGGTATTAATTTTTTGAATTAAATGTACTGAAATTTTAAAGCCAAAATGTTAATGGTTTTTAATCAATAATAAATAATGTTGTTTATAAATTTTAAAAAAATGTTACGATGTTAAAAAAACCGACATTCAAATGTCGTAAATAACAAAAACGACAAGCCTTAATGTTATAATAACTATTCATGAAAACGGAAGTCTTAATTAAACATGACCAAAGCTTTTAGTAAATAGTTAAATTGTAGGGGTATTTTTTGTATAAATTACAAAATAAAGTTATTTAAATATAAGTTGATTTTTTGAAAATTGCGTTTCACTTATCAAAAATTCAATACCAATGTCGCTGAAGTCACAAATATCAGTATACTACTGGAAAAAGCGTTTGATATGCTTTTTAAAAGGGTATACGCAGCCTTTATGAAATCATCTACGATTTTGTCATCGCAGGCTTTGCCGGGTGTTGGTACTCGCGCTAAAAGCTCTCTCGAAAGCCTTAAGGGGTCGCTTTTTTATTGGATTGATACACATTTTATTACTGTCGATGATTTGGCGACAGAATTCTACAGCTACGTAATTGTGATAATTTTGATAAAGGGAAATGTACTGGAAAAAGAGAATAGATGAAAATAAATTGTTATTTAAAATATTATAATATATCACTTTTAAGGTGTTCACTGTCAATACTTGGTGGAATGGCATTATAATAAAAATAATAAAACATTTTTAGTAATTTTTCCACATAAAATTTATTAGATCAGGACCGGTTTCGCTCATCGCGAGCATTATCAACTGATAATGCTCGCGATGAGCGAAACCGGTCCTGATCTAATAAATTTTATGTGGAAAAAGTACTAAAAATGTTTTATTATTTTTATTATAATATATGTATTTGATGAAGAACCAGATAAATGTGTTGACATGATTTTCTGCGTCAGTTTTGTAGCATATTCATGTTTTGTTTTTTTTTAATTGTCACGTCAATCATAAATAAAAACTGATGATCTATGCAAGTACTAATAAATGCGAGTCCTCCCTCTTTTCTCCTGGTCACTGGATACGCTGATATGCATCGATAATTGTATATCAATTAAAATATGACTAGAAATATACATTATGTATAAAGAAAAGATCAGCGACAACGGAATTTATGTGAACTTCAGATAGTGAAATAATATTTGATAACTTTATTATTTCTTTGATTGTGTTAAAAAAATTGTTACGTGATTGCCTCTCTATAACATACAAACAATATTTAAAAAAACAATTAATTTCGCGGTAGATAGTCTCAAAGAGGCAAAAAACGTGTCACAGTTGGCATGACAGTTAATAGTATAGCAAATTTATTTTATATATAAGAATAATTTCTATAAAGTTATCGCTGAATCCATCCTAGAAAACTTAGATTAGTTAAAATGTAATTCTTTCTCGTGTTTTTATTAAAATATCCATCATATTAATATAGTGCTTTTGCACCATTAATTGACACCTTTAAAATGATAAAAATTACCCAACGCTAGAAAACATGCATTAAGAAACAATGGTATTTTCAGGGATCAATTGAGAAATGAATGACCACTTGGCTACGGTGATTTGAATTTGTCATTGTAAAACTCAATATGAACAATATTTAACTCACTTAAACATTTTTAATGAATTTGGCGGTAATTTTGTGGAGGTTCATTATTAATTTAAAATTAATTGTGACACGTGCTTTGCTTTTTTAAGGAATTAACTACGAAGAGTCTATTTGAAAAACTTGCAATATCTGTCTATTGATGCTTCTTAAATAAACAAAAAAACTTGTCACAATTTGTAACACAATAAGTGGAGTAACAAAGTTATTAAATTAAATTTTATATTACCCTTTCTTGAATGAGCATCATATGAAAATATAGTTCAAAACACATTTCATATCATAGTAATGTAGCGTTAATTTAATTGGAACGTAACACAATACTAATCTAGATGAAAAGCATTGCATGCCTAGTCTCATGATGCGACGAAGCAAACTATAAAGACGGATACAATTCAGTGGGTAAATTAGTCTCTAAGGAAAGATTCTAGAACTGATATGCCTATTCTGTGAAATTGGTAATGCGGAAGATTTCGGCTGATCGACGCAGAATATCAAATAGTCAAATTGTCATGTACCGTCATTTCGAGTTGTATCTCTAACAACCTCGTATTGTTATGTAATAAGTTGTCTCAAGTTTACTGGAATACAAGCAATAAATATACGTTAAACGTAGGCAATGCTATATTTTTAACTTCATATTTTTAATGAATTTTTGACCGTTTCTACACCCTTTGTCACTAATTACCTGGCTATTACCGGTTTGCCCAAACTGACGCTTGGTTAACAGTTGCATGTTGTATGTAATATGTAAGAATAGTATTTATTATTACTTAGTTAAAAGCTATTGTGAACTAAACAGCTTTTGGTCACGTGCAAAGTGAAGATGCGGGGATGGAAATGCGCTGCGGATGCCTCAAGAAAGCCTGAATTCTGTCTCTTTTACCAACCGGATGGATCCCGCCGTCGTGGAAAGCTACTGATGACCATCCATAATATGTACTCGGTGGAGCTCCAAGACGCTGAGATGACATGGCAGAACGCAAAAAGATTGGTGAGAGACATAGCGTTTTGGAGAAACCATGCGGTGACCATACCTCCCCTCCGACTAGGGAGCGGATATGTTTGAAAAAAAATAAATAAGAGCTATGGACGGCTAATTTTGGACGAAAAAATTAATCTTCATAATTCGCCCTTGTTTTATTGTTTGAAGGCGAGTAAATTAAATAAAATTTCGTAATATAGTAATAAACTTTCAAATCAAACAAAAATAAGTTTCCAAATAATATATAAGTGGGTTTTTCAATAATTTTTATGGACGTATCGTCCATATATTTTTACACAAAACAAACATATTGGTGAATTTAATTAGTTATTGTTCTAACATAATATAATATGACTGGTTCAAAATGTCTATAAATATATCTAGCTATTAGTTTTATTTTTTAAATGAGGTTTTATTTTGCAACTTTCTTCTTTTTTTTATTTTCTTACATGTGTGTTCTTACATGATTTCAAATATTTATGAATGAAATTTATTTCAGCTCAAACATACTGCATTTGAGTTATTAAAGTGGTTGGTCTTGAATATAAATAGTTCCCTACGTGATTTTTCAATCGATTACTATTCATCGCTTTTAACAGGAGTTGGGATGTTCTCATTCCTGCTGTTGATCGGCACTGTATTAGTATTAAAATTATTTATAAAGCTTGAGTCAGACAATAAAATATCTTCTCTTAAAACATTTTCACTGACACTCTTATGAGTATACTCTAACATAAGTGATTTTGTGAGTCCTAGATGTTCTTAATGTGCTTAACCTTTATTTCAATGAGAAAGAAAGCATCTAAGAATTGTGTTTTTTTATAAACAAATGCATGTAAGCTAATGTAAAAAGTACTAAAATACATATCTTTGTACTAAAATGTATGAATCGATTAGAAAAAAAGATGAATTCGATGACACCAAAACTGAATAAAACGAATACACAAAAAATCGGCATTTATAAAAAATATTTAATGTTAATATTTTTTTTATTTTTTTTAACCATGTCCGCTCCCAATGTGGAGCATATGGACTCCTAATGGAGTTTATCTCAACATAAGTGTTTCTACGAGAACTGCTTGTTACTCAGTTGCTCAACCTCTCTTTTTCCAAAGAGAGTAGGGATAGAAGGATAGGGGCTAGGACAGGATTAGTGGTAAGCTAATCGCTCTCGATACGCCCCGTTCGTAGGATAGGATGGGTGAGAGGGGGGATTTCAAGACATCACACACACCCATGCCTTTGAACAGAAATTCATAAATCGATTGAAAAATCAATTTATAAAAACTGTCCGTACCGGGATTTGAACCCGGGCCCTCCGTAGCCGAAGCCAACAACGTTGACCACTCGACCACACACAGGCGTTAATATTTAGTAGATATTTAATTGAAATATTTTATCTCACATATCAATTAGTTGAACGTCGAACAAAACTACAATTTAAGCGTTTACAGTGGCTTAGTCTAGTCAGTAGACACGTGTAATTTTATTACTGCCTGTTGTATGTTTGCACTGGGAAATGAAATTTGCATAACTATCAAGTGCAATGGCTATGGAAAACAGCCGTTGAATATATTATTTTGTTTGTGTTTGGATTGACATTTTCCGATTCGATTTGTATGTGTAACATGCGCATGATATTCTGGCCTTTTTATTGTTTATATAGATTTCAAACACATTCTGAATAAAAAAAGGTTTTGATTTTAAGAGTTTTGGCATACAAAAGTATACGGTTGAAAACAGTTTATTTTAAATAAAACATGTGGTGGAATATTTTTTGAGATGTAATCGAGAATTCATAACAAAGTATAGAGATATATATATTATAAGGATGTCCTTGAATCAAAAACTTTCTTAAATTTAAATACTTAAGTGTATAATTTACTTTTTTTTTTACATAAATTGCAACATTTTCTTTAAGAAGAAATATTTTTACAGATATTTCATCATTAATAATCAATAAAAATGTGTTAAAGAATTCAGTTATATTTTTTTACAGGCGAAAATCGAATTTTTAAACAGTTAAAAGTGAATTTGAATATTGTATAAAATAAAGAATTTCAAAAGATCCTACTTCCTTTCTTTGATTGCAAATTAATACCATCAACATATTGCACAGCATTGCATTTTTTAAAACAACCGAAAGAAAGATTTGTATTATTTTTTTTGACTTAAAAATCTTTGTTAAATCTACTAATGTTTTAGTTAGAAAAAAATGAACAGTATTTTGAACTTTTCGTAGTACAGTATACACTTAGGTAATGAATACATGATTTTTTGGGGCGATTATTTACAATAAACTACTCTTAAGAGTTTATAATTAAATAAATTAAATGAAGTATTGAAAGCAGTCTTAAATGCATATAAATAAGGCATCTTTATCCTTATACATAATATGATGATAAATAAATAATATATTTTTTATATTATGAAAGTGTAAATGACGAAAACTGTTTTCCAGAAAATACGTTTTTACTCTTGTTTGTTAAAAATATCTAATAAATAAAATATTTATATTAACATTTTTTATTCATTAATTTCAACATTTTTTATTGGAATCGACTGAATTTGCACAGCGATTGATCGCTTGAGAACCCTTACTATGAACAATTAAACGAAAAATATACTGAAATTATTAAACACTTTTTTGTAATTTTGCTAATGTCGAACCGATAATTTTGTAAAAAAGAAATGTATACTTGGTGCAATTTATCACAAATTTCGTAAAGCTATTATTTATTTTGTTTTATGGGAACACGTGCTTTGCAAAACGGTTAGTATTTTAATTAAATTTTGTACTCGGAGCAAGATTGTTTATTTCCGGGTACTAAAGTTTCGGAAAGACAAACAGCATCTAGAGTAAACGTTAAAAGATATAATATACTGTCCTCGGATTAAATTTTGGTTGGCACCCTAGCGGTGGATTAAAAATGTTTACTTTTTTTAATTAAAAAATGAGTACAAAAATATACTATGGCATTGAATCTATGCCAAATTGAAGTTTTTTTAACAGAGGTGTCTTCACTATTGGTACTTTAGGCCTATGTTAAGCTGATTTCAAAAAAATCTGTTAATTGACTGTTTTATCTTTCCGTTTCAAACTAACTTACTTCAGAAGACTTCAAAAAACTATCTTTTCATTAGTGGATTTTCTTAAATTTTTTAATATGTTTTAAAAAGTTGGGCTACCCAATAGCACTACGTCTAAAACAAATTAAATTCTTCTCTACTCCCAATGTGGAGTATATGTCCTACTATGAAGGTATATTAACAGAAGTGCTCTTAGAAGAACTGCTTGTTACTCAGTTGCTCAGCCTCTCTTTTTAGACAAAAGTATGGATATAAAGATAAGGATAATACAGGGTTAGTGGTAAAACTAGTAAGGTCTGTGGCAAAGTAGTCAATGTGATGATATATTCAATTGATTTATCGGTTTCTGTTCGAATACATGGGTGTTTATGATGTATGAATAAAAAAACCCTTGCTCATCCTTCAAATTCTAAAATTAACGGGCCTTAGCAAAAGCGAATTAGTTGACCACTAATCAGCGGTGGGCTGCCAATACTTTAACAAAGGGCTCGCTTAATCTCAAAGCAATTCTCGGTGTTCTGGGGAAGTAGTGAATTTTTAATCACTCCTATGCAACTATATACAATAATTAAATAAGCAATCGATTGTTACTTAATGTACTTATAATATGTAACAATATAGACTTTATCGTAAACTTATCAATGTAAATGGCTAAAAAGGTACTACTGTGTATACTGAAGCTTTCGTCGATAGTATATATGTCATAAATTGCAGTTATGTACTAATTTGATCTGAGAATATTTTTTTCTCTTAAATTAACAATGGGCTCGCCGGCTTTAGTAAAATTTAACATGGGGCACGCGCAAACCTTTCCGAGCCCCCTCCAGTCCACCTCAGCCATTAATTCGGACCATTGTACAATACTGACTACACGTAAAAATTTGAGATGTACAGCTATAAAATAAGTTGTAATGTAAGTAAAAAATATGACAAATCCTTTATTGCAGAAACGGAGTATTTCTTAGGTGAAATGTTTTTGATAACATTCAAAAATCTTGCGTAAAATTTAAACTTGCTTGAATTATTCGAAAACTGAGGGTGAGATTTTTTTTACTTAGTCGTTTGATTCGTAGCATCGGAAATTCATTTGTTTCTTTTATGTAAATAACGAATGAAACAAACTCTTTCATTCCAAGCATTCTCGTAAAAATCAGTGATGGTGTTTTAGAAAATGAATTTCGCACGATATTACTTACGTGACTGTCATAAAGTGGTATAAAATATGTTTTAGCATACACGCGTGGGTAGTATCCGCTTATTTTATACTCGGATATAAAAATATGCGTAGATAGTCGGGTAAGATTTTCATAAAGCATATCTCACGGGTTTTATTACATGAGAAGACATATTGTTGGGGAAGGTTATTGTAAAATTTCGTCCGGGTCATGCCACTTATGTAAACAAGACTTTTTCTTTTGAGAGGCAATAATGGCGAGCGGTCATATCTTTTGTATGGCAGCTGACCGAAGGGAGACCCAATTTTATAATGGATTATAATCATATTCATGCTTCCAGGGGAGTGATCTTCTTTGTTGGACGTGAAACGTTTTTTTAAGGATCGCTTAAAAAATGAACTTGAATGGTCGCTTGATTCCTTTTAAAAGTTTTTTGCGGTATTGTTATGATAATAACAATTAAAGTATGACAAAACATGAGTATTTTAAATGAATAAATAAGTAGCTTTATTGTAATTGCTTTAATTCCATGTCTGCTACCAACAGAATTACTTCATTAAGAAAAACACAATATTTCTTTGTACTTATTTTCACTTTTATTTACTAATATCAGGACTGGGTTTGCCATGGCAAGCATTATCAACTGATAAAAAATAGAACTTAAGAGTGTTATTTATACAAAAAAAAATTGGAATAAAAAACAGTTGGCATTGAAAAGAATTGACAAATTACAGTAGAAATTATGAACAAGTGACTCAAAACTAACACAAATAAAAATGCCTAATAACTCTAACATGTAATTAGAAAGATATATGTATATATATAAGAATAGTTAACGTCAGTTAACTAATGCAACGCATACAGTAAAGAAGAACTTCAAAGATATTTTTTTCATTCAATAGATCTGAATCAGGCAAGAATTTATATCAATTGATTTCTCAAATTTCCTGTTTATGTAATTTTACAGACTTGTTATTTAAATGTTAATCATTAAAATTTCTTTTTGGATCACTTTGATAAAATTTCCAAAATTATAATTATGTTTGAAATAACCATAAGTCACCAGTCACCACTTAAAATTTATTACTCTTTGATGATCTTTGTGATACCTTTCCAACAAGTATTGAGCACAGTGAACACCCTAAAACAATTATCTAAACAAAAGTTTTTTGTTACGAGATCTGCTGGTTACACAGTTGCTCAACTTTAATTTTTTGAAGATAGTAAGGCCAAGACAGAACTATCGGTAAACTTATCGCTCTCGCTACGCCTCGTTAATTAAAGAATTGGAAGGGAATTTTTAGTCATCACAATCGATTGAAAGAATGCTGTTCGTATTGGGACCCGAACATGTGAGGTGCGTCAATGAAGCCAACGACATTGACCACTACGTCACGAAACTGACATTTAGTGTTGTAATTACCTGTACTTTAAATGAATCTTTAAGAGACAAAACATGTGCCACTGTAAATTATAGAACCATTATGAGAAAAAAAACTACTGAAGTTGTTCAATAAAAATCAGTTGCTCTATTATTCGCTGAAGCACTCTCTTCGACGAAGGTAAGAAAAAAAGATGGAATTTAGTAAGGATTACTAGTAAGTAAATCACTTTCAATATACTTATTATAGTTGTCAGTATATGGTATGGGTTGAGTAGGGAGTTTTAATAAATGTCTCTGGTTGCATATCAGTGTTTTAAATATTCAAGTAAGTATTAAAATTATAACAATCTTCATTGTAGAATGTGATTCCATATCCACACAACCAAGTAAGACGAAAGTCCGAAAGCGTTTAATACTGATCACAGAATTAAAAAAAAAAATCTCTCAATAAGATACAGAAACTGTTAAATTTGATCAGAGAAAATTTAAATAAAAACATTATTTAAATAACGAGTGTTGTAGTCACAAGTATACTTTTATGAAAAAGCGAAACTAATTTTTGAATAATGTGCTTGTCAACGCTTAAAGCTTTTCATTATGTAGGTATTTTTTATCACCGTGATGTGAATACAAAATTTTTGGCTTACAGCTATGTTTTTTTATATTTTATTTGCCATATTTTCGATGAAACGGCAGTGAAAAATATGATATAAATTATATACTATGTCATAACATATTTTTTAATTAAAGCCCCCCTCCCCGTAAACGGTAAATTTATCGCGCATGTCAAAATACTTTCAATACACGCCCAAATGTAAACCACATATGCATTAAGAATTTGATATTTAAAAAGAAAATATCAATAAAGTAAACAGAATGGCATTGTACATCTCGCCTTGGAAATTATAGTGTTTTATTTTTATACGCTAAGATATTATTATATGTGAAATAAGGGTAAAAGTTTGCTGATTCGAGGAAATCCACAATGTAAAAAGTAAAGTAAAATTTTTCATTATAACTTTGTACTTGTGAAATTTGCTTTGAAAGCTGTTATATTAAAATAGAACTAACTGTAAGACCGTTGACCTCAACAGAGGGGGAAGGGGGATTTATTTTGCATTTTTAAGTAGTCAGTCATTTTTAAGTATAAATTTACTGGCGTGAAAAATAAATTGTAAGTTGTGAATAATGTAATTTTTAGAATAATTGAAAAGTTTGCTAACAAATAAATTTCGTAGAAAAATAAATAGACCTCGGGACATATATCGACACCCCTGCAGTATTTAAATTGTAAATAATATAATTTTTAGAATATTTGAAATCTTTAAGTTCGCCAACAAATATATTTCGTAGAAGAAGAAATAGATCTCGGGACATATATCGACACCCCTGCAGTATTTAAATTGTAAATAATATAGTTTTTAGATTAATTAATGTCTAAGTTTGCTAACAATTATTTTTCGTAGTAGAATAAATAGACCTCGGGACATATATCCACAGCCCTGCAGTATTTAAAAAAGTAAATAATATAATTTTTAGATTAATTAAAAAGTCTAAGTGTGCTAACAAATATATTTCGTAGAACAATTGAAATGTTTAAATTTGCCAACAATTATTTTTTGTAGTAGAATAAATAGACCTCGGGGCATATATATACAGCCCTACAATATTTAAATTGAAAGTTATTTAATTTTTAGAATAATGTTTTAGTTTGCTAACAGTTATTTTTCGTAGTAGAAGATTTTAAAATAAAAGCCGAAATATAATTCTATAAAATATCCATACCGTCATTAGAATATTCCTAATGCATCTAAGATTTTCAAGGCCGGATGCAAGATATAACCATACCTTCCAATAATCGAATCAATGAAACTGATCAAAATCTGTCAAATCAGCTCCAAAAAATCTTCACCCAGCCCTATAATTTTAGCTTCGAAAAATCGAATCAGTATATTTGATTATTTGAAAATCTTCGTAGCGATGCAAACTTTCAAATAAAGTTCTCTCAATTTTATTACGACGCTTCAGTTCTAAGCCAGGAAATTTGAATTTTGAATATAAAAAGACGTCCATTCAATTGGACGAACGACAAATTCGAAAATATGCGATTCAAAATAAGCCGTTAGCATTGGTCGAAAAATGTGCTGTTCAAAATAAGCCGATATCATTGGGCGAAAAGGACAGTGTTACAGACATATTTGTGAATATTTTATCGGCTTTTAATGTAATAATTAATGTGAAGATGAATGATTTACGGTGATATATTATTTCAAATGTAGATTGTTATAAAATACTTTTTTTGAGCCTGTATGTGTTGCATTGAGTAGCAAACGCCTTAGTTGACTTAGCCGTATGCAGTGTACATTGATTCAAGCACCATTATTATACTACTGTAAATTAATTATTAAATCGGTTTATGAGTTCGAATTTAAATCCACAGCTGTCTATGATTGTTCAATTTCTCACGCATATGCGATGTAAGAATTTGAACAGAGTATGGCAAAAGCGAAAAGCTATCCACTAATTACTAGCCTCTTATTTCCACCCTTACCCTTAGTAACGGCATATGCTGTTAAATATTGCATTATTTGTGATAAATACATATTTCACAAAAACAAATTGACGAGCACAAAATAAAAAAAGTGGTACAAAAATAAATAAGTTAAGAAGCTGCACTGAGCTCCAATGCTTTTTCTCGCATTCTGTGTTGTAGCAAAAATACTTTCGAATGTATAAATCACGTTGGATGAATAATAATAAAAATGAACAATCGTAAAAAGCTCGTGCGCTATGTAAGTGTTGCATCAGCATAGTATGACCTTTTTTGTTTGTTTCGGTATTCACTATTCACGACGTGAGTGAAAAATGTTTAAGGCTCTTAATCCCGTTTAGATAGAATGCGAGATTCTGTAAGATATGCAACCATTGAATAAAATATATAAATGTTAATTTTGAAATAAAGATCACGTTTTAATCACTTTATACTTCCTTATTGTTTTATAAATTTTAGTAAACCTAAGTGTAAATTTTATTTATTCATTTATTATCTATAATATAAAAGAGAAAGAATGTTTTTTGTCTGGCACAATAACTCCTCCGAACGGTAAGCAGTTAGTGACTTGACATTTTAACAGGTCATTCTAGCTGCAATTTATAGGTCAACTTTCAATTAAACTATCCTTTATCACTACCGACGTCAATCCAAGATATTAACTCTCGCGGCTTGGAGACTAGAAAAATACGTCTCTGCCGATGGGGATCTTTTTTGACCCCAGTGGTTTCCTCATTATTGGCCTTATTCTTATGAGTTTAAAAAAAAATAGTCTAAGGGCTTTAAAATATCTCTCTGCATCATTTTTCATATTTTTTTTTATAAAAATCCGTGTTTTTTTTAATAAATAATCATATTTTAAGTTGCGCGTAAAAAAGACGTCATCCCAGCACACATATGAATTTACAACTGACGAGTGTTCTCAGCTATCTTACGAACGATCGTTATCGCGGGTGCTTATCGCCTGATAGATATTTAAGAAAATGTTGGTATTGGGGTCGCATTTCTTGAGCTTAGAACCGGAAAAGTTAACTCAAACGGTCGCCATAACAATTTACGCGGTTTTAAAGTTGCTTGGCAATCAAAAATATCATTATATACATACATGTGGCGAATAATAACATTTGGTGCAAAAATCGTAAAAACAATACATTGAGCGTAAAACTATTAAATTTATTTTTTCAATTTAATGCTTATTTTAGACATTTCGTGAAAATAAATAGTTTGTTTTTTTACTTTTTAACGATAAATTTTAATAAAATAAAGTTTAAATCAATCGAGTTGTTATGATCGAATTATATTGGTCATAACTTCAAGACAGATAATAAGTTATTGTATTTATGGACACTTTTGTCAATCAAGATCCTGATTAGAAGTCCTGTTTGAAATAATGTTTTTTAGACGTTTTAATTATTTGCCTGATTCAGAAGTTGTTACAACTTCATTCAGTTAAAAAGATTTTATTTCAGATACTTGCGGTGTTTTTATAAAATTAAGTAGTCAATTGCTAACTTATTAAAAACACGAAGGCATAGACAACAATTTGAATGTTAATTACAATTAACTTACATTAAGATGCGCTCCCGTAGTGTTGTGAGCTCTTAAGGGAGGTTTACGACCCCTAACATATTGCACGAGCTTCGCGCCGGCTCTTCTCCACTCCACCTTGTAAAGAAGCTCGGGGGGGACGTTATGGACGCAGTGCAGCGCGACTGAAGACCCACGTGTCGCGTAACGTGGCATCTCTAGAGACACTGTCACCTCGGCTGAACTTCCTGCAATGGGAAAACAATATCAAAATAAATTACCATTTTTTAAAGAGAGGCAATGCTTGATATATATATTATATAATACAAAACCATTGTTGAGCAATGTCCACTCCCAATGTAAAGCTGTATGATAATAATTAAGTAACTCGGCGCCTTTTGAAATTATGCACTAGTAAAAATCGCAATTTTAATACATGTTTAATAATATTTTTTTTCTTATGTAATGGAAATATGAAATGCTTACGGTTGATTTTTACTAAGAAAGGATGATAACGGTACATGTATTGAAAAAATATTAATAAATTTAACCGCAGTCAGGAGTAAATTTATGACCGTAACTTCACAATACAGCTTTAAGACCTATTGTGTCCTATTGAAACCTTGGTACCTTTATATAATAGTGAAAACAATTGTAAATTAAACAACATCAGGTATGAACATTTAATTTTAATATTTTGTATTTTTTTTTTCCTACAGTTATATTTTGTTTGCAGTTACGTTTTTCTTGTGGCTCCTCTCTTATATCTGTTTTTATTGAATACACATCAGTCCTTTTGAGGGCTTCTTAACCACAAGAATTGTTTTTTTTTTTAATTAAATTTTACAACAAAGTCCCGGGACTCAAGACAGCAAAAAACCTGACAAGTCTCGAGAGTTTTTTCTCGGGACATCTTGACACAGAATCCCTAGTCGTGAGACGAATTTAAACTAAATAAAAATTCACTTATCCGTCAGTCATCCGTTCTTATGGGCATTTTTTAGTAAATGTCAATTAAACGTAATTTTATCTTTTGCCAGTCTCTTCTGCGAACATTCAATTAAAAAAAAATTACAATTCTACATTTGAACGATTCAAATAATCTTCGATATGTCTTATTAATATTATGTTTCTGGCCAAACTCTACGGTAAAACATTCCCAAGTAGTGAATTATCTGTATTTTCAAAACGCTAAGTAATTTTCATATTTCATACATGCATGATGAAATGAATACTTGCCATTCTAATCGTATATTTTATTGTATTCCATAAAAAATATTTCATTATTTTCATAAAAAAATAATTGACGTCTTCCCTAGGGCATTATAACATGCAATTCGTTCAGCAGACATTACGGAGACTCATTCTCTTCATAAACTAAATGACAGTCGTTAACAATTGATTTTAATTTATAAAACATACGGTATATTAACGGTTGAAGATTAAATAAAACGTCGAAGAATACCTGTACCTATTTTTGATCAGATCGAGAATAATTTTGAAGGGTGTTTTTTATAATTACCGAATGCCCGTGGGTGTCTTTCAGCGTTGCCCGCTGTAACCGATTTCCGGTTAATGATGTTTCCGGCTTAAATTACGAGTGCGAAACAAAAGCTTTGTAAATCAAAAGCTTCAAAGAAAATTTAATAATTTATTTATTACGTTTACCATGCAGAATTGCTCTTATAAAATTTAGAAAAAAATAAGCTACGTGATTTAATTTTAAATTAAATGTCTAAATATACCTTTTTTAAGTAGATTTTTTTTGTGTTTAAAGCCAAGAAAAAATAACTTTTCATCATTCGAAGGCGGTAAAAGAAAACAATAAAACTGTTGCTTAGTAACTATATGAATGTTTTTATGGCCGTGGAAAATGTTATGACAGGTTCATTATTCAATATAAAATTATTTTTATTTTAGGTAATATACCGTTTTACTATAACACGAGTCTATGTCTATTATATTTTATAATTCATAATCGCTTAAAATTTAATTTATATATAAGAAAATAAAGTCACATTTATATACTAATGAGGCGTAGAAAAGAAGGTTAAAATTTATAAACAGCGACATCTACTATGAATATTTTTTATAAAATCATTCGTGTTATTAACTAAATTAGGCTAAATAAAATTTAAAATTTACGGTTGATTATGCGAGTCATTTCTTATTCTTGCATATTAATATTGTTTACCATGTTAGTGGTGTGACTTAAAAGCTATATGTAAATAAATTCATCTTAAAAAATACCCTCTTTTTATATTTGATAATAATAAAATCAGAATTACCGAAAAAAAAAAAATAATAGTTAATATCACCAAAACTGTTTTAAAATTTAGCAAAGATTCAATTGAAAGTTGTTTTTTTAACACCTTGATATATATGAATGTCTAGTAAGAGCATAATAAAAGTTTAATGGTATTAATATTTATATATGTTCTGTGAAAGTTTTTGTAATTTTTTATAGCTATGGATATATGCCACTGTGAAACATATGAACATCAATACTACTACTACAATATACTGTAAAATACTGTAAGGAAATTCCTAAATCGATTAAAATAGAAAAAAAAATTAAAGAATTTCTGGAATATTTATCACGAATGCAAAGGTATAATTATTATATCAAAATAAAATAATGATTGGTAAACTATCTATATACGGTATGCCGCCTGTGTGGTCGAGTGGTCAACGTTGTTGGCTTCGGATACGGAGGACCCGGGTTCAAATCCC
The DNA here is from genome assembly GCA_030503985.1 of Himalopsyche tibetana. Taxonomy (NCBI): domain Eukaryota; kingdom Metazoa; phylum Arthropoda; class Insecta; order Trichoptera; family Rhyacophilidae; genus Himalopsyche; species Himalopsyche tibetana. The sequence goes on along the minus strand of JAPJYX010000009.1, from coordinate 19,234,836 downwards.
GGTACGGACAGTTTTTTTAAATTGATTTTTCATTCGATTTATGAATTTCTGTTCAAAGGCTTGGATGTATGTGATGTCTTGAATTCCCTCCTCTCACCCATCCTATCCTATGAACGGGGCGTATCGAAAGCGATTAGCTTACCACTAATCCTGTCCTAGCCCTATCATTCTATCCCTACTCTCTTTGAAATAAGACAGGTTGAGCAACTGAGTAACAAGCAGTTCTCGTAGAAACACTTCTGTTGAGATAAACTCCATTAGGAGTCCATATGCTCCAAATTGGGAGCGGGCATGGTTTAAAAACTATCTTTATTTATACATTAAGCTATGTTAAGTATTTCGTACTTAATGAATAACAATTTGTAAGCAATTCATTTTTTATCAGTGTTTAATTGAATTTAATTGATTAGACAAATAATACGTCGTATATATTATAAAGCAGACTCGTTGAACGCTGCTTTTTCAAAAAGTGTTTCTTTTTAAAAAATATATACCTTATTTATATCGAAATAATTTATTTGTTGGTAGAAAAAAAAAGGATTCACTTGCACAAAAATTAGTTAATGTATTAGAGGAATATATTGTTTTCAAAAAGGTTAATATTTTCACTTAATAATGTTATATCATTATAGCCTGAGTATTACGTGCCCCCAAAAACTTTTAAAATACCATTCTCTTTCTAATTAAAAAGTTCAGTAATTTAGGGAGCAGCCTTTCAACTATATAAATCTGAAAACTTAACGTTATTGTTACTTAGGTAGTATTCTCATACAAAATCTCAATACATGCCTCAAAGCAACAGCTGAATAGCAACAATGTTCGGTTTAAATAGGCCTATTTTGTATGCCAATGCATACACGAATGGGAATTTTGTAGAGATTTTTGACTGCTGCGAAAGTAAATTATAATTATTATATTTCTCGCTATCTGTAAAACATTTAAACAAACGGTAAACTTTATAATGATGGTCAATAATAATGTAAGAACCAGGCAAAACAAGTTAAGTTATACTTATAACGTACGGATAATATTTGGATTCAACCTATCAAACTTTGTTTCTATATTTTTACTAGTGCTAAATACAGTTTCTTTGCAGAAGTCTTTTTTAAAAGAGATGTTTAGTGTTATTTAAGATACAAATATAATTTAAAATCAACGCTAATGAATAGAAAAAGGAATATGACAACGATAAAAACGGTGATAGTTTTATTTTTTAGTTCAATTATTTAATTTTATAACAACCGCACATCATGTTTGTCTATAAAAGTATAAAGCATGCAAATTTTGCGAAAATTCGACAGGGTATAAAAAGTACGTATGCACGCAAAACAGCGATACTTAATTATTATTTCCTAAAAATGATTACTTATCTGTACAAAGGTATGTAAGCAAATAAGAATCGTGCGAGTCTAAAACATTTGGCACTGCAAATTAATTAATGTTATTTGAATACATAAGCTAAAAAATTGATCGACTAATTACACACTTAATATATTTAGAAATGCTTACCTAAGTTAACTTATTAGTTAAAAGAATATATCGGTATCTGGCAATAAATGGCTTTTCTAGTGTATTTGGATGACAAATAATTAAAAAATATCTTTTTGGTAGTGAAACAAAAGATTTTCAATTGTGTGGCATGTTTTGCCGGTTCAATGGCTACAATATCGTAGCAAGCGTAGCACCGTAGCCCCTTTTGCCCGGCCGACTGTAGCGGTATGCGTCATTAGTTTAAAATTGTAGTGGATATTGCTTGGAAGTAACTACAGGGTGCTCGCTGGACTGATCCTGGATCCTCGGTCTACCAAACCCATGTCTGATACGGTTCGTCGGTTATCTGACTTCCGATTTAAGCTTTGAAGGGTATTTATGAAGGTTAACTACGAAAGGTGGATGGGTTTCGGTGGGTCGAAATCAATGACTTTGTAGAGAAACGTCTCTTGAAATGTAGGTTTGGTTACATATATGAAGCGGTATTTATTTCTTCTAAGATCGTTTTCACGAAAGAAAATACTACTTAAATTGCTTCTCCTTTTCTGAAATTTGCATAGTATTCTATAAATTCTTATTTGCTTTCCATGTCCATTTTTGCAATTAAATGATATGCTATAACGACATGTTTGTTAAGTTATTCGTATAGTATTGATTTGAATGAAGTATAATAATAAAAATGTATTAAAGAGATAACTGCGAATAAAAAATTCGCATGCTAATGAAATTTTCATTAAATTATTGAAAAAAATGAAATTTTATGTTGACAATAATTTTAGACTAAAATTGATAAAATGTGAAATAAGTGCTTGATTTGAAAAAAATGTAATCTTTTCGTTGAATTTACATCAACCATGATATTGTTTTTTAACCACACCACCAAACTCGTATTATTTAAGTATTGTTCACATATAATATATTTAGCGATAAGTTATCAAAAATCAAAGCATTTCTAGAGCATTTCAGTTTTGAACTTAATTTTATGATGAAATAGTTTTTCTATGTAACTTACATTTTATATAAAAAATAACAACATGACTATGGCCAATACCAATGTAAATTGTTTAAATTTTGTACATTTGAAAAAAGGTTTTGTCACTAACTAACCGGATTTCATCTTTCGACATCATCGGAAACGGATGAACTTGAACTTAAATGTACAAATCCAAAAAATAATAATAACAGTAAAGCTCAGCGAGAGAGCTTTTCAAACATTAAAGAACCAAGTAGAGAAAATAATCTAGTCTAGTGTAAATATATGTATACAATTATTTCGTATGTATACAATTTTGAACAACTTTAGAAGGGTCATTATAAATCAGAAAAATACATATTGGAATCAACACATGTTTTTATTTATATATTACAGATTATTGTGTACATATATATATAACATTGGGTAACACTATAATATACAGTAAAAGCTTTTTGTAATCACGCTGTATACAATGACGTAGAAGTAAAAGAAACACTGTAATTTTCCATTCCACTGAAACTAAACCCCTCCATCTTTTCAATGTCAGCTATGAAGCGGCAATTAAACAACAATAGAAACATTATAATAGTACCCTAGGCGACAATGAAGTAAAACATGCACGTACAGCGTACAGAGCAAACATGTTTTATGATTTTTTTATTAAAAAAAAAATAACATCAAACAACCAACGGTTAACGATTTTCTCGCGACCTATGCTAACCGAGTAGTCTCTGCGGTAAGTTAGTGCTGCCACCATGATGTCTCGCTAGGACAGTTAGTATTTATTTTTAAATTTCTCGGAAGCTTTTGTTTTCATGTTCATATCCGCTCTCAATGCGCTCCGCAAATTTTTCTTCATGAAAATTGTTTGTTAAAAAGTCGCTCAATCTCTCTTCTTTGTAGAGAGTAGCAGGCATAAAAAGGATTGGTCAATAGCCAGTGGAAAGTTTGTTAATCTCACTTCACCCTGTTATTTTAAAATTAAAATTGTGGGGTGGGAATTTTTAGACATCACAAACATTCATGCATTTAAACAGAAATCGATATGAAAAAAATCTGTTGGAACTGGAATTCGATTCTGTGAGATGTGGTATGGAAGCTAACATAGTTGACCACTGTGCCATGGACCGGATAGACGGAAAGCTTTTATAAAGATGAATATGTCACATTCATTTTAAATAATGCTTTTTTTAAATTGGAATAACTATAATTAAATGCAAAGCTGTAGTGCTGTTAAAAAAACGCGACTTCTTCATTAACCCACAGTCTCATTAATTCATATAATTTTTAAAACGACGAATATTTTTTGCTACTTTCGATGGTTTCGGCGGTAACTTTGTGGAAGTTCATTTTAATAGAAAATTTAAATTAACTTTGATTATTCCACGTATTGTGTAACTAACTGTGGCACGTGTTTCGCCTCTTTCAGAGGCATCTTCAGACTTACTATCGCAAAGTTTGCGTTAAGAGTTTCCACTTAATACAGTAATCACAAACCTAGATGATTGACTGTAGCTCATTAGTTTTAATAGTTTGTAATGTTTAACGTCATTAGTAGTATGATTAAATTTGTTTGCATTTTATAATCCCCTCTTTGCTTCCATTAAAAAGGAAAAATCCCATTCTGATTGTTTACAACTCATTAGTAAAATTAGTATCATTATCTGTTTGCTTTATTTCGATTCTACACCCCCCTCCTTGCTCCTCTTAAAAGGAAAAAAACCCAATCCATTTTGTAATTTTATAATTTTAAAATGTTAGAATCAATCTTGCTTCATTACTTAAGCAAACTTTGCGATAGTAAGTCTGAAGATGCCTCTGAAAGAGGCAAAACACGTGTCACAGTTAGTTACACAATACGTGGAATAATCAAAGTTAATTTAAATTTTCTATTAATATTTTTTGCTTTCCATTTTATGCAATTCCTGATTTAAGCGTTCATGGCGTAGTAACGTATGCGTTGATAATTGGAAAAGTTAAAGCTAGCAAGCAGAAATAAAAATGAAACGAATTCATTACGAAAAATCTCGTTTTATACTGCCTGCGTATATTCCTGTGCGACGCATGAACGTTTGGAAAGTTTTTATGATTTTGCCCCAAAAATACTAACATATACTGCTTTAAAAAGACGTTTTAAGAGTTATTGTGAGTAATTTTCTGTCACTTTGTTATGTCGAATGTGAGAAGCATCAATCGTAGAGTAGGCTCGTCGCACTTCTGTACACAATTCTGTCGCAATTTTGTGCTGCTCTGAACTACGTCACACACACACACGCTTAACCTACATTTTCTAAAAAATTCACAACGCTTGTCTCTGACTGAGCTGATGAAATATTTGCATACTATAATTTCTTTGCGTGTTTTCATAAAATACAAGAACTATTTGAGATAGTAAAGATTTTGAGTGGCCTTCTTTTTCAGCTGCTAATGCTTGTCACTGAAATCATATTTCGTTTCTTTATGAACCATTTGTATACAAAACTTTCAGTTATATCAAAAAATTGTTCAAAGCTATTGTAGGTACAAACGTTGCGTCATATTTCATTCCTAAAACAGCATAATATTTTACAAAAAAATCTTTATAAAGTGTATAAATATTTTTAACGTATATTAAATGTTAATGGTTCTTATAGATTAAAAAAAATGTGTCACCCTAGTTGAGCGAGCGCTTTGTTGGTTTTATTTTTAGAGAAACAGAGGTGGTGGCGCCAACCTTCGCCGTACCAACCACCCCTGGGAATCAACCCCCTTACCTTTCCAAAGCCGAGTAGAAAAGGCGATCAATCTTACAGAGGCTGCTGTAAATTGTCCGAATAAGATGTATGCTGTTGTAAGTAACTATACTTTTTATTTACTATGATTTATACAAACAAGTTTTTTTTAAATTATAGTGATCATATGGCAACGTTAAGAGCTGGTCTGGCAAAATGATTGGTATACATGCTATCAAGGCACAACGAATACAAAGACAAGGCGGAAACTGTCAACTTACTCTTCTTTGTAGAAAAGTATTACTGCTATTTATAAAAAGCTGTAAAAACAAAAAAAATAATTTAATAGACAAGTTGCTGAAATGCTTAAATAATTTCAAAACTTATACTTGGAATTATTTAATTTAAAAATCTGCTTAAATTGGTTTTTTGTAAGACTAGTTAATTAAATTAACATAATTTATTTATTTAACATAAATTTTAATGCATACATTTACACTTACAATTATCTTATTGTATAATATATTGAATTTTTTCCATAAGAAAATAATGTATAATATCAGCATCTTCATATCAAAAATATAAAATGAAAAACATGTTTTTTTTTGCATTTCTCGTGCAATACCTGCCGAAAATCAGGTATATTGGTAATAATAATAATACAGTATATGCATGAATTCATAGCGAGTAATCATCAAAACATATCGTTAAATGGCACACTAACACACTTAAAAAATGTTTGACACCTCGCATTTTAAAATGTAATAGAATACATATTTTAGAAGTTGGTATAAAAAAGAAAGTAGTGAATAAGTCTATCAAAGTCGATTAGGTGATGTAAATAATTTTATTAATCCCCATTAAAATTTCCATTTACTTATCAGTAAGCCAAAAAATAATCCGTTAAATATGTAGGCTTATTTACATTTACAAAAAAGTTTTAATAGTCATTTTGCGATACAACAAGTGATTCAAGTTTTAAGAATTCGAAGAATTTTCCCTCTCGACTTTATAAAGGCTTACCGATGTTACTCTTTAAATTCTTTATCCGAATTGGGCTTATTTTTCGTTGGAGCCGAAACGAGTTGAAGTGGGTAGGTTCAATTTTTCTTTTTTAGCTGAGTTTGTTTATTTTGCTAATTTCAACGAATTTTTCGAAACATTTATTTTTGTCCGAACATATTTATTGCCTAATTTTATATTTAGGATTTGTGTTTTTAAATAATCAATATAAAAGAAGGAACAGTTTTTTTATAAAATAGGTCCACTTTTAATTAAATAAATGAATAGATAATGTTGTAGTAATTCCATTCAATTTGGCCATTTAATCTCTCTTTTAAGTGAAGGCATGAACATAAAAATAAAGCACAAATTATATGCTGTAGAAAGTGCAACAAACATTACATATTATACATTAATAGAACGGCATTGGTCAATTTTATTTGATTTTTAGTTTTGTGTGTTAATTTTCGCAGAAATCATCATTTCGATACCTCGGTTTCAAAGTGTAGGTAGCTCTAAAAGCACATTTTTGAGATAATTAAAAAACATAATTTTAATCAGGCTGTGTATCTAATTTTTAAAAACTTTAATGCAACTCTTTATGAAAAATATATTTATGATTTATATGATTTCAGAAGTTTTTTCAGGATTTTCGTAGTTTTTAAAGTGTATATATTATTAAAAATATCCACTGTCATGAAATATTAACAGATTACTACTAGTAACATTTTATAACAAGTAGATATCGGTATTCTAGCCTAACTTTAAACATAGATAAAAACAATTTTTTGTCTTCTTACACTTTCAAACTGAAATATCGATTTTTATAATGTATCAACTAACCATTTTATTTCTCCGAGATTGTGATATAAAATATGCTTAGTTTGTACACTATTTTTATAATTTATCGATAGAAAATACATGATTTTCAATGACGATCGGCATCAATGAACTGTATACTGGCTGAAAAAAGCAGTATTAATTAAATGTACATATATGGCATTTGTTTATCGTTTTTTAATGTGTAAAAATAAAACAGCGCTGGATTGAATGGACTCTTATTAAATTTATTGTATTTTTCATAAGCATTACCAGCTAAAAATCTTCCCACCCGGTAGGATTGATGTAATCCAGTGTTAAATGTATAATATTATAGTAAATATTTAATAGTTTACTCATAAAAGTTTATTGGTCACATTTAATCTTGTCTTGTTCTTACATTTATTTGGTTTGCGATAAGTTTTAAATTTGTTTAGATTTTGAAAATACATATATTAGGTACGTATTTTACTAAACTAAACCTTTTTGGATCCTGGGACAGAATCCATTTATCATAAATGTTTTGTTGTCAAAAATATAAAGTTACATATATAGAAATTACTAACGCTTTGTTCTTTCAAACTTAAGAAAAATATATCTTTTTACAACTCTCATTTGGTATTTCGTTTATTTTAATTTCTTAACGGAATGAATTTCAAAAAATAACATGGCAAACACAAATTATGCTGTACATTTTAAGCTGTTTTATATTTATCCGTTTCTGCTTTATCGGTTCAATTAATAGGTTCAGATGATTTTGTTTAATCTATAAGAAACATTGGTCAGTGAATATCTTTACCGAAGTTTTATTAAAACTTAGCGGCTACTGATAAGAATATGAATACCGGTATAAGCAAAATTAAAGCTCAGTTTTTTCAATATCATAATACCGGTTTTGAAAATACAAAATACCGGTATTATGTTATTGAAAATGAAGTATAATTTGATCTTTAATAAAAATCATTTATCACATAGACGCATATATTTATTGCCTAACTTTGAATCGCGCGTTGTAACTTGCAAAGGGTACATCTATTATTTAATGAGCGATCACAACTATAACTAAGCTATCACTAAACCAAAAATCAACATATGGCTAGATTCACTTCGAAAACCTTCAAACTTCTCTATTAATCGCTCTTTCTAAAAACAAATTATTTATAGGTGTCGCCTTGGCAACGCGTTGATTGGAGATTTTTGCTATAACGTATGGCTATAACTGTATTGATATTTGACATACCGGTATATTGATATATTTTTCTTGTATATTTCAATAATCAGTTGAAAATGCTAATGATAATATAAGATAAATGTGAAAATAGTACAAAAGAGTGTTATTTTTAAAAAATGTAATGCATTTCCACTAAGTATGTGACAGTGAACACATTAAAAGTGATACATTGCAATCCATATCTACATAGAACAAACTGCTTGCACAATAAGTATTTTTAAAATTAGACAGTAAAAACAGTGTTTGAAAAAAAAGATTAAAAACTTACATTATACATTTCATTTCACAATAAAGCATTTTTATCTTTAGTTCAATATTAATTGTATTTTGATAGAGTCGTTTCCAAATAAAAACAAAGGCAATAAAAACTATATAAAAAAAGCAATTTAAGTTTTAAAACCTGATTTAAAGACAAGTTTTTTAATATATATATATATCAGTTGACAGTATCAGAAGTATTTTATATGCGAGTGAAATTTATTTGATTGCTTAAAAGGATTGTTTTCTTCTCGTCGCAAAAGTGGAAATAGCTCTTTTTAGTCTGACACGGTTGTCGAATTTCAAAAAATATATATATTTTGTGGCGAATAACTTGTTTTCATATCAAATAAGAATAGGAGATCTAATTAATTAATCCGAAGCATCTCATTAGCCAAGATGTCCTCTACATCAGTACTTAAATAAGATAACAAATGACCATTCTTTTTTACATAAACAAAAAGAAGCCGTCCCTTTGGTGTGCTTAATGTTAATGTTGATAAATAACAAAAGGGTTTATTTGGACAAGGGTTGGAAAGAAATCTAGGTGCAAGTAACACATATACGAAACCTAATATATATACTTCCCAATAAAACATTCTACCTACCTAATTCTGCAGCAGAGGAAAGGTTACTACTACTTACAAATTATTTCAATATAAAAATGGTCTTCTGTTAAAACAGAATTTAACCCTTATATATTTATAACAGTATGCACCAAATATTTTCAATGAAGTAGTACTTTTTGTCATGAAATTATATCAGCAGTGGTTGTGAATAGGTTAGCAGTTTTCACATTTAATAGATGTCAGGTAAAATCATGATGAATTAATATTGTAAAATAAATTATTAGAAAAGTTATTACTGAGATTTGAGCCCATAAAAACCGTCACTGGAGCTACCCAGCCAAAGGCCAGGATGATTATATTTTTAATATTAATCTTATACTGAATTATAACTGATTAAGAATCAAAGTTTCTACAAAAATACTATCAACAATATTCATTATAAGCCTCACCTATGAATATTGAACAGTATCAATTAATTATAATCTCAACCGGAAAGATATTAGCAAAACCATGAAAGATATGAAGCACTTTCATTCGCCTCGTTATATTATGTCAATTAGAGATTTTTTATAAATAAATTAGTTTGTTTCTTCAAAATAATGATTTTTAATTAAAAAATCAGTTATAGCAACTGATTGATGTGAAGCATTCATTAAACAAATTAACTCTCCAAGGACGAGCGTGACCATATGGTCACAGTAAACACCGTTGTCTATTGATTCCACTATTCATCCTTTTTTTACTTGAATATCGTTGTTTTTGCTCATATTTGGTTAAGAAGGGTACAGAATTCAGTTAATCATCAGCCGAGGGGACAAAACCGGCCACCAAAATCACATGCGATTTTCTGAATTTTCCGTTTTTTTCAATGAAATTTTTAGAACTAATAATTTGATTAAAATTTTTACTGTTCTTTTTCTAATATATTTGTATTGAAATTATGTTGATTTAAAGAGGTCAAATCGTAAATATTTTTAAAAATTTCACGTTTATCTATACACCATACACGGTTATAAAAGGATGAACATGACCATATAGTCATGCGGGGTTTATAAACAAAGACTTTGCGTATTATTTTTTAAAATTTTTGTTAGGAATAAAAGTTATCCGTGACTTCAATATGGCTTAAAAAAATATCGAAAAAAAGCTCTCGTCTCTGGAGGGTTAATTAAACCAGTTGTGAAAAGCATTCCAGCTACCTATGTTTTTTTTGTTTGATTAATGATGCAAAAGGTAGTTAGCTACCAATATAAAGAACGCATACGATAACGTCTGGGAATATTAAATTTATCGAACAGTACTCCTTTCAATAAAACATTGATTTTTGTAAACTGCCCGGCTTAATGTTCTATTGTTTCTAAAATTTTTAAGTTTTTATAATATATTCAATATATACATATGTTTATATGGCAAGCTTACATTGTCTGGAGTTAAATACTTTTGCTCAGCACCTAGCCATTTACCTGTGCTGGATCTCAAATTTTAGCTAGGTGATTGTCAGTATGAAATGTGAGTTTCGAAACTCTATCCAAATCAAGAAGTATTGAGAAAGTTCGTGTAGTCTGTGCACTTTCAAGCTTACGGTTACTAAAGGTTCGAATTTATGGCAATTACTCGGTCTTTAAGCTACGTCAATGCAAAGCGCTTTAGACGTTTAATGAAGAATGTTCGGAATTATGAGGTTAATGTTTCGAAAGCTCTCAAAGTAAACTTTCACTGCTATCTCGAAGTATGTAGATAAGTTTGAAAATAATAATATTTAGCAAAACAGAAATTAACTCAGTCGAATCTTATTACCGAGTAATCTTTTAGGGGTATATTGAAGATGTATGCAATAAACTGAATTTTATGGTTATTAGTACAATTATATTTTAACATTACATGAGTAGTACAATAATATTTATTTTTTATCTTATATAATAAAATATCTACATAACATAATTGTATTTTACTGTAAGTTTAAATAATTTTACTGTAGATAAATAAGTTTTTTTTACCAGTATTATTTTTACACAAATATAAAATCTCACAATTTTTTGCTGTTGTTTCTATAAAAAAAAACTTCCATAAGTGATATGGGATTAACTAGGACCGTATTTTTTTTGAGAATCAAAAATTTTCATCATTATGTTGAAATTTTAATTTAGTAAAACTGTAAATATGTATTTTTTAACATTTTTAAACTAAGTATGTTGTATGAATTTTTGACTTTGGCACCTACAATTATTTTTTTAGTTGGGGAAATCTAATGTTTCTTTTTACAATATCCGTTCCCAATGAGCGGCATATGAATTCTTTATGGAGCAGCTCATCTAAACAAATATTGTATACGCGAATTGGTCGTTACTCAGTTGCTTAACCTCTCATTTTCGAAGAAGGTATAGAATACATGGATAGTGCTAATCGTTCTTGTTAAATCGGATAAGTGGGAGAAAATTGCAGACATCACACACACATATGACTGTGAACAGAAATTAATAAATCGGTTAAAAAAAACAACTATCCGTACTGTGATTCAAGCCCGTGAAAACCGCAATCGTAGCTTATTTTGTTGACACAAATCCAATCTTAGTAGTGAAAAATGTGTGAATTTTTAATATTTATTTTTTATTTTTTAACCGATTTATTAGTTTTTTTCACCTTATTAGAACTGTCAATACTATTTTAAGCATTATGAATAATATTAACTGATGAATTCATACTGCGGTAAATAATTTTGTGTTGGTCTGATGTTACTAGCAAAAGCGCGACGCTTGTGCGGCAGTGTTTATTCATACACGTATGCAAATTATATTCAGTGAAAACTCGTGCCAACTAGTTTTCTAATTTGGTTTAGAATAAAGAGAAACCGCAGTCAGACAGTTTTCTAGGTGGCAATCATAGTAGCGTAGTCTGCGACCACAAATTTTATCTCACCTACAAACGTTAAACACCCGCAATGAAACGAAGGTGGGAATGGTGACAGTTATATTATAATATCAGGCCACCTAAATAGTATATTTTTATTTAAAAGTAATAATTATGTTTATCTGTCAACACACTTCTAAGTTATTAGAATAAAGGCAAAAAGACAGGTAAGCTTAGTTGAGTCAATCGATGGATATGGATGGAAAAACATCTAATAACTATCTAACAATCCGACTAAAAAAACAATACCGGGGTATTTATGATGTTGTTTTTACGATATACTGATTTTGAAAATGTAACTATGTATACCAGTAATATAAAATCAATATTAGTTATAATTAAAAATTGAATGTACGAAAACCATTACATATCGACTTAGGAATGAAAAAAAAAATACATAAAAGGTTGTCAGAGCTGGCTTTACCGAACAAGTGGGCCTGCATTCGATTCTCGGTGGAGTAAATGTGAAGTTTTTTTTTTCAATTTAAATTTGAGAGCTAATTCTTGGGTGTTGGTGATGTCAATGATTATTCAATTGAGTTAATCTCGTATGATCTCTTAACTTTAAAATATTTGCCGCATTAGCACTGAGCTGTGGCGACAAATATTTTTAAAAGGTTTTCACAATATATACTACAAAATACACGTTCAATCAAAATGGTGTAAACTGTCAATGTGAAATCAGTATCCAAATAAAGATTTTAAGTTTTAAAAAAAGGCATGTGAAAATTGTAACCAGAAAAAATTACTTATACATTTTTCTCTATTTAAACCACTTATTGAATACATATTAGGCTAAAGTAAAAAAAACACTAGTTGAATATTTTTTCTTCACTTCAAAGTTTTGACTTTGACCCAATATCACTAAAACTTTTTTTACGTTTCTCTTGTAAAATAAAAATCTGTTTGCGTTACGTCTTTTTCCCTTTCTATGGTCGATGTTTTAATCATATTATTCTTGATATTTTTAAAAAATCTTTAAAAAAGGGATGTATTGTTGTTGATGAGACTTTCAACGATGTATTATTATTTAATGAAATCGTAAGTTATTTATAAAAACTATTTAAAAAATCACCCGTTTATGATTCAGGTATTTTTTAATGACTTTATTTTTATAAAATATGAAACACCGATTCTGCCAGGTTCGTGGTCATGTTGTAAACGCTGTTAGTTTTGTTTTTGATCCTCACGAGTTCAAATACCAGCACGGATAGTTTTATAAATTGTTTTTTTCAATCTACGAAAGTATGTCTGCAATTTTCTTCCACTCGACCGATCCTAAAAAAAATAGTATGAGCGACTCACCTCTATCTTTATGTTATTACTCTTTTCCGAAAAAAGAGGTTGCACAACTGATAAGCAACTCGATATGCGCCATAAATACTAATTCCGCCACTTAAAAGCAAATACTTATTGTGTTATATGAATAAATATCTTTATTTTTGTTTGCTATTAGCAGTACATTTTTTCATATAATACAAAAATAACTTCTTTCTTTAGAATTACATAAGTAATTGACATTTTATTTGAATAAAGAAATATGGCTGACAACGAGAAATAAAAATATGTCAGAACCATATGTTCGTGAACGATGTGAAGACGACGTTGAATTCTATAGGGAAAGCAGTTGCAAAGTATAATATGTCACGCAAGATGAATAAATTGCTTATAAGTTGGGTCGAGAGTAATCTAAAATGTACTCAACTACATAGAAAAGTATAATATTATAAATTATCCCCGGTTTAGAAATTCATACGCACGTGCCATTTCTTGCGTATTAAATTTGTATAATTATAATATTCTTAAAGCAGAATTACTTATTTGTTAAGAAATACTTTTCTGTTAAATTAAATGGAATTTTAATTGCTATTTTGAACATTAATAATTCGCATTTGATACGTTTTTTTTCAAAACAATGATACATTTTTTCTATCTGTTAAATATAACGCACAGTAAAACTTTGAATTTTTGGGAAATTGAGAATTAAAATGCTCCCGTATATTTTCATAAAAAGAAAAGTACATTAAGTATCAATTAAAAATAATTAAAACACTTTTTTAAAACTAATATAAACTTAATTTATTAAGATGAGAACCAGTTTTGCTCGCCACAAAAGCATTTTTAACAGAAACTTGATATTATGATTTTTTAAAAAAATATATATTGTTTAGGTGAATACTTGAATATGCCGGAAGGAAAAACCTTGGTCGTGAGTGACAAAGCGTATGGAAATGTGAATAAAATGAACAATTAAAATTTTAGTCAAAAACCTTCAGTCATATGTATTATTATATACATTAAAACATATGAACCTTTCATTTAATATTATTTTAAGTCAGAAATTTAATTCCTCATTTTTTCTTAATTACACAAATTTTCTCGAGCTCTTTTTATTTTATTCTCTCTGAAACTTCTAACATTTAAAAACTTAAGAATTTCTAAGACCAATAAACCTTCCCTTTGTACATCACATATTGCTATTTTTGATCTTGCTCATCTGAGGATATTTTTTTCTTAATTATTTCCTCACCACTTAAAAGAATCTGGAAAAAATCAATTTCAGTTCTAATATATAACGTAAACATTTACAAAAACAAAATATATTTTTCTATATTTCCTTTAAATAAAATTGATTTCTTATGTGTATGTGAAAAATCGTTCTCTAACCTATTTGGTTTTTTCTTATATAATATATGGCAAAAATCGCAAAATTTATAAAAAACCTCAAACATACAAAATAGTTTGTGACATTCAAAAGTTTGGCGCAATCCAATATAAAATGAAATATGTTCTTTCTATATAAAATTTTGTTTTTTCATTAACGGTACCCACTATTTTTTTTTCATTTTTATTATATTTTCTCATTGGAACATGTCTTGGAAATAAAACCCGATATATTTTCACAACATTGAGTTTTTCAAATCAATTATGTAACAGTCGTGAAAAAATGTTATTCACATTACATATTCCTTATTGGTTAGTTTTTTTTTAAAAAATATCTTATTTTTTAGATTATTTTTCTGTCAATTATTGGTGTGATTCTAAAATAGAGAAGTTAAAATCTTTTGTAGAAGTAAGCAAATAATTTAGTAACAAATAACGAGCAACCGTAAAAGCTATATTTTAGCAAGGAAGTTTTTAGAATGGCTAAAATGAGTCTTAACATACAAAGTATAATTTGAAATATATAACTACATACAAAAAACTAATAAAAACTTTCTTGTGATAAAATCATCATTTTTTTAAAGATCGAAACCGTATTCACTTATCACGAGCATCAAACTCTAATGAAAATATAAAACTACATGATGTTATTTGTATATTTAATTTTTATTTTCATATGTTGATAAGCTCGTGATAAGGAAAATTGGTCCTGAATCCTGGTATTGACTAAAATATGTAGAATTAAAACAAAAATGTGCTGATTTATTATATAGTGTCTTTCCATCAAGAATTGTCAGTAAAATTTTATAGAAGATCTACAAACCAAATATTTCAGTCTTTATTTACTCTACGTTACATGCATACAATATAACAAACAAATTAAAACCGTAGCATCAAAATAAATAATAGTAAACTTCTTGAATAAGAGTCTTGGAATATTTTGTATTTAGTATCTGGGCCACAATGAACGTTATTTTTGGCCATATACTGTTCACGAAAAGCATGTCGTGCTTTATTGTTATTCACCATACTGTAAGTTCTGCGCATATATGTACAGTTAAAAATCTGAACCGTACCTTGAGGTGAAGACCGCATACTGGGTGTGATATATTTGATATGGTTTTTTATTTGGCGTCTATAAATTACTTTCATCAGTTGGCTTGGGATATCAAAATAATACATATTCATTATTCATAAAAAACAAAGCATGTGCGTGACCTATTTGTAATGTAATATATTATAAGCCTACGAAAATTTTTGCATGCAGCTAGGGATTCAGTTTCAAGACAACCCGAAAATAAATTCCCGGGAAATCAACGTTTTTTGCATTTTTCGATTTTCGAAAAATTTCAATAAAAAAACTCATTTATAATTATAATTTATAATATTTATACTTTGAGAACATTTGTACATTTCGAATTGTTATAAAAAAGTACTAATTATTACATTTTTTTTATTTTGCAAAATTATTAGTTAACAATAAAGAAGAATTTCTCTGAGCGGTTGCTTTTTTTATTATTGGTTTTTCATTTGAGTGATAAACTCCATAATTTGGACCCAAAATTTCTGAATGAGATGTTATTTGTCTTAAGTTCACTTCAAATAAATTGCTATAATTATTATTAATGGCTACTTTATAATAGATACACATCATCCTTAAGTATGGAAACAATTAAAAACTAAATAAATTAACTGAAGCATTTGTTTTATATGTATGTATTTTATAAGTTTATATTTGTAATTGAAAAAAAGTTTTTATAAGTAATAGATGTATGTTATACTTAAAGAATGCTACTGTATTTCATGCATAAATATATTCGTTTAAATATAATTTCACAATGTTTACTATACTACTACTCGTCTCGGAACGCGAGAATTTCCAGGAATATTACAATTATGTCTCGGGACTTGAAAATTCCAACATTTTTAAATCCCTACATGCAGTTTTCGATGACTTATAAAGTTAAAGAACATAATAATTGGTCTGTCGAGGAAAAGTTACGTGACAGGTAATATGCTATGAGAAATAAAAATATACTAACATAAACAAGCCTGATTTGTATGAGAATGAATAATATTATAATACGATTGAACAGATGGCGGTATTTATTTATCATAAATTAAATATTTATTGGCTAATTTTTAGTATTCTTAAATAGTAAAATAATAATTTATTAAATTTAACTTATTTTTCTTATTATTTAGAAATTAAGTTAATTTTTTTTATCTGATCAGTTGAAAATGTTTAGATGGGAAAACCCGGATCAATAGATAATATTGTGTAATTGTTTCTGAAATATATATAAAAAATATTATTATAAAGTTTGATTCATTAAGAGGTACTTTTTTTAAAAGACAAAAAAACGTTTATAAAAAAAAATTATTGCAGTCTTTAATATAATAAATAGACCCATTTTCTACATTTTTAAATGTTGGCCGTAACTACGCCTAACATGGTTCATTCAAAAGTTCCAATTTTGGATGACGCGTTCGAGCATTTCGACTGATATTTAAGTAATGATGCGAGTAATGTTGGCCTCCAATTCCTCAATCATAGTCGGTTTAATTATATAGACTTTCGACTTTACGTAGCCCCAAAGAAAAAAGTCTAGAGCTGTTATATCGCAAGATCTAGACGGCCAATTCACTGGTCCGAAGCGTGAAATTATTTGTTCACCGAAATGTTCTCTTAATAAAGCCATGCTTTCACGAGCTGTGTGGCAAGTAGCGCCATCTTGTTGAAACCAAGTGTCGTGAAGATTATGGGCTTGAATTTTAGGCATCAAATAGTCTGTTATCATGGAACGATAACGGGCGCCATTCACGGTTACGTTCTGGCCAGCCTCATTTTTTTTTTAAAATATGGACCGATTATTCCACCAGCTCCTAAGCCACACCAAACCATTGTTTTTTTGTGGATGTAGTGGCAGCTCTTGAACCTCTTCGGGTTGATCTTCAAACCAAATACGGCAATTTTGTTTATTGACATATCCATTAAGCCAGAAATGGACCTCATCGCTAAAAAAAATGTTAAACGAAAAACATTCCTCGCAGAACACTGATTTGCGTAATACAGCTGAATGATTTGTAGGCGCTTTGCCGGCGTAAGTCTTTCCATTATGAATTGTAAGACAATACTGAACAAAAATAAAATAACACTTGGGCACAACTCACGTGTTATTTATTATCAAATCCCAATAAGAAAAGTACCTCTAAATGAATCACCCTTTATATAATGAGGTACCACCAAGAATAAATATAAACTATTTTTTTACAACGGCTATTGAAATTATCTCGAGGAAAAATCAAAAGCACTCCGAAGAAGTCAATAATTA
This sequence comes from Himalopsyche tibetana, assembly GCA_030503985.1. NCBI lineage: Eukaryota > Metazoa > Arthropoda > Insecta > Trichoptera > Rhyacophilidae > Himalopsyche > Himalopsyche tibetana. The sequence continues at coordinate 19,216,873 of JAPJYX010000009.1, read as the reverse complement.
TTATTAAAGTTGAAAATTCATGATTTATGTACATGGGATGAACGCAACACTCTTTGATCGTTAGTAGAAGTTTATTGTTTATAATCAGATTAGTGATTTTTTACTCTAAGTATATTTATCGTAGTTAATTATAATTTTATTATAAAAAATGAATTGAAAGAATCCTAAAATTTTTAACTGTATGTATCAAAAAGTATTTGGAAAATATCTTATCGTTGAAATATAATAAAGGTTGTTTTTATAAATTGTCAAATTAATAATTCATCTTTATTGTCAACATAAAAACTTATTTCTAAAGAACAAAAAAATGGTTTTTTGCCGAATGTTATAATATAAATTTGTCTTCAGTAAAAACGGTAAGCCTAAAAAAGAAAACATGCCAACATTATTTACTTGAAATATTTCAATTTATATTTTGATAACATCTGAAAGCAGCGATTCTTAGAAATATGTTTTTTTTTTTATAAAATTCTACTATCTTTAAACATGAGCCTATCAGAACCCATGTCCCATTTGGGAGAGATGGCATCGAGACAAATATTTTCAAAAAAAAAAGATTCACTCCTTTATCTCGTGACTACAATTTCCATATGTCCCATGAGTATATGATTCAAAAATGAATGTCAATCGTTAAATTGTTTTTTTCGTATGTTTTACTTTTGTTTAAAAAAATATGCTCATTGAATAAACGTTTGTTGGATATAAGGAACGCTCAGGTTATGAAAGGAATCCTTTTTTGGCTTCCCCGGGTGCATTTAAAAAATTTATTCCGCGAAAAATGTATATATGTTAAGGTATAAAAACGTACGTGATACGGGTAGATGATACGACATCTTTACTTCTGGCTTGCCTTGCGATAGTGAAACAAATATAATATAATAATATTATATTCGAAGCAACGTATACAATATTCATAGCTTAGATTGTATTAAATTACCATTCAATAAAATATAATTGAGTCACCCATTTCCAAAAGTCAATTTGGTCAATTTTTATTTATTTTGAGACAGTCACAAAAAACGTGTATAGAATTTCTACATTGAAAAAAAAGTCAAACTCTCTACTGTAACAAATTGTAAAATATATTGTCAATTACAATTTGGTAAAAGAAAAAATAGTTCTTTTTTCAACGTAAAGCTTCTACGCATGTTTCTTTGGTGAGTATCTCACGATAAATGAAAGCGTACGATGTGAATTTCGGAAATGTGGACTAAATTATAAAATCTTTTTTACGTATACGTACTTTATAATAAAAAGCTGTTTTGAAGGTAAATTTACTCGAAAACTATGAATTAAAGCACTAATAATAGTTTCAAATAACAATCATCATCGTGCTACAATACAAAATAGTTGTTAAAACACTACGATAGTAATCATATTATATTTTTGATTAACAACAAACTTGACTGTAACGGATAAAAATGCAAATAGTTGATTGTTTTATGGGTTTGTCTGTAAAATTAAATAGTAGAGTGGTTGTTCACGCTTTCTGGTGTCATTTTATATGGTTGCAAATCACGGGTTTTAAACACTGATTTATGACTTTGTATTTATAGTCATGTATGTCTGTGAAGATTTCATTCTTAACCCATATACCCTTACCCAATCTCGAAAACAAAACACAGACAAAAACTCCATATGTACTCTTTCCTATCATTCTTTATTACTTACCATCTCTAAGGAAGAAGGTTGAGCATCAGCTTCAAGTCTGGTTTTTATAAAAATATGTTCTAAAAGAAAGATCTATTTTAAATCAATACACATCATACTGATTGTGAATATGATTAAATATACCAATGCAAAAATGAAAGAATATATTGCAGACTGCAGTCGATTGTCGAGCGGTCAACGTCGTTGGCTTCGGTTAAAAAGGTCACGGGTTTGAATCACAGTACAGATAGTTTTTATAAATTGCTTTTTCTGTTCAATGACACGGATGTAAAGTCTTGAACTCTTCACTCCTTTCCATCATATCCTAACGGAGCATAACAAAGGGGAGTGACTTATAATTAGTCCTGTCGTAGCTTTATTCTTCTATACATACTCTCGTTGAAAAAAAGAGAGGCTGAGCAACTGAGTAACAAACAGTTCTCATAGAACAAAAGGTTTTATTGACATACCTTCATAAGGATACCATGTACTCTACATTGGGAGTGGACATTGGTGAAATATGAGTATTCATATAAAGCTATATTTTTATATTACTCCTCTCTCAAAATAAACATTAATTAAGCAACTGAGTGACAAATAATCCTCGAAGAGAATTTTCTGTTAAGATAAACTCCAGTAAAACCCCGTATGTTTGAAATTAGGAGCGTAATTAATTAAATTAAAAATAAAACAATATTGTTAGAATATAGAATAACGCTGGGTTCAGCCAACTAATGGGTATTTTGCTCAGTGCACAGTTTCTAAAGAAATAATAAGTATGAAGGAAAAATATATGCTAGCTTGACCAGCCACAGGGAATAACAAGTACGATAGGAAATTCAATTTCAACCATACATCCCAAAGGAGTACAGTTATGTTGTATGTTTGTGCCCTGCTTCGTGTATACATGTGATGCAGCTGCTGTGATGCCTGTAATGCAGTAAGATTAGACTTGAATTTATATGTGATTCGATATTGATGCCAGATGCATCTGAAGAAGAGCTTTTTGAAAGTTTGCCAAGTCTGCCGAAAATTTTAGAAATTGGATAAAGTAATTTCGTACATTTTCCATCCACTAACACTGATTATTATACCGATTAAAATACTTTGATATGGCATGTTATCATATATTCTAATATCAATGTACTCAAAGGCTTTTTCCCTGTGTTACGTGGTAGAACGGCGTTCCGAAATTCTATTCTCGGCATTTTTAATTGTTCAAATCAATATTAGCATTTTTTTTTGTGATTCTACTTTGAACATTTTTGTTTTTTTTTCTTGGCTGTTTGTTGGCATCTTAGGTTTATTTTGAATGCTATATGACGATAGCCGTAACACTCAAAAGTTAATTTCATAATACAAAATAATACCAGGTCCATATACTTACTCTGAGACCAGAAACAAGGGTCTAATGCTTGATATATAGTTTTAAAAAAGAGAGGCTTTGTAAGTGAGTTCCGGCACCTTTTAAAAAGCGTTATGTAAGAATATATTTTGTTTGTCGCAAGGACATGCTAATTTGACGTTTACATTAGGTGTAATGAAATAAGTTTCTTACTATCATTTAACGAATTGTGATACGTGGATATAAATTGTGTTCTCCTCTTAAACGGTTGTATATAACTTTTATGTGTCACATTATAGTTGTTGAATTATATCTTTTAGTACTACAACGTTTCTTTCTAATTCGATCAACAATGTGAAATCAAAACGCGTCTAATATTATGTGTTGCAAGCCTGGAGCATAATATGAATACCTTATGTAGCAAAGCAGAAGAAAAAAAATCTATCATTCAAACTTTTTTGGTTTTCAAAGAAATCAAGACAAAAAAGTAGGGCTAAAAAATAACAAAATACTGGATGAAATGTCCAAAAAACTAAAGTACTTTAAATTTTCCACAAAACTTAAGAATCTATTATTGATTTGACTTTCTTAAAACCAAATATTTTCTTCTGTTATATAAACTTCTTTCCTGTTTAAAATCAATGTTTTCAGTCTACCTGTTGACAAATGGAAATAAATTGTAATTCTCCGTAAGTCTGTTGAATTTCACTAGAGCTTTATCAAGATGCGGTTACGGTCCAAAAGTGTACCGAATGCATTTCGAACTGTTGGTTACTGCACGTACACTCAGTGATAGCATATCAGTGAAATCATTATTCATTAATTTGAACTTTAATACACATATATATGTTTACAAGTTCAAGTTTATATTTTAAATGCATACAAATGGTATCGACAGTTTTTCTTACATTTAAGTTGTCAGCAAAAAAAGTTACTTGTTTATTATAATTGTTCTACACGTTAAAAGTTGTCATGTAAACTATTTTTATTTGTTAAAAGGGAAAATTGTTCTTTGTCTAAAATTAAAAGCCCAATCTTGCTTTTAGAATACATGATAAATATGAGTAGGATAAAAATGAACTACGCTGATTTAACATTTTCTTTTTGAAGAAGTTGATAATATTTGGCAATAACATATATAAAAACTGTGTAAAACTATTTTTTTTGCAAACTTGCTATCACTAAAAGGTTTCTAGCAACTTTGCGTGCGAGAGTATGTAGTAATGTAATTTGTGAAGCAACGTTGCGCTGGTAAACATTATGCTAACGTGAGACTCTGCTTTATTATTTTAGATTATTCTCAATAGAATTCGAAAGCTCTACTGAAAGCTCATTTTGTATGCGACATTCAAAGCGTTGCAAAACAAATGAACTCAAATATCACAGAACCTTAAAATCAAAAACATGAATTATTCGATGTGCTTACCATAATGCAGCGTTTATCAAATTCGCGTAACGGTAAGCTATAATAAATTAAGAAATATACTCATTAAAAAAATAAAAAATGATGTATTTTCTAGAGGCGAGTAAGATTTGGCTTTAATAAAAGTATTTTTTCTTCAATAAAACTTTAAGCAAACTTATATCACTGGAGCATTAACTTTATTTATGGTTTTATGAATAAGATTATGTAGTATAATTTCTTAGCTTCATTGCTTTACTGCTCTATGCTTTTACTTCAAGCTCCGCTTTAACGCTCTGAAAATCATAATTCAACTTGGACCTTTGTTTCCTTAAAAAAACTTCTATATTCCTACGATATACACATACTGTATTTCTGCTAAGTAGGAAATACCTTGTTCTGATATGAAAAGACTAAGGTGATCTAGTAGTAGTAAATAGATAGAAACAACATTTGAAAAGCTCACATCACGTGCGTTAAAAAGTGTATTTTTACAGAAGTACATTTGTTAGACTACTGTTGAATTTATTTATTTATCTACGAACGTAGCACTCGATAAAGGTACTAGAATGTTCCAATACTCTCTGATAATGACGTCATCGCCAATATATATCAGCTGTTACTGTATAGTGAAATGTAGTACATCGAACAAAGATTTATTGCTTAATAGACTCCATCAATGTTTAAGCAGGGAAACACTCCGATACAGTGAAAAGTGAGAGAATTAAAAAAAGGGCAAACCTACTATAGGAGTTTTTTTGCGATCTTTTTTTAGCTTGAATGAAATCTCTAGGAACATGTACTGAGCCAAACTTTTTAAATAAGTTTTTACAATATTTGGTTGTTACTCAATTGCTCGACGTCAAATTATCAGAGAGATAGAGATATAGGGACAGGACTAGTAATAGACTAGTAGTAGGTTTATCGCTCTTATTGCCACTTCAGTATTAAATAGGTGAGTAAATAATGGAAAAATGTGATTTTTGTACAGAAAAATACTAGAAAATGTCTTTTGACTACTAGTTAGTTATAGGTAAAAATTTGAAAATAATTAATGTTGATTGCATAACATTACTTCAGATTCAAATAGAGTTCCAGTACGGACACTCTCATAAATTGATTTTCTAATTGATTTATGGAATTCTGGTCGAAAGCAAAGGAGTGGTAATATTTCAATTCTTTCCCACCTATCCGATTCTAAAAATGAAGCGTAGCGAGTGTGGTTGTTTAACCGCTAGAGAGATTGACCGACCAAATAACAAATTATGTTTCGTAGAAAAACTACTGTTGATATTATATAAGCTACGTTAAGAATACATAAAGTCTTGATTGAGAAATGTTATGGTCTCTTGAATTCACCTTTTCAATTGTGTTTTGCTGTGAATTTTATTGCTTCCACGCACACACCTACAGAGTCACATTTTTCTTCACCAGAGTCAGATTTACCGTGCAACATTTGAAAACTGTCGCATGTCAGGGGTCACAAACCGCGGGCTACACTTACGGGAGACAACCGCACTTAAAGTTCATCTGCAGTGGGGAAAAAAACTACATCCACGCACTGAAAAGAGTATGAATTTACACCACAGCAATAACAGTTGGAATGTCTGAAAGGTCGATTGTTGTCCCCTGGGAATTCGCTGACGCATGCGTTGTATGGATCCTGATTATTTACCGTTTTTAAAAACTGTGGGTTTTACTACTGTTGGCACTTAATAAAGTCATGACGTCATTGGAATGTTTGATAAGAAACAAGACACAGCCAATAATTAAAGAAGTGGTATTTTTAGTCGATTTATTTCAAAAAAATCTTTAATTTATTTATTAGCTTGTTGAAAATTAATACAATTTATACGAAATTATTAAAGAAAAACGCATGAAAACTTTCTGCATTTAAAAAAAATAAAACGTGTTGTTTTAATGTTTAACATTCTTTTAAATGATCCAAACAATATTTGGGCTCATTACAAGTGAGACAACTAGTGACATGGTAAAATGTTTCTTCTTTGACTTTTAAGTACTATCACGTCTTTACTTGGTGCTTTGGTGGATTGCATATTTTTATTTTACAGAGATAACACTATTGTAATGTGTATTAACTGAGGTTACTTCAATTTTACGACACTTTAAGACGAGTAGAATATTACATTGTATCTAACTTATTTTTTTTTCTAATACCACTTGGCTCACTTCACCACTAATGGACCCATTTAAAATTGCCACACTTTTTACACACACACAAATTAATCCATATTTATATCGTATAGTGGAAGACGAAATAAGAATGACGGTTATGTTTCGTTCGTAAACAACAGCTTGGATTTTAGTTGTAATAATTAATTTGGGATATATCCTGGGGATTTGTTGCATGACTGCATATTTTTTTAGGGTAAACTTTCTGATGTTATGTTAGGTTAGCCTAGGTTTTCGTGTGGCAAAAAACAAATATATTAATATCGTTACTTTTAAGCTTGTCCAATTTACGCACGCGACTGCCATGTCCTGTTTCGGAAATCGGGACCCACGCCTTCCTACTAGAACACTAAAATACCGAGCATTTATGACTCCATGCGTGGTTTATTTACATTTTCATTATGCCTCACCAAACACTGACATTTTTGTGATTTTTGTTTTTTTTAGCAAAGCCAAGAGTCTAGATTTATTTATAAGGTAAGGTTTTTTGGTATGTGGTGTTCTGAACAAGGTTAATCAATTATAGACAGCAAAGTGCCCGAGCTGTAAGGGCGTTATTTTGATGGAAAAATAAGGCAAACTGTATTCCCTTTATTTGTAGTAGTAGGTACGTACTTATTACTTTTAAGGTGTTTACTGTTAAAATTTGATGAAAAAACATTAAACTCATTTGTAAACATCAGTTGTTAATACTTGTCATAAGTAAATGTCATTAGTCATGGTTTTGAGTATTCAAATAAAAGTGGAAAAGTACAAATGATTATTTTATTTTATGAATAAATACTTTTTTTTCACAAGTTAAATAGGCATATTTAGTATATATAAGGCAAATAGTGATCTTTGATTGAATATTTTAAAACGGTCATAATCATCGAAATCACAATTTTGTCAGACTTTTATACGTTTTCATGGAATAACTTGACATGAATATACATTGACACCTATATATGTTGCACGCGCTTGAAATTTACTTCGAAATCATTCAGAATCGCAATTGAGAATCATAGAACTGTTAAAACAAATAATATTTTATTTAATGGTAATTTCAAGAATAGTATTTTTTTGTTTTGCTGGAAAATTTATAATTATATTTACTTATATATGGGATACAAAAGTAGGGAATTTGGCAGATTAACCAGTTTTTTTTTATTCAAATTTAATATTGAAATTTCACCAAGTACCTTCAGTCGAAATCTTAAATACTTATTAGTTTATTCAAACCTAATTCTTCTTCTTAAATTAAACAATCAAAATATCTTAAACTGCACAGGACATATTTTTTTTTTAAATAACGTAACACTACAGTAAAAATAAAATATTTTATTGAAATATAAAGAAACATTTAGGAAGTCTCAAAAATATAAGCATATAAAAAGCAGATATGCAAAATAAAAAGTTAAATAAAACACACGCTGAAATGCATGCTTATAAGTATTATAAAAAAACTAATTGTTAAACAATGACAAAACTGTCATATATTATTGCTTATCACGTTGTTATTTATATTTACAAAATAAATAAAGTGTACATAATATCCATTCGTAAGGCTCTCATGTTAATCAAAGTTGTGTATGTGAGGAGACATAATAGGATGTGCTTACAATGGTCAACCCCTCGACCGTCGGCGACTCGTTGAGAGAATTTGAGGCCAGACTACTGTTGTAATGCAAGCTCTTTGGGACGAGAGCTTAAAGCTGCTTGTGTTAGAGTAAATCTGCTTACATTTTTAAAGCTTCATTAATAAACAATAAAGTAAGGAGTATTTATATTGATCTGCCTTCGATAGGCTGTTGAAATCTATTACAGCAAACTAATGGTCGATTTTAAAAATTGATTGTTTAAGCAGAATCGATGAATAGCATTAATTGAAGTTAAATCTCATATATAAATTTTAGACATCAAGAATCTAAAATAGGGTTAACATGTATTTTGTAAATTGTAATATTGCTTTTGTAACACCGAAATATTGAAACTTAAATATAAAAACAATATGAACGTAGCATTATATGTCTTTAAATAATAATATTCAAAATTATCAAATAAAATTATCTGAAATAACGTGAAATCAACGTTAGTAATGAAGCAAAAATATTTGATCGATTATTTAATTAAGAGCTGAACAGATCAATTACCAATAAATAATATTGTAGATAAAACGGGTGGCTCTTCTCTCTTGAATATACAGTTGTTTGCCGGGAAGGTTTATTTCTTTATTTAATTCCATTGTGATATTGGCTGTATGTGATTTTGAATCGTCTTGCTAGAATCACATAATCAAGCTCAAGGCATCCATTCCTCGTGTCAAAAAGTTATCAATCATATTACGATAACTGTATCCATTGACAGTTACCGTAACACCACGTTCATCTAATGATCCATCCAGACCACATAGCGCACAATACTGTCACTTTTATTGGATGCAAAGGTGACTAATGCATAATTTGAGAATTTTTATTGTCCAGGACCGACTAGTTTGTTTATTAGCGTATCCATTTATTAATTGAAATGAGCCTCATCATTACTATTTTTAATTAAAACTAAGGTTTTCATGAGCATGCTGTAACATCTTATTCGGATATTGACGGCGTTATAAATGCTCTGTGAAAAAACTGTGAATTGTATTTTAAATGGAAACAAATGCATAATTTTCTACACAGCTTTAGCTTTAAGTCAAATTTATTGAGTACGGTGTTGAATTGAGGTTGATGGTATGTTGTTAACTCGTTCTTGGACAGCAGCAATATTTTCAGCTGATCTTCTCATATGTTGTAGGGGTTGTGAGTTGTGACTCAGGCTTGTGCTTATCTGTTATTTTTTTTTACTTAACGATAAATAGTGGGTTTTGATGGCATATTTTTCCATTAAAAATTTCACTTAATTTTCTTATCGTCACAATAATTTATGATTGTGTTTGATAAAATGTTTTTATGATTAAAGAACGTTGTCTTTAAAAATATTTTTCCATAATTTATTGGCCACGTGTATATTTTACGATTCCTAAAATAAATATTTACCAAAATGGCGACCAAACACAGGAGTACACTTTTCTAGCGAACACCTTGTATTTTCTCACTACACACAAGTAATGAAAATGGTGATAGTAAGTATCTTATACCTCTTATGAAATTTACTCATAATTTAAATAATAAAATACATGTTAACTTAAATTATTCAAATGCTTAAAAGTTAAACTATACGAAGCAAAACACGAGTAATATTTAATTAAACAGCAACTGGTATAAAAAGTAATCGATTTTAATTTAAAATTAGACGACTCTATTATTTTGTACATTTTCAAAACACTAATAAAACATTATGAAAATTCTAAAATAATTTAAAGGTAATTAATTATGTAGTCGAAATTCTTTACACTTGTTAAGTAAGGGCAGAAAAAAACAACAGTGAAAATATAGTTTTCAAGTATTTATTTTTTATATTATCTTATATATTAAAAAATACACACTTTACTAATTATGAAAGAACATTATTTCAATAGTTGTAAGACATGTTTGTTATAATATAATGAGACATTTTAGAAAGAAAATAATTGTTGTTGAGAGCGTGTGTCAATGTTTAAGGAGCAGAAGAGAATTAGCAAAACTAAATTATCAAGCGTTAATAACCAACTCACTCATAAAATATCAAAAAATGTTATTTCAGAATCAAGTCTAGACGATTGTATAATCCAATACCAAGTAAAAGTTCAATTTGCGTCGCTGTACTGTGTTACGAATTGCCAGTAAATAAAAAAATGCCCAATAAATTACCTCTATGAATTAAAAATGGTTGTGTCCTTTTGTATAAAATTTATGTCGTTATAACATCTAAAAAGTTTCAAAATAAATATATTTCCGTTATATTTGAACGAGCCACTGAGATAAAAAAAAGGTGCGGGTTCCCATCCAAATTTATTACGGACTACTAAGTTCAGTCTTTTAAAACACTTGGCCCATTTAAAGAAAAAGGTAAAAACATATCACACTTTCAGTTTTAAGCTATTATACGTTAAAAACTATCCTCTTGGTCGAGAATTTGCAAAATGATTTGAATATGTTTTTCATCTGTATGAGTAATGATGTTGGCGGTTGGACCTTGATGGTATGTGATGTTGATAATGCAGAAAGGTAGTACACATTTTTTATCTAAGGTTTTAAGTCTCTAAATTTACATATAAATATAAAAGTACTTTGATTGTTTGAATAATTAAAATTTCAGAACGACAGTAAAATTCACATTGTTCCACAAACTGTGGCTGAAATATTATGTAACCTAATATTAAAAATGTATTTTTTCTAAGCAAAAAAGATCATCTGATTTTCTTCCGGCAATAATCTTTAGTTTGTGGTTATTAATTAGGCATAGAAAGTTTCATTGATCACCATGCTCTAATCCAAAATTCATCTACGCAATTCAGTAAAATTTCCCATTAAATTTTCAAAATTTAAAATCAAATGCGCTATGAATTAATGTAAAAGTTGTTTCAAATAAACCTAGGTACCGCTGATTATTTTCAGTGTAATGCCTATACTTGACTTGATAAAATAAATTTGCTGGAACTTAGGCCATTAATTTTCAACCATTTAAAATAGGTTCTACAAAGGAAACACCTGCCGTTACGAAATACAGCCTCCAGCTCCGAATCGGCGGAGCGTTTCAAATTATGAGAAAGTAAAAAGTAATTATATTTTATGTTTGTACAAATCAAAAGGTGAGGCTTTCAGTTATTAGGCGTAGCGAATTCGACAAAGACGATAAGTATAACGAACCTTGTAAATTTACAGCGAAAAGATATCAAAGTCATTTCCTTGCAAACAAAATCGTAAAATTTTAATTCTGGGAACGTAATAATTATTATAAATAGCATTTTAAGATCAACAAAAGCGGTTTTTTTGACGTCATTTAAGGATCAGATGTACCTAATAGTGTTAATATACATTGATGATCTTATAATATTTTTAATACCAAGCACTAGACATGACATAATAAATAAATATAAATATATTTGTATGTTTCTTGAAATTCTATCTGTCTAAACCAGACGTGGGGAACCTGCGGCCTTCTAGCCAATTCTGCAATCCTGTAGTTCGTAAATTTGGAAATAGCGAATTGAGGATTTCAAATTCCCCGGTGAGCTAAAAAAAAAAACGAGATTTGGAGATAATCTGGGGAAAAAGTAGGGTAAGGGATTAAAAATTAAGCAATCCCGTCCTAGTCAATGTTTACTGCGGCCTTATGTCGAATCAGAAAAATGAATGCGGCCTTTAGAGAAGAAAAGGTTCCCCCCCTCTGGTCTAAGCACTACATAGCCATACTATGGATAACGTACAATGGATAATTTCATACTTTTGTAGGCACAATAAACATAAAATGGACGGACGAATTTTGCATCTGACGTAACAAAATGATTGATCACCAGCCAATATGTGCTTGGATTCGCACACGCGATGATTTATTGATATTGAACGAAATTCAAAATTTCAACAAAAAGACGGAATTGTTTCGGTTAAATGAATATTGTTTTCAGTTAAAAGTTTCGTGTAAGCGTTTTGCTACAAATCAAACCAAACCGTGCAATAATACCAATGGTTTATCGCTAATTCTTAAGGGAATTTCAGATGTATTTGCGTTAATAAATTTGACATTTCTCTCTGTTGAATTGACCAATTTTCGACTGATAGATTTGTTTATAGAAATGAATCACTGAAGTTAAAAAATGGATCGACACGTCCGAAGTAAAATAGTGAATGTTTATAAATTAAAAGTATTATAACATTTGCCTGCTGTGGTCTAGTTGGTAAGAGTTTGGCTCTACCAATCAGGAAAATCTGGGTTTGATTCCCGGGTTTCCGATTCCGATAAAAATTGTTTACTACACCTTTTTACTGCTATTTGGTTTTGTATAAATAACACTGTTAAATTCTATTTCCTATCAGTTGAAAATGCTCACCATTACCAAAACCAGTCTTGATCATTATACATAAAAGTGGATATAAGTACAAAAGAAGATTGTGTTTTTATTAATACTATGAATATCTAATGAAAACTGAAAACGAAATTTTAAAATATTTAATTTTTTATTGAACTTTTACAATTTTCAAAAATAAATACAATGTTTTCATTGAGATGAATCAATTTATTGTACAAAAATAAGAGGTCGTTCTTTTATGCACGCTACTGGCTTACTGTTTATCATAAAAAGTTAGGTATTAGTGGAGTAGTATTATACAAAGCGTCTCTATCAAGTGAAATGTTTTTAAAATTCTTTTCAGAGATTTTTTTCAATAATACAAATAAGTCAATTAAAAGTTGTTTTAACGTTGTGAGCCGTTGTTCTTAAAATATAAAGTAAAATGACATGTACCGCTTAAAATCTTTTTTTTCTGAGAAAAACGTTATGTCTCAATTCGAATTGACGAAGTACTAACCAAATAAGTTATGAATTTTGTGACCCAAAATAAACAAAATTTATGATACAGAATTATTGCAATAACAAGAATTTTTTCATAACCTACCAGAAATAAATGTTACCAAAGTAACCTTATATTATTTGCAACGTACGGTGTGAATAATTTAGCCACGTGGAAGATGCGAGTGGACATGTTCTGAATGTAGCAACTAAATAAATATTATTTTGCATGCACGTATGATTTAACAAGCTTCATAAAATTTTGTTCCTGAAGTTTCTATAAAACAAACAGAGAAAATTGGGTTTACAGTTGCGGTATTTCAGTCACATTAGTAATTTGTCATACATTGTATATATAGTTAAGAAAATAAAACATTAATTGTTGATTTAAAACATATACATATTTTGTTCGTTTAAACTAAACTAAGAACAACTCTGTTTAAGCATGTACGCTTTAGTTTTCCGCAAATTAACCAACAGATTTCATGAAATTAACGTTTTATTTGTACAGAATCCACAACTTTCGGTTAGTTTTACTAATTAAATTAAATTCATTTATATCTATATATTTTTAATTACTATTTATTGTTGCCTATCAAATTGTATCTAAAAAATGTATCTTAACTGTATCATTGAGGAGATAGCATCTTCGGTGTGATGAAGAAAGGCAAAAAAACAAGTTTATCGAATAAAAAAAAATTCACAACTTTAAAGTGATAGATTCAGCACAGTTTTTGTTGAAGAGACTCAATCTTATTCTTTATCGAATATTGTTTTTTGTCATAGCTTAAAACATTGTTATCGATAGTAAAGTTAATATCTAATATAAGATTTTATTGTTGTAATTTATGTAAACGTACAGCAAAAGACAAGATTCATATCAGGGCTATAGATTCGGAGTCTGGATTCATGAAGTCAGGTCTTTTTCGTCAGGTTTTGAGTCGGAATCAGAGTCAGAGTCGGAAAAATCAGAAAAAAATAATATTAGTCTATTCATCATATTAATTGGTGAAATGTTGTAAAATTATTCTAGTGACTAGAATGATCTGATTGTAAACAGGCGTGCAAGCTAAGCAGAAAGGATTGAAAACAATGGAGTCATAGTCGTTTTCTTTTTACGTAACTCCACAGCTCCCAATGTCATATGCTTGGCATTGGGAGCAAAATGGTTAAAATAATAATATTAATCGGTGTCTTGATTTATTTGTGCGTAAAATTTGTGTACAGTAAAATGTGTTCCATAAGAAAAGCAACTAATAATTAATCAAACACTAAAAATAATATTATCGCAAAGTCTCAACGTTTTTTTGCTCTACTGTAAAGTCGTACTTGTACATAATAAAGTTTAGAGTTTCTCTCCTAGGCTTACGATATGATTCCTAGACATGACGTAATCGAGGCAAAATAATCTGACTTTTATACGTCGCCCAAGTGAGTAAAAGATATAAATTGTTGATTGCGTCGTTGAGTACCTTCACATCCGAAAGACTTTACCCGGGTCGTTCATGAGAAAATTTACGAGAGAGTACACAATTTCTAGGATTGAAATGTTAAATAACAATTTCATCAACCATTGTCCACAACACGTTGACTTCAATAATTACGTATCAAATAATATTCAACGCTTTGTAGTGGTGGCTTAAGGTTAATGCTACAGTTACAATAGCAAAATAAACCAAAATATTCTTTAATATTTTGTAATTTTGCAAAAGTTCATTTTGATATATGAATTAAATTTATATCTTTGTTATTCCACAGTTTGTGCTAAAAATTGTGACACGTAAACGTTTTCAGATAAACTGTGGTTAGGTTATTTACGAATAAACTAAAACTTTATAATTATAATTCTTAACTTATAAAATTACAAAATAGAGGTTGAGGTTTTATCCATTCATATACACAACCTGCGGCTTATTTAGTTTTTTGTAAGGCCTAAACAATCGATGTTTTTTCACGGGATGTTTTTTTAAGTATCTGATATTGTTTCCAAAACAATACGTAAAGGAATGAGTATTTTGGATACATTTGTATTTTTGTGTACGTATATTTATGCTATGTGTATATACAATGTGTGGTATGCAATAAATTTACGTATTAATATTAATATGATGCGGCCCACGTCTAAACTAAAAATGGTTGAGTATCGTTCCGTTAGAAGCAGGGTGGAAATAAAATACAAACACTTACTAGTACTTATTAAAAAACTAATTACTTAAATGAGGACGGTTAATTCGATAGATTAAACAATGGTGAGCTGCCTGTTATATAATTAAAATATGTTTAATTTATGTTAATGTTTTTATTAATATCCAATAACACTTAACTATTTATCCTCAATAATTAATTATTTACAAGAAAGATTATTTCACTATTGTAAAATGTATTTATTTTGGCATTATTAACTGTATTTGTATGGCTTTGAAATATTATGAAACCGCATTAAAATAGTTCATACAAACATAACGGTGGAAAAACGTGTCTAAAAAAATAAATAATTTCCAACGATCTGTCTGTTATAATAAATATGAATTTTGTCACTTTCAGATTGGTTTATCGATCGCGCCATATCACAATTTAACAACAGCGTAGATTTTCTGTTATGAAAATAGAAAGTTTTGTACCTATGTAATGTTTGGAAACTGTATAAAATCGTCAAAACGAACAATCATTTCTACAGAAAAAATACCTGCTGTTAATTATTGTAGTCTAACTGACATGTCTGGCTTTATTTTGCATTATTAAATACAATGGCTGCAGACTAGTAATGATGCTGGTGCCGTGGAATAATTTAAATATTAATTGAACTAACACTTAGAAGATTGCCATACACTCTTGCTACAGAACCTAATGTCATTGAGAAGTCAGAGGGCAAACAAAGTTTCAATAAACTTTGGTTGGCATTTTGATATATGAATAGATTTGTTTGTCAACATTCTAAAGATAGTAAAAACCACAGTAGAATTGTATCGTAAATTTAAAGGAAGAAACAAATTTAAATGGAAATGTCAACGATATCATATTGTGATTGTGTAATATTGGTTCGTGGAACATTATTTATTTTAAAAGATGAATAAATAACCATTATGAGAATACTTTCGATCTAAGAACTTTTTTCACGTCTTAAATTTACGAATTGAGATAATTAGTGCTATGGATTAAAAATGTATAACAAAAACTATTATGTGACTCTATGTTTTAAAATGTGTTTTTTATTAAATCTGTAACGTATATAATTGAATTAAGAAATACTCCATTAAAAAAAATATCTTTGCCAAAATAATATTTGATTGATAAGTTGTCGTAAAGGTATATAATAATTTGGCCCTTTAAAGTAAAAAAAAAACGTATTGCATTTTTTTAACTTCTCAAGAGACAAAAAACGGGTTTCCCCAGAAATTTGTTACTTGTTTGTAAGCTGATGTAAATTTATCAAATTATTTTATCATTATCTCTCTATAAAGTTTTGATTTCCTGTGGTGCTTTGGTTTATTGATTAATTTGTTAATTTTGTAAAAATCAAGTAACGTTTCTATGACTCTAAGGGGCTGAATTTTGAATGAAAATATCATTAATTTATTAATAGATATATACATATGTAGGTGCTTGGTAGAATTATATGTATAACTTATTCAGGAAAAACTAAAGAATCACGCCTTCGTGTGATATTTTCAGGTCACAAGATGCACATAGACTTTTTCTTCTCTAGATGCGTCCAATACCATCACTAGTTGATGATTAACGAAACTTAAATATTCATTTCCGTAATAATTAACGATCGCCGAATCATTCAAGCTTACAAACAGTTTTATATTTAAGTGTATGTATTGTTTATTTTGAGTACAAACTCGACATCGGCCTGAGAAAATATTCTACAATACGATTTAAAGTTGATAATTTTACTGTAAAAAATGAGATTATCTATAGCAGTGCTTGCCAAAATTTTCAATCCACGGCCCCCTAAATCTGAAAAAAAATAATCCGCGGGCCCCCTAAATACAAAACATGTTCTGCGGCGACCCCCAATCTGGTAAGCACTGACCTACAGTAAGTAAAACAATTCTCACAAATGAAGTATGCTACGCACACTATGCGTATCTTAAATATCTACTATTTGGCAATAAAGGTTTTTTTTATACCATGTCCGCTTCCAATGTGGAGCATATGGACTCCTAATGGAGTTTATCTCAACATAAGTGTTTCTACAAGAACTGCTTGTTACTCAGTTGCTCAATCTCTCTTTTTCCAAAGAGAGTAGGAATAGGAGGATATGGCTAGGAGAGGTGTAGTATTTAGTTTATCGCTTTCGATACGCCCCGTTCATATGGTATGATGGGTGAGAGAGGGGAATTCAATACATCACATACATCCATGCCTTCGAACAGAAATTCATAAACTGTCCGTACTAGAATTCAAACCCATGACCTCCGTTACCCAGCGGTTTCCAACCTTTATACTACTGCGCCTCCCTAAAATGAAAATAAAATTGTCGCGCCTCCCCTATATACTTTTTATTTTTTTTAATAAATACAGTTATACCGACACGTTTTAAATAATAATAATTTTATTACAAAAAAATACTAAAACCATAATTAACAGAAAAATAACATAACATACAATATAAGAACATGCAGTGTTTTTTTTAAAGATGCCGGAACTCACTGGTCAATATTTAAATAAAGATTTTTTTTCTTATCAATGTCTGTTCTTAATTCGGAGCATATAGCTTAATAATGGAGGTTTCTCAACGGAAGTTGTTTTACGAGAATTGCTTGTTATCCAACTTATCTTTTTTGAAAAATAAAAATATGGGGATAGGACAGGACTAATGATTAACCAATCTCTCGCTTTTTCTAGTTTATTTAAGATTTGAAAGGGTAGGAGATAATGCTTAGATATCACAAAATACTCATGCGTTTCAACAAAAATCGATAAATCGATTGAAGAGCATGTTTTGTATTATGACATCAATTTACATTTGAGTGTTGTGGTACCCGGTACATAAAGATACATTCAAAGGGGAAAAACAGTTGGAGGTTACCAAGGTTTTATTTTTACTAAAATTGATTTTAACCATTAAAAATGCCCAGAAAATGTGCCGGAACGCCGTTTCACCACATTATATATTAAAAAAAGCACAATGAACACGTACATTTATTTTTATATAAAATTATCAATCAAACTACTTTAACGGATCAGAATTTAATGCGAGGGTTGCTGTTGTTTATTGGCACAAGGTGCATTAAATCTTGAGGGCAATGTGGAAAGTGCAACTCATTTTCGACTACTAACCCGGCTCAATATTTGGTTTTCACTGCAACCAGTGCCGAAAAACACGTTTCACAAAAATAAGACGTTTTGAAGGGTAGACGCACAAAAATTTGTACTCTTCACTAAGATTCATCCAAAATTAAATTATAGTTTCATTTTGTTCACTCAAAAGTATCAGTTTGTTTCATACAAACTTTTGCTAGTACAGTGACGATACGCAGCATTTAAAATGGCACCAGTTTGGTCGACCTTAAAATTGTTTCATTATAAATAATGTATATTCAAGAGCTAATAAGTGTTTTAACTTTTACGAGGTAACGTTCAATCGAGGTGGCCACCTTTACATTAGTCCTTCCGATCATTTTCACCAACTGAATTCGTGGTAGTTTGAGTACACGTCAATATTAAAATATTCAGTATGTTTTCAGTCCCTAATAAAACTCAATATTAAATGTTGCAAGATTTCAAATAATAAATACTCCTTTGCTTTCATTTATTATTTATCAGTGAAACCCATCTGCACACTAATTTAGAGCATGTTTATATACAGGTATACTCTTTTTATGACTGTTTACCATGTGCCGGTACTAAAATACCTGCCAAATTAACCCCTTTTGCATTTAAAATGTTTAGTGCGGGTCATTTTACATCTAAGCAATAAAATTCGCAGGATGTAGAACATAAATATTTAGCAAATTTGTATTGTATAAATGTAATATAATTCTTGCTTAGAGAGGTAAAATAATTATGTGAAATTTTATCGTTTAACTAGGTTTAAAATTTATTTGACGTAGAATAAAATTTTGAAATAAATATGCAAAACATTCAAAACGAACATTTCTCTGACATATCGATGGCCAAACTCCATAGAATGATAAGTCAAAAATTTAAAATTTATGTAGGTAGATAGATGTTTGCAAATGCAAGTAATGAAATATAAATATTCTTCTCATTTTCACATACAACTTGAAATATCGTTTTACGGTTTTGTTGAAGTAGCAAAAAGTTTGAATTGAATTGAAATGAATGACTAAATAATTCAGTAAAAAGGTGGGATAAGTAATATTAATAACTTTTTTACAATTTAGTTCAGATGCGTAAACACATTGGTCTGCCATTTATCAAAACTACCAATTTTTAGTTGTAGCACTATGGGACTAAGCCATCAAAATAATATTCAGCTCTTCAAAACCAGTGCGTTGATCGAAGACGTATATTAATTACATTGTACCTACTATTTATTGTTCAAACAAAAAACAATTTATAATCCAAGGAATTAGCGGATTTCCCAAAATGAACTATGCCTTCCTCAGACATTCCAATTTCTAAAACGCAAGAATTTGCGGATTTCAAAATTTTTCCCGTGGCCCACCAAAACAGTTATATGGCTCCCATAAAAAAATAATTCTCTGTGGTCCCCTTGGAGGACGTTGTAGCCCCCCGTTGAGAAACCCTGATCTAGAACAATATTTGCATATTTGGCACATACAATTAAATTATATTCAGACAGCGTCAAATATTACTTGCAAACAAAAATATTTTGAGAGTCAATCAATCAATCAATTAATGGTCAAATGTTATTGTGAATTATATTACATAACGTTAGTTAGTAAGCCATTATTTTTAAATGCATGTGAATAAAGATATAATGCGTAAACTGCTACGTACATAAATCCTGTGTGCACTGTCAATACTTGATGGAAAAGCATTTTATATTTATATTTAACGGTTTTTCTCTTCTTAAATGTTCTTATATAATCTCGAATGCGAAATTATTAAAAAAGAGAGTTTTAAGTGATTATTTTCATGATGTTCAACGAATATTGTACAATTTAAGATTTCGACTGAAGGTGCTTGGTGGAATGTCAATATTAAATTTGAATCGTTCAAATTATGTACATTCTCACAGATTTCGTCACTAACGACCCGGGTTTCGCCTTTCGGCGTCTTCAAGCGTTCAAGTGCACGGATGAAATTGAAATGACGCTTAGTAAACGAATGTTTCGTGTTTATATAATGTAGATTTTCTTTTTTATGTTTTGTCAAATATTATATGTAAATACTAAGAGTATTTTGATGGCTATGCATGCATTGATTATACGTTTTAGGTTTGAAAGTCTTTTTTAACGAGGTTTTAAACCAGGGGTGGGGAACCTTTTCTTATCTGAAGGCCGCATTCATTGTTCTGATTCGACATAAGGCCGCAGCAAACATTGACTAGGGAATCTTTGGCCGGAAACAGGAATTTATGGCCAGATTATGTCAGGAATTTACGAATTTGCATAAAATAACAGAATTACAGAATTGGCCAGAAGGTCGCACCAGAGTAGTCAAAAGGCTTCATGCGGCCTTTAGTCCTCAGGTTCCCCACGTCTGTTTTAAACTATTAGGTGTGTCAAGTCATATAAGTGTAGATGAATAAATATATATCTTATATTCTGGAGTTCATATTTTTAAGGTTCCCATATACTACAGATTACTAACAGTAAGAACACAATAACATTAATTTATGTTTTTTACTATTTATATTTGTTTAAGGCAGTTTTTTAGTGAGTTTTTAGAAACGGTAATCATAGAAAAATAATTTCGAATACGAAAAAAGACTGAACGTATGAAATAAAAGTCACACAATCATGATCAGAGTGAAATGAATGTTTGTTTGTTCGTACTTTATGCGTTGCCACACCGCTCAACTGATTGCAATAAAACTTTTACAAACTTTTTGCTTGCACTTCCGGGAAGGTTTTAAATCTTATATATAAAAATCAATGTTTGTATGTCTGCCATACAGTTCATTTTGACAACGTATGCTTGCACTTGCGCGAAGGTTATAGTACAATTAAATTACAGTAGGTGGCGCGTGTGTTGTACCGTAGACAATCAGCAGCAAACGCCAAACAGACAGAAAAAGAAAGCATGCGCTTCAATATACACAATTAAAACACAAACACATTCTTTCTTCGAGTGGCATTGCAACGCTTGCCGGGTACCGGCAAGTAGTATATAAAACCGATAGAAGTGACAATTGATTATTTAAAATTATGTACTATTTCTCTTCCTCGTTTCATAGCTTTAGTATTATATTATATCATAACCTAATACGTTTCTCTTTGCTGCTTTATAATATGAAATCACTGCCATCTTTTCACAGACAATGGAACGTAGCTTTTTTTTTTTTTTTATGAAAATTCTAAATGGTGGAAGAATTCAGCTATAACATATTTCTTCATTAACGTTGCGCGCAATTTTTCTTTTACTATATTTGTTTTGTACAATAAGTTATTGCTCAATTATTTCGGACGTATATAATCAAAAATCTTGCTTATTTCTACAGACTGGTTATAAATGAAATAAAAATTGATTTATATATGAAAAATCTTTATAAGTTTGTTCATACAATTGATAGAATGTGTTGGTATCGGATTATAATGAAAACATTCTGGACCGGACATGTTAGCAACAAAGAGATTTTAAGACGAAATTTGATTTTCTTGACTATAAAACCTATTTTAGTAAGTCTTGGTTGTATATCTCAGTAGGTGAAACAAAACTGTGATATCCCGGGAAGTTCTCACGTCCAGAGTAATATTGTTTGTTATTAGAAAAAATGTTTAAACGAATATTTCTACACACGAACTCTGTCGGTAATTCAAAATTAGTAGTGAGAGCGAAGTCTTTTGCTAGCCTTATCTTTCTATCTCTACTACTCTCTTAAGAAAAAAGAGGTTGAGTAACAAACAGTTCTCGTAGAAAAAACATCTGTTAAGATGTCTCAATTAAAAGGCCACATGATTCACACTGTGAGCGGACATAAATAAACTATAATTTATAAGCCGACAACATTTTATTGTAAATATTTAAACTGATTGTTGAAGGATTCATATGATATGGCCGATGAAAATATAATAAAAAAATAGAACATTGTGTCTAAAATTTACAGTTATTATTCCAAACTAGCATATTTAACACGTATGCACAGTGGTAATGTTTTTTTATTATTAAATAAATGGAAGATTTTGAAACTTTCTTAACATTTTTTTATTGCCTTCCGAAATGTATAAAAATATTGATAAACGAAGAACTGAGACTGGCAAAAAACTGGGAATTCATTCTCCGATACAGAATCCTTAGTTGATACATTTACGATATATTAAAACTGGCCCAGGATAGAAATTTCTACTGCAATTTGCCTTCTGACTTGTATAAGTAATGGTTCCAAGAGAAGATAAAGAAATCTATGAACTCAAACTGACCTTACACAGTTAACTATATAACGGGTTAATAAAAAAGCAATTATTTTGCCTTATTGAGATACATAAAAGTACAAATTTAATGGTTGGTGTCATTGGGTCGTAAAACGGTTTTACTAACAATCTTTTATTAGATAAGTATCTATTTTCTTCTCAAAATATCCATCTCGCCATTTTATTGAAAATTCTTCAATCAATGCACTTATAAAATCTAAACTACTCTCTTTAAAAACACAAGAGAACCATAAACTATCGCTTTAAGGTGATGGTATTTTATAGCTAGCGAATGTAAATCTTTTAAAAAGTTTAATTTTAATAAGTTTTCGATTGAAATTTTGTTAGTATAATAAATAATTCATATAAATATTATAGAAATATCCCAAAAGGTCAGAAGTCAAATTTAAGTCAAATTATTAAAAACTGATCTTCCCAAAATTACTAAGTCATCACTTTTTATTTCAGTCAGAATAAAAATAGTCAACATTTTCCAAATAGCAAATTCATAATCTTTGAATGATGTAACATATACTTGTGTTATCTTATCAAAGTTATGCAAAGATTAAAGCACACACAGTCTTGAAAACACACTATACTTGATTAATAACAGGTGTATTTTTTGAAGAAATGTTAAATAAAATTTCCCTTGGTGTGGAAATACACGAGCAATATTTAGCTACCGCAGTCTACAGTCAGAATCTCGGTTATTCCCATTTTCCATACAAAACTCATATTAGCAACATTAAGCTGCAAACCTAACATATGCAGTTCAGGTAGTCGGCTGCTTGTTTGTTGACACTGGCAGCTAATGTTGGTCTTGTATTTTGACCTTTAGCGTATTCATGATTTTGTTTATCTATTAGTTGACTTAATTATGTCACAGTTGAATTACAAAAGTCATTCTCAAAAATTTGCAAAGCCGGTTCTGCGTCAAATAGTCAACGAAGAATGATTATATTTCTTTTTTTTTTCGACGAAACGGGAACCGTTCTAAAACAAATCCGTGCTAAGTGCGTACCGTATAAAACAAGAGACGGGTGTATTAAAGCATAAAATTATCTATCATTGTCATTTAGTAAACGTAAAAATGGTCACAACTTTGAAACAATATAATCAAAACGTGATGTTACACACACAAACACATATATCTATATATATATATATAATATATTTCTTGCCATGTGTAACCGTGTTAAACCGAAATTGTGTTAAGCGAGTAACGTGTTAAGCAAGGGATGGGTGTATATTATTTTTATTTTTCTAAAAATCTGTTTGTTGAATTTATTTTTTAAGTTAACAACCACCGATGAATTTTCAAGGATACCAAACTGTAGACATACCGTAAACGTCATAGTGACTGGTGCACAGCTTACGTTATGAAAGAACAGTCTGTATACTGTTTTTTTCTTTTTTTTGGTATTGAAAAACATGTTGCTTCACTTAGTGGAATTTTTAGTAGTATCATTAAGTGGAAGACGAGAAGTTTATACGCGCCATGAAAGCTTCTACACCACACCTTCAGGAGTGCATTAGCTTTATAAGGCATGAAGTATTTAATAGAAAAAGCTTACTTATATACGTTGTTCTGATTTTAGTTAAATGATACTAGTGGAAAACCATGCAACATATTTGTAAAAGTTTAAGATAAATTAGGCAATTCTTTGTTTTTCTACTATATAATTTTGTATTATAGTTTATTAAAATTTAGTTTTTTTCGGAAATATGCTTGTAAAACTGGTCTGTACGTTTAAATATTTCATTCTAATTAATTAATATTGGGGGACACTGCAGTGTTTATAATGTCTTAATTAAAAAGAAAATAAGATCGCACAAATTGTATACGTTGTATTCTAGTCGAAGATCAAAAAATCGATCGATATGAATGTTATTAAAAAAAACCATTGTGAGTATAGTTTAATACAATTTCAAAATAGCTTGCAAAGGTGTGAACATCACAGCTTTTTAGTTATAAAAGAATAAAGATAGTTTCAATTGCATAGAACCTTGGTACGATTTCGTATAATTTCTAGTAACAACTTATAACTCAATGAGTATTTATTAAAACTATGTAAATTGTCAAAAATATTTCTTTAAAACGAGAAGACATGGTGAAATTATCTGAATTAGAGATATATTTTTAATAGATACGGTGGTAGCTAATTTTATTTTTTTGAAATGAGTATCTGAAGATAACACAAATAAGCTCAAAGAGGTTTCGAAAAGAGTAAAAACACCTGTTACACCCTGTAATTCAGCTTGGAGAACAACATTTTTATTAATATAAGACAAAAGTAACGAGAAAATTTTGTCCTGCAAAAACACTACATTATTTCTTGAAGTTTTAATACCAGATTCCTCAAACTATTTGATACCCTAATCAACAATAAACTGTCTAAAATTATAAAATATTTGACTTCCAACCAATAAAAACGTCCCTTTCTATGCCACACATTTTGATTACCTTCTATCCAAGTCATACATGCACAGTCACATTTATCTAAAAGCGTCAAAAGACCAATGAGAAAAAGAGTTGTGGATAATGATTGTTGCGCAAACTGCACCGCCATTTTTTTTTAATACTTCCGCCGGAAAAGACCGACTCAACGTTTAAGTTTACGTTATTTCCTGGTTGGAACGACGGGTATATTTAATTAAAAAGCAATTTAACAACGTTCATTATAAATGATTAAAAAAAGAATTACTTGAATAAAAGCCCCCTTTTTAATATAGGTTTTGAAAACATTAAAAAAAAGTTGCTTGTCCAATATTTCATTTAACGGTGGCCATACTTGTTCCTTTAATCGTTCGTCATACGTGGCATCTACGGGCTCAAGTTAATAATACTGGAAAATTAATATATTTTTTTTCAATTAACACGTGTGATAACAGCATGTGATGTTTAAACATCCTTTCAAATCATCTGACTTTTAAAATATGAGATAGCTAGAAGATAAGCTAACAAC
Organism: Himalopsyche tibetana; assembly: GCA_030503985.1. Lineage (NCBI taxonomy): Eukaryota > Metazoa > Arthropoda > Insecta > Trichoptera > Rhyacophilidae > Himalopsyche > Himalopsyche tibetana. The sequence goes on along the minus strand of JAPJYX010000009.1, from coordinate 19,191,399 downwards.
TCATCCATTCCTAACACTATTCAAATTTAATTGATGTTTCTGTAAGAAAGTAGTCCAGTGACTAAAGAACAACCAATCTTGCAAAACTACATAATTTACACATTATTAATCCATATCCGCTCCCAATGTAGATCATATGATCTCCTAATAAAGGTATCTCAACAGACGTTTTTCTACGAGAACCGTTTGTTACCCAGTCGTTCAACATCTCTTATTCAAAGAGAGTAGTTGGGATAGAATGATAAGGCTAGAAAAGGACTAGTGGTTAAATAATTTCTATTACTACACCCAGTTATTAAAGGATTGAAAAGAGTGGGAGGTTTATTTTTACGCATTGCAAACACCCATGCCTTCGAACAAATATCGATAAATCGATTGGAAAAATGATGCACGTGCTGGTACTCGATCCCGTAAAGTCCGGCACAGAACCCCGCAGCCCCGAAGGACCCGACACTATATTACACATCTCACATAATTGTTAAATAGCATCATTTGAAAACATCTCGTAACGAATTAATTCGAAATAAAGCCTTTCAAATGTGAATAGATTTTTTTATGTTTTTATTCAATTATTTGCACGCAACACTGTATGATATACATGTTAAATTTGGTTTGTTTATTTGTCTGGCCTCAAAAAATAATTGCACTCGAAATAATCAACTGACGCCGAGGATATATTGTTACGCAGGAACATAATTAAGTGGTCAAAAATAATTAAGCGGTCTGGAATGGCAAAAAAAGTAAATTGTTTTGGACATCGTATTGTATATTTTCATGAGAATTTAAAAATACCTTATTTTTATTGTCTGTCATAAATTTTGTCAAACTCATAATTTATTGTTTAAAAAAACGATCAGTTTGAAAACATATATTTATTGAATCATCAAAGGCTTTGTACTGACAAAAAATAAATAATTACGCACAAGTCATGATTTTTAATAAATGCTTTTACTAAAAGCAACATACAATTAGTTTTTATGATAGTTGCAGACTATTTATATTTTATGTAACTAACTAACAAGTAAGTTGTCATTTATACTAAAACAAAACAACTTTTTAATAGTGATTCAAAATATGAATTAAAAATCATACCGGTCCAAATCGGTCCTAATCTAATATTTATTGAAAAATTAGATGTTTAACGGAAAAAATGTGATTAAATGTTTGAAGGAAAATGTCTTTCCATCAAGAATTGACAGGGTACACTTTAAAAAGTGAAAAATTTCAACGTTGAAAGTTATGCTGATGTCCGCGGCAGAGCACAATTTTATAATGATGTTATGTGTCGGGTTTGTGATTTGTGTAATGTAAATTTATACAATACATTTTACAATAAAATAATTGGTAAATAATATTAAACATAGAAAAGCACATTAGTAGTGAACCATGTTTTTTCTATCAAGATTTAACTCTTGGAGTAGAAACCTTTTTGTAAATTTGATATTAATTATTTGTAATTGAATAAATAAAATGTTTTGGAAGCATAGGCAGTGTAGATGGCGATAAAATTAAAGCAATTGAAAAAAATATTTTCGGACAGCCATTATTATCAATTCCTAAATATAAAGAATAAAAAAACATTATCGTGGCAGTCGAAAAACAAATCTTCCCACGTATTAAAATCACTGCAGAAGATATTTTTCATGAACCAAAAATACCACTCATTTCATTATACACCTACCGAAAAATTTGATGAAAATACATCCAATCTGAATTACAAATGATTTATATGTACATCAAAGGTAAAGTATGTTTGAAACCAATATATTATCTTTGGAAGAAAAAATATTTTATGTAGAAACATCACTTTATAAACGTGATAAATGTATGGTGGAGATAAAAATTGTTCCTATGCGGTAGATTTGGAGAGATAATTTACATACGAAAATATTTGATAAGGAGATGGAATTTATTTCCATACTTTTGTACAAGATTGTTTATTTAGGTATTATGTACGTAATAAATCAATGAGTTTGAATAGAATACGAGAGATTTATGTTTTTTTACGGAAGTATTGTCTTTCTTTATAAATAATTAATTTTTATCAAACTTTTACTACTGAATAATATATATTAATAAGACAGAAAACTGGTTGACAGGACATAGTAATTATATAAGTGTATGATTATTTAAAATAAATAAATTATATAATTTAAAATTTCGACTGAAGGTGCTTGATGGAAATTTAATTATAATTTAGAATTATTTTCATTTTGATTTTGTACACTTCCATAAAATCCTTGGTCGAACACGACCCGGGTTTCGCCTCTCGGCATCTTCCGGTGCTAATCAGTGCGCGAATGCACTCGAACTGACAAGCAGTGGAATGTTTGTATTGTCTATATACAAACACACAAGTAAATTTGCTCTATACGAATTGTTAACCTAATTGATAGCGAGAATTTATGATATGAATTATTGTAGTGAATCAAGTGGGTAGATTATAATACTTTAATGTCTTTTTAATGTAAAAATCATATGTTTACATTAAATCGAGCTGAATGAACATAAATTTCAAAATCGGAAATACCTATAAGGATTTAAAAAATCTTTGTTATTAAAACTTAACTAGCTGTAAGCCCGTTGCCCAGCAACGTGAGATTTTTGTTGCATAGTATTTAATTTAATTTAATTTTATGTTATTTTATTTTATGGTATTTTATTTTATTTTATTTCATTTCATTTTATTTTATTTTATTTTATTTTATTTTATTTTATTTTATTTTATTTTATTTTATTTTATTTTATTTTATTTTATTGAATTTAATTTAATTTAATTATATTTTATTTTAATATATTTTATTTTTATAGTTAGCAGATATTTCGTAAATTATTTAATATTTGGAATAATGTTTAAGTTTGCTAACAACAATTTTTCGTATTAGCAGAAACTTCGTAAATTACTTAATTTTTAGAATAATGTTCAAGTTTGCTGACAACTATTTTTCGTAGTAGCAGAAATTTCGTGAATTATTGAATTTTTGGAAAAAAAAAGTTTGATAACAACCATTTTTCGTAGTAGCCGAAATTTCGTAAATGATTTAATATTTGGAATAATGTTCAAGTTTGCTAACAACCATTTTTCGTAGTAGCATAAATTTCGTAAAATATTGATTTTTTGGAATAAAGTTTAAGTTTGCTAACAACCATTTTTCGTAGTAGCAGAAATTTCGTTAATTATTTAATATTTGGAATAATGTTCAAGTTTGCTAACAACCATTTTTCGCAGTAGCATAAATTTCGTGAAATATTTAATTTTTGGAATAAAGTTAAAGTTTGCTAACAACCAATTTTCGTAGTAGCCGAAATTTCGTAAATTATTGAATTTTTGGAATAAAGTTTAAGTTTGCTAACAACCATTTTTCGTAGTAGCAGAAATTTCGTAAATTATTGAATTTTTGGAATAATGTTCAAGTTTGCTAACAGCCATTTTTCGTAGTAGCAGAAATTTCGTAAATTATTTAATATTTGGAATAATGTTTAAGTTTGCTAACAACCATTTTTCGTAGTAGCAGAAATTTCGTAAAATATTTAATTTTTAGAATAATGTTTAAGTTTGCTAACAACCATTTTTCGTAGGAGCAGAAATTTCGTAAATTATTTAATATTTGGAATAATGTCCAAGTTTGCTAACAACCATTTTTCGTAGGAGCAGAAATTTCGTAAATTATTTAATTTTTGGAATAATGTTGAAGTTTGCTAACAACCATTTTTCGTAGTAACAGAAATTTAGTAAATTATTCAATTTTTGGAATAAAGTTTAAGTTTGCTAACAACCATTTTTCGTAGTAGCAGAAATTTCGTAAATTATTGAATTTTTGGAATAATGTTCAAGTTTGCTAACAACCATTTTTCGTTGGAGCAGAAATTTCGTAAATTATTTAATATTTGGAATAATGTCCAAGTTTGCTAACAACCATTTTTCGTAGTAGCAGAAATTTCGTAAATTATTGAATTTTTGGAATAATGTTTAAATTTGCTAACAACCATTTTTCGTAGTAGCAGAAATTTCCTAAATTACTTAATTTTTGGAATAATGTTTAAGTTTGCTAACAACCATTTTTCGTAGAAGCAGAAATTTCGTAAATTATTGAATTTTTGGAATAATGTTTAAATTTGCTAACAACCATTTTTCGTAGTAGCAGAAATTTCCTAAATTACTTAATTTTTGGAATAATGTTTAAGTTTGCTAACAACCATTTTTCGTAGAAGCAGAAATTTCGTAAATTATTGATTTTTTAGAATAATGTTTAAGTTTGCTAACAACCATTTTTCGTAGTAGCAGAAATTTCGTAAATTATTGATTTTTTGGAATAATGTTTAAGTTTGCTAACAACCATTTTTCGTAGTAGCAGAAATTTCGTAAATTATTGAATTTTTGGAATAAAGTTTATGTTTGCTAACAACCATTTTTCGTAGTAGCAGAAATTACGTAAATTATTTAATTGTTGGAATAATGATTAAGTTTGCTAACAACCATTTTTCGTAGTAGCAGAAATTTCGTAAATTATTTAATTTTTGGAATAATGTTAAAGTTTGCTAACAATCATCTTTCGTAGTAGCAGAAATTTTGTAAATTACTTAATTTTTGGAATAATGTTTAAGTTTGCCAACAATTATTTTTCGGATTTTAAATTATTTAACAATTATTTCCAATAAAAATCAAAAGATCAAATCCAATTTTTCAATAAAAAATCAGTTGCACATTTTGTCCAAGTGTATGAAAAAAGCAAAATATTATTCTATCATATATCCATATCATAATTTGAATATTCTTAATGTATTAAAGAATTCTAACAGATTTTCAAGGTCAGACGTGAAAAGATTCATCATTATGATTCAATTGATCAAATCCGCTCCAAAAAATATTAGTCTCACATCGACTCACACGATCAGACGATTCATTTCGATAGCCCTATAATCATAGTTTGCAATAGTCGAATTAAAGTCTTTGATTATTCGAATATTATGATGTATGGTGATACAATACTTTAGCTCTACACCAAGAAATATCAAATTTTCAAACGTGGCGATATCAGAACATTCACGCCCGGTTTAAAATAAGCCGCTCCCATTGGATAGAACAACATTTCAAAAATGTGCTGTTCAGAATAAATCGAAATCATTGGTCTGTACCTTACTGCGGACGTCCTTACAGACAGACCTTATCGGCTATTAATGTTAAGACTAGCTGTAAGCCCGTTGCCCAGCAACGTGAGATTTTTGTTGCATTGTGTTTAATTTTATTTAATTTAATTTAATTTTATTTAATTTAATTTTATTTTATATTATTTAATTTAATTTAATTTAATTTTATTTTATTTTAATTTATTTTATTTTATTTTATTTTATTTTATTTTATTTTATTTTATTTTATTTTATTTTATTTTATTTTATTTTATTTTATTTTATTTTATTTTATTTTATTTTATTTTATTTTATTTTATTTTATTTTATTTTATTTTATTTTATTTTATTTTATTTTATTTTATTTTATTTTATTTTATTTTATTTTATTTTATTTTATTTTATTTTATTTATTTTATTTTTATAGTTAGCAGAAATTTCGTAAATTATTTAATATTTGGAATAATGTTCAAGTTTGTTAACAACCATTTTTCGTAGGAGCAGAAATTTCGTAAATTATTTAATATTTGGAATAATGTTCAAGTTTGCTAACAACCATTTTTTGTAGTAGCCGAAATTTCGTAAATTATTTAATTTTTGGAATTATGCTTAAGTTTGCTAACAACCATTTTTCGTAGGAGCAGAAATGTCGTAAATTGTTTAATATTTGGAATAATGTTCAAGTTTGCTAACAACCATTTTTCGTAGGAGCAGAAATTTCGTAAATTATTTAATATTTGGAATAATGTTCAAGTTTGCTAACAATCATTTTTTGTAGTAGCCGAAATTTCGTAAATTATTTAATTTTTGGAATTATGCTTAAGTTTGCTAACAACCATTTTTCGTAGGAGCAGAAATTTCGTAAATTGTTTAATATTTGGAATAATGTTCAAGTTTGCTAACAACCATTTTTTGTAGTAGCCGAAATTTCGTAAATTATTTAATTTTTGGAATTATGCTTAAGTTTGCTAACAACCATTTTTCGTAGGGCAGAAATTTCGTAAATTGTTTAATATTTGGAATAATGTTCAAGTTTGCTAACAACCATTTTTCGTAGGAGCAGAAATTTCGTAAATTATTTAATATTTGGAATAATGTTCAAGTTTGCTAACAATCATTTTTCAAAGTACCATAAATCGACCTCGGCGCATATATCGACAGCCCTGCACTATTTAATTGGAAATAATATAATTTTTATAATAATCGAAATGTTTAAGTTTGCTAACAAACATATTTCGTAGAAGAAGAAATAGATTACGGGACATATATCGACACCCCTGTAGTATTTTAATTGTAAATAATGTAATTTTTAGAATAATTGAAATGTTAAATTTTCTAACAAACATATTTCGTAGAAGAAGAAATAGATTTCGGGACATATATCAACACCCCTGCAGTATTTAATTGGAAATAATATAATTTTTAGAATAATTGAAATATTTAAGTTTGCTAACAAATATATTTCGTAGAAGAAGAAATAGATCTCGGGACATATATCAACACCCCTGCACTATTTAATTGGAAATAATATAATTTTTAGAATAATTGAAATGTTTAAGTTTGCTAACAAACATATTTCGTAGAAGAAGAAATAGATTTCGGGACATAAATCAACACCCCTGCACTATTTAATTGGAAATAATATAATTTTTATAATAATCGAAATGTTTAAGTTTGCTAACAAACATATTTCGTAGAAAAAGAAATAGATCTCGGGACATATATCAACACCCCTGCACTATTTAATTGGAAATAATATAATTTTTATAATAATCGAAATGTTTAAGTTTGCTAACAAACATATTTCGTAGAAGAAGAAATAGATTACGGGACATATATCGACACCCCTGTAGTATTTTAATTGTAAATAATGTAATTTTTAGAATAATTGAAATGTTAAATTTTCTAACAAACATATTTCGTAGAAGAAGAAATAGATTTCGGGACATATATCAACACCCCTGCAGTATTTAATTGGAAATAATATAATTTTTAGAATAATTGAAATATTTAAGTTTGCTAACAAATATATTTCGTAGAAGAAGAAATAGATCTCGGGACATATATCAACACCCCTGCACTATTTAATTGGAAATAATATAATTTTTAGAATAATTGAAATGTTTAAGTTTGCTAACAAACATATTTCGTAGAAGAAGAAATAGATTTCGGGACATAAATCAACACCCCTGCACTATTTAATTGGAAATAATATAATTTTTATAATAATCGAAATGTTTAAGTTTGCTAACAAACATATTTCGTAGAAAAAGAAATAGATCTCGGGACATATATCAACACCCCTGCACTATTTAATTGGAAATAATATAATTTTTATAATAATCGAAATGTTTAAGTTTGCTAACAAACATATTTCGTAGAAGAAGAAATAGATTACGGGACATATATCGACACCCCTGTAGTATTTTAATTGTAAATAATGTAATTTTTAGAATAATTGAAATGTTAAATTTTCTAACAAACATATTTCGTAGAAGAAGAAATAGATTTCGGGACATATATCAACACCCCTGCATTATTTAATTGGAAATAATATAATTTTTAGAATAATTGAAATATTTAAGTTGGCTAACAAATATATTTCGTAGAAGAAGAAATAGATCACGGAACATATATCAACACCCCTGCACTATTTAATTGGAAATAATATAATTTTTAGAATAATTGAAATGTTTAAGTTTGCTAACAAACATATTTCGTAGAAGAAGAAATAGATTACGGGACATATATCAACACCCCTGCACTATTTAATTGGAAATAATATAATTTTTATAATAATCGAAATGTTTAAGTTTGCTAACAAACATATTTCGTAGAAGAAGAAATAGATCTCGGGACATATATCAACACCCCTGCACTATTTAATTATAAATAATATAATTTTTATAATAATCGAAATGTTTAAGTTTGCTAACAAACACATTTCGTAGAAGAAGAAATAGATTACGGGACATATATCGACACCCCTGTAGTATTTTAATTGTAAATAATGTTATTTTTAGACTAATTGAAATGTTTAAATTTGCTAACAAACATATTTCGTAGAAGAAGAAATAGATTTCGGGACATATATCAACACCCCTGCAGTATTTAATTGGAAATAATATATTTTTTAGAATAATTGAAATATTTAAGTTGGCTAACAAATATATTTCGTAGAAGAAGAAATAGATCACGGGACAAATATCGACACCCCTGCAGTATTTTAATTGTAAATAATGTAATTTTTAGAATAATTGAAATGTTTAAATTTGCTAACAAACATATTTCGTAGAAGAAGAAATAGATCTCGGGACATATATCAACACCCCTGCACTATTTAATTGGAAATAATATATTTTTTAGAATAATTGAAATATTTAAGTTGGCAAACAAATATATTTCGTAGAAGAAGAAATAGATCACGGGACATATATCGACACCCCTGCACTATTTAATTGTAAATAATGTATTTTTTAGAATAATTGAAATGTTTAAGTTTGCTAACAACCATTTTTCGTAGTAGCAGAAATTTCGTAAATTATTGAATTTTTGGAATAATGTTCAAATTTGCTAACAACTATTTTTCGTAGGAGCAGAAATTTCGTAAATTATTTAATATTTGGAATAATGTTCAACTTTGCTAACAACCATTTTTTGTAGTATATATATTTTATCAAACTAATTTTCAAATACGCTCGAGGACATCAGTACGCACACATTTGTGAAAAGTAAAAAGTAAAAAGTAAAAAGTAAAAAGTAAAAAGTAAAAAGTAAAAAGTGAAAAGTGAAAACTTATTTTATCGGCTATTAATATATAGATTAAAGAATTCTAACAGATTTTCAAGGTCAGACGTGAAAAGATTCATCATTATGATTCAATTGATCAAATCCGCTCCAAAAAATATTAGTCTCACATCGACTCACACGATCAGACGATTCATTTCGATAGCCCTATAATCATAGTTTGCAATAGTCGAATTAAAGTCTTTGATTATTCGAATATTATGATGTATGGTGATACAATACTTTAGCTCTACACCAAGAAATATCAAATTTTCAAACGTGGCGATATCAGAACATTCACGCCCGGTTTAAAATAAGCCGCTCCCATTGGATAGAACAACATTTCAAAAATGTGCTGTTCAGAATAAATCGAAATCATTGGTCTGTACCTTACTGCGGACGTCCTTACAGACAGACCTTATCGGCTATTAATATATAGATAATGCGAATTCGTCATTATCCTTGAAGTGCTTAAAAAATTCATCTAATGATGAGTCTGAATAACAAATGTCATATGGTGCAGAAATTTTATAGTCAATGTTCTCTCAATTATTCAAAAAAAATTGTTTTCATTAATAATATTTTTTTCTGTATTTAATGATAATGCAGATATATTGGTTTTCTTGTCAACTCCTTCGTCTTTCTTAACAATTACTTTTTGCTTTTTCGCTTCAATTTGTTTCATCTTTGATTCAGTCTATATTTAATCAATAATCTCTTGATGATTAAAAGATTTTGTTTTTCCATTTCCATTTGATATTCAAACACTATAAAAGGATCAAAAACTGTTCCGCTGGCTGAAAAGGTAAACATAACTGTAGTGTTTCCTTTTGATGATGTTTAATCTATTGCGTGAACAAAGTTTTAATTATTGGCCATCGAAACCACAATTATTGGCCAAGTGGCCAACATTTATATAGGATTGTTGAAAAAATCTGATTAATAGTACTCTCAAAATACTATTTTCGAAATAAAATTGAACATTTTACTTATAGGTCACATATTGTATTATAGGCCAACCAGCCCAATAATAGAAATTCTGCAAAAAATGGAACTAATTATTGGCCACCACCATTATAACTTTTTACAAAAAAGTATCCAATTCAGTCAGTGAATGATTTATAAATACACTAAAGGCAAACTACTCAAATCAATTTTCAATTCATTTGATGAAAATATAAACGTTAAATTTACCTTTACACGGAAGTCAAATCCTTTTGATTTTTAAAACAAATCTCACTTGTTTCACGGCAACGCTTCAACAGTAAGTTTGAAATTAGATTTTAGGTTATTTGACAATGCTTTAAATGACAGTTATCTGCTATACCAACGGATGAATACTTAATGAACTTCCTTACTCAGTCAGCGAGTGGAAATTTTAGTTTCATATCTTATAAAACTAGATTTTATCTGCAAGTGGCCAATAATTGAAAATGGCCAACAATAGTAGATTTTACCCTATGAGCACGCGCTTTCAATGTTACCATATTAACACAACAATGAAAGCAATGGTTTAAGTAACCTTAAATACATATATATTTATAACCACTCCTTATACGGAGCGTATGCTTTCTCTCGCTTTATCTCTTTGCTTCCTCTCAGTACACTTCACCGTTGACTACGGATGGCCTTAAGTGACCTACCACGACATCGGGATTCATACGGTTGGCAAAAGAGACATTCAGGGCTAAAACCCTCTTATAGCATTTGTAGCACATGACCTTGCCAACGTCATGAAAAGCTGATTAGTTCGCTCTCTTATATTTCTGATAATGTCAGACCACCGTGTTCCTCAGCATCTTTTTTCAAAGCACAGCATACGGTAACTCTGGTACTATTATTAACCCACGGTTAAATAGCATTCGATGTGGTTTTGTAATTGGCTGTTTTGTACAGGTAACTGTATGAGAATACTATATAAGCCATGAATCATCATAATTACAATATCTTGTCGAATTTGAAAAAAAAACCCTATTTCTTAGAACATAAGTAAATATTTGTTCTGTACGTTGCGTATGATTGAAATAATAATTTCTAAATAAGAAATACGGGTCTATAATATATTTGACGTTAAACCAACGACGCAGTTAGAGCTTACACGAAGTAATTGGGGCTGTTTTTCTAAATTTGCCCATGCAGAAAATAGCGGAAGAACATTGAAAAACTTAATTATAAATACTCGATTTATTTTTACAAAAGTTAACATGAAAAATAATCAAAATGCAGCGATTATATTTCATCAGTATGATGTTATGATTTCAAACTTAGCAGCCTTGCAGTAAAAGCTTTACTTAGCAATCAAATGTATAGATTCTACACAATCAATAATAATTGATACTTTTCACTTAATACTTTTAAAATAAAGCATGAGTGATTGTGACGTTTTTCTCGTATGGCAAAGAAAATTTATTGTATTTTTCATCGAATATATCTGTTCTGATAAATTATCATAAAGATAAGAAATTAAAATTACTTTTTTGGTCACCTTTACTGAGTGCATAAACTCTGAATATAAACCATGGATGATACTGATTTTATTGAATTTATTTCCAATTTTTGATCACATATTTACATTTAAAGAACTGTTTTTCTTTGTTCATTTATCAATATGTGTCGGTGTTTGGAATAAAACTTGTTTCTAGATAATATCTATCAGCGATGTGCTAAAAATATAAGGTTACATCGTTTTGTACAAAGATTCATACACTCTAAAAAAGATAAGTAAATGCATGTTTAACTCAATTCAATTCTTAATCGATTTTTTCTAGATCACAATATCTTTTATAAACAAAAAATTATGAATGTATCTGTGAAATAATAAAAAGAAATCAATCAATTTACGTTTATATAACTCGCTTTTTTAAAAAATATTTTTACTGTGAGAAAACTTTTGATACACGAAATCAATTGATTTTAAGTCTTAATGACTGAAATTAAATAATTAATGTGCTACCATTGTTACTAAAAAGACTTTTCATTGTATGGACCAATAAAAATACTTATATTTTGGTATTATTTTATGTTTTTTATCAATTTATTAGTTATATTTAAAAAATAAAAACGAAATCTCAATTTGTGAAAAACAGATACTTTATGGTTACCAAAAGGTTAAATAAAAAACTTTTATTATACTTAAAAGCATTTTGAGAGAAGGTATGGGGGTGCTTAAGCTGTTATTCAAACAAAAAAAAATAACATCAATAAGGTCTATCTATAATAAAAAATATTAAAAAAAGTAAATATAACTAGAAAGTTAGGAAAGAGATGAAAAAAGTCTAGTATACAAAACATTTGTTGGGTAGTTTATGAAGTATCGATATGAAAACAACAACCTAAAAAAGGAAGGTCCACACTTGGTGAAAGGGTGTGCGTGATTTGTAACTCAATTTGTGAGCTGTACTACAAAAGCATGAAAATGAAAGATTATCAAACACGCGAACTTTATCTTCCGTGTAGCTGTCAAAACCTTTCACTGGAAAGCTTTCTCATAATCGTTCCCAAAATACGGGCGACATTACGCCAAACTGTTTGATTTAAACGTGACATTGCGTATTTTATCGTTTATCGTAAATCACCGATCAATCTTTTCTATGCGGTGATTTCAGTGATAACTGATTTATTTTGTATTTTTTTTAAAACATGAGCTTATTTTTTCCGGTTCTAAGCTCAAGAAATGCGACCCCAATACCCACATTTTCTTAGATATATATATTAATATGGGTGATACAATGTTTATAATTAAGGTATTCTTATATCATAGTTTTTTGGACCTTTTTTAGTTTATACAAATACGCGATAACGCGATAGCGCGATAAGCGATCGTTCATAAGATAGCTGGGCTAAACTAGTCAGTTGCAATTTCATATGTGTGCTGGGATGACGTCTTTTTTACGCGCAACTTAAAATATGATTATTTATTAAAAAACCAAAGATTTTTATAAAAAAAAATGTATGAGGAATGATGCAGAGAGATATTTTGAAGCCCTTAGACTATTTTTGTTTTTGAAATTCATAAGAATAAGGCCAATAATGAGAAAACCACTGGGGTCCCTAAACAAACCCCATCGGCAGAGGAGTATTTTTCTAGTCTCCGAGCCGCGAGAGTTAACGAGTCATAAACTATGGAAAACGTGCTACTGTATTCATATAATTTTTTTTCATGTTTAGTTTTATTTTTTTAAAATATGTTACATAATAACCCCTTATAAGCGTTGCAACAAAAAGACCAATTTTGTAATCAGCAAGATTTTTTAAAATTCATGTCTGCTCTCAACGTGGAACAAATGGCTTCCTGATGGAGGTATCTCAACAATCAGAATTGCTTGTTACTCAATTGCTCAACCTATCTTTTTCAAATGAAATATACTAACACAGAACAAATAGTAAACCGTTTATTTAAAGATTGGAACGGTGGGAGGAAATTTTTTTCATAATCAAAAGAAAAAATACTGTTTCTTCTAGGACTTGAACTCGTGAGATTCGTCGCGAAAGTCAAAGACGTTGGCCGCTGCGCCACGGACCCGACGAGTATAAGTGAAATAAAAAACTATAAATGAGCTAAGTGGTCTCTTTGAACTATGATTCCGGATCAGACATCTAATAGATACATATTAAATTGTCTGAAAAAACATTTAAGTAATAACTTAATTTTGAAATAAAAGTAATTTGGGCATTTTAATCAACTATAGAACTTTTACAATAAACGACTAATAAAATTGGTAATGTTAAAAGTTACCGGTGTGACTTAAATAAAACCAAGTAAACAAGTTAGAGGCCTATAAAGTTAACTGTGCCACGTAATGGTCACATGCTCACAAACTTGTGTTAGATCACAAAAAATGATATTAATGCAAAATTATACCCTCAATAGCTGGCACTAAGCCATTATTGTTTTTCAACACGTAAATTCAGATGTAAGATACATTTCCATCCATTTAATCTCTGCTTGGGTACCCACCAATTAAGAAAATACTATCTGAGACGTAACACTTGTATGTATTTATAGACATATTTCAGATACATTATATAATACAAACTCAGTATAAAATTAAAGATTTTTCACCAGTACAATAATAACATTGAAAACAGACTCTAAATCAATGTTGGTAAAATCTTTGCGACGTGTATTAAGTTATGTAAATAAACGAAACCCCATAATTGAAAATTTGCAATATCGAAGTGTGATCGGAATTAAATTTGAAACATTATGAGCGTAACAGTTCTCTTTAATCTAATTAAGCCAAAAGCGGATATGATAAGCTTTCACTTAAGCACAGACAATTATTATACCATCGCAAAACTTACACGCTTCTCAATAGTTGGTATCGCCAAATATATTAATAATTGTTTTGCCTTAATGAAATAAACAGTAAGTAATATACATAATAAAGTTATCATCAAAATATTTTACTATTTATGAGTTACCTGCTGACACAAATATATCTGTATATGTAAAACTATTTAAAGCTGATATCATATTCTACATCATAGATGTTAAAATGTTATTTTTATTCATTTTTAATGCATTGAGCACGAGGTAAAATTTGTTTGTCTTTTAATTGTAAGCCTATTTTTAATTATACTTTTTAATGTAATGAAATAAATTTACGAATCTATAAGCCAAATAAAATGAGAAAAATTTACAGGGAAAAACGATTAATAAACTAAAATAAATGACATCTTTTATTAAGAATGTTTCTACAATCAAATTACTTTTTTCTTAATAACAATACTTTAATTGATGTGATAAAGAAAGTTCTACTGATTTATTTTACATTTATCATTTATTAATTTAAATATGTAAATGAGTAAAAATCGTAAAATAAAGTTATCAATGATTAATTTATTGATACAGCAAATAAACTTGCCATTTTTTACTGTTTAAGAATTATTAATCATATTTTTGATAGACTCGTCAGAATGTTTTTGGATGTTCATTTTTAATATGAAGAACAATCACATTGCTTTGAGAAAAATTTCAGATTAAAATCCACTAGGAAACAAGAGTACTACGAGAACAACAAAGCTTTTTAAAATTAAATATATTAATAGATTTATTTCTTATATAAAATATATTATGAGTCAATGTTTAAAAGTTACAGGGATAGAAGGTCGATAGCATTGAGCACGATGCTAATTTATGATGGCAATTCTGTGGTAAATTAGAAATGGTCTATATTAAATGAGAAAATGAACCTGATGGTAAGGATCAGGGTCTATGGGGGATTACAAAGAGATTGGATGGTGGAGCCGAGTCGTTCGCGTGCAGCGACCATCTCATTTCAAATTACTAAATGAGAATTACTCGACGTGATATTAATACTTATAAATTCAGAAGTAAAATGAATGGCCAATGCAATTTTGTTTTGAAATGAAAAAAAAATAGAGTTGAAAGATTTTTATGTATTAATTGAATTTCGATCAGTAAAATAATGTAGAATAAGAATGTTATTGTTCAATTAAATACAAATCTATTATAACATCAATCTCTGTTATGTTCCAATAACACTGAGACCTTTTTTTATTTATCTAAGATACTAAGATACCAATTCAGAAAAAAATCAACCTTTTTTGAATTCTTAATAATAATACAAATATATTTGTCGTCGCGAAAACAAATAAAACATTTTTTCCAAATACCTTTTGGCGATGTTAGTATGTAATCGGTTATCGATTTGTCGAGTCTGTAGCGTAGTGTTTAACGTAATTTTCTTTCGTGACGTATACGAATACAAACAAATACAAACAGCATTTTTTCAATCGACTTCTTTTCGAAGGCATGTGTGTTTGTGAATTGTGATGTCTAAAAGATTATTTTTACAATTCCAATTCTAAAATTACCGGGTGACAGCGATCAATTAAAAAACCTATTGGCAGATTGAAAATATATTGATTCATTGTAAAGAATTTTATTAAAGTATATGATGTTAGATTTATATAATGCATGTATAATAAAATCTAAATCGGTTAATTTTCAATTCAGAAATACCGGTATTTAAGCGTTTTAAAGATAGGTAATTTAGTATTTAAGAAAAATTCTGAATACCAAGATTCCAGTTTTGGCAATACTACTATTCCAATCCTTAATTTGATCTTAACAAGAAATGTTTTCAGCTACGTGAAAAGGGTTTTGTTTTGTATATACCTTACTTGTCAATAGTCTCTTTTATAAAGCTTAAATCTTGTACCATTATTGCTTTCAATCGATTTTGTCCAAATCCGTTTACCTCTAGATCTAGTCCCTCAAGACTTTACGATCCGACTCAACATTGTCCAAAAATGCCACAAAGCACTCAATTTGATACCCATCAGGTATCTTAGTAATTTAACAGAGCTGAAATTACCGGTGCATTGTTAGAAATACGGTTTAAGTGTCGTTTGAGTGTGTTGAAACAAAGAAACGATTATATATTAATCTGAAAATGTTTTTTATAAAAACTAAAAAATGTTCTCATTATTTATAATGCGTTAACTCAAAATTGGGATAATGTTATTATAATTTCGTATGTGTTGTAAATGAATCTTATATAATAAACAAAAAAATGTTTGTCAAAAGAAGTTTTTATTTGGTTAGTCTTTTGATTGAATCAAAATTTCCGTGGTAAATCTCCACCGCAATAAGGTACAAATCAAAAAGTATTTAGTTCAACGAGAATCGTTTAATATTATATAATGACAACTGTTGCCTTCGTGCCATTTTCAGAATTATATTAAAAACAGATTTTTGTTTATCTATATAAACTATAAAACCTTAGTAACAATAAATTTTAAAATTTTATTCATTAACAAAAAACTTGATCATATTTAATAAGTAATTTTAATAGGAAAAGGGTAAAATTTTGACGTTCAGAAAGAGTGATATCCTTATGACTATAAAAATTGAACACAATATTTTTGCGATAATACTGCATCTTTTTTAACATGAATTAATATTTTTTTCAAATCTATGTTCACTCCCAATGTGGAGTATATGGTCTCCTACTAGAGGTATCTCAACAAAAGTTTTTCTACGAGAACTGGTTGTTACTCAGTCGCTTAACCTCACTTTTTTGCAAAGTGAGTAGTAGAGAAAGAAGAATAAGGCTAGAACAGGACTAGTGGTTAACTTATCGCTATTGCTACATCCAGTTACTAAAGAATCAGAAGTGTGGGAGGAGAGGAAATAATGTGAATTGACATCACAAACACCCAGTCTTCGATCACAACATTGAAATGAATAATTCTCAAATTCACTGTGATCTTACCAGGAATCGAACCCAAACCTGCGTGATCGGTAGAGCAAGCTCTAACCAACCGGGCCACAGTAGGCGACAAATAATAACAGCTAATAAATTTAACCGGTGTTAATCAACATAAAAAGCTGTGAAATAAATACAAACAAGTGTGTTTGATTTGTTTTGACACTACACCAATAATTGACAGTGGATTTCGTAAAAATAAATCATTTCCTTGTTAATCTTTAGTATTTCAAATTATTCTATATTTTTTTAAAAGTATTTAACAATGACTATTTCGCTTAAAGAAATGGTTCTTTATAACACGGTGATTCATGAGATGTCAGTGCAAAAATAAAATGGATTAAATATTTTGATAAAAAGTTTTTCAAGTCGAATACGTCGAGAGTATTAATTTCAACATTCAGTTTTTTGGTTCGTTAACTCGCAGCAATTCAAGCGACGCACATTCGGTGACTGTATTGAATTTAAGTCCATTTTCATTTACCTGATTTTGAATACACACTTACGAGTTCACCTTAAAATGTACACTTACAGTGCTCTGCGAATTTACAGGTGTAATTAATATTATTGCCCATTAAATACAAAACGCACAGAGTTGGTAGTAAAACGATGTATGTATTTTACAATAAATTTGAGTTACAATAAGGAACATTAAAATTGTTTGAAGCACATAAACAAATCAATGCATAATTTTGTAACTATAAAACCTACGCAATTATAATTTCTTTAATTATTTTATTATATATGTAGATTTAAAAACAATTAACGTATTTAATTTAAATATACTCTAACTGCACCATTCTATACTCTGACTAGAAGCAATTTCAAATCTATAATTGATATATTTCCTCCCGATATTTTAGGATTCTTATCGTGGCAAGATTTTTTTTAGACGTCACAAAAATTGATGCATTTGAACAACGATATAGATAACTCTATTGAAAAAATGCTGTTCGTACTGGGATTCAAACTTGTGAGATCAAGCACTGAGGTTAATGGACACTGCCCCATGGGGCCGACAATATATATTTAGTTAGTCTTTAAATGAATTTATTTATCGTCTTTCAACATGTTCAATTTAATAAGTTTTTTGTCGATTTTTTGATTTTCATGGCTTGTAATTTTAAATGTGTACTTAATTTCTGTTTCCTTAACTTAAAAGTCAGTCTAATAGAAATTGGGTTAAAACTAAACACGGCCTCTTGATTTATAAAAAGATTGCTCTGGAATTGGAAGTGCTCTCAGGCACCTTTTAATATTCTCACAGGAAAGTGTTGTAAACTTGTTGACCTTTTTTAAATGGCAGCTTTCGAAAAGCTCCGCTTCGAAATGCCAAACATCAACACAACAGAAGACACCAATAGAACAGACTGCTCCAAATCGGCTTTCTGACATCAAAATATCGCGGCAAATAAACAGTAGATTTTTAAATATTTTAGCATACTGAAATGAGTGGAAATGATGCGATATTCAAGAAAGAGAAAGAAGCAGACAAAAAGTAAGTCATATACTATTGCATTACTTGGATTGACTAAAATAATTTAATTGAATAGTATGCTGCCAGTGTACGTTTACATTGACGGTATACTCTTCTAGTGGTATTTAAGAATAACGTCGTGTCATTCTCATTTTATCAGATTTGTTGCAACAAACACTCATGAGAAAGTAGTCTATATGTTAGACGTGGGGAACCTGCGGTCCTTTGGCCACTTCGGTGCGGCCTTCTGGCCAATCCTGTAAATTTATGTATATTCGGAAAACGAAGTAGTATAGCGAATTGAGAATTTCAAACTCCTCGGTGAGCGCAAAAAAAAACGAGGTTTGGAGATAATCTGGGGAAATAGTAGAGTAAGTGATTGAAAATTTATCGATCCCGTCCTAGTCAATGTTTACTGCGGCCTTATGTCAAATCAGAAAAATGAATGCGGCATTTAGAGAAGAAAAGGTTCCCCACCTCTGCTCTTGGTTATTCATTTCAGTTATAACGGAAAACTTTTTTAAAATATAAATAATTGAAAAAAAGGGATATCGTAGAATATGTTCTACATTTGAATTATAAACTCAAAATCAAAATGAATAACTTTGTTATATTTGTTGTGAAAGCAGACATTCTACGTGTTTTAGCTCTTTGAGTAACATCTTATAAATTCATGTGTTCCTGTATTTATTATCTATATATATAAAAGAAAGTGGGGTTTGTTACACCACGTATATCTCGAGAATAACAGCTCGGATTTTAATGATCTTTGTTTTATTAAATTCGTATCCGCCTAGAATAGCAGAATAAGCATTAAAACATCGGAAAAATATCACGGGAAATAAATTATGAATAAAACAAATGTCTCCATACATTTCGTTTTTTCAAACCTCTTCAAATGGAACACGGACACAAACATGACGTTGAATGCTGTTACCATGGTGATTGGATTATACTTTGACAGTTGACCGCAAGCTGACGTACACCGCGTATTAGTAGGAATAACGTTTTAAATATAATTATTTCATTGATTTGAATAGAATACACCAACTCGGCTCGCGAGTAAGTCCATTTTAAAACGATTTAGAAATAGCACAGTGCAAAAAAAGAGAAAACATCGACCATTCATTTATAAATTTTAAAAGAAATATTACACAGGTTTTGAATATCTCAAGAGATGAAAGCGACACCGTGAAAAATGTGCGTAAACAGCTTCGTCTTTTGTCTCATAGTGATAGTAAATAATTTTTGTTACTTTTGATTTTTAAAAAGTATTTTTTAAATTCAATAAGCAATAATGAATTTTATTTTTTGATATCCTGAATTGAGTTTTATGCAAGGAAACCTATCTACCACAAATTTTAAATTTTAGTATTTTGTTTACACGTTTTCTTTACTCGGTATCGCGTGAGCGTATTTACCGTGTAAATGTGGAGTTCAGTGTAAATGTGTTCTACGGAAAAGGGAGAACATATCGATTTTTATTTTTTTAAACCATGCTCGCTTCAGATGCTGTAGTGTATTTTTTTGTAATTACAAGTTGTAGATAATCGATCTTTATTAATACAAATACTTTATTGAATAGTAAAGGAAAGTGCTGAAAGTGAAAGGAAAGGGTGTCCCTATCCAGAATTTTTTTTTCAATATTCCCGACATCCGTCATTCGACTTTAAAACAATTGAAATGGACGTCTTTTTATGTTCAAAATTCAAATTTCCTGGCTTAGAACTGAAGCATTGTAACAATATTAAGAGAACTTTATTTGAAAGTTTGCATCGCTACGACGTTTTTTAAATGATCAAATATATTGATTCGATTTTTGAAGCTAAAATTATAGATCACTTTTAGGGTGTTCACTGTCAATACTTGGTGGAAAGGCATTATATTAATAAAAACACAATAATCCTTTGTACTTCATTCCACTTTATTCAGTTGACAATGCTCGCAATGAGCGAAACCGGTCCTGACATATTAAATAAAGTGGAATGAAGTACAAAGGATTATTGTGTTTTTATTACTAAAATTATAGGGCTGGGAGCTGATTTGACAGATTTTGTTCAGTGTCATTGATTCGATTATTGGAAGGTAAGGTTATATTTTGCATCCGGCCTTGAAAATCTTTTTAAATTCTTACATGCATTAGGAATATTCTAATGACGGTATGGATATTTTATAGAAATATATTTAGACTTTAATTTTAACATCTTCTACTACGAAGAATAATTGTTAGGAAACTTAAACATTATTCCAAAAATTCAATAATTTACAAAATTTCTGCTACTATGAAAAATGGTTGTTAGCAAACTTAAACATTATTCCAAAAATTCAATATCATACAATTTAAAAACTGCAGGGCTGTCGATATATGCGCCGAGGTCGATTTATGCTACTATGAAAAATGATTCTTAGCAAACTTGAACATTATTCCAAAGATTTAATAATTTACGAAATTCCTGCTACTACGAAAAATGGTTGTTAGCAAACTTAAACATCATTTCAAAAATTAAATAATTAACGTGTTCTATTTCTGCTACTACGAAAAATGATTGTTAGGAAACTAAAACATTATTCCAAAACTAAAGTAAATTACGAGGTCTATTTCTGCTACTACGAAAAATAGTTGGTAGCAAACTTAAACATTTTTCCAAAAAAATAATAATTTACAAATTAAATACTGCAGGGCTGTCGATAATTCCCACAAGGTCTATTTCTGCTACTAGGAAAAATGATTGTTAGCAAACTTAAACATTATTCCAAAAATTAAATAATTTACAATTTCAAGATTTTTTGGAGCTGATTTGACAGATTTTGATCAGTGTCATTGATTCGATTATTTGAAGGTATGGTTTTATTTTGCATCCGGCCTTGAAAATCTTTTAAATTTCTTACATGCATTAGGAATATTCTAATGACGGTATAAATATTTTATAGAACTATATTTAGACTTTTATTTTAAAATCTTCTACTACGAAAAATAATTGTTAGCAAACTTACACATTATTCCAAAAATTCAATAATTTACGAAATTTCTGCTACTACGATAAATGGTTGTTAGCAAACTTAAACATTATTTCAAAAATTAAGTAATTTACGAAATTTCGGCTACTACGAAAAATGATTGTTAGCAAACAAACATTATTCCAAAAATTCAATAATTTACGAAAAATGGTTGTTAATAATATTTGTAGACTTTTTGATTAATCTAAAAATTATATTATTTACATTATTCCAAAAACTAACGTAAATTACGAGGTCTATTTCTGCTACTACGAAAAATAGTTGGTAGCAAACTTTAACATTTTTCCAAAAATTTAATAATTTACAATTTAAATACAGCAGGGCAGTCGATATATGCCTCGAGGTCTATTTCTTTTACAACGAAATATATTTGTAGACTTTTTAACTAATCTAAAAATTATATTATTTACAATTCAAATATTGCAAGGCTGTCGATATATGTCCCGAGATCTACTTCTTCTTCTACGAAATATATTTGTTAGCAAACTTAAAACATTTCAAATATTCTAAAAAATATATTATTTACAATTTAAATACTGAAGGACTGTCGATATATATCCCGAGATCTTTTTCTTTTTCTACGAAATATATTTGTTAGCAAACTTAAACATTTCAATTATTCTAAAAATTACCTATATCTCTATAGGTTTAACCGATGTTTATGATTTTTTAAATGTATATTTGTTAGATAGTAGAATAGGTTTTTAAGTATATTTTATCCCGCTAGGTAAAGGATGTCCTTATCCAGATTTTTTTTTCAAAATTTTTGACTTCCGTCGTTCGTATTTCAAACAGAACGAAATTATTTATGTTGTTGAATGACAGATGGCGCTAAGTGCGCAGCAACTTAAGTCCAAAATAAGCAAGTTGTTTATGACTCCTTAGTTACGTTTGATACGTGCCATGGTTACGTCAAACAATCAAAGGGTATTGTAAACAATTATCAAGTGAATTTGTAATAGTCGTCACAAAGCATTTCTTTCGCTGTCAAACAATTATGCCACCTAAAAACTAGCTATTAGTTGATTTAGACCTCAAGCACGAAATAAAACGGCATCACGAGCTTCAGAAACAGACGAGCAAGTTTGGAAACCGTTCGAGCTCTCACTGCTCAAGCCCGATCGTCTGATACAATGACATGCAAACAACCCTTTTTACCGTGATTTGGAACGACAAACACAATTTGATGTCGACAAATTGGGTAAATTTGTTCAAAAAAATCTTCCGAAATTGGTCCCCAGAACAACGCAAAGCGTATGACAGAATTATGCATGCAATCAATCACAAGCCAAAACGTTGGATTACGAAACAATATTGCATTGGCAATCGCTTCATCTGCAATTGTAGCAAATCTTTTGGATGGTGATCAAACAGCGAATTCATGATGAATCCACACATTACCACCAAGCTTTTGTAAAATTATAGGAACCGTAAGCGAATTGATGCACAAAGTTTTCCCAAATATCGCACAGAATTACAAAAATCATCAGTGGCTCAGTGTACGTGTAATATTAGCAGTCAAAAACAACGATGGTAATGCTATCAACTTCAGGATTCAAAATGAAATACCAGGCAAAGAAACAACGTATAAGTCTATTCGATACTATAAATTGATCAAGACGAAGCTGTCAATTATCCAACTGAATTCTTAAACTCACTTGATTTTCCAGGCATGCTACCGCACGTTTTTACACTGAAAATTGGCGTACCTATCATTCTTCTCCGAAATATAAATCCACCACGACTTTGCACGGTACCAGGCTTTCAGTGAAAAAGTAATGAACGATATCATCTAAGCTACAATTTTAAATGGAGAAATTAAAGGATACGATGTACTGTTGCCAAGCATCCCAATAATTCCGACAAATAGGCCATTAGAATTCAAATGTTTGCAGTTCCCGGTGCGACTCGCATTTGGACAATCGCTACAAGTGTGTGGACTAAATTTTAAAAATCAATGCTTCTTACATGGGCAGCTGTATCTGGCCTGTTCACGCATTGAAAAACCTGCAGATCTATTCATATACCCACCAGGCAAAAAACAAAATATATCCAAAAGCACTTATTTTCAGCACTTACAGTTCATTTTGACAACATATGCTTGCACTTGCGCGAAGGTTTTATTACAATTAGCTTAAAATAGGTGGCGCATGTGTCGTAACAATCGGCAGCAAACGTCAAACGTCAAATAGACAGAAAAAGAGAATATGCACTTCAATAAACAAAATTAAAACACAAAAACTTTCTTTCTTTGAGTGGCATTGCAACGCATGCCGGGTCAGCTAGTATTTATATAAATTATAAGATAGTTTAAGTCAATAATTCTTTTTGAGAAAATAAGGTTAAACCAGAATGTACGCTGACTCTGATATTAAAATTGAATTACACATTTAGGTATTCTTCATACAACTAACTTTAATAAGAATGGCCAATAACATAAATTTATACGCATAAGCCAGTGTAGAAGTTAGATAAATTCAAGATGAAATGATTCAAGAACGATAAAGTTGCCCACGCACAGAATTTTGAGATGGATAAAAGTTTATAGCGATGCGCTCTGAATTTTCATTTCGACGCGAATTGCACATGACTGTTACTTAACCATAAGTGGGTGGAAAAAACAAGAGTTTCAATATTGTAAGACCGGATCTTAATAAATAGTTTATCAAATTTAATTTAATACGTAAAATAAGCTCACACAAAGTTACTGCTGAACCAACTAAAAATATGAAATAATTTGATTTAATATAATGTAAACAGGAAAGATATGCAATAATTGAATTTCTTATACTCAAATTTTGCATGGGCGTAACGCATATCGCATATCAAAGCCACTCTACTTAACACGCTAACAAAGCTGTGGAAAAATCACAGCCCGTACTCCGTATTGTTACATCGCGCTCTCTTTTTAATGAGGAATAGTCGATTTGGAAAAAAAATCGTAATTTGATTCATATTCGAATATCTAGACAAGCTGGAAAAAACTTAAAGTTTACACCAATTGCTCTTAAAATAGTTTGTAGAGTATTTTCAAGATTCTTTTTCGCTGTCTATGAATTAAAATAATGTATTATTCTATTATCAACTGAACTAATACCGGCTTCGTTTAAACGTTTTTACTAAGTGGTTAGAAACCTACAAGGCGATGTCAACAAATGCGCTTTCAATCATGGCTGGGTTGCTTTTACTGATGCTACATATTCAATTACGTGGTGCGATTGTTCTTTTAATTAAGAATTACATAATTTTGGAAGGCGGTCACGTTACATCAGCTATAAGCTGCATATGCACAACTGATAGTAGTAGTAAACCGATATATAAATCAGAAAATCAGAACACTCGAAAAGTACTACCGAAAATAGTAAAGTTGTACGATGACAAGACTCACAATGGGTCTAAGTTTTTCAGCCTTTAGCGATATTATACGGTAATGATTGATTACAATTCGTTTTAATTAAAATGGTATTAAAAGAATGATTTAAAAAATTGTTTTATCCAGAGAAGACGTACAATTAAAACAAGACTTCAATATTAATAATATATTGCTTGTTGCATTTTATCAATTATTATGCATGCTCTTATGCGTGATTATTTAATACTATCGATGTGTTTGATCGCAGTAATTTTTTTCATGAATATTAAATATTAAAGATTTATGTCAGATAGTACGCTGGATTAAAAAAATACTGAAAATTGTAGATTTTCTTCTCATAACATATAACAACCTTTTTATTGTTGAAAAAATCTTTTCAACGTTTTTTAATATTGATTGCGCAATCGTTGAAAATGAATGCCTCATAAGAATCATGCTTCAATAAATAACACCTGAACTAATACACCTAGTTCTCTTTTTATAAAAAAGATACGTTCCATGCAAAAAAAATATGTACTTAACATAGAGAAATTAAAGATACGTTCAATTACATTGAACCACGTAAAAATAGTCCGTGAAAAAAGAGAATTTGGTGTGTATATACTATTTTATATTTATTATATTGTAAACATATTATTTTTAAGCGTAAAAATTGATTAAAATTGTATAATAACGCTTTACTTTAATATCTAAAATAATTCACACAATAATATTGGCAGTTAAGAACACAATTTTAAACTATTTTTTCTTATTGTTAATATTTTATAACCAATGAATTGGAATAATCAAATATTGTCCGGTCCTATGTCTACAACTATAATATTACCAAATATTAACACTATCAAAACTTAAATTAATTATGTTACCATTATAACTAGAGTTTCCAATCCAGGATCCCGGATTGTAAGCTTTTATTCCGGGATTTCGGTATTCATTATAATATAACTAAAAAAATCTCAAAATGGCTAGAAAACTTAGTCACTGGCAAACATAACTTCTTTAAGCGATGAAGATAAAAAAAAATATGTCACCATGGCCTTAAGTTTCACCATGGCATTTACCAAGTTTTTTTTGTAATTAAATGAGCGATATGTAAGTGAACGGAAACATGAAATTATGAGAAATAATAAATCCCGGAATTCTACAACAAAAAGATTGTGAATTCCGAGATCTAAAGATCACAAAAAGGATCCGGAAATAGAAGTGTTGAATATTCTATTTTTATAATGAAATTTCGGCAATTATAATATTTTCAATTCGCAGTTGATTAAAAATGTTTGATTTAATAAAATCATTCACAATTATAAAACATTGGTCATGATCTAAAATATAGCATCGGGTGTCAGTTGAAACATGAATATTAAATGATATATTTAAGTAAGTTCTAGTAAATTGATTTTTCATAACGAGCTCCTCGAAACATCTACTCTTGTATGTTGAGGTATTTGAGGTATGGCGGTAGAATACTTAACGAGTCGACAGGTGTCAGGTTGTCATAGCAACCACAGGTACGCCTCGGATGCTGAGGACAATTTACGGCATGTCTCTGAGATGGATTTACCAATGTGACAACTTACATTTCTCAGTTATATCGAGTTGTCCTACCTATAAAATAACGAAAACACTTCAATGCATAATAAAACATTTCTTCCACATTTTCTTCTGTTAACCAATAAACATAGTTAAAATAAAAACATTTTTTTGTAACGATAGCCGTGGCTGAATAGTAATTTGTCGAGGTTTTGATTTGAGGTCATTACATTCATTAACTATGACTTTAGTGTTTCGAAGAACATTCAATAAGTGTAATACTATAATTGAAATTTGAATTGGGATGTTCGAGTGAATAACAACATGCATTGTGTATCTCTTCGGAGCCAGTATATAAAGCTGAGAAAAGTTCATTAAAAAAAAGTTTAATCATAGTTCTGACGATGGCGAAAGCCGAAATAACTATCAACTAAAAATATAAAACATTTAAAACTAAATACGTTGCTATTATAATGGATTTTTACCAAGTAAATGCCAATTCGATCAATTAAACGCAGTTAACTGCTGTAGTAATATTATTTGTTCCTCATTAAAAATTATAACTGAGCCATCATTTAAAATGAAAAAAAATATAGATTAAATATGTAAATGAATAAAAAATTCTCATTCAATTTTATTGATATTTTAAAAATATTCTAAATGGTGCTTAGAATATTGTTAAAACATTCAGTGTTTGCATGTCTCTACTAAAATGCCCTTCGTGTTTATTATAAAAGGCCCTCCGATTTGAAAAGGTTAGATCGCTATTTAGTATTATAGATAGTTGATCTTTTATTTTCCACGCATTATAGACGTTCCATCACACGGTTTGAATAACAGATGTATACTGAAAATACGTTAGGCGGCAATATCATGTAATAAATAGCTAAATCAAAGCTGTCAGAATATGTAGAATAGATTCGGGAATATTGTGAGACAAACTTTAGGATTACGTAATATATATAGTAGTTGACAAAAGGTTAATAACTGATCTTCTAGTGACACTTTAAGAGAAATTTGAATATTTTGTAATAAACAACGACAACGAGTACTAACATAGTACGCATGTTAAGATTAATATCGCTAATAACATATAATATAAACAAGTTATTTACAATGTCAAACCATATACTAGTCAATTTATTGCTTAATTCATGGAAATAATACGGAAAGAAAAAATAACATTTAATATTTGTCTAAAGATACATTTTTTTTGTTATCAGCAAGACTGTAGAGCCGTGTTAGCAAAGATGACTCCGAATCTGAGGAAATTTTTCAATAACTTCATTTAAATTTATATAAATGTATGAATTCCATCAAATCATTCTTAGTGAGCTAAACATACAATGTCAACACTTTGGACTATTTTGTTTGAATACACATCATTAAATATATTTTTAAACACATTTTCGAGCCACTCATTTTTCAACACTCCGACTTCACAGCTCTAGTTATCAGAAAAACAAAGAAATGAACGAAAAATAACAGAAAAACTATAATTATTGTAAAATAATGTTATATGTTCAGGGACAGCGTTGTGAAAATTCATTTTCAATAGATTTTTTGTAATTATGTTATTTCACTGTTTGCGTACGTAAGTAAATGATCTACGTCTCTGAAAAACATCTAATCCTTTTCACATGTCTTTTAAAAAAAAGGATAGCTAGAATACAATTTACTATAAATTATATTTTTCCAATACTAATCAGAAATTTATTTTGTTACTTCTTGTATCGTTTTTCCTTGTATGATTCCTCCAAGTGGAAGTATCGAGACAGGAGTTTTTCTACGAATGCTGTTTGTTGCTCACTAGCTCAACTTCTCTTGTTTGAAGAAGAGTAGTAAGAATAAAAAGTATAGAGCAGGATAGGACTAGTAGTTGGCTCATCACTCTCGCTATACCCCGTTATTTAAGAATTGGAATCAAGGGGGATTTTCAGACATCAAAAACATTCATGCCTTCTAACGAAAATTAAAAAATTGAATGAAAAATTATGTTCGTCATTATATTAATTACTTGTACCTTAAAACAGCTTACCGACCGCGTGTTTTCTATTGAATTTGACCTGGCGGCCGGACGATTTTGCAAAAAATTCGCAAAAAACTGCCATTCTACTAAATTCACCATAATTTGTAAACCAATTAAGATATCTTCACAAAATTTTATTTGATAGCTTCCAGATACTTTGGCGCATAAATCAATGCCACTTGAGCAATGGTTCTATATCTGTGGGTTGCATACTTATGTGGTGTAGTCAAAATAACTTAAATCTACTGAAAGGTTTTCTTTTAAATATGTAAAATCTACTTTTTCATATTGTTTTCTTTGTTTTTATGTTCAAATATATATAAAAAATAATTGGATATACTATTAACAAGGTATGATCAAAAAATCGTAAAAAAAGTACGTTTTATGGATAATAACATATTCAATACAAATATGTATTATTTAAGAATTGAGAACCCCTGCCACTGAGTTTGAATAGGTCGCAATATTATCAACCACCCGATTCAAATTTCAAAAATAGTTTTCGACCGCCACAATGACACTTGCTCCATAAAAATGTAGCATGGCCCGCCTCCTGCCCAAGCAATAAATAACAAGGCAATTCGATGTAAACAAATACTACGATACGTGTGTGCGTATCTCTAAGAGGCCCTACAAGAGCATCTGGGAATCATGTTACCCTGCTAATATTACGGATGTATGTCGTCGCTAATCAGAGAAACAAACCAGAAACGATTTAAACATAAAATCTTTTACCAGAACGTAAAATTATACTATGAAAAATGACACCTGAAAAAAATAAACGTCTACCATCTTAGGGGTATTTTTACGAAATATTTTAGTATAATATTGATTTTTTTTTTGTTAAATATTGCGTCAATGTGTATGCTACCATCTCTCGTTAACATTTAAAATCAAACTCGATCCTAACCAATCGATTTTTCAATAGAATAGAATGTATGACGTAGGACGCGTATATGCGTCCACGGTCCGCAACCGTTGGATTTCAAAGACTTAAATACGCGTCCACGGTCGTTAAGCTGTTAAATATACTCCACATTTATTAACGTGTTTTAATCATATTTGTAATACATTGCTATAATAGGATTTAAACTAAACATTGCTGAAGTAATTTATATGGTTTAGTTAGACTCAAATCAGTTGTATCTTATAATTATATTTATTTCTTATAATGTTGTCTTCTTAAAAGATTAATTTTGAAAGCAGTAAAAAGTAAATGAAAAGACATTTTCGAATCTAAAACTTTACTAGTACGGTAGTGAAATCACCCCAGCAAAATGAAGATGTACGGCTTTGGAAGAAATACACCTGCTAAAAGCTTTACCTAAGTGCTTATGTTCAATTGAAACGAAGATCAATAGTAAGACGTGACCTATTATTTTTTATACCCTATAAAGCCTCTTTGAAAGGTCACAGAATGCAAGAGGAGCCACAGGCTGTACCTGTTGCAGCCTTTTGGTTGTATCAAGCATCTTGATAAGAGAGCTTTGGCAAGGATCCAGCTAGCGTGCCAATTACCCTCTCGTAAAATTGTTTAACACTTGCTAGTACCGGCTATTAACGAAAGCTTACGCGATTTTGTAATACTGCAGTCACGTGCGTTTTCACAAGATTTTCTTTGGCTCCTACTAGTTTGTAGAGTTAATGAGTTCTTCCATACTCGAGAGAAATTAATAGTTTGTAATGTTGTTTAAAGCATATTTGCATAACCGCGAATTTACGACTTCAGAGAGCTTACATAAACACGATATGCTTTTAAAATTACACTTATATCTTTAGCAGAAACTTTTAAATTTGTCAGTAAATAAGCGCACAACCAATAAGTCACGCCATAAACTAGCAGTAGTTATTTGTAAAACTATGAGTGATAAGTGCTTAATATTACTAAATAAATATCATTTTTCAGTATATTTAGGTAAGATTGTGTTGAAAATGGGTTTTCATTTTTTGACAAGATATTGCTGCAGTATGTGTATATATTTCAGTAGTTTTTAATATACACAAAAAATATATTTATTCTTTTGTAAATTTATGTGAAATTGTTGCTCACAAAAGTAATATATTTATTAGAAGAAATATTATTTTGAATTCAAATTATATTTCTTAAACAAGCATCGGTAGATTTTCGGCCCCAACGCATATCAAGCGAAACTATCCCGTGCCAAGGCTATTTTTAAAGAATTGTATTATTTCTTAAGGACTTTATAAAAGAGTATAACCACAAAGTCAAATCAAATGAAACCTTTTGTGGTTCTTTGGAAGACTATAATTATTCAATATTTTATGATACAATTGCCAGTATTTTTTGATATGGAAAGTCACATTAAAATGTTTGTACATGAACCGAGCAACATTTTTTTTGCTTGGTTCATACCTTAGAGCTATTAAAAGTTCTGTTGGACAAAATATTCTTATAAATGCTTTTTGACATCCTTTATTATGGAATATCCACATTTACAATTGAACATAAGCTTGGCGACTGGACCATCATGTGGTCTTCAAAATGACAGATTGACGCATCAAATGCTCTATGATATCCTTAAATTTGTATTGGTAAAATCAGTAGCTATTTTTAGTGATTTAAAATAAATTGAGTATTTTATAAAAAAAAATGTTGCTTAACACCACATCTATGGCTTTATTTAAAAGCATACCGTATCACGCGAAAACACAATTCCAGGATCCAACGTGCTAAAGAAAATAAAGTAATTAAATTAATCAAGTGTACCACATTTTAAATGTATTCAATACAAATGATTTGACGATTTTTTTTATTAAGTAAATAATACCATTTTATTTGTATAGTATTATATATGTATTGTAAACGTTTTTATTTCACTGTTAACATTTTCGTAGAAGGCTTAAATATTTTCCAAGCTCTGTGCGTTTGCTCAAGAAGAATCTGAATAATATTCTTATATATAGTAGTTTCTTATATGAGCTCAGTTGTTAAACGCAAAAAGAGTTCAACTTAGTATTCAGTGTTGTAACAAGATGCGACATCTGGAAATCCTCTTAGATGCAGCGGAAGAGCCGGTTTATTGTAACGTATACTCGAGGCGTGATCTAAAAACGACACTTAGCATGTTATAGACATGACCACTTATTTTTAAAACACTTCAATCCTAACTTCGTTATCTAAGATTCAAGAAAATATGTTTCTGGTGTTTTTAATAACTTCACTAAGCTAAAATAGTACGATTTGATAAATTAATATCGGTTAGGTTATTTATCAATAAACTAAAATATGATTCTACATAATAACCGTACGATAGTTTTTCGGGTACGTGAAACAGCGGTCAAAATCGGCTTTCGTTGTTCTTCTCACAGGTTCAAGTCTAGTACGAACAACAATTTTTCAGTCGGTTTATCGATTTTTCTTGAAAATATGAGTATTTGTAATGTCTGAAATGTCGTTTCGCTTTTTCAATCTTTAAATAACGACTTAGCGAGAGTGGTTAGGCAATAACTTCTCCTGTACTAGTTCTATTCCTTAATCACTACTCTGTTCGAAAAAGATAGGTCGAGTAACTGAGTAACGAATAGTTCTTGTATAAAAAACTTATGTTGAGATAACTCTTAAAGGAAGCCATATGATCCACATCAGGAGCGTATAAAGATTAATAATAATAAATTGATATATCAAAAATACAACAATCTTTTTTATTAGTTACACATATTTTTAGGGTCAGGTGAGGTTTCGCTCATCATGAACATTTTAAATTAACAATATACAGTAGAACCCCCAATTAAAAAACCAAATCCCTAATTTTGTATGAGATTCACACCCTCAATTACACTACCCCCAATTATACGGTCCAGACTATAGTGTAAATGGGGGTTTTTCTGTATATATATAAATACAAATAAATTTTGGAAAAAGAGGTTGAGCAACTGAGTAACAAACAGTTCTCGTAGAAACACTTCTTTTGAGATAAACTCCATTAAGAGTCTATATGCTCCACATTGGGAGCGGACATGGTAAAATAAATAAATATATAGGAAACCATGTAAGGCTAAAATGGCGGTAAAAAACAGTTTTATACATAATGATAAGAAATGTTAAAAATTGACATTAAACTAACTTTAATGAAAATGTTAAAATTTGCTAAAAAAAAAATGCTACTTATTTTCAATCGCATTAAAAAAACTATTATCTAAAAAAGTTACAAAAAATACATTCAAAATAATACTTCTGTACATTATATATAATATATATATATATATAAACCATGAAATACCATTTAAGATTTTAGTATTTATGATTTATAATTTAATCAATTTACTGTTGGGAACCGTGTAAAGCAGAATGAAGTTATATAATTATGTTTTAAAAGCTCTACTTTCAATGTGTGCCCGAACCCCTATCGAGCACCACTATTTATTCGCGACAGTAGTGATAAAGTTCGTAATCTTCTGTTAACTCGATCGTTTTTTGCTTCCCAACTATAGGCGCACTTGCAGCGAACTATTAATATATTTTGTTTTTTATTAGTCGCCATTTTTACTCTATAAGGTATTATAGATTCCACTATTAACACTGTCGTAATTATTGAATTCAAGAAAAAAATATTAGAGTAACTGTTAATTAAAATAAATATGGAACAAATGGAATAATCTGAATTTAAATCATTTTTTGGTCAGAATTTTATTCAACTTTTGATGAGAATAAAAAAAGTAACGCTCAGAATAAAAATATTATACGGTCAGATTTTTTATACTATTTTGGTTATGTTAGGTTAGGTAAATAATATAAAATATGACTAATTTCATTTAAATTATGACCATTTTATATAAATTGTGACAATAAATTATAAATTTTGCTCTCGGTATTAGTATACTGATACATTAAATATAAACCATTTAATGTAAACTCAGACCAGTGTAATAAAAATAATGATTAAAACTATATTAAAATTCAGACCAGAAAAATACGAGCCAAACAAATATGTCAAATAAAAAAACATTTAAATATGTGTAGATTATGTCAAAAATACTACTAAAACTTGAAGATGTCAGTGCTTCTATTTCTTATGTTGACAAAAGAAAACTATAATGAAAAGTCGTGATCGAAAAATGATGCCACAAAGGGTGAACCCCAGAAGTGCGCTACCTATCACAATGTTATCAGCAGCTTTGTGCGGAGCTTATTTGCGTTCATCCACGCCATTTTTCATGATTACATACTTTTTTCCAGTCACTAAGAGGCGGCTCGCTCAGATTATATTTTTGTTTCGCCTCACACGCAATTTGCATACAAAAGGAAAATAAACAAAGTAAAATAAAGGAATTGTCAGGTGATACGGCACGAGGCACCCTTTGCAGGGATTCCACATTATTACGACATTAGCGAAATTTATGACCTAAGGTGAGATTACAGCGTGAGTCTTTCTTTATATTATCATACCCCTCTCGTGTTCATAATATCTGAAAGTAGGGTAATATATTTTATGATTTGAAACTGAATCTTTAATGCTCAAACGTGCAAGTCCAATTATTCGCAAGCACTAAATTTGAATAAAGAATTTTACGTTGTTTTTTCACAAGTTCACTTCCTAAGATCTAAAATGAAGGAAAGTTTTCTATAAATTGTCAAATAATAATAGTAAAAAGAAGCGTACAGCAATATTGTTTTTCCTTAAATATTATTTTTAGGAAGCAATCACGTTATCTTATTAATAATACATAGCATTGAAATATATCAAACATGTTTCTTCTTACACAATCCATGTCGTATTACATTTTAAGTAATTGTTTAAGTAATTTAAGTAATTACGTTGGCGTATTTGAGTAAAACAATAGTTATCATGTATTTTATCTGGTTTTATTCGGAGTCTTAGACTTAGATATATAAAATAAAATATTAATGTGTGTAAAATTAAAGGGATTTAATCTTTGAAATGTTGACAATGTATAAAATTGATAGTTGTTCAACTTTATTAAATTTCACGAAAATTTTACCAACCGTATTGTATTTTAATATAAGCTTTATATTAGACTTTTCATATTTGAAATTCTTATAATATAATATTATTAATTTGTTTCCGTTGATATCGGTATCTTCCCTAAACAACAACAAATTCTAAAAACAAACCTCGTAATATTTAGCAACTAAGCCTTATCTCCGCTTGTAAATTCATAATTTATTTTTTGAACACCTTTTTAGCAGTATTATAATTGTATTTATATAATTATACTTCTTTTAAATTTATAATGGCACCATTTTGATCAACGTCTGTTTTTGCAATCCAAACATAATCCTACCTATGCAACTCGATAATTAATCCACTCACTATCATTAATTTTAAATAAAACAGAAAAAATACGCCGAAAAACTGTCAGGGGATTTCATGGTAAAAAAGTGACACCTAAATACAACTTCGTTCATACGAAAAGAGCGATATCATTTTAGTATGTTTTGTTAATGATTTGGATGGTATCAACACAATTAACCATACATGTTGATAGAAAACGATACCAAAGTAAAGATTTCGCAATTTTATATGATTTGACACGTGAATTATAAATTTCTTTTTATTATTTTTACTGTAGGCATTAAACGATGACTCGTTGGCCATCTGTATTAAAAAATTGTTTCAGGATAATATAAAAGACAAATTGTTAATTTAATATAATGTTTAGACTCTTAGCCGAATAAACGCGCAATCGTTTTTATAAAACTGCTTTTCAATTTATATTAAGCTCAAATTTTTCTTATATAAAAAACTTATTTTGCAGTTGTAACTGAGAACATTGATTGAATTTTCGTAATACGCATGTTTCTTGAAACATGAATCATTATTGAAGAAGAAGTGGTTTTTTTTTATTTATCAATGCAAATTTTTGTAATACTTAAAGCTGCTGTAACAAAAAAATCTGTCAAAGATAAACGGTAAGCATAAGTTGTTTTATAATAATACTTTGTTTTATGAACAAACTTTTTTTGAATTCGTAGAAAGACATTCGTTGGTCTGTATACAAAAAAATATTGAGAAAACTTTTGTCTTCCGCTGAAGAGGATGGATATGCAAACTGAAATATTAAAAGTATCCATCTTGCTTATTTAACTTTATGAAACAGTGAATACTTTTAGGTTTGAATTATTAATTTCCGGAAGACACCCGCGAATAAAATAACTTTTCTCATTGGAAAATTAGCGAAGAAAAACATTGATGATTAATAATTCATAATTAAATAACGCGGGTTTTGAATATTTATTGAAATAGAATTGAAATATTTTCAATACTTACAGATTGAATTGGATATATTTTTGTTAAGACAGATAATGAAAATAATGCTTCGTAACGCCTTAAAAATTAATTTTGCGTTCGCATAATTTATTTTGTTGAAAACCTTTGTATTAGTTTACTTTCATTCATTTTACATTAATACACGATTAAAAATAATATAAATATTTGAAATGAAACATAATTTAAACTTATGTTCGCATTATTTTACTTGTCGCCATTTCCGCTCCTAATGTGGACCATTTCGACTAAAAATGGTGTTTATCTCAACAGAAAAGTTTCTTCGAGAACTGATTATTACGGAGTTTCTCAACATCTCTTACAAAGAAGAGATATAAATCAATCTAAGAAAAGTAAGGTAAGAAAAGCAAGTAAGAAAGACCAATTGGTCTCCTAACGCTCCTTTTTAAGGATAAGATTTGAAACATCACATACATTCATGCCTGCGAACAAAAATCCATATTTTCATTAAAAAATCTATAAAAACTGTCCGTACTGAGATTTGAAGCCGCGGCCTCTGTGTTCTGGACCAACGACGTTGAAACTCGGCCACGCAGCCGGCGTTTTATATGTTTTAGTTGTATTAAACTTTTTTGTAGTAGTTCTATACCTTCTTATAATTAAAGATCTAGAACGGTTTTGCTTATCACGAACATTACAATCTGGTCAAAATTTTTATCGTAAATGGGCCATTTATATAAAAATAAAACCTATAAAAAGGTGTTATGGGCACTATATGTATATAAAATAAATATGAATTGAATTTATGCTAAAAACCGTGAAAAATTTTCATAGATTTTATAAGTACAATTTTATGGCATTACAGCTAATGCCAACGCACCAAACATTTTGAAATTGGAAAATCATACTTAATAAACTCGATAATAATCACCAATATAAAATAAAATCCAAGAGAAGAAATATCACAATAACTCATGTTTTAGAACGAAAATTTAAATTGAACTTTCCAAGACTTAAACCCAGAACCACCTGATGGTCAGAGAAAAACTATTAACAACTAAACCACAAGGGTAATTATCTAAATTTCATCATTTTTCATTTCTCTCATTTTTCATTCATTCATCCATCATTTTTCTATTTAAAAAAATAAAGTTGTGTGATTGATTAACAAGCAGTTCTTTTGGAACAATTTATTTAGAGTTAAGCTCTATTGAAAAACCACATGTTTCACATTGGAAAAGGTCGAAAAAATCTATATATTAATAGTCGATAATGTCCGTATGTTTGTTTGTTTGTTTGTTTGAGTGAGTGAGTGAAGGATGTCTTCGATTTCCCCTCCCCCTACCCCTAGGTCACTTGCAGACAAAGTCTAGTTTTATAAGATATGATTACTGTGAAACAAGTGAGATTTGTTGTAAAAATCACAAGCATTTGTCTTCCGTTTAAAGGTACGTTAAACATTTATATGTTCATTAAATGAATTGAAAATTTATTTGAGTAGTTTATCTTTAGTTTATTTATAAATCATTCGCTAATTGAATTTGATATATTTTTGTAAAATTTATAATGGTGGTGGCCAATAACTAATTCTAATTTTTTGCAGAATTTCTATTATTGGCCTGGCTGACCAATAATACAATATGTGACTTACAAGTAAAATGTTCAATTTTATTTAGAAAATAGTGTTTTGAGAATATTATTAATCACCTTTGCTTATTTTTTTTTAAGTGAAAAATATATTTTTCGACATATTTTGATAATTGATTATAATAAATTAATATGCAATTTAACAAATGATGTTTTTTTATTTCACCTTTCTAATGATACGTGTCCATCAATCAAGAACATAATTGAAAAAATCCTAAAATGGCCAACAATTGTATGTTTTGCTCTATTTATTGTTGTGACCTTTTTTGTGTTGCGAAAATGTCGAAAAGTTTATTATAAAGTTATAAAATAACATAAATATTTGATTAAATGATAGATGCAAAATGACAATGTGTAGAAAATGTAACACTATGTGTTCACAAGAAGTCCCATGCGATAAAATAATCTAAAAATCGTTTATTTAATAGAAAACTTCATTCCTTTACTTAGCATTATGCGGTGAAAGGGTGTGCAAACTTTTGCGGCGGCGATAAAAATAAAGACTTGCTAAAATTTCCTTCGAGAATTTTATGCACGAATATTCCCAAGCGTGCGTTGGGTTATTAACATTTTAAAGAAGTTTAACTTAACGTTTCCGTAATAATTTTCATAAAATTGATCGTATAATTACATAAAATCTACATATATTATTAATCTTAACATAGGTCATGTCAAGTTGCAGATATCATTTACTCTAATTGTTTGTTGAATAAATTTAACGTTTTTACCATTCAACTTTTAGTTTGCAAATGTTTATTTCATAAGTTAGAACTGACTCCAATACAACTACAGAGGCTATGTGTGTATGTTAGATTTTAACTAATACTCTTAGAGTGTTCACTGTCAAAACTTTGAACTGATCACTTGATAATATTCTTCATGAGCGAAACCGGTCTTGATTTTATTAAATAAAAGTGGAAATTAATACAAACGAGTATTTTATTTTTTGAATAAAACTACCAAATACCTAATTGTTTCAATATTATATTTTTAAGCATATCTATTATTTTTTTAATTTACGTAGACTAACAAAGTGAGTAAAAATTCAACATAAAATCCAATTTCTTTTATTAGTCCACATTTTATTTAAATTTATTACAACCGAGACTAGAATAATTATGATCGAATACATGCTAAATATAAATATTACATATAATAAACAATTAAAACAGTGTAACTCAACAATTCAACACAATTATTTGTGTTTAAAATTAAGCAATGTTAAATAATAATACGAAGCTATTAATTTTGAATTTATTCGGTAATCATTAATCTCGTTAAAAGCATTAACACAAAGGCATTTCCTATTATTTTTACTGTAAACTTTTAAGTTTTAGTTTATTAATCTCTTTCTTAAGACAGAATATCGCAAGGATTAGGAATAAACTAAGCGATGTACGGTATGATGATGCTTTTTTTTTAAAAAAAACGTGTCAAAGTTTTAGCACAAAAAATGATGTGACACCGTTACCAAATTTGAATGCAGTAACTATTATTTATCCCCAAAGACAACGCTAGAAAACAGCATAAAAGAGAAGTTTGTTGATACTACGAAGTTGAAAGTATTTGTTTTTATTCAGAAATAATCGTTGTATTTATTGTTCACGTTATGTTACTTTTTAAACAAATGTAAGACTGTCTGGAAAATATATAACAAGTTTATATTTGTTGAGTCAATTAAAACTTATAAATATGTAGTGTAATTAGCGCAGAATGGTAGAATATGATTACTTAAGTTCTGTTTTAGAGCAATTGCAAAGTCAAAACAGTCACAGAATGAGTGCAATCCACAGAATTCATTAAATACACAAAACATTATTTTTCAAGTTTGTTTAAAAAAGATAGAGTTTCCGACTGTGCATGACAAACAACGATTGTATTGCTGTGATAATATCTAAATGTTCAAATTTGTTGTCGTGTATGTATGTATGCTGCGTGCGTTTGACGCATGAAACTGATATAACACGAGTCGATACCAATCGCCAGTGTTCAACCATTGTAACTCATGTCCAAAGCACACGCTAACTGAACCGTATTTGATAAATGTTGCATTAGCGCCCTGTACTTATGAATTACAATACCGGAAAAATATATCAATATCAGTATGTCAGATAAAAATCCGGTATTTCAAATATTAATTACAAAAAAAGTTTAAGCAAATCAAACACATTATACCGATTGGTACCTTAATACTTCGCGAGTGAATCAAAATCCTTTTTATTATGTAAAATAATGTTAACTTTAATAAATATTTGAAAATGTAAAAAAAAAACAAAATAGTTTTTTTATATCTGAGTTTCAACTAACCAAATAATCCAGAATGAGTTGGCAAACGAGTGAACGCTGATAGGCCAAGCCGCAAATACTGATTGATGAGCCACAATGCCAGTGAATTATCGTAGAAATAATTGAAGCAGTGAATACAACGGGATGTTAGAGGCCGAGGGTTCAGGTATTAAGTTACTGTATTATTTGGTTATTACCAAACCAAATATAATGATACTTTTGTTAGATATAACGAACAAAATATAAGGTTGGTACACATTTACAATTTTATTTGGAAATATTAGTTGTGAGAGCTGCTGGGATTACTGTTAACCAAGTGATCGAAAACCGTGAATTAAAAAATTCTGCGTTTTTCTCGATGATTCTTTTAAAACTATGTGCTCGTTTTTTGTGTCGAATTCCTATCAACCGCTCTGTCCTGAGACATATCATAATACATTCGTCAATTTGGTAATTGGTTAACTGAAATGAAGGCAAACTTAATTGCTTCGATATTAATTAACTAATATTGTGGGGTTCCTGAATTGCACATGATTTTAGTTTTAAATATTGAGAGCAAGTAATCTAGTCAACATTTAGATTATACTTTTATTTTACTACAGATAATATAATGACTCCAAAACCAAGCACGAAGTACTTTCTTGATTGCTAACTTAAAGAAAGTGTTTTTTTTCATTTAATTTTTAAAATTGAACCAAAAGGAATAGAATCAAAAAGTTATGTATCAAAATATTAACATATAAGTTCATTCACTTTCGATGGGGCTATAATCTGCACTTAAATATGTTAGTGTGAGAAACTGCCTGTCATATACTCGTGCGCTCACCGATTAATGTTACCACAGACATCAATTAGCAATTATTCCTTCATGCATAGAAGCTTTATGATATGGGTCTTTCACAACTCAATTATGATATGTGGTAAGTACTTTCACATGAACTGTTTGTGGACATCAAGTAACAATGATTATTAAAAATGTAACTTTTTAACTATGTTTGAAGACGTTTGCTTTTTTAGATGCGGAGTATTTTCTTTTCAGCGCAGAGTGTACATGTAAAAGATGTCGTCGTCGAATTTGCAAAAAAAAATAGAAATAAGTATTTAATAAAAAAATCTAAAATACAATTGAAAAATGAATCAAAAAGTTTACATTCCAGTATTTTAATCTGTTATATAATGTTGTTTTCGATGCTTCAAACTTGTATTTAATATTAAAATTATAGTTTAAAGTTTCAATGAAAAGAGGTCGTTTTTGTTACGTATTATAATGTTATAAATATGTGTTAACTAGTCAATCATTAAGAGGGAACCCAAAATGCATGTTGTCAATTACAAATTCAATGGCAGAAGATCAGGTTGAATTTTAATAGGCATAATTTATAGAAACGCAAATATTCTTGGATTATGAAAGGGGATAGTTAAAATATTTAGGCTTTCAGTCACATGCACAATTTATAGCCTCATTAATAGCGAAAATTTGTTGAATGAACTCAGACCATAGGCTGTTATCATTTATAATTTGCAGAGCTTTCGCGTGACCGGAAACCGTCACGGGGTGGCAAGCTGTATGGCTCGTGAAACCTTTGACGTGAGCTTTATTGTGGAGCGCTTTTTGCAGCTGCGGCTAATAACCACCTCAGCATTTCATAGCCGGGAATGATGCTTAGGGCAGGGGAGGGGTTTAATAAAAGAGGATTAAGACACGTGTAGTTATATTTGGCCAACCGATTGCTCAACAACCATTCTCAATTAGAAATTTGTAACATTTTCTAATTGGGTAATTTTGGAAATTCATTTTTATTACATAATAGAATTTTGTTACTTCACTTGTTGACTTACAGTTTTTGTAACTTGTTTTGCCTCTTTAAGAAGCATCATCAGACAGAATATAGCAATGTTTACAAATAAACTGAAAAATGATTCTAATTTTTAAGCTATAAGTTAAAAAATAAAAGTTGGGGTTTTTAGGTTTTCTACTAGAACAGTGTTTCCCAAACTTTTGAAATATGTGCACCTCTTTTATAATTTTTGTAACGCCGAGTACCTCTCATCAAAAAATGCATATAGTTTAATAACACCTACCAAAATATTCACGTACCCCAGGGGGTACGCGTACCACACTTAACTACTAAACGAAAGGAGGGAAAAAAAACAAGCATTGATATAACTAATTTTATAATGATTGCTTAGGTTATACCGGGAATAACCCAAAGAAAATAAATTCAGTAATGGTGTGCCGCCTATATTATTAAAAAATATTTACTTGTGGTCATATAAATCAAAGGTTTTATGAATTTAAAACAAACTCTTATCTGTTAATTCTAACCAAATGCGCACAGTTCTATAAATTGGTTGATGACCAAATTATTTCCAACTTATCCAAAAACAAGGCTTAGTTAGTGCAATAAGAAAGCCACTACTCTTATACCACTTCTACATTAAAAAATAGAGAGTAATCGAGAAATAGATTGTTTTTGAAGAACAACTTCTGATGACATATTCTCCATTAACAGTTTATATAAATAGGAGCAAACATTAACATTACTCTACTATTTAAAATACTAACTGATATTAAATAGACATTTCGTTTAAATAGTTTGACGTCAACTATTTGTCAGTAGACTTTTGTATTTCTATTAAAAGTGATGTCACAATACCTAAATGTTGAATCCATTAGTTAAAATCTCTTGTATGCAATTCAGTTGACCTGATATCGTGAAAAATAGATGTGAGTCTCTTCTGGTATTTATTAGGTCATACTAACCGTTTTCTCAACAATCGTTCTCATTTGGACGTATGCAAATAAATTAGCTTATATGTGAAAGTTTATTCATTTTGATTCAATATTAAAAGTGTAATTGATTTTGACATCCGTTTTGTATTATAATTAATGTTCAAATATTAAAAGCAGTCAAGAAAATGAATTTGAAAAAATCAATCCTAAAGCGAGAAGATGAATATTGCAAGAAACAATTTATCAAAGTGGAATGAAAATAAATGTCCAAATTAATTATGGACACTTTGTATTAAGGTTGTGGAGTCGGACTGTTTTAGGAGGATCGCCTAAGCCTCCTTGTTTTAAGTTAAAGTCGCAGTCAAAGTCATCTTGTTTTTAAAAGACTCCACATCCCTGCTTTATATTAACGTTATATCAAATGAGTATTTCACCACATTAGGTATAAATTTAATAAATAAAAAATATTCATTTTTGTCTCATATTCAATTGATATTGTTGACGAAATCAGCAAAGCAACAACGAAATATGGGCCGCAAAATAATAACCATTTGATTGTATAATGTTTAAAGGCAATGTCTGTTGATCGAGCACTGTGAAAAGATTATGGAGAAAAATGCACAAAGAAAAATAAAGAGTCCTGCTGATAATTTTATAAATCTTCGAGGGGTGGGCACTAGCAAACTAAAGCTTTTTTACAGAACAGAGATACTTATATCTAAATTTAAATGAACTGCTTGTGTTGTAATAATTAAATACTTTTAAATCCAAAATATCTAATTACTATTAATCATTGAGAGTTGCAGCTCGGATATATTTTTTAGA
The DNA here is from genome assembly GCA_030503985.1 of Himalopsyche tibetana. Taxonomy (NCBI): domain Eukaryota; kingdom Metazoa; phylum Arthropoda; class Insecta; order Trichoptera; family Rhyacophilidae; genus Himalopsyche; species Himalopsyche tibetana. The sequence continues at coordinate 19,148,122 of JAPJYX010000009.1, read as the reverse complement.
TTCAATAGATAAAATAAGCCAAAGAAGAGGGCTAAGGAGTCAAGTAATGTTAAAAAATATTTTTTAGTACAAAATATCTTATTTCTATTAAGCTGAAGTTAAATACGCGTTCAAAAACTTGATTTAATAGATAAATTTCTTCAATTTAAAGACAAAAAAAAATGTTAACGTTTGTTAAGAAATGTTTCAGAGACAATAAGTTGCTTATAAAAAGAAATCATGTTGTTCATTTACTGTTAACTTGAGTTGTATATTACACAATAAAACTAAATGTAGTGAGTTTAATAATTTTGCTGTAGCTGACGACACTAAAAGTACAAAGAAAAGCAAAACATAACACACATAAATAAAAGATCTACATCTTGTCAAAGAAATAATCGTAACTCTGCCAGCAAAACATAAGTCTTTTGGAAAAAAAAACAACTAAGAAAAGTACTACGAGTCGCTCCATTACACAAGATCACGTTGTCAAGCTCTCAATCCGAGTCATTCAAAAAGTTTTCCCGGGGTGTTAGTGCTTCGAAGGCCGGATTTATGTAGTCGAAAAAAGTTGGAAAGTCGTATTTCAGCCACCCCGGGCGTCGGCGTCCTCTATTGGCTGCAACTCTGACTGATAGCCTTCGTATATGGCGTAGATGTATTTGCAAGGCTTTTGCCTTTTACAACATACATCATTTTATTGGTATGCGGAACGATACTGTTAATTTTGTGTCCGTAGATTTTTTTATAATGAGTTGATATATATATAATGTATATGTGATGTAGAAACTCTTTTACTAAAGAAATATTTTAATAGTATCTAGTTATGCTTTATATAAAAAAGGTGAGTTAGCAATGATTGCAGAATCAATATTAAATTTTAATCGTTCAAAGGTTGTATTTTTATTTTTATTTTATTTTATATACTGCTATTTATGCAATACATAGATTGCCAAATTATAATTTCAGATTTCGACTGAAGGTGCTAAGTGGAATTTCAATATTAAGTTTGAAGCGTTCAAAATATGTGAATTCACACAGATTTTGACACTAACGACCCGACATTCATTTTCTAGAGGTCAGTTCAAGTTCATCCATGCACTTGAACGCCCGAAGATGCTGAAAGGCCGGAAACCCGGGTCGTTAGTGACAAAATCTGTGTGAATGAACATAATTTGAACTTAAGACAAATTATAAGTTAAAGACTATAATTTGATATTAAAAGCAGTAGAAAAAAAATGACAAGTAATTCAACCGAGTAAGCTCCAACAAACTCTACTTAAATACATAATAGCGTTCGTTGGAACTCACTCACGTCCACGTAGAATATGTCAACATCCGAAGCAATATTGTTAAAAACCGTTAAAGTTTCCCATTGGCAGGCTGGTTTTATACCTTGGGAGAACAAACAATTCATGTCAACGATTTCTCAAAAAATAATCAGGAACATTTAGCTTCACATTCTCAAAAATAGTGGAATTCTCATTTTGGCCTCGTATAACCCGGGCTTAACCTTTCGGCATCTTCAAGCGTTCAAGTACTTGGATGAACTTAAAATGACGCTTGGTTAACACTCCCCCTACGGTGCTAAACATACGTTGCTGGACCTTTAGAAGCCAAGCGAAAAACATGTTTTTTTTTAAATATACGATTTGGGTTTTTACCATTCATCAAAGGGGGGGAGGTAAGTGTTAAAACATGATTTTTCACTTGGTTCATTAGGGGCAGCAACATATCGGAAGTGTTTTTAGCACCGTATGGGAAGTATTATAAAGTGTTTCGTGTATACATCCATGTATTTTCTATTAACATTTCAGGAAAATCACACTTACATTAAATAGTAATAATTTAGTGAAAAGACATGCACAAAATGTACAAAATTAGAACAATTCAAAATTGGTTCGTATTTTTTGCGCTGGGAGAAACGGGTCCAGATCAATAATGAAGACTTTTTTTGAAGAAAATTTTTCTGAAAATGATGTTTTTTCACCAAGTAAACAATTGAAAGTGAAAACCTTGATTTAAGTTCGTTTAAATATTTTAAGTTAGTTTCACGGCCAATGAATTCTATTTATTGAAATTACACATTTCAATCTCTGTATAATTATTGCAATAATTTCTGCATGTCAATAGAAATTAAGTGAAATACCCTTTTCATGGCTATTACTACTCGACTGTGTGGTTAAGGGTATGAAACAACGAACATTTGTGTTTTGATGTTTCCAAAAACGTGATTGTATGTGATGTATTTAATATCTGCCACCCAAAACTGATCATTGAAACAGCAAAAGAAGAGATTTTTCTCTATAATTATTTCTCTTCCAAAAATGATAGTTCAATGAATAAAACCTATTGGAAACATGAATGAATCAAAAATTTAGTGACACTTGAGAATTTAGGATACTCAGTAACTATAAAAAGAATCGGTTTATATTCAAACATATCATTCGTTGCAAAAAATCTTTTAACCCTTTGAGCGGTATGAACGTACCAGTACGTGCACGCTCTAGTGATCCAAATAGAGTATCAACGTACCGGTACGTTTACACTCCCTAACCCATTATTTTAAATCCCACGCTTTCAATTTCAAATAGAATTTTATAATGTATTTTTTTATAAATTCTACATAGATATTCTATCAATGATAAGTGAAAATCATTTGAATTTTATCATGTATTTTTAAATAAAAAAAAAGTAAACATTGCAAAATAAAAAATGTTTACCATTTTTTTCTAAAACGGTGTTTTGACTTCAATACATAGGTCTTTATTGTTACGCAATTCCATTGTACTCTTCCTAGAATCATTATATGTAGAAAGCAAAGGATACATTTTTTATGTTGAGAACCACTGATTTATTTTCAATAATAAAATTACTGTATACAATATATTGCAATATAATTTTTATAATTTATATACACCCTAAACATTTTTTTAAATCAAATAAATTTATCAATGAATAAAATGTTGAGAACCTCTGATTTCAATTAAATAATAAAAAAATATATATACCATAGTATAAAAACACCAAAAAATAAGAAAAAAGAAAAAAAATGCTTAAAATTAACTCACTCCCAGACAGTATAAGCCATAGAATTAACTCACTAATCAAAGGGAATTGTTTTATTTTTTTATTTGAAAGTGGAATAAAATATATTGAATTCAAATTTGAAACAGTTGATGTCATAATTGAATTATTTTAAATATTTAATAATATCATATATGACACGAAAGATAATATTCATATTATTTTTAACTGAACAAACTTTTTAGGTAAAATTATATAAATAGAAATTTATGTTGAAGTCAACTAAATTAACAAAATACATTGCTACGTCATTAATTTTTATGTTACATATACTTATCGAGAAACACTTTATTATAATGATAACAAATCTCTACTCGGGTACGAGTTCCTTCATCACCCTACTCTCTGGTGTGCTCTATAAATATAATATAATTATATATATTGAAATTTACAATATATAACTTTTTAAAGCTTTTTTGCTTAAGGATGTCCTAAAAGTAAAACACATGTCACACTAACTCGCTCAACTAGTTGAAAAACCTTGTCATGAATTTTTATCGCAAAAAATATTGAAAATAAATTTCATGATAGTAGACGCAAAACCCACCGAAAAAAAGATTCTCAAAATTTAAACACACTTTGTTCACCACTAAACATAAAAAATGACGATAAGTAATTAGATAAGTGATGTAAAAAATATTACTGGATCGCCCCTGTGTCACATAAATTGAACCTTTTATACAGTGAGCTGGCAAGGGAAGATACCAAAGGCTTTTAAGGGAAATATTTCGCTTATCTGCGGCGTGTGGAATGAAATATAAATTTTATTTCAAACATTTGTGTCTCAATTTAATTATAAATTCGGCCAATTGAAATGGAGATGGTCGGCAAAAATTGTTAATTGAAACCGCAAGTAGACTGTACTGTTATGGTATTCGGCATTTTTTTTGATTTTTATTTTTGAATAAATTTAAATGAGCAATTTTTTTTTCAAAAAAATTTATCACGCATATTTATTTAAATTAGTTTTCAAGTATAACGAGAGTAATACGTAAACCAATATTTTTTATTTTTCTTTACTGAAATCAACACTATTTTGATTGGTATCAAAGGAGTTCTGCAAAATTATACTCAGCAAATACCGCGACCATACCTTAAGAGTTGTGTTCAAACTTATCATTGCCGTTTTTTTCCATATGTGTTGGGGATAATGTAACAATCAGAAAAGAATTAAAAGATAAACATTTTTTTAAGTAATTAAAATAATTTATTTAAATAAAGCGAGTGAGTAACACGTTGAATGACATTTTTTTTATATAAAAATATTTATAAATTGCAGGTGCATGATGCCGAAATAACTACCAATAAAATCCAACAATAATTAAAAATGAAAACTTATTTCGACCATAAAACATTTTGGAGTGCATATTTACTCCTTTCGATGGATTTGGCGGTAACTTTGTGCAAGTTAATTTTAATATAAAATAACAAATTTACTCTTTTTCTCTTGGTAAAAGTATGAAGAACTAATAATTAAGTTTTTATATTATATTAAGTTTGACAAGAATTAAGATTATTTTAGTAAGGCTTTGAAAATTTAAGTCGTGACAATAGAGTGGTGCCAAATCAGCTATTCAATTGTGAGAATATTTCAATATCTTGCTAATTATTTATCAAAATGATAGTATTTTACCAAAGTAAACGTCAATTCAGTCAACAAATACATGTGATTTTTAAAATTTAAATAACCCTAAAAAATATTGTTGTGAATAACTAACCAGTATTAAAAAGAGTGTCAACGATGTTATAAAATATATTTTTATTATAGACATTGTAAAAAGAAAAATATAATATATTATCTTGTTATAATGTTTAGAACTGCCATAATTTAAAGCGATATTTTACTTTTATTTATCAAATAAAACTCGAATAAGTGCACGTAGAAATAAAATAAATGTGAAAATAGCTTTAAATAAAATATTGCAGAGAGTATAAAACGCTGCATATGTGTTATATTGTGTATGAAATGCTTGTGAACTTTTGAACTAAAACTTTGCGAAAATTTTATTTTATTTGCCAAATTTCAGCGCCACACAATTCCGGTTTTATTTTGAGGCGGGCTCTTTTCAAACCCGGCAGGGTTTTTAAACTGACTTTGAATAAATAACCTCCGAAAAGGTTTCTTATACATATTTAATGAGACGGATGAAAATTTTACGTGACTGTATTTCCAGCTAAAATACAAATTTATAATCCGCTATTTGTATTCTGAAGGAATTTCTGATAATAATTATTATCAACGGCAGGCAACCTCAGAGGAAAATTTGTGATATCTTTAATTACGACCACGCAAATTTTGAAATCAAAAAATAAATCTTATTTTTTTATAAAGAGCCAGTCAGACAGAGCTTATTTACAAAAATCATCATCATTAGTCTATTTGGACATCTCGATAAACTGACTAAATAAAAAAATAATGTGGCTGACAAAACGTATTAACAATCATTTTATTTAGTTTCCTTTTGCAGGCAAGTCGGGTTTTGACTCCATTTCAAAATCTGCCAATGCATTATTTTGTACCATTCTAGTGTGGAATATGCCGTGCTCAAAGTCATTTAATACTCGTGGTGTAATTTACAAAATGATACAATCAAGTAATCTCTCTAATTCGCTTTTGTAATTTTTGTTTTGTCTCCGTGTAACCTGTCCATAAATAACTATCTACGCAAACTATTTTTTATATATAGTGTTAGGTTAAAAATATTTTAATTAAAATAATAATATATGAGTAAGGCGTTGAGTTATAACATTAAAAATTTGTAAATCAATGATAAAATATTGTAAAATAGGTAAAGTATTAAGAATCAATAATTTTCAATATGATATTTATAAATTTCATTGAAAATGGTTATGTTTATTTCATAGTCAAACAATAAAACACACTTTTGTTCTAGTTTCACGGTAATCTTTTGTTTTAACTCCACATTTATATACATGTCAAATAAGTAAAAAAAAGTGTTTTTTTGTTGTTGACATAATGCCTTTTCACCGAGTATTGGTAGTAAACGCATTGAAAGTAATTAATTTCATAATTAAGAATATTCAAAAAATATATGCAATAATATTTAAAAAATATAACTTTAAAGGCATGACAAACACGTATGATTAAGTAGTTTAAATTAAAAAATGAAGCGTTTGAAAATTAACGATCTAATATTATCAAAATGGTAAGTGGTAACTGCACAAAAACATTTTTTTTTTTGTATATTAAGAATCAATAATTTGCTTTGTAATATTTGTAACAGTTTCGTTAAAAAATGTTTTCATAATTCAGAATATGCCTTATTGAAATACTTCACTTGTTATCAGGCATCCACTGCTTGAACAATATTTAAAATTAAAATGCACCACACAAGATAATAACATCCTTGTGCAAGTTTGAAAACTTATAACTTGTGTAAAGTTTTAGAAACTAGCGTTGTAACCGTCTTATATCAGAGCTTCGTTAAATGGTTTTGACGGTATGAAAATCTAAAAACTAAAGTATTATTATCCAAAAAATTATGTATTTTTAAAAATCATATCATATAAAGCAGATCACTTTTAGGGTGTTCACTGTCAATACTCGGTGGAAAGGCATTATATTAATAAAAACACAATAATCCTTTGTACTTCATTCCACTTTATTTAATATGTCAGGACCAGTTTCGCTCATTGCGAGCATTGTCAACTGACAGTTGACAATGCTCGCAATGAGCGAAACCGGTCCTGACATATTAAATAAAGTGGAATGAAGTACAAAGGATTATTGTGTTTTTATTAATATAAAGCAGAGTTGAGCATATAAAATCCTTAAATATGTTTTTTAGAAACTGATCGTTATTTAGTCTCTCAATCTATTTTTTTTTAAATGATACATATATAAAAAATATTGTGATAAAAAGAAAAGACGTTGGCCAATCGCTTTACTACGTCTCATATTTATAATTCGAATTGTGGGAGTTATTGTAAACATCACATAAATCCCATAACTTCGAACACAATTCTTGTTTGAAAGATAAACTTAATTAAGTCTTAAATTTGAATCGTTCAAACTATGTACATTCTCACAAATTTTGTCACTAACGACCCGGGTTTCGCCTTTCGGCATCTTCAGGCATTCAAGTGCACGGATGAACTTGAACTGACGCTTAGCAAATAAAAGTTTCGTGCTTATATAAGATACAAATGCATCACCGAGTCCAAAGCCATTGCTGGCGAAAAGGATGAGCTCATGGGAATTCCAACAGATTTGTGTAGTGAGCAGTTTCAAGAATTATATAATCTGTTTGTCGGCAAAGGTTTTATGATTATATGATTTTATGGTTATATAGGGTATAGAAGAGGAGATGTGGGAAAATTTGTTATTTCGTTTAAAATCGGAAGACTTTGCAACTGTGCTTTATTGATTTCTAAAATTTCTTGGAAAAAGAGCTTATGACTGTCCGTATTTGGGTGTAACATTTTTATCCCTTGTTCCTGATTGAACACGTGTCCTTCCGAAATTAAGTGATTAGCAAAAGTAGACGTGTCTTTTTTCAATCTAAAGGCTGCCATATGTTCTAAAACTCGGATGTTCAATGTTCTTTCTGTTTTGCCGATATAAAACTTTGTACAACAAGAGCATTGCAATCTATAAATCCCGGATTTATTTAAGTAATGTATTTTATCTTTATTATTAATTAATAATTTGCCTAAAGAGTTTTTACAGTAAAAAGCAGGTCTAACACTATCAGCTAGCTGTTTTTTAATTTTGAGACTTGTATTTCCTAAAAAAATGATTCTACGCCAATACCTAGTATGATCTATGTCCTTTGACACTATACCTTTAAATAACATTTTTTCTGCAAGTTTAGCTTGTTTTTTTGATAAAAGATTGTCTATAAGAGACATATCGTATCCATTGTTTATGGCGATTTGTTTGATGATTTTCAATTCAATATTAAAGTTTATTTCGTTTAAAGGAACACTCACAAGTCTATGTATTTCTGAATGAAAAGCGGCTAGTTTATAAGAAAATGGGTGCATTGAATTTTTATGGATTACAGTGTCAGAGAATGTTGGCTTCCGAAATATTTTCCGACATAGTTTGAACGATTCAAATTTAATATTGAAATTCCACCAAGCACCTTCAGTCGAAATCTTAAATTAATTAAGTCTAACAAACAAATGCATACGTTAAGTAAAAAAGTTGGTTTTATCAATGAGCCTAATTTTCAATTTCAATCCGTAACTAAATTATAATGGCTTAACTAAATCACTTCCATTAAATGTTTTATTATCGGGTCAATGGCATATCCCTTGAGAGTTCAACTACATAAAAATACTTTTAAGGTCTTCAATACTTGTTGAAAAAGCATTATATTAAAAAAGCACTAATTGTACTTATTCTACTATTGTTCCTCACCACAAGAATTTTCAACTGTTTAAATAATATATATTAAAAAAAAGTTATTTATACAAAATAAGAAAGACTGTTGCGTTCAGAAAAAAAGGAAAAAACTACGACTTTTATTTTGTTTATTGAAATCTTAAGCATTTTAATGAATTTTTAATTTATTTGTAAACATTGCAACCTTGTTGATGACGATGTACCTCAAAGAGGCAAAATACGTGTCATATTTTGTAACATAACAATAATAAAGTTATCAAATAATTTATATCAGACTAATAAAGACTAATCAGACTAATAAGCAATTGGCAATAAGTATGTTAAAAAAATATAGAAATGAATACAAAATCTAAAGAATTTAACACAATTAGTCTCTAAGCATTCATTAATAATAATGCCAGACACTTTGCTTTACCGAAAGAATACTGTTAATGGTCGTTAGCAACATGTCAAAACGATGAAATCTTGTTGAGTAGAAAAAAGATTGCTTAAAAACAGGTTCTTGTTATACGGTGAACTTTCCTTAAGATAGACAAGTAACGCTTTGTAAATTTTTAAAGAAGGCAAATTTTCGATCTACAATAAAAGTATACTTGAGGCATCATTTAAATACTCAATACACTACAATAGTGTTTCTTCCAAAAACGAAAATATACAATCCACTAAAATGTCATGTGAAGACATATTTGTAGCTGTCCAAATGAACATTTTTAATAGTTTATTACTTAGCTCACTTCACCTCTCAATAGCTCAAGTTATTTAATAGATGTGTCAGAAATATAAGATTAAACAATGACACATGAAAGACACTAAGTTAAATCAATCAATTCCAACTATCAGATAGGCTTTTATCATGAATATATTGGTTTACGGAAACTATATGGAGACTGCAAAGTGGTTTTTAGTTTTCGGGTTACCTTTTTTCAATAAAAAAAAGTTTGATGTCTGTACGACGACTTTAAACCGAAATCTGCTGTAATAAAAATATGGTAAGCTCAATGGATTAAATGAGAAAAACTATTAAAGAATCTTTAATACTGATACTGATTGTGGGTATTTAGTAAATGGCATGTAGAATATGTAATTGGTCATATTATCTGTTTTCAACATGCAGAAAACGATGTCGGCCATAATGGTCAAATAGCAACAGAGTTGAATGAATGCTTTGAATAGGTGGCACTTGGTTTTGACCAAAATACAACCGAAAGTTCCTGAGACTTCCGTGAATAGCAAGCTTCTTCACGCGGATTTTCTTATACCGTGATGCATACGACCCAGGTGAATAAAGCTGCCAACTCCCTTAAAGCTATGTACTACTGTTTTTAGAATACGGCGGTTTCTGTGTTTTTTAAGTATCGTAGTTTATAATTTACTATGTATAATAAACACGTCACTCTTGCAAAACACCAACAGATTTTTTTTCAATGTTTGGTATATTGTTATTTTATTCATGTCCGCCCCTAAAGTATAGCATATGACCTAATGGATGTACCTCAACAGATTTTTTACGAGAACTGCTTGTTCAACCTCTATTTTGTTCAATGACAGTATGGATAGAAATGATAGGGTTAGAACGGGACTACTAGCTAACCAATCGCTCTTCATTCGCTCCGTTATTTTAGAATTGGAAAAGGGGGAGAGAATTTTTAGACACTATACATGTTATTAAGTAATATTTACATTTATTTGGTTCTTCAAAAAATCAATTTGGTCTAAAACTAATGATATTATATAATGTATTTATGTAACATTTTTTTGTACTGATTCTACATTTTTATAAAGATAAGAACCAGTTTCACTCATCTCGAACATTATCAACCGAATAAAAATATTTTGTTAAATGTTAGTTTTATGTCCGTTGTATTTAAAAAAAATTCAAAACTTTATTTCTGCTTGTTTTATAAAATGATATTGGTTGTGAGAAAATATTATTTTGTCAAATAAATTCTTAAATAATTTATTTTTATTAAGGAGTTATATTGTTAGCTTTACTGTGTAGGGTCAGTTTGTGTTCAATGATATCTTCATATTTTTTTGAAACCATATTCCATCGAATATCAGAACCAACTGCAATACATTTCTCTCTCCTGAGCCAGATGCAATTAATCTTCAATGCCTTGTATATACTTAAGATTATATAATCATGATAACTAATTCTCCTTTATTCTACTTTTGAATACATGTGCTTTCAAATTTGATTTTATCTACTACATCTTAAACAGTAATATTACTTATTTCATATTTATAGGTCAAGTAAGAATGACAACATTTTTTTTTATTAATTGATAAAAGTGTATGTCAACGATGTAAAAAATAAAATACGAATACACATTTCATACGTTGATTAATCACGTTTAACTTTTAACTGGATAGCAACAGTGCAATCAGTGCAAAGCATCTACGTCTTGCTTTGGATTGCAAAAATAAAGAATTCATAAAAAATACATGTACGTCTACCAATAATTTACAATGCAATATTTATACATAAATAAATTGCTCATAAAAGTGCTTTCTTGGTGAAAATAGCGACCTTATAAAACAGTGAGTTTATTAATAGAACTATTCCCCAATATTCACAGAGCAGGTTATGCTTAGTTCAGAGCGCGGTGGGCCGTTGGAGCCCTAAAATTTTCATCTATGTTACTGAGTACAACCCAAACAACTCTTGGTAGTAAGTAGCCGCCCAAGTATTGTTTTTCCCCAATGAAATATTTATCCGCTAAGCCCTTGGCTGTAAGATATTGTGGGAAGCGCCTGAGCCCGGGCAAATCGCTTGTATACATATACTGGGGTACATTTATTAGTGCGACAGACCGAGCTTGCTTTCAGTTATATCGATCCCGCCTCACTGGGTTACCTACCTTACCTGCCCGCTAATAAATTGTTGCACTTCAAAAAACATTAAACGCTCTAAAAACAGGTGGGCAAGGGATTTTTGCGAGTTTCGAAATATGGCTGTCATAAAAAGAAATGTGCGATTTCCGCTGTTTTAATGGTAAACATTTTTGCTACATCTCATCTTAATTTCTGAGAAAGGAATATCGAAAATTACATTCCAGTGATGTGGTTTATTTTTCATGAAATTTTGAGCAGCAATCCGACATTTTATGATTTGTTTGTCAAAACACTCTGTTTGTAAATAAGGGTTCACCAAGTGTGTAATGAGAGATTTATGTTTAATATACACTTTTTTTCTAACTTGAAAATATCTATATTTTTAAATAATATTATCTACAATGAGAATTAATAAATCAAACTATCAGAAAACCATATTTTATCTGTTTTGCGTATTCAAACCACAAAAATGGAACCTACAGTATTGAAGATTGCAGGGTTTAGTTTAAATCAAACAATCACGTAAATCACACGGTTAAAAATTCTTTTGAGCACATCAGAAAGAAAAATAATAATGTATATTTAGTTTAAAACATTGATATTCACAACGACAACAAAATTCAATTCTCATTATAAAATTAAGCTAATAAGTTTTGTATATATATGAAGACACGAAGGATATGTCAGTAGTAAACAACCTAGCATATTAATAATTTAGCAACCCGAAATTAGCGCGCAATATAAGATTATTTTCATTTAAAGAAATTTATTTATTATTTACCCTTAAAAACTTTTCTACTAAAGTAACATCTCATGTATGATTAATTGTTTTTTTAAAAACAAATCAACGAAAATTTTGTCGATTGGAAAACATAATAAGATAAAGACAGGGCTGTGTAGTCGGAGTCATGAAAAATGAGCGGCTCGAAAATATTTTGGAAAATATATTTTATGATGCGTATTCAAACAAAATACTCCAAAGTGTTGACATTATATGTTTGGCTGACTATAGATTATCGGATAGAATACATATGTACAAGTTGAAATGAAATTATTGAAAAATTGGAGTCAGAGTCGTTTTTATTTTACATTACATTTTTACATAAGACATGTAAGAGATTACTACTTCTGAGAACTATACAGATTATTTTAATCGTATTATATTGTATTTACGAATCTTTTTATTCTCAACAAAATAAATTATAGGACTATATGTATTTAATGTGTATTTTTTATTTTAGTTATTTAAAAATATTAAATGTTATTTAAAGTTCAAAAGAGATATCCTGAATACGAAGAAAAAATCTAATTGCTTAGTTTTGTGAAACTAAGCCCACGTTTAGATCAACCAATTTAGCGAACGAGCGTTCTCGGCCGATTATTCGACCGAGCAACAATATTAACCGAAGCGTCTACACGAATATACATACGTTCATTTCATTTTGACCAGCGTTTCGTTCGGTTTAATATATCAACGCTTATTCAAACACGCTGAAAAGGCAGGTGGTGGAGGTATTTTCTTGGTTGAGAAAATATAAACGTTCACTATTCACTCGCTCACTTGAATCACTCGTCAGATTGGTCAGTCAAATCCCGCGCGTCGCGTTTAGAATGTTTTGTATTCAGCCGCCTACCGGTTGGTCTAAATAAAACATTAAAGTAACAATATTTTTTTAAATATTAAAAAACAAACATTTTTTTTTTGTTAATATTTGATTGATTTATTTCAAATAAAAGATATACACACGCAAATGATTGCAAACAAATGATTATTTTCATAAATAAACTTGTTGCGTAAATAAAACAAATTATGATAATGTTGAAGTGCCCAAGAGAAAAAAGTACAACTGAGAAAGGGATGATATAAAAGGTTACGGAAGAAAAATAAAACAAAATTAATGCGAAGCACTGCGTTTGTAAAAAATTGCGCCGAGCGAAAGCTCTCCAGGTTAATAGAAGACGCTAGATCTAAAGCCCTCGAGCCTTATAAGATGCGACTTGTGAAATGATATCCGTAGATTAATTTTTCGTTTTGAATTTTGACGTTTTGTTTTGGTAAATTTTGTATTCTAAATGCGGTAAGAATTATTTTTCGTATTTGTTAAGAATACCATTCGAGAAAAACCCGTGTGAATTATTATACTAAGTCATTTAATGTATACTCAGACCTTAGTCTTTGCTTGCTTAATATTTTTTAAGACTTTAATTCTAAAACATTAACATTTAAAAATGTAGAAAAAAACCAATTGTAAATGTCTTAAATTATTATGAAAATGCTCAAAATATTACATGAAAACAAAAATTATAGTAAAAATAAACGTTTAAGTATAATATAATATAATATAAAAAAAAATGAAAATAACCATTTTTTTTATGATGAAATTAAAATATTGTAGTACTTTGCTATTTATTATTTCAAATAAGAATGCCTCTTTTTATAGTTTATCAATAGCTTAAATTGAATACGAATAAATCATTTATAAATATCCAATCAATATAAAAATCAAAACCATGAGAAAAGAATTAGATAAAAAAATAGCGGTATCATTTAGTTTTATATTATTATTCACTCTGATTAATAAACTCAACAAACCCTATTTATTAGGTACATAAATTCATCCTTATAAAATTTTATCTTTGTCAAAGTGGCATTATTAAATTAATTAATTAATCATCCGAAAAATAGGCGCTACGAGACGGGGGTAACAGGCGACGGATTCCCAGATTAGCTTCACCAGGTAATCTGTCAGAGATCAAACTCATTGCTGTCGCGACGCCTCGTGGAGGCGCCGGGACGCATATTGTCGATGTCACCGCTTCGAATTAATTAATGTGGTCTTCCAAGGGTATAAATGGGTCATATCTAATACTTTAATATCTAGCTAAAAAATTGAAATTTTGTGAACACGGAGCTTCGATTGAAAAGGTTAGAGGTAAAAATAAATTAACCCTGAATTTTTGGTCAAAATTAGTAAGTGGTGAATTATAAACTTTTTTTATTGTTAGATTCAAATGTATTTGAGAGTCGACAGATGTTGTTTTATATATTTAAAACAATTAAAACTATTTAGTTTTTGGTGTAAATTATTATTTATAGTACATATTTTGTCCGTGGTCGAGTGGGCAACGTCTTTGACTCTAGTTACTATAGAACTGTTGAATATTTTTCTGCTTTTAAATAAATAAATACAAATAATGTCTTTCATTGAATATAAACATATAAGATAATCCATTTTTTTAGTAAGTGTAACTGCTATTTTTATCATATCATATCATAGCTGTTGCAGCTAGGATATCCAATCTCGGAGCCATTTTTCAATCCGGGATTTCGGGATTGATTAACTTTCAATCTCGGGATTGGGATTAGCTCACCGAGAAATTTGAAATCCTTAATTCGCTATAATTTTTCCCCGGATTGTCACAGAAGCTCATTTTTTTTAGCTCACCGAAGAATTTGGAATCCTCGATTTGGTATACTTTTTCCCCAGATTGTCACAGAAACTCGTTTTTTTTTTTAGCTCACCGAGGAATTTGAAATCCTCAATTTGCCAATTTCGTGTAAATTTTAGGGATTTGCTCAAAATTCTCAATCCCGAAATCCCGGGATACATATTTATTTACTTAAAAAATAATTGGAAGATATTACACCGATATAAAATTAGTTATATTTTATACGGCTGTAATGCTTTGTTAAATAGTGAGTAGTCCAAATTTGAAGGATAAAAACTTAATGAAAAAAAATAAAATGGTGTATAACATCTAGTAACATACATCCGTTATTAATTAATTCCCCTATTTTACAAGAATAAAACTTTTGTTGAAAATTTGTTTGCATCCTTTTGGTTTACAATGGTTGTTTCGCAAAAGGCTGTGGTCGAAGGCTTTTTGGGGAACGTGCTTACATTATCATTAATGAATTATTCGTTTATTTTAAGGTGATATTTACAATTTACAACACGACTAAATTTGTACAAATTTGCATTTTGAGAACTAAGTAGAAACAATCTTTGAAGTATGTATTTGAAGAACTTTGTTGATTAATTTGTGGAACACTATTACAGGTTTATATCTATCTACTGGTGTAATTTATATCTAAATTAAATTAATTAACGATGTACTTTGGTTTTTTTAATATTTTTTTTAAATTGTTTTAGTTTAGGATGGAAGAATTTTTGGATATTAAACAGTCTATTATATCGCATGTTTTTGTGTTTTTTTAAACATTGAAAACAATTGAAGGATTGCATTGGCATTTAAGTACATCTCTATTATTATAAGTTGAATAAAATAAAGTATTCAGTTTCAAGCAATTAAAATTGGTTGGTTGATGTGTACTTTGGCTTCATACCATCATTAGAACTATGTTTTACCTTACAAGCCATTTAAAAAACTTAAAAAAACTACGCATTTTCAATATAATTTCAACAAACTCCCTAAAACGAATCTTTAGTTACATCGTATTTGTTAAACCAATAACAACTTAGTATGTCAGATTAGTTGCCTATCTTTTTGAAACTAGTATTATAAGAGAATAAAAAAATAGATTAAGCATAGTCAAGCCAAAATAGCTTACAAATATATAAATGTAATTCTTATAAACTTAAATGATTTGTTATTTTTGACATAATTTAAAACAGCTCGTTTAAGTTTAAATCCTCCACAAAACTTCACGATTTAAAAAAAATAATTTTATTTTCTGTAAAAAATCAGCCTTTCGACAAAATAAATGTATATTAAAAAAATAAAGAATGAATACGCTTTATTCTGGTGTAAGAAGAGGTAAAAAAACATTTTTTTTTATTCCAACCGTATTTTCATGAATTCAGGGTGAAAAATGCAATATGTATATGCTTTTAATTCTACGAGAGTATTCATGTTTTTAAGAACCCTTGTTCGAGTTTGTATTTTATCAAAAAACAATGTATAAAGTCTTTGGCGTCTATGGATTCGAAAGCCACAGGTCCGATTGCGATAAAACTACGACAATAATTTAGCTTGCTCTTCCGGAAAGGTAATGGGCGTATTAAAATTAACAAACAGTGTCGAAAAACTAAAATATTCGTAGATTTCAATGTTTTTTATCAGTCAAACTCCCGAGTATTCCAAAACAAAAATGGCCGCCGTTCAAATTTTAATTTAGTTTGAACGGCGGCCATTTTTTTTTGATTCGACAATTCAAATTTGATGTTCGATTATTTTGATTTCAGATCTGTCAAATCTATGGTCTAAATTTTGACATTACATTTTAATGTGTTTCGTGCATTAGGTGTGATTCTTTGTTTGTTATTTATGCGATGTTCTTAGATTAGTGTTATTTGAAATTAGAAACTGTACTCTTTTCACTTCAATTAATACTATACTATTTATAGAACGTCAAAAAAATATTTCGTGATATTTGACAGCAAAAGTACATTGTGAATTATATTACATAACGTTAGTAAGCCATTATTTTATGGATATTTTTAAATGCATGTAAATAAAGATATTATGCGTAATCTGCTTCGTACATAATTCCTATGTCCACTGTCAATACTTGATAGAAATGCATTCTTTATTTATATTAAACGGTTTTTCTTTAATTAAATGTTCTTATATAATCTCGAATGCGAAATTATAAACAGAGAGAGTTTTAAGTGATTATTTTCATGATATTCAACGAATATTGTACACTTTAAGATATCGACTGAATGTGCTTGGTGAAATTTCAATTATCTGAATCGTTCAAATTATGTACATTCTTACAGATTTTGTCACTAACGACCCAGGTTTTGCCTTTCGGCGTCTTCAGGCGTTCAAGTGCACGGATGAACTTAAACTGACGCTTAGTAAACGAATGTTTCGTGTTTATATAATGTACATTTTTTTTAATGTTTTGTCAACTATTATATGTAAATGCTAAGAGTATTTTGATGGTTTTGCATGCATTGATTATACGTTTTAGGTTTGAAAGTCTTTTTTAACGAGGTTTTAATCTATTAGCTGTGTCAAGTCATATAAGAGTAGAAATATATATCTTATATTCTGGAATTCATATTTTAAAGGTTCACATATACTACAGATTATTAACAGTAAGAACACAATAACATTAATTTATGTTTTTTACCATTTATATTTGTTTAAAGCAGTTTTTAAGTGAGGCAGAACTTTTTAGAAACGGTAATCATAGAACAATAATTTAGAATACGAAAAAAGACTGAGCGTATGAAATAAAAGTCACACAATCATGATCAGAGTGAAATGAATGTTTGTTTGTTTGTACTTTATGCGTTGCCACACCGCTCAACTGATTGCAATACAACTTTTACAAACTTTTTGCTGGCACTTCTGGGAAGGTTATAAATCTTATATATAAAAATCAATGTTTGTATGTCTGCCATACAGTTCATTTTGACAACGTATGCTTGCACTTGTGCGAAGGTTATAGTAGAATTAAATTACACTAGGTGTCGCATGTGTTGTACCATAGACATGCATCAGCAGCAAACATCAAACAGACAGAAAAAGAAAACATGCACTTCAATATATACAATTAAAACAAAAACACTTTCTTTCTTCGAGTGGCATTGCAACGCTTGCTGGGTACCGGCTAGTTGAAAATAAAATGCTTGCGTAAAACTCTCAAGAAACCAATAAACGAATATTAAGTATTTTTCAAAAGACAAAAAACGACGTAATTCATGTGTATTGATTTTAAATTATTTATAAAATTGTATTCTTATAACTTAGCAATAAAATTCACAAAAATATATATTTTTAAATATATTTGATTCTATCACATATAGAAAATTAATATTTTGTAGTAAAAACGTATACAAAGTAAATTATGTTTCAACCATCAATCAAGCAATGACATACTATCTATCATCGTTTTTTATTAATTTGATTGATGACAAATGATTAAGCGAATATATATATTTTTTGTAGACTAAACTTAAGGCAGTGTATTTCCAATGTAAAATTAATATCAACTCTTTTTTCGATCGAAAACCACAATCCAACATTATGAACATAATTTTAAAAAATATGATCATAATTTTCTTTTTATAATACACATTCAGTCATGATCAAAAAAACTTTTCTTTTCGTTAAACATTCAATAAGAAATAATTTTAAAATTTGTGTCAAGATGAAAGCAAGATACAGATTGCCATCAAAATTACAGCGATTTAATTACTTACTTGTCGAATTAACTAAATACTTAATGAACGACGAAGAATAATTGCCATAAATAAAGCGATTATAACGTAATTAATAACTTTAACTGACAACGTTTTGTGTAAAATTTAATACACTTAGGAGAAATGTGGAACAAAATTTATTTCGAAGATTTTGTTTATTTAATATTGTAAGCCGACATATTGATAAAGCTTTACTAATGACACGAATAATTGATTTAGTCTTGTTAATGATAATATAAAATTACATTATGTTAAGATATTTAATAATGCTTTGATAAAATGAAATATATTTCTTACGCGATAATAGTACTCGATGCTTAGAAGAATTAAATTATACAATGAAATAATAATTAATGTATTCTGCACTATGGACGGATTAAAATACGTGTGGTGTATTTGACAAGCAAGTTTTCTTAATATCCGTTAAAATATTTTTATTTAAAATTCGATTAAATATTTTTTATTTGTATTATAGATTGTTACCAACTATCTATTTTCAATGAAATATCTATAACAAACTTTTTAGGTATATAACTTAACCTTTGCAACAGTTTCTTCTTGTAAAAAAATGGCTGGTAAATTTAAACTTTTTTGACTCTTGGTATTTATTAAAAAACAAATTAAATAACCATATTCTGCAACGAATGCAATTAAATAATTATAAGTGTATTAAAATCAAGAATACGAAATAATAAATTTCATTTTTTATATTAAATAAAATCAAGCTCAAATTAAGAAAACAAGGAGAATGTAGCAAATAATTTAGTTACAAACATATTTAAAAAATATATTTTAAATTGTTTAGTTTTTCACGTTGTTCCTTACAATTGATCTAATTCTTCTTCATTACGGTAATTTTATTGTATGATAATATAAAATAATTTGAATCTAGATAAATGATCAAAATGTTCATTTTTTAATTAATTTATTAAGAGTTATTCCAAGTAAAAAATATATTATATTCAAAGTTATTTTGGAGAAGGTGGCGACCAGGAAGCAGTGCAAGCTTTCAAACTGCTGCGCGGCCGCGAGCTCTGAACTTTCAATTTGTTTCTAATAGTACGGTTACGGTATAAAGTGTTTCGATTACAAAAGGTCTACAATATTTTGATTATTTTGAATATGTATAACCAATGAAATGAGACCAGTTAAATAAATTTGAACTCCGCGTCTGTCAATATTTTTATTGAATAATTTATTTTGTTTTTGTACTATCGAAGAGTTATGCCACATTGCAAAGCAATTTGTATGTTTGATTCAGATTTACGGCAATCATTAAAGTTTGCTGTAGCGTATCAAGAAACGCATCCCTCAATTCCCTTGCGATAGTAACAGCTTTATTGGCTTTTCATACATAATCTTAGACCAGTTGAAATATGCTTATGAGAGGCACGTAAATTATTGAATTTATGATATGCAATTTTGTCGTCACCAGCCGGAGTAATGGCATTAGCAACGAGAGAACGCCGTTACCACATCCGCCGGAAACTCAGTTAAGGCTGTAGACTAATATCCTGCTTAACGGTCCTCGCGTGTTAGTGTTATCTAGCTGGCTATTCTGTTAGCGACATCGACAGATCGTTATCTTGGTCCTGTCGTGAAATGTTCAGCAAACTGATGATTTGTGTCGCGGATGCTCTAATGAAATGATTGAATTAGTGATTCATGTAAACACAATTGAACTGAATGAGGACTTCTATCTGAACTTACTAGATGACTATTTGACTAATGTATTCATCATCAATGTGCTTTAACCGCCTCTATTTTATATTGACTGGGTGACTTAATTGATTTCCACCAAGTTTTAAACGACAGTGAACGCCTTAAAAAAGATAATTGTTATATTATATTAGAATGTTAATGATTTTAAAAATGTTAACAAATATAATACTTATTATTTTTTCTAAAAGGAAAAATACGAAATTAAATAAATATTTATACTACAATAAACTACAAACTCATCAAAATCTGAATACTCAATCGAGATATTTTATGTTTGACAACCCACCTTTTTCTTGGAAAATATTTGGTGCTTTGTTATTAGTTATGAATAAATTCTGTTTGAAACAATACGGGTAATTATTTTTTGACGAATTCATATTTCACGACTTTGATTTTGAAATTTCATCACGCACCTTATGTCGAAATCTTAAATTAGTATACTGTATATTTATTTGAAAAAAGAAAATTTTGTAAATAAACGTAAAAATAATTAACGAAATTACGATACGTTTTTTGCTTAAGTACTTTGAATGAATCTAAAAAATAATCAAAGTAAAAATTCACATTTTTCAAAGAAAGAAAACACTTTCACAATAAAGGAATTAAATAAAAAAGGTCTAAAATCATAAAAAAAGCTTTTACATCAAACTATTTCTGGAATTTATTACAAAAGCAAAAACAATAGTCTGCCAGAAGAATATTATATATTAGGTAAAAGGGTTGAAGCAATACCGAGACCATAACATTTTTCAACGCTGAAAAAAATACTATAAATTCTGTTAGGAAGATTAAATGTCCACTAGAATAATATTAAGCATACAAATCATCCTTAGATGCTCAAACCCACATGGAATTATTCTACAACTTGTAATCAAGTATTTAAATACAGTTATTATCAAGACCGGGGTTCAGGTGCTTTGATTGTTTTTTCAATACGAAAATACTGGTTTAAAAAATGAAAATTATAGGTTGTGGAAATAAATCAAAATCATAATGTTAATTAAATTGATATTGTAAAATAACACAAAAGTTAAAAGATCCACTTCTTTGTGCGTTTTTACGTAATTGCAAAGATTCAACCCTTTTATCATGTTTTTTAACTCATTCAAAAGCTAGGCCATAATATTATACTCGTTTCAATCACTTGAAAAATCTTTGAAACATGAAATTTTAACGTAATTTATCCAACACTCATATTTAGGGTGTTTAATTGGTGGAAATATTGTTAGTCAGTATATCAGTTGATAATCCTCGTCGTGAACGTCAACCGGTCTTGATCATATTTAATGTAAGTGAAATTAGTACAAACTAGTGCTTTTTTTCTATAAAAATGTTGGTTAATTTTACCTTTGATACATCTTTAAAATAGTTTCTTTGAAAGCAAATAATAAATATGCTAGCTCAACAATACAAGTTTTACTCAAAATATACTTTATGATTCCATTAAAATCGTTAGAAATTCACTTTATAACAAGTCCAGCGACATCTATTGTTACATACAATTATCGACTTTCAAATAACGACACAAAGCTACGACAACTCCTTCAAAGGACAAAATACACTAAGCGCTTTGCGACCACTAGTTCATATCAATTGAAGTAAACAAGCAGCGAGTTGGACTGCTACGCCCGAACGACCAAGTTCTTGGAAAAGTTTAGACTGGCAACAAAGCTTAGAAACTGTGACAAGCTGGCAGACCACACTCTACGATATGTGTTATATTGCATTGTAGCGTAGAGCATACGTTAGTCACGCCGGGCAGGAATTTCTTTTTAAGTCGTAATATTTTTTTAAATATACTACACTACCTAATTAATACGCTGTAATAATAAAATATCGACGATAATAAAACATCATCGTGTGCCCACTAGAACTATTTGCCACTGTGTTAAATAAAGCTATTAAATAAAATAACTAAATTAACCAATATAAAATAAGCATTATTTTCAATGAAAATTAAAACCATTATTTATTAAAAAGACAAACAAAGTAATAGCGTGCTTTGGCCCTGCTTGCATGAGTAACAATAGGCAGAAAAAAATGAGCCATCGAGAGGCGAAGTGAGCCAACTAGTATAATGTTAAAGCTTTTTGTTGTTCTTTGAAGTACAATCACTTCTTTATTTGTTGTTTTGGTGGATTTTTATTTTTATTTTACGGAAATAACACTAACTGAGGTTACTTCAATTTGACGATACTTTAAGACTTTTAGTATATTACAACGCATCTAACATATTTTTTCAAAAAAACCGCTTGGCACACTTCACCTCTGATGGGTCAAAATATAAGTTGAATACACTCCATAGTCGGGATAAAATTCTCTTATCTAAAACTTTTTAATGAGAAGAAATCTCACGCTTTATACTCTTGGGAAAGACTGCTTTGAATTCCACAAATTGACTTGGTGTAATGTTACAATACCTTCTGATATTTCTTGTCAGTGGTCAGAAATTGTTGTACGAAAGCAGAAGATCAAACGAGGTGAAAAAGAAGAATTGAGGTGACCAAATTTTACCGTAAGTATCAGATTGTTGTGCCAGATAAAAATAAGAAGATCAATAAACTTTTGATTGATTTAAAAATAATTGAGAGAGAAATCACTTTTCAAAAAATATATCAAAAAAACTAGCATCTAATGGTCACCATAATTATTTAACCTATAGTGTATTTTTATATTATGAATTTGATAAAAATAATCGAGTTTTTTATCAAACGAAAATATTAAAATTGAAAAATTAGTTAGGAAATGCTTGGAAGCTGACAGAATTTTAATAACTGGTTTCACAAAGGAAACAAAAGGCTTTGTTTGCTTAGTTTTATTATTATCCACAGAGAATACAAAAAAGTTCAAGGCTAACAGAGTAAAACGCTTAAATTTAGTGCGAAAACCTACCTTGCAGTGAGCCTTATGGCTGCCCTACAATAAAATAAACTGTCAAGTTTACAAAGCCGGACATTCTACTGGTCAAGAGTAACTTTCAATGCAAAAGTTTTAGATTCAACTGGGATTGAGCACGAATGTGTTTTTTTTTGTATTCACTATATGTGCTGTACATTACCTTGAAACAATTCTTGCTCCTTATTCTTAATTATTTAAGTTAATCAATCAGTCAGTTTTGTGATTCTTCCGTACAAGATTGTTCGTACAGAATACCCCGTTTACAAATTTTCCGTAAATCAATTCTACCTCCTAAGCAAAACCCTTCTGTACTCAGAAAATTTCATAAACGCTCGCAATGAGCGAAACCAGTCCTGACCTATTAAATAAAGTGAAATGAAGTACAAAGGAATATTGTGTTTTATTAACAAACCGTTCATTTTAATATTTTTAATATTCGCAATTCGAAGTCAAGATTAAATTTTTATTTAAATATACGGAAGATATTCATATTGTGCATACATTTAATCTAAAAAAATATTTGACACCCTTGAACAAAGAGATTTTTTTTTTCAAATGTTTGAAATATTTTGCGTCTGGAGTTTTCCGGGTGTATGGAAGTTTTTGTATACGGAAGCTTTTTTTCGGAAAAATGGAGTATTAAGTTCTTTTGCACGCAAATTTTTTTTTTGGAAAAATCTTTCACGGAAGGATCCACTCACTAAATAATCACACGTAGAAGTCAAAGATAAAAAGATATTATACTTTTCAGGAATTTGTACCAATATTTTTGTAAATTTAGCTTTATTTTAATTTTACAAAAATAGTAATATACTCAACAAACTAATGTCATCATGATTTTTACAAGTACACTACGTTTTTAGTCTTCCAAAAATATCGTCTTTAGACTACACATAAGGGTCATTATAAAAAAGCGTTTGAATGTGTACTAACTGACGGGTCAGAGCTTTGTGTTGAAAAAGCTTTTTACAGTAGCTACACGTGCCTACCTTATATGGAATTACATGCCGTTCACCTTCAACGTCTAGTTTTTGACAGTTCGTCGACAAGTGGATGGATGTACAAATTATAACTGAACTATTAAGAAAGGTCTGAAACTTGAAGAAAGTCGGCCAAACGCTTGTTTAATGATTTAAGGGGGTATTCTACTGTAGAGGCACGAATTTTTAGTGTTTTTTCGAGCTTTTTAAAAAATAAACAAAGACATTTCTTAGTGTTCATTTTTTTACCATTCGTTTATTTATATTTAAAAAATTGCAAATTCAAAGCTCGAAAAGTTTTCGGCTGGTAAAGGGAGGGGTCTAAAAAAAAGATGGTGTCCTCATGTACACGATTCCAACCTTTCTGATCATTTGAAAAAAAAAAATTAACGGATTCTTAATTAAAAAAAATGTCGCTAGAACCCCAACCTTGAAGAAGTAAAAAAATTTTTTTTCATAAAATGGCAGCCGTTTAAAAAAATGGTTTTTTTACGTTTTTTTTAACAGTTTCAAATTTTTCAAAAATAGTAAAAATAAAAATTTGGAATTTTTCAAATTTCTACACTGGAATAATGCCTTAAAGCTACATGGTCGTTATATTGTTAAATAAATGTAAGAAGTTATTCATATGTTAAAAAAAACAGACGCGATTATTTTGATTAACTTCGATTGGTGTAAATTCGAGATATTTTTTATCGATTTTCTTAAAACAATTATAAATTAAAAATCATTGAAAGCTTTATTTAATGATTTAAATAAAACATTACAAAAATAGATTATAAAAAAATTGACTGTTAGTGTAATTATAATATAACACCGGTGATGCACGATCTATATAAAAAATGATCTAGTCTACCGACTCAAATTGTATTTGCATCACATGCGTGCGTCTAATATGTTAGGAATTATATATTCTAGAAATATTATATATTCACAGAAAACTGGTTCTTAACGTGGGTTTTCTCAAAATAATTTGTTGGAACTAACTCTAAGATGGCTGTCAGAAAAATATTAATCGAATAATTGACAACACCTGCATTATATACAGTGTGACAGACATTTCTCGCTTTTGAGAATAATAATCGAATTATTATCGATATAAATAAGAAAAAACAATTTCATGGTCTAAATTAATATGAAGAAAATTTATATTGGGCTTGTGGGACGAAATAAATGTCATTTTGGGCCGTATAAGCCCAGGAGTTCTGCATCGTTGTATTACACAGATCCATATAGCTTTTTATCAGTTGATATCATGCTGTCGATATTTTTTTTTTTTAAAAATACGCTGTGAAAGACACATGAGTGAAAAATAAATAGATTTTAATATGATAAAAATATATTTAATTCAAACATTATTATTAAAAAAGTGTATTTTAGAATTAATTCGACACCACATTCGAAAAAAAATATTCCCGTACCGGGAATCGAACCCGAGCCTCCTGGGTGAAAGCCAGGTATCCTAGCCACTAGACCATACGGGATTGGGACACTTCGAGAAATTTTTCAAAATTTAATTTGAATAAGATAAAAAGATTTTCCTGGCAACTTTAAAATTATCATTCTAAGAATACTTTGTTGAGTTAAGTCACTTATAAACTCGAAATGAATCTATTTTTAGTCAAGAAGAGCGATAACAGTGGTAACTCAAAAATTATAATTGATGAGGATAAAAAAACTACTTTTAGTGTGTTCTTTTGACCTAAACAAAAAAAAAACATTTTATTTTTTTCATTTATTAACAAAATGATAATTATATACATTTTAAATAAAATTCAATTTTTCCTGTTGTCATTAAAAGGTTTAATAATCGGTAGCATATAGCTTAATAACGAAGGTATATCAACAGAAGTTTTTTTACGAGAACTGCTTGTTACTCAGCCACTTTTATTCAAAGAGAGTAGTCGGGATAGAAGGATAAGGCTAGGACAGGATTAGTGGTTAGCTAATCGCTCTCACTTCATCCAGCCATTAAAGGATCGGAAAGGGTGAGAGGGATTTTTTAGAAATCACAAACACCCATACCTTCTAACAGAAATCGATCGAAAAAATGCTGCTCGTATTAGGACTCGAACCCGTGAAGTCTGGCACGGAAGCCCACAACGCTAACCGCTGTGACATTTAGGACCCGGCAATACTACAATTGTGAACGACACATGTTTTTTCTTGTCCAATAATCAAATTAAGTTTATTCAATCCGGAGATCGTAGTTTAATAACTTGTTTGACAAGCAAAACAAAAATGAGAAAAACACTTACGAAAACTTTTAAAACTATAAAGAGAATTTTTGGAAGGACTTGAAAAAGATATTGTGAAAGTTTATTTATTTTATGATTTATTTAAATGCAAAAAGGAAATATAAATGTTCAATCATCATAAACAATAAAATAAAAGATAAATATAATATTATACACATATTATGAAATTAACTATAGAATAGACGATACTATGGATTGCATTTATATTTGATATTGAATGACTTTAACCAAGAAAATAAAAATAAATTAAATTAATAAAAAATACAATATTCCTTTGTACTTCATTCCACTTTATAAAATAGGTCAAGACCGGTTTCGCTCTTTGCGAGCATTGTCAACTGATAAGAAAAATATATAAACAGTGCTTTTTATACAAAATTTAAATTATTTAAATAGTTGCTTACACTTTTTATTTCAATTTAAATTTTGTATAAATAGCACTATTTTAATATTTTTCTTACCAGTTGACAATGCTCGCAATGAGTGAAACCAGTTCTGACCTATTTAATAAATAATAATAAAAGAATATTGTGTTTTTATTAATATAATGCTTTTTCAGCAAGTATTGACAGTGAACATCCTAAAAGTGAGAAATAAAATTTATTAAAAAAAAATAAGTTTATTCTTATAGACTTAAGTCAAAATATTGGTTTTAATTTTGATAATTAATAATGAGGAAACTTGTTGCGTAATTAATATATTACATACCGAGCGAATTCAAAGGCTTAATGGCAAAAAAAACTTCTTAATATATATAATTATTATAAGTTTATATAAGGATTGGAATGTATTGCCATGTTTTGTCTATATGTTGCTTATGTATTGCTAATGTTTAATATAAAAAAAATACTAGATTTAACCCAAAAATGGTATTGATATTTATAATAAAGGCATAAACAGATTTAATATATATAACTATTTAAAAATATATGCACTCTAATGTACTAACTAATTCCAATCTTATAAACAGATGTCAAGGTATTTACAGGGACTCCTAGGACAAAACAATTTTTTAAACTGATTCAATGCTCATGACTAGCGAAATCTGTCCTGATTCTAATAAATTAACGTAGAACAAAGAATTGTTTTATTTTTTATATTTAATATCGTGATTATTTTCAACTGGAGTCAGTTGAAAATGCTTTGAGCGAAATCATATTAAACAAATGTGAAATAAGTACAATAGAATGTTTTCATTTTTGAGAAAATATCGTTGTCTCAAAAAAAAAATGTTTTTGATTTAAAATAAAAAAGTAAATATTTTCACTGTCGCAAAGTGAAAATGTTCTAACACATTTCAAACAATGTCTAATATACATAAATACGGATATGATAGTATATGTATATATTAATATACAAACATTTATGTTAACAAAACGTTGGTTTGAATCAATTCTACGGTTGTATTGAAGGTTGTATAGGCCGGAAATTAAATGTCACATGGTTGAAATACAACCATTTTCATACCCTTGTCAAATATGTATGAATTTAATCATATAATATGAATTCAACAATAATGTTTGGCGCAAATCGATAGACTGAAAATAATCGTGATTGATTCCGTGACAGGAATGTGTCAAGTGATTTTTTTTTATTCCATTCATAAAATATTTATATTGCCTAAATAATAATAAAAAACTTTTCAAGAATTCTAATCGATATAATTTAAGATTGCAACTGAAGGTGCTTGGTGGAATTTCAATATTAAATTTGAATCATTCAAACTATGTACATTCTCACAAATTTTGTCACTAACGACCCGGGTTTCGCCTTTCGGCATCTTCAGGCATTCAAGTGTACGGATGAACTTAAATGCCTGAAGATGCCGAAAGGCGAAACCCGGGTCGTTAGTGACAAAATTTGTGAGAATGTATATAGTTTGAACGATTCAAATCTAATCGATATTTTTGGAAATGAAAGTTGATTGGATATGTAATATTATGTTAGAGATAATCATATTATGTCAGATTTAATCATATTTTTACTATAATGACCATGCAGCATTAAAAAACAAAATATTAAACATAAAGTAGTCGTTAGTAAGCCAATAACTATTCGCTCTCACCACGCCTTATCATCTTAGGATTGGAATCGTAGGAGCGAGCTTTTAGATATATTAAATACCTATGCTATCAAACGGAAAGTGATAAATCGATTGAAACAAATGCTGTTCGTAATAGTACTCGAACTCGTGAGATCAATCACGAAAGCAAACAACGTTAACCAATACACCACGAATTCATAATTATGTATTTTATGTCAGAAACATATCGTTCATAATAAAAAAGCGTTCTTAGCCGTTTAATTAACCAACGTTTGTTACTCGTTTTTTATTTTTGATTCTTTTGCTTGTAAGAATGGATACGGTGTGATAAATTATTTTTCAAACTATTCATGGCTGTTTGTTTTATATTCCCAATTGTATGTTACAGCCTTGACAATTTTAATTGATTTTAGTATCACATATATAGTTCTGTATTAATGTATATTTTAATCACTTGACAATGATCGTCATGAACGAAATCGATCTTAATCATGTCCAGTAAATATGGAATTAGTACAGAGTGTTTTATTTTGTTAATGGAGTGATTTTCTTCTAAGTATTTATAGTGAACACATAAAAAGTAATAAATAAACTGCTCTTGTTTGTCATAAAATATATTATATTCAGTGATGACTTTCAAATATGTGATTTAAAATACATCGTCTGAAGCGTAAAGCGTGTTGTTTGCTCTGTAACTTTTCCACTTTATTTCTCCTTCGAAAGTTTAAAATGAAAATTTTACGGTGTTCTAGCGTAAATAACCAGTATCACAGATACTCAATCCATGTCAACGAATGTAATTTTATGATTAAGCAAGCAGTTTCACAAGCTCATAGATAATTTTGAATATCACGTAACATTTTATACCGTAAAATCAAATAGAGTGAAGCAATGTACATATATTATATTAAGATAGCAAGATAATACTTATGAGATTATTAAACACTTTTAGGTTGTTCACTGTCAATATTTGATGGAAAAGCATTATATTAATAAAAACACAGTATTCCTTTGTGCTTAATCCCACTTTATTTCGAAGGTCAGGACAGGTCATTGCGAGCATGAGCGAAACCGGTCCTGAACTTGGGAATATTATGTTTTTATTAATGGAATATTAAAAATTACCTTCTTCAAACGTTTTATATATGGAATAAAGGGAAAAAAAAGCGGCTTAATTGATTTTTTTACATTTAAAAGTTATGAAAACTGTCACATTTGCTTTCCGAGTGCTTATGTATAATATTTTATCAGCTTAAAGCGAAACGAATTTCTATCACAATAATCAACACAGTTATTCCAGTTGAAATTTACCGTTAAAAACTTACAAACTCAGATCTTGGTCAGATTTATCGTTATTAGATACACATATATATAAATCAAGGTTGTATCAGTTTCTTGGATCTGTAGCAACAACAAAATCTTTTCATTTCCCTGGATAAATAAAAACCATTTTCCGTTTTCAAAAGGAAATCAATTTTCTACAACAAGTAGAATTCTGTTGTCCGTTTACTGATGTAAATTTATTGATGTTGTCTTGTTAATTTTGAGATCGAACTATTTATTATCATAAAATAATTTTATTGTGTGGTTTTGATTAAAACGTAGCCTTATTTTAAAAATTCTCATGATGGTGATTTATAAAACTTTGCCTAACTGTATTGTTTGATTTTAAGCCTTTAGTAAATACATACAGCAATGGATAATATAACTTACATATAATAATATAATATATTTAGGTTAAGAAAGCAGATTTGTAATTGAGAATGACATTTTTCAAATGATGAAAACAGTCATTTTATTTGATAAGAAATCTTACAAATAGATCAATCAATCTATTGGAAATAATTGATTTCTCAGACATTCAAAAAAAATACTTACTCAAAGTCAAGTCTCCCAGTTTAAAAATTCTAAAATATGTACTTAATCTGTCACAGTTTGAAATCAGGAATATTAAAAAATGCACAATCTTCTACTTTTATTTAAAAAGATCGGGACCGGTTTCGCTCATGATGACTTTTATCAAACGATAAGAAAATACAATTTTAATGGGTTTATTTATACAAAACAAAATTAAATAAAAAAGGGTAATAATTTGAAACAATTCAGTGTCACTTTTTCATATTTTGTACTGTAATTTTTTTTTTAATTTATGTAATTCTTCGTTACTATTAGTCTTTTATTATTTCATTTTGTTTTATACAAATAACACTGTAAAATTGTATATGATGATCGTCATGAGCAAAACCAGTCCTAATTTTTTAAAATAAAAGTGAACATAGCACAAAGAAATATTGTATTTATTTAATATCATGCCTTTCCACTAAGTATTGACAGCGAACACCCTAAAAGTGATAAATAAATATTTACTCAGATATTATCAAAAAAAAAACAAAACCGTTCTTGAATTCATAAATTTTATAGTAGTCATATTTTGTGTTAGATTCACAAACATAAAAAATATTCTGCTGACGAACTTCTGTATTACGCTGAAAAACACGTTAATGCCAGACTGCCGACTTACACTCAAAACAAGCGGCAAGGTTTGAGAAGCCATGTCAAATTTGTTTATACAGATTGATCGCAACTACAAAGTAATCAGCCGTGCGGAAACATGCCAAAAAAAAAAAGAATTACCTTTTCGATGTCATGATGTTTCGAGTGAGAAACTTTTTATTTGAATGGGATATGGTATTATTTTTTATTTGTGAGCTTAAAACTACTGGCCATATTTTGTCAGTATAATATGGTTATTTGTTTTTTTGAGTTGTTAAAATTTTGTACATCTTTTGTAACTAAAAACCCAGTTTTCACCATTCGGTACCTTCAAGTACTGAAATGTTTTTTTCATTAAAAAAAATATTTGGCATGTCCTAAATATTTTGAAAATGTAAGATCATACGAGATAAACTCGATGAGATTTTTTTGTGATTCACTCAAGATCGGCTCAAGGAGAATTGGCATCACAAACACCTACGTCTAAGGTCTCAAATTCAAATTATACTTACCGGAAATCAAACCCAGACCCAATTGATCGGTAAAGAAAGTTTAAGCCAACTAGACCACGGTTCTGCAATCTTATTTTGGAAAGGCCAAGATTGTAAAAAAATTAGAATCGGTGGGCCAAACTGTGAGATATTTATGTAAATGAGTAATTCTCTTAAAAATAGGTTCAACTTACATACTTTTATTAGGAAGTGGTATTTTTAAATCATATTTATATACTGTTTATCTTAAACACAAAATAAAAAAAAATAAAAAACTATTAAAAAAATGTAATTTCAAATTGATAAGTACTGCTAAACTGGGAAAACTGGCAACACTTATTCCACGGCTGAATAGAATTCAAAGACAGTAGCGTCTCGTGCGATCATAATTCACAAATTCTCAACTTAATGGCTTAGTGACCGTTACATTACAGCGCATATTTAATTTATATTAATACAAAATGTGTATTTACTTTTCTTATTAATTAGTAGAATATTGTTTGTATTATACGATGTTTAATTTCTGATAGGTTCTTGATTTTGGTTCTGTTCCGTCAGATTTTGTCCAAATAAGTGACTACTCCAATAGCTAGCTCACCGTTGGCTTAATTAAGTGGAATTATGTTTTTATTATTAAAAACCGAAAGTACGCCGATGAAAAAGATGGATGTGCAGTTTCAAATTGGAGTTGAAGAATATATTTGTGTAAAAAAGTCACGTGATTGAAAATCGGGTCATTTTTTTTTGTGTTAAGTAAGATGATCAGCTTACATTGGTACTATATCTTATCGAGTTAAGATCGACAAACTCGAATAACACTGAAAAAATTGCATCTTTTCAACAAAATTCCATATGAAAATTTTCATCGTCGATAATGAATTTTGAAATTTACATCAAGTTGAAAAACAACATGTCTGTTGGTAGAAAAAAAATATCCCGAAAGCATTATTTTCTCCGTTCCCAATGTGTACTATGTGGAAAAATAATGGATCTTATATCAATAGCAGTTTTTCTTAGAGAACTATTTATTACTTAGTCATTCAATCTAACGTTTCAAAAGAGAGTAATTATGTAATAACGGGGTTAAAAAAGATGTGTAATTAGTTTTTCTCTTTCGTTACTTGCAGATGGGATTAAAATATTAAAAGTATTCAACGGCTTGCATCACACAGGTGAATAAATCGATTGAAAAAAATAATATCAAATATGAAATTATCACTTCTGAGATTTAAGCGCTCTAAACACCCTAACTGACGATGATTACATGAACACCTAGTCTGCCGGCCTGAAAGTAAATAATTAAACACAAATTGTGTAATTTGAAATAAATTTGATTAGTTTGTTATTTCAATTGTTGTATTACAAAATGTGACAGAACAAGTGGAATTACAAAGCCATCAAATTAAATATTAAAAATAAACTTCCACAAAATTACCATAGAATCCATCGAAGATACATATTGTTCAAATTTCCATCCTGTAATATGAGGTCGTCAAAAAATCCATCCAAGTGTATTTTGCCTTGCTTCATTTTATTACAGATATTCGATTCCTTGATTTATATTATTTTATATTCTTGTTTTATATTATTATAAATCCTAATCTTCCCGTACCACACAACTGTTTGAATATTTTAAATATTATGTAATCATTCTATTATATCATATCATGTTTTTTTAAGCGATATCTGCTCGCAAAGTGGAGGATAAAGATTACTTATACTATTTATCTTAAAATAAAATGTCTTGTTTCGAAGATGAAATTGAAGAACGTAAGCATTGTGATTCATTCGACCACAGTTTTACTTCATACTTAAAATTAACTAGAATGCATTTTTGTTTTGCTAAATATGCTCGTTTAAATTTGAGTTATTCAGATAAATATTTTCCCTATTTAACAACATGTCACAATCAAAATAATTAATTTCGTGTGATAATTTTTAAATAGTTTAATAGTAGAATGTTGAAAATATTTATCGACCTATCTTGTATTTATGTCAAAAATTGAAATATGTTAGCTATTACTTAAATGTGTCAAATGATGCAGCACTTTCTAAAAGTATACAAATATTATTATACATATTTTAATTTTTAAAAAAATAAATGTTACCATATGAACAAATATGAAAATATTTGAAATTTGGATTTTTAGGTAAGTTTTTTTTCGTTCTGCAAATGCCATTTAATTTTTAATAATAGGTTGGTGAAAAGGAAAGTAAACAACTCTTAAGCCCATGTCTTTGAACACAATTTTATTAAATTGATCCATCCTGTAGCCAATTAAATTATGGAAAAAAAATGATAAATCATTTTAATTAATCCACGGCATTTTTTGTAATTAAAAGTAATTAACTTAATTGCCAATGTACCCAAATGAAATGAATACTCAAAGAGTTAACCACTTGTAAAAATGTCTCTTGTGTTATTTATTCTACGAAAGTAAGTTAAATATGAAATTATAGAGAATGTTAAATATTCCACCGATAGGTAAAATCTGCCGTCTGATATACAAGAAATATTGTTATTTATTAAAAAAATATTTATTTTTATCTTCTATGTGAACGCATTAAAAAAACATTTTTTTAAAACTTAAAATTTGAGTTTGGAGATCATATTCAGATAATAACAAGTCAAGAAAGAAGTTTTTTTTGAAATGGTAAACAAAGAGAATCTACAAAATATATTTTTGATGTTTTAAAAAACAATCCCTCAAAGTCTCAAAAATCTGTTTTTAGTATCACCTGAAAAATTACGTTTTCGACAAATGTGAAGTATTTTCGCGATGACGACGATATCATGTATATATTGTACAGGTTTATTAATTGTTCAGGTAATTTAATGTAAAGATTTTTTGTTTCTAGTCTGTTACTTTATTGAAAGAAACTCAGCATTTATATTTAAACAAAAAAGGAACTTAGGTTCACTGTAATTGCGAAGCACTTTTTGTTTTAAAAATTAATTCCCTGAAGCAAGCACTTAACACACTTTTTATGCCATAAGGTGTGGTCCATATATTAAACACCCTCGCTTAGAGTTTCAAGATGGTCTTTATTATTTATGACCTGAATTAAATTTGCGTTTAACCCTTTAATTAAATAGGGGTGGGTTACACTTTACTTTGCAAAGTTTGAATAGAAAGTAGCAGTTATGTAAATTATCTTCAAGGTCTTAAAAACACTAAATCTAATATATATATAAATATAAATTCCATACTCTATGTCCGTGAAAAGGAATATTGATAAATCAACACTGGTGAAAAACATATCGAAGAATGCACAGTTAATTAGGAATCTGATAATAAATTAAAAACATATTTTGAAACCCAAAATTTTATAAATACATTACGTAATATATACCTTAACTAAATTATGAAAAACCTATGTCAAGATTTTTAATGTATATATAGTCTTCTAAAAAACTTTTCACAATGCCAAAAGTAGTAGATTTTTATTTGGTTCATCGTCTAGAAATAGGGTAGTGAAGTAGGAAAGTGTTTTAAGCCACAAAAGTTATCTTGAAACCAGTCATGCATATGGTGTAAAGGGAGAGTTCAAAAATTTAAATTATCTCATGTAAAAATTTGAGTTTTGATTAAGGTCAACCGAATTTGGAAGTTTTAATTTGAAAAAATAAATCAAAGAGTTTTGGCAAATAACTCACTTTTTAAAAGTTTATGAAAAAAAACTGCCTTAATGATTTAACTTTGGTTATTTTAAGCTAAAAAAATATTTAAAACGTACATACTGAATAATTTAAGATATCGACTGAAGGTGCTTGGTAGAATTTTAATATTAAATTTGAATCGTTCAAACTATGTACATTCTCACAAATTAATCCATCCGGTTAAGTGAGGAGCAAACATTCAAAAAGTGTTTTGTCACAAATTTTGAAAAATGGCGTTTTATATAAATTCTGATAGCCCATAATAAAACCTATGGATGGAAATCAAAATTAGTGTTCAAAAAGGTTTTTTTTCATATTAAAATGAAATCATAAAGTTGACACATTCATACAAACCGTCACTTTTGCAACACTTAAATCATCATTTTCCAAGCTTTGTATTTGTGTGACAAAACACTTTTTTAATGTTTGCTCCTCAAGTGTGATGACGGACTGTTACTAACAACTAGATAGAATTATTACAACTACACATTGAGAGAATGTTAAAACGTTTATGTTACAGATGACCTGACTTAATTAATTCAAATAATGTGTATAAAAATAATTATCAATAGACGCAATTTTATTGTCTTAAAAATAGTGTTTTTTTTTTAAATTTAATGTTTTTCCACCAAAACAGTGAAAGTGCTATTTTATTGTTTTATGAATGTAGGCTACAACTGAAAAAAAATATTCCACTATATTTTGTTGTGTGTCTATCGTCGTGGGTGATATTGAGTAATTGTACACATAAAAAAGATTTGATGTCAAAACTGCCCAGCTTGATACATAAACCAGACCAAAAATATTTTAGAATCGGAATCATATTGAATTTCATTGCTATTGTTAATCGAAATTTATCTTCCCCTAATTATATATTATATATATATTATTGACGCGATTGTTGACTTATTTAGCTTTCTATTCAAAAGCAACGGTCAAATGTTAATATAAATAATTTAATAATGAACTAATTCATTATCTACGACTATGTTTCTCAACCGGGGTCCAAGTGGCCACCTCGAGGACCACAGCATGTTCCAAGGGAGCCATAGAGAAAATTCAGCTTAGGGGAACCACAGCAGACTCTTGGAGGGCACAGTTACCCAAAATCCAATATTTTTTTTATATTAATTTAAATATTTTGCAGTGGCGGAACTGTTTTAAGCGATGGAGCTGAAAAAACAAAAGGTCTTCGACTCGATAATGTATCAACTCGTCACAGTTTGAAAAAAATGTGAAACCCTAAATCTACATGCCCTACATGCAACAATTTTTTGAGGAATTTCACACAACTGTGCCAATGATTTGAACACGAATAAAATCATGTATGAAGAGTGTGAAGCCGTAGTGAATTCTAGTGGGTATGAATACCATAAGGGGTTTTCTTAGTATTTTATTCTTTCCGAGTCTCAAAAAATAATTAGTATGAGTAACGGAAAAATATGTGACTAAAAAGTAGGCCACGGGCTCAAAAAGTTTAAGAAACTCATGTAAATTTTCTTTGAAGATATTTGTCAAAGCATCAAATAACTCGTTCACGTTATTAACACACCACAAGTAATGAAAGCTGAATATATATTTTTTTAATAATATCTTATATGAATAAAAACGTCACGTGAAGGATACAATCAAAAACTTTGCATAATGGCCAAATATCAACGACGTCTCAATATATTATGTTTGTGTCTTATTCAAAATATCCAGAAGGCATACATATGAAACTATCAAAATTCATTTGAAACATACTACCGAGAAAAATAACATACATATATTACAGAATGCAAAACAAAACATGCCTTTAATATTTAAACTTGTTCTCTTTATCAAAATGCTTTGAATTCCATTACGTGAACGTACTTGCAAAGGATTATCAAAAGGGAAAATGATCACGAGGCTTATCAATGTGATATTAAACATGTATGCGTGATTATCTTCGCACATGTCATGTGGATAAATGTATACGTAGAACCTACATTGAGTGGAGTTGTTAAACACACACCACAAATCGGTTATTATCTTTCGCCATTATCTTGAATTAATCAAACGTAGATATAATACAATAGATTATGTACGCATATTTAAAATTTATATCATTAAAGTATCAAAAAATACTTTAAATAATTACTTCTTTTACATGGGTAAGACTTAATTTGAATCGTTCAAATTATGTACATTCACTCAAGTTTTGACACTAACGACCCTGATTTTGCTTTTCGGCATCTCAGGCGTTCAAGTGCACGGATGAACTTTAACCGGCACTTAGTTAAATAATAAAAACAAAATAAATGTATCACTAGATTTAAAGCCATTGCTGGCAAAAAAGATTAACCCAAGAGAGTAATTAACCCATGGGAATGCCTACAGATTTGAATGGTGGATAGTTTTAAGAACTTTATTTATTTTTGTCTGTCGGAGAAATTTTATGATTACATTTACTCACATATAGGATATAAGAGTGGGAGATTCGGCAGATATACCTGCTCATTCAAAATTGGTGCGCTTTTCAGTTGTGCTCTGTTTATCTCTTAAATTTATTGGAAAAATAGTTTATGGGCGTCCGTATTTAGGTGTAATTTGAACAATTCAAATTTAATATTGAAATCACACCAAGCACCGTCAGTCGAAATTTTAAATTATAGGTAAGACTATCAAATTATTTTAAACACTACAGTGCAGGAGTGAGAAAATCTTTTGGCTGTCGGGCCACATCACGAATGAATGTTTGGGCGCGTGCCACACTAAAACATCGCAAAATTAAGTGGTTTTTCTTAATTTCGTAGAAAAGTGGCATACCTGGCGTTGGTGCCACCCGGTACGGTTAATCCTGTAACAACTCTTCACACATTTTACAGGCAAAAAAATGTATCTTTGCAAAATTAAAAATTTTGAAAATATCAGGGTTAAACTTATAAATCAGTGTCCAACGATTATTTGTACAATTTTCTTGATACTTTGGTTTATTGGCCCCGCAGTAAATTTTTTTAAATATATATTTTTTTTACATACAGATTTTTTATTTTAAATAAATCAGTTTTTATTTTAATTAAAACGAATGAAGAAATAAGTGTTTTTTTTTTTTAATTTATGCATTTTTTTAAATACTCTAGGCACCGGATGGAACTTCATCACGGGCGGGATCCGGTTTGCGGGACGTTATTTGTCCAGGCGTGACAGAGTGAATTGTTAATATGCGATCTTAAAAAGACAATATAGCAATTATCAAAGTTCTTTCTTAGACCTGTTCTTAAGCAATACGACATTTCAAGAAGAGGTTTGGTGAGAACTGCAATTAAATAATTTATTTTTAAATATTTTTGTTACCAAAAACAAACGGTTGCTAAGGTGTTGCATAACTTTATGTAATACGGAGTAATGGTGGTAAGGATAAATTTTTGAAAAAAAAAAAATATAATAAAATAAGCATGAAACGATTAGACGTGATGAGCTGTTTTTTAACAAATAAGAAATAATCAAAAAAACCTTCGTCACACGCGGCTTAATACATGTGACGTAAGTTCAGTCGTGTATTTTTGCAAAACCATAAAAGTAACTGCACTTTAGGCCACGCTTTTTTAAAACATTTAAAACATATTAGCTGATAAATACATTTTTTGTTGTTTCAGATTCGTAAATTTTGGATAGATGTCTGATGATGATTCTTAAAGAGGTGAAACACGCGCACACTTTGTAACACAACAAGTGGAATAACATAGATATCAAATTTAATTTTATACTAAGAAATAGACATTATTACTTCTGACAGAATGAAATGCCAATTATTATAGAACTTCATTAAATATATAATGAAAATCATGCAGTTAAAGTTATTAATTTGTATTGCAGTCGAAAGAAATTTTGTGGTATTCTATAATATAATTGAAAATTATGTGGTAATATTCAGGTAAGGTATTTTTTTTTTCTTCTAAAATCACAGATATCCAACGCATTCAACATAAGATTTTTATACAAATAACTCATATTCAGGTTAAAGATATTATAAAAAAAAATCGTAACCTTGGATTTTAAATGGATTTAATTCACTACCTTCTAGAAGACCACTAAACAGAGCTTTTTGCTGGTAATTAAAAAATATTGCAATATTATTATTAACTAAATTCGTACAATACCATCTGAAACCACTAATGACACGAATACATTCTATAGTAATTATCTGGTTATTTTCAAATGAATCGTATAAAAATTGGGTTAAATACTTAATTAGGTTAATTAAAATCTGTTTTGCAGACTGGTAAATTCGCTGAGATATTTTAATGATCACAATTTTTAACTACTGAATGCTTAAAGCTTCCTATTATAAGCCACTACCTATTTTAAATATTATGCTAATATAATTTTCTCCTCAAAACTCGAGGAATAAAGTGGATAGACGTCTTTTAATTTGCATTTATGATTAGTTTCCTGAATTACTATCACAGCGCTGCAAAAAGTTATTTCGTTTCTCTAAATGAAATGTGTCAGTGAGATGCAGAACTTAATTGGAAAGTTTTTAATTAATCATCCATTATAAAATCGCGCATTGTTTAGTTAATTTTCAATGAATATTATATTTTTTTGTATTATTTTGCACATTTTTTTATTCACACTCGCCACACTGCCTTCATAGATAAAGATACAGCATATGGCAAATGAAAATGAAATAATCATTGAATGGATGTACAAATAGAAAATCAATATTTTTGAAATCGCAGAAAGTCTTTTATATACATTCTAGTTATCTGTATTTTTTTCGTGTCTATAATCATCTTGAGAGAATATTAGTGCTTTAAAAACATATCTACTTAAGTCGCCAAACCTTTTGTGTGTATTTTGTAAGAGACCGTTTTTAAACTAAAGCTGTTTTGTACAATTTTTCAACCTGCGTTTTAAAATGATCTAGTTGTCTGCTGCCATAAGAAAATAAAGGCTAAAACCAAAATACAGTAACTTATCTTAAATAGCTTTTGTTATAAATCTTTCATTTGATGCATAGTGTTATCATATATAAAATTCTATCAAAAACTGTAAAACTTGTAATAAAAAAACATATTTTCAAAGCAAGCTGTTCTATTGGTTTTAAGTGGGAGTTTTTATTCCACTTTAATAAGAGTAGATGTGATTTGGTAAAATGCACGACAAAAAAGAGAAACAACATACGTCCTACAGCTAAATGTAAAAACAATTGTATTTAAAGCACATGTCAAAAACATGCATATTATAATGATTTTCTAAAATTTGAATCTAGTAAATATATTCATGCGCAAACACTGCTCAGCATACATTATTAAAAAAAAATAACATTACAAAAAATCTAGTCATAAATAAATAGTTTTATCCAATTACAACTTAAAATTTTTATCAGAAAACAATTCATTTGAAAAAAAAAGATTCTTGACTGGGTAAAAATAAATAATATGCTGTATTGAGCTTTTTTTAAAAAAACGTTTTTAAAATATCTTAATGAGGTATTAAAAAAAAAATATATTTGATTTATTATGTAAAAAGTAATAACAACATACTAAAAATGTGCAAAGGAATTAATTATTTTTCGAATTAGAATGAACAATGGAATAAACGTTCAAAGCATTATTGTAAAATAAAATACGGTTTTATTTATTAATACCTTTGATAATAATT
Source organism: Himalopsyche tibetana (assembly GCA_030503985.1). Classification (NCBI taxonomy): domain Eukaryota; kingdom Metazoa; phylum Arthropoda; class Insecta; order Trichoptera; family Rhyacophilidae; genus Himalopsyche; species Himalopsyche tibetana. Next base: position 19,107,491 of record JAPJYX010000009.1, on the reverse strand, counting down.
AATATACATCTTTATTTGAGGCACAAGAGAATTTCCCCGAAATGAATTTACCACTCGATCATTTCAAAAAATCTTATCAAAAGCTTCATTATTCTAATTAAATTTAATATTCTTACCTGTAAAAGCTCTGCAAAAGAGAAGAAATACAAAAACGAGCGTAACACAGCCTCGCGCAGTCGATCGCCGAGCCATTATAGTCACTATGCGGGTCGTCTATAGAAACTATTTCCGATTCCACCTAAACTTTCATCAGTCATATTTGGTTTCATTTGGGGCATTCAAATCACATAATTATCTTTTATATATTGTTTTTCCTTTGTCTACCTATTTGCACTTCCCATTACGAGTAAGCCTACGCCATTGTCTGCTGTGAAAAAAATCATATTTTGTGTTATATGTAATAAAAAAAAAACGGTAAACTGAAGAAGAGTTGAAATTTATACTTTTTTAATCAGAATTTGTACAACTTTATGTTTCGGTGTTGAATATTTTTTATGCTTATTTATTTAATTTTATTTGGCTTTACTATGATTTTTAATAATTTAATAAATAAAACATTGTATGTGATAGTCACAGTTACATGAATTTAATCAACATACTTCGAGGGGTTGTGGTTGTAGGGTGGGATGCACTCACTTAATAATAAACTGAACTGAAAATGCACTAAGCACTTAAATGTGGCATAATGAACCCAAAAAAAACATCAACACAGAAACTTTGTAAAGGCGCCGCATATTATGTACATTCTCCTTGAATAACAAAAGCAACAATTCGACGGGTTGCCACTTGTTGGCAGTTCAACTACCATTCTCCCCAGTAGCCACCCCAATAGCACCGCACGGGGAGTGAAGAGGATAGCGTCGACCCCCAATGCTGCGTCGGGAGGCTCCAGCGGGGAGGCTTTCAAGGGGACCGCCCGGGAGAGACAAGCTTCCGCCGACGGCAGTGGCTGAATAGCGACTGGCGACTGGCGGCCGACACTCTACACTCTGCATTCTACCCTGGGCAAACGTGGAGAGGTCTACGCTCCACGCTACGCCGGTCCCGCTCTACGCTTCAGGCGCGTAGGCACAGTTTTCTGGGAGTAGGCTACTGATGTCAAAACATGTCTCATGTAAAAACTTGTTATTCTGTCTACCTCAAAACATAATTAATTAAATTATCGCAGTACCTGCCCTATGTTTGAAAACAATAATAAAAGATTTGTCTAAGATTCAAATGGAAAAGGATCATTATATACTTTAATTTCACTATGCTGTTTTTTAACTGCTTAATTTTCATCAACTAGGTATCCCTGTCAAGTAAAGTAGTACATTTGATGAATTTATTATATGTTATCCCCGCTATCATAAAAAAAACTAATGGGCATTAAAGATAATATATCAAATAATTTTAGTGAAAAAGATTAAAATGGCCATATACACCTTTTTTCACAAAACGTTCACTGCCAACCTGAAATAAACTAAATTCAATCAAAGTTGAGCTGTTGAATCTCTCTTTTAAACCAAATTAGGTGAAAAATAAATGAATTGTGCAAGGAAAGTTGCATTTTTTAACTTTTCCGCTCGTAGTGTGTTTATCTCAACATAAGTGTATATGCTAAAACTGTTTTTTATTCAAAAATAGTAGGGTTGGAAGGATAGAGACAAGGTTAGTGGTTATCTAATCTTACTTAAAACGCTCCATTTTTAAGTTAAAATGGAAGGGAGGAGAGAATTAAAGACATCATTACATAACTTCAAACAGAAATTCATAAATCAATTGAAAAATCAATTGATAAAACTTGCCGTACTGGGATTCAAGACCGTGACCTTTGTAACAGAAGCTAACGACGTTAACCACTCGACCAAGCAGTTGGTGACATATTCAGCTAATATTGATGTAAATAATCTAGTAATGGTATCAGATGGGTAATATGATGAGTGTTGACATTTGAATAGAGCATATTAGATTTATTTGGTGTTGTATAGTATTAAACAATACTCAAATCTATTATTTAAGAAAAAAACATAAATTGAAAAAACGTGCTACTAAAATCAAATTTCATTGTGTCAAAAAATTAATCCCTTTTTTACTTCTTCAAAATTCTTCAATTTAAATAAAAACTGCATGTTGCAAAACTATGTTGAATAATATATTTATTTTTAGTTTCAATAAAAAAAATATACTACAGACATAACACGAAATAATTATTTTTTAAATTATATGTAACTAAAATGGCTTAAAAAATCTTCATAATACTGAGTATATTTTTTAAACTGTAAAGTAACGCTAACCCTAAACAGAAAAGTGGCCTACTTATACAAATTCTATAATGTAATTTGTCTACCCAAGTTTCCGGGTTGTGCGCTGCCACTGTGCGAAATGTCTATGGCTCGCAGTCACATTAAGTAGCATGGGATAGAATATTAATTATTTTGTTGAATCTTTAAAACGTTACGTGTTTCTTGGGAACTTTGACAGTACTTGTTGTAAAATATCAATGCCTGCTTAATTAGCTGTGACGTTTGGAAACTTTCAGTTGTCTTCGAAAACAAGAATACATATTATTTCAGTAATATTAAAATTATTTATACATATTTAAATGAGAGTATTTAAAATAACATTAAATTCCTGTAATTTTATTCATATATTGCACAATTTAATATTCATACTATCTACATATTTGGTTGAAAGGCTTTAATAAGATTTTTTTTTGTAAATTGATCAGGACCGGTTTTAATTATCACTAAGATTTAAAGAAAATCATCAATCACTTTACTTTCTATATCGATTAGATTATAAAAACGATTTATAATATTATATTTTATAACAAGAAACAGCTTATTTAATTAAGACTCATTTTTTTTAAAGAACTATAGTATTAGTTGTATTTCAACTTTTCTATGATGATCTTCGTTTTACAAAATTATTTTTTAAATAATAAAATACTCAGGATAAGATCATAAAAACAAATATTGGTTCTGATTTATCTTTCTGTTTGTTTGTAACCTGCAGTACAACAAAACACGATTTGCAGACAGAAAAAATCATGTGGATTTAAAAGTGAAAGCTAGTGAAATTTGACATATGGCACTACCACATGGTGTACAATAAATATATGTTTTTTTTTTTTATCCATTTTCACTCCCAATATGAAGCATATGACCTCTTAACGGAGATATATAAGCAGTAGATTTTCCACGAGACCTATTTTTCACTCAGTCACTCAATATATTTTTTTAGAAAAAATAGGGCAAGATAGAACAAGTGGTTGGCTACGTCCCGTTATTTTAGAATTTGAATGGAGGAGAGAAGGATTTTTTTAGACATCACAGAAATCTATGCCTTCGAACAGAAATCATATAATCGATTGAAAAAATGCTGTTCGTACTGGAGTTCAAGCCCGTTAAGGCCACTGTGGCATATGCACGACAATATTGCTAGTACTATAGTATGTAAAGTCCGCTGAAAAAGTAAGGTAAAAAAAAGTATTAAAAATAAATTGAAAAAATCTTTACAACTTTCATTTTAAGATATGATCTCTTATTTTCAATTTGAAGAAATAAATCGGGTGTATACAGCAAAAAATATAATAAATAAAATCAGATAGAATTTTATCGAAACAAAAAAGTATGTCAAATTCTATCTGAGTATTGTAAAATGTGGTTTTAAATAGGTCACAGTCTGGGTTATTTAATGCTTGCTCGTTTAAATTATTCATAAAAGAGACTATATCAGGATAAGTTAATAAAACTTACTACGGCTCAAGAAGAATTAGTCACAGTAAGTTAATCGCGAAAATTTTATCGTTTAAATTAACTGGATTTAGAAGTGATAGGTTTTCCATGATATTTTATGTCATAAAAAATAAAGTTTTTTGGCGAAGTTTTGATTACTTCACCTTACTTATTCAAACCTTACTTACTTATAGTAAAAAATTGTGATTCAATGCTTTAATCTTCAGTCTTCACCTTTATTAATTACATTTTCAATTATCAATAGAGAATCTTTAAAATATAATTAATCGGTAAAGTCGTAATCACTTTTGGGTGTTCACTACCAATATTTGTTACAATACAAGTATTATCATTATCATCGGTTGATAATGCTCGTCATGAGCGAAACCGATTCTGATCATATTAAATAAAAGTGAAAGTGGTTATCAAATGTTGCAGATTATTTTATATAAAAAAGAGATTTGCAACACATTGTCAATTGCCATTGATTTTTCAATACTATATGAAAGAAAATAAATGATTTTGTTCTCTAAAAAGATTTATATGGCATATATTTAATTGATTGTGATTCTTGTGGAGCCAGGTATATTGGTCAAACGGGAAGAGCTTTTAATATCAGATTTAAAGAACATTTAGCCTGCTCACGTAAAGGGAATGAATTATCTTCATTTGGGAACCATTTGTTCCTAAATAAGCATACATTTGATATCTCTAAAAACTTTAAAATCCTGCATGTTAACAATAAATCTTTAAAACTTGATAAACAAGAGATCTTAGAAATAAATAGACATAAATTCTTGCCGAACTCTAATTTATTAAACGAACAGCTTGTATTTGCATCATCACCTTTGTTATATCCGTTTCATTAACCTAATTCTAGCCTATTATATTTCCATTTTTGTACTGTTTTATTTCTTTAGAATTTTAATTTTCTTAGTTTGGTTTTATTTTGTAAGAATTGATATTGCCTTTATTCTTTTCGCAGGATTCAATTTTGCTGGATTGAGCTCTACTGGTTTTTCCAAACTCAATTTTGAATCTTCATTACTGCTGATTTTGTTGCTTGTACATCATTGATTGGAAGCGGGAAAAACACCAAATCATCATTAGGATATTTACTTTGCTTAAAAATTTCCCAAATTTTAATTGTGTTCATAATTGACATCGTTTGCCACTTAGATTTATTAATCTTTGATGATGATTTTTTAATTGTTATGGGTGTTAAGCATTTTAATATTGTGTAATTATAATGTAATTTGTTAATCCTTTAAATTGTTAATAGTTGCTTACACCTTTTTATTTAAATTTAAATTTGTATAAATATCACTGTTTATGTATTTTTCTTATCAGTTGATAATGCTCGCGATGAGCGAAACCGGTCCTGATCTAATAAATTTTATGTGGAAAAAGTACTAAAAATGTTTTATTATTTTTATTAAAGATTTATATAATAATAATTAGTATAATTTATTATAGAAGTGTGGTATTTAAAATTAAGTAAATAAAAACAATATATCACCATTGATGATATAAATATTTCGTACATTTCTCTTCTTTAAACAATTTTGAATGTAGAAGTATATCATTATTTCTAAGAGTGTTGTTTATTTTCCTTGTTTTGTGCATTCTTGGCACTAAGACGTCAAATTGCTTTTTGGTCGGCTAGACGTAAGCTAGGGGTAGCAAAGGGAAAGGGATGGCAACATCTTCGACAGCTTTGTCATTAGCATGCACATATGGGCACGTTAATTGTTTACAGATTGTAATTAAATTTGACCTTTCCGGTAATAATTTACCTGAGGACCTATGTCGAATTATGCACGTTACAATATTTTGAATAATTGGCTTTTTCATGAATGTTAGACTATTCATGAATGGAATCTATTAAGTAAGTTAATTATAAAATTAAACAATCGTTTTACTGAGTTAATGATAAGTTAAAAAAAAAAACCTTTTCAAAAAACATTACCAAAAATTAAAGCTAAATGTATGTCCATGTGTATAAAAAAATAATTATAAGATTATTGAAGTAATATAAAAAAGAAAAAAACAGTAAATGAGCATATGGCCTCTTAATGGAAGTATATCAATAGATTTTTTTCTACGAGAACTGTTTGTTGTTCAGTCGATCAACCTCTCTTTTTCAAAGAGAGTAGCAGGGATAGAAGGATAAGGCTAGAGCAGAACTAGTCGTTAACTAATCACTCTCGCTACACCCAGTTTTTGAAGAATCGGAAATGTGGTAAAGAACTTTTAGACATCACAAACACCTTTCAAACAGGATTCGATAAATTGATAGAAAAATGCTGTTCGAACTAGGACTCAAACCCATGAGATACACCACGGAAGCCAATAACGTTAACCGCTGCGACATAGAACCCGACAAAGTTTTGTTTAAATGAGTAAATTGTCTAAGTAATCTTTAAGCTACTGTTTTATAATAATTCATTGCTAATACATTGTGAACCGTTTTTAATGCTCCGTAAATACAAATACAGCAGTTTTTCTTTCTAAACTTAATTCTTTATTTATTATCCTTATTTTTTATTTTTATGATAATTTTTGTCAACTAATAAGATTTTGGTTTTATTTTAAATTTAATCGGTTGAGTAAAATAACTTTAAAACTGTATTAAATATAAAATTCCACAAATTAAATTCTTCCAAATAAAAGACAGTAAAAGCGTTTATTTTTTATTGAATCTTGTGAATTAATGATGAAGGTAACATTACGAAAAAAGCTATGTGCTTTCACTAAAACGTTTTTTTTTAAAGTATTTACGTCCTTCCTTTTATTGAAACTTTAACTGATAAGAACAGCTGTGCATATTTCTACGTATCGAAATGAGTCTTCGTTGAAACATATTAATATTATTGATAGTAGGATTATGTTTAAAAAAATTCTACGAAATGTGGTAAACCAATTATGACTAAAAAACCATGACAGATTTCATTTAGTGTATTTGCGGCTATGCGGGAAGCATATGAAGATGTCAAGTTTTTCAAAAGACATGCTTCAAAAAGCTCGCAATGTTTCAAGTCCTTCCACTCTACATCTTTCCGGAAAAAAGATACTTAAGGGATTTTCCAAAATACCTTCGAAAAAGTTAAATGACTTTTATTTAAATGGGAATTCTGAAGCTTATAAAAATCTTTGAAGCGACGAGTTACGACTAAATGCTTACGTATTTGACAAAAATAGCCATGTATGTTTCAAAAACGTGAGATTAAATATTTTTTGGGGAAAAGTGTATTCCCAATTATAATGATTATGGCAATTTTCTTTTCTGCATGGCAATAAGCTGTAATGGAATCTTGGTTCACTTAATCTTTACGATTTTATTATATAGCTGTCAAAATTTTATACAATTGAAGACGTCACGACGATTTTAACAGGAGCAGCAAAAACATTGTGTTCTGTGCAGCGTTGTTCTGCCATAGGCATACACACCTACACCAAAACGTACACGATGAGGCGTACAATGTTACATACTCAACTCAATACAGCCCAAAATGTGGCGAACAGCGTTGTTCGGCCCCTGTCTTCCATCATACTGAAACTATCTTCAGTCTTAATATGAAATGTTTTTTTTATTTCATAAATAATAAGTGCTAAGAGCGAAATGATTTCACTACATTAACATTGATAAAAAACAACATTTTATTAGTTTATAATATCTTAGCACTTTTTAAATTTAACAAGCAATTTTTTTGGAAATTTTCCTGTAAATTGCAAATAGCAAAAACTACATAATATGCGTGAATTATTTGTCGGCTTGTCTCGGTACAGAAAGAACTACAAGGTTCTAGTTGCAGATTTTTTACGAAAAAAAAGTTGGAATGACGTAGTTTTTCATGTACCATTAATGATATTCATTGTTCCTTTTGTTTCACCAAAAATCTACACTTACCGTACGTCCTACGTGGGCAAAGTCGCGATTGGAACACGGTTTAAAGCGAAATAAAGCAATCAAAGTATCAAATAAACTGATTTTTGTCACGTATGACACTATAGCGGCGGAGACCATTTGATATTTTCGTTTTGCACTGAGTCGCTTTGCAATCGCTATGATTTCGTCCTCGTACAAAATGGTTAGAACCTTGTGGTTTTCGCGATATACTGTTATTGTGATGACAATATTACATTTTTCTTTATTTGTAACATAATATTATTTTACAACATTTAAAATCATTTGAGAGTTTTTTTTACAAGAAATATTTTTTCTGTATTTCTGTTATACGAGATTTGCGCTCTACTGTCAGGTAAATCTTTTTTTAAGACAGACAATCACTGCTCACAAGCTTAATAATACACTAATTTCCTTATCAAGTCGTACATATAATGCCATTAATACGATTCCTCCAATGCTCTAATTAAGAAATGATGTTTATGATAAACAGAGCAACATATTATATAGATTACAATAAAAAACCGTCAAGTGAAAAATAATTAAAACTGTAACTTACATATTACTCTAATTAAATTGTTTAACAGGTGAAAAACGAAAGTATATGATTGAAGAGGTTGCAAAATAGTACTTGAATGCAAGTCGTTTCAAAAACGTTAAGTAATTAGTATTACTGTATTACCTTAAAGCAATGCAGTTTATAAACGGATGTGAAAAAAATATAAAAGCTTCTCCACAAAAAAAATACCGGAAACTATAAAGTAGGTTTCCCACACCGACACATTAATCTTCTATAGTGGACACGATTAAGTCCCAAACGACAATATTTCCGAATCGATATACCTCAAGATCAATTTCGTCTTTTCGTACCAGCTGCAAGCTTATTTCAGAGGCGTACAGCTTAAATCAGCTTCTAATGATGCGAAAATACCAAAGAAATAAATGTTTTTAGAATTTATCAAATAACCTATTAATCGAGCTAAAGTGGACTTTTTTTTACATCGACAATGTATAAATATAGATGAATAAATTTTTCACAGCATAATGTGTTTCAGAATATTTCTTTGTTGCCCGAATATAACGCGATTGTGTTCGATTTTAAGTGAAAAAATACTTTTTACGTTGCATAGAAATGTACGTACCGTATTTCTTACAAAACTTAGTATCGTATTATATTTGAAACAATACTATAAAGTGCCTTGTTTAAGTTTCAATGTTTTTCTCAAATATTTTTCGCAAAAAATGCAAAGTAAGTAACATGTGTACATAAATAAAGAAAATATCGAACACGCTTAAATGAACGGATCAACTTTCATTCAAATAAATAAAAAATATCTAATATTTGCTTTAAAGTAACAGTCACTAGAAATGCTGAGAAATAGTTCTTTATCTCGTATTTAAAAATTCTCTTTTAAACCTGCTCCGAACTAACAGGTCATATAGCATTAAATTATAATGAAAAAAAAATGATTTTTAAATGCTTAAAGTATTCAATAGTTTTTTCGTATTTCGGTAATGATATATAAGGACGTTACGTGATGGATTAAAAGACTCATTTTTATTTTAGATGGAACAAAAATGTTGAAGGTTCTCTTCGTATATATTAATACTTCGGTTGTTTCACAAAAAATACATATTAGGATGTGTAATTAACTAAAGTTTTGGGTAAGTGCGTGTTAAGGCTCATACAAACCCGATTTTTTACAAAGACCGGTTTTTGAATTACATAATTTATTAAAACTTGGCTTAACATGGTTTTCGAAGCATTGCAAAAAATAATCATTCGATAAAATAGTGAGTAAAAGTATCTCGTTTATTTATTATTATACACTATTAGTGTTTTTTTTTTAATTTGGTGTTCCTATTCAGCGGTGGATTATTCAGACTGTTAAGTATTATCCGTATTATAGGTAGAAGTATATTTCAAAATGCACAACAGAAGTATTTTTAAGACTAACCTAGATATAATATTTTCAACAAAATCATGTATGTGTACGAACTATGGAACCGGGATCCCGAAATTGCGGAATTGTGACAGTACTAATCCCGGGATTTTGGGATTGAGATAATTACAGAAACTTGAGCGAGGTATAAAAAACTCCTGGGTTTTTCAATTTGCAATATAACATGGAATTTTTTGAAAAATTCCAGGATTTCAAAATCACCGAGCAAAAATAATTTTCTTCTTCGAAGCCGATCCTGATCTTGATAGATAAAAGTGGAGACACGTACAAAAGAATATTGTGTTTTTCTTAAAATAGAAAACTTTTCCTACATTAGAGGCCCCAATTTTTTGTAAAGCTCGTTAGCTCTTTAGAAAAAAACCTTCGAGTATTTACAATTGTGCTAACACACTACGCAAGGTTTCACTGGTATAGTTATACAAAAATACAATATAAATTTGACAACAACAAATACTTTAATAGTGGGTTACCCGAAGCATCGTTTTTTTAGGCATAGGTGCCTAAAAAAACGATATGGTTCGTGAAGACATTAATCATTTTAGTCTGATATTCTAAGATATTTAATATGTTCTGTATTTAAGTAATTTTTTTATGACGTGTAATTGTGATCATGTAATGCACCACCAAAATTAAATCAGAACTAAGAGTTTTTTTAAATTCGACTTTGAGTATGTATTTTTGAGTTTTGATTAATTTTCTGGCGAGCCACTGAAAAGCTTGATGATGTATGGTCACTGCGTGAGACACTCCACTGCGGGACTATGTGGTCGTAGCAGCCGGCTGATAAATTACTAGAAAAAAAAACAACACAAAAAGGTCACCAATGCAGCAAAAAAAAAAACACACTTCCGAATATACTTTCCATAGAATAGTTGGAAATAGGGCATTCACTGCTTCAAACAGTGATTGACTATGATACTGTAAAATAAAAGAATAATGATATTTTTATTAGTGTTTTATTTTATTTAAACTTGAAATTTTCTATGATATATCATAAAAACTTTATGTCTCTTTACATTTAAAACGATTGCTTGCCTAATTAGACTTTCACGTCCAGAGTCACAAAAAGGAAGTATTGGTACTTTTAAGGAGTAAGTTATGTACTAAAAAAAATTATGTCACTCTTTTGAATTCTTTTTCAAAGACGACATTAGAATTATTCAGAAGTAAAGGAATGCTTAGTTGGCTAATCATCTTATACTGTGATAATTATAAAGGATTCAATAATGCCATTTTATTTTGAAAATGTATGTACATATTATACGTTAGAATAAAAGTGTTTTCTTTAAAGATTAAGCGTACTTAACTCTTATGACTGACATGTGTTTCAATTATTTGGAACATCGTATATTAATGATGTACATTTATAGTTCAGTACTATGTTTACACTGATTTCAATAAGTGAGTTGTCTAGTTAGTTAAAAATCGATATAACCACATTTTGTTTAAATCGAGAAAAAGTTTGTGCGTGTTCTAAAAATGTTTAAAATCTGGTTAATTCTGGAATCTAGTATGTACAGATTTTTTTGCTTACATTTATTTGATTAAATGGTTTATCGGTTAAAAACGCTGTTTTGATTTAAATATAGAATATAACCGACAAAAAATACTTATCTTAAAACAAAAGGTTTTTGCTTGAAATATAAAAATGTTTTCAACAAATATTGAGATGTGTAAATATTGATTTTTGTAACTAGAAACTTTGACTCAGGTAATGAACGATTTCACACAATAAAGCAATGAAAGTAAAAAGATGATGTTAATAAAAACAAACAATAAAAAATAATATTTTCATCTGGAATTTTATTGGTACACTAAAGCTCATTGATTTTCAAGAATTATTCAAGGTAATCATGTGGATTTTTGTTTTATCTCAGCAATTGCAAAATTTACAAATTCGTTTTCTCAAAAAAAAAAATCTTTTTATTGTTGTTTATTTTTTTTTATTAGAAACGGCGTGAATTTCTTAGTCCAGGCTTAGTCTATTAAATATTTATATCGAATATTTACCATACTGATAACGTTAAACATCTTTTCGTTATATACATATTATACATATATAATAAGCTGTGTAGTATTAAATACACAACATAATGGTAGTGTATTTATAGAATGTTTCCTTATTGATTATGAATTAATCAAACATAACTAAGCTTAAACTTATGTTATGTAAACTATTCCCACCTAAAGGTTTCATTGATTGAATGGATGAGTTGATTGTAACTATTATTTATATAAACACAATTATTATCATATTATATACCAGCAATGTAAATATAATATCATGTTGTGTCAAAAAACTATTTCCTGAAAACTGAAGTGCTTTCTTTAATAATTTTAAAATAAAAAAATAAAACCGGTTTCGTTCATCGCGAGTATTATCAACTGATCTTCTACAGAGCTGTTTATATAATGTTAAGTGTAAAAATAATAACAAGATGTGACAAGAGTACCTAAAATATGTGTAAAAGTTTTTTTCACTGATAATTATCACAATTAACAAATAAAGAGTCAATAAAATATATTTCGAAATATTAAAAATTATTTGATTGCGAATTGGTGTATTTATTTGTAAAAAATCCTAAGCATTTGAATTATAATTATTCTGTGTCATTCATTCATTCTTTATAAACCCTTTTCACTCTCGTCTTTTCTATATATTATATAAGCACAAATTTCAACTGACAACCGTCTGATAGTTTAATATAAGCCTTTGAGAGGTAAAGTGAGCCAACTAGTAAAATGGTAAAACTTATTTCTTATACTTTCAAGTACAATCACGTCATTACTTGGTGTTTTGGTGGATTTCATATTTTTATTTTACGAATATAACACTTTAAGGTGTTCACTGTCAATACTTAGTGGAATGGCATTATAATAAAAATAATAAAACATTTTTAGTACTTTTTCCACATAAAATTTATTGGATCAGGACCGGTGTCAGTTGAAAATGCTCACCATGAGCGAAACTGGTCCTGATCCAATAAATTTTATGTGGAAAAAATAATATTTTTTTAAAATTATTTTTATGAATATAACACGACTGAAATGTGTATTAATTAACCCTCCAGAGACGAGAGCTTTTTTTCGATAAAAAAATATTTGCTAAGCCATATTGAAGTCACGGATAACTTTTATTCCTATCCAAAATTTAATAAAAAAAAAACACATAGTCGTTGTATAGAAACCCCGCATGACTATATGGCCATGCTTATTCTTTTAATACCGTGTAATATTATGTACGGACAGTTGTAAGGACAAAAGTAACCGTATGGGCTCGCAAACATTCGGGGTTGAAATATAGCTAAACGTGAATTTTTTTTAAATATTTACAATTCGACCTCTTTAGACCAACATAATTTCAATACAAATATATTAACAAAAGAACTGTTAGTAATTTGATTTTTTGATAAAAAAATAACTAACAGTTTCAAAAAGTCCATTAAAAAAAACGGAAATTCAAAAAATCGCATGTGCTTTTGGTGGCCGTTTCTGTCTCCGCGGTTGATGACTTACTGAAGTCTGTACCCTTCTTGACCAAATATGAGTAAAAGAAACGATATTCAGGTAGAAAAGGGATGAATAGTGGGATCAATACACAGCGGTGTTTACTGTTACCATATGGTCACGCTCGTCCTTGGAGGGTTTTAACTGAGGTTAGTTCACTTTTACGATAATTTAAGACGTGTAAAATATTACAACGCATCTATTTTATTTTTTTAAATACCACTTGGATCAGTTCATTTCTAATATACCCATTTATGATGTGCACACACAAGGATCGCGGTGGCGCTTGTTGCAGTTTTGGCGTAAATCTAAAGAATTACGATCGTTCTTTTCAACATTTAAATGATTAAAATTTAGCATAATTAAAATATAACAATCACGAAAAACGAGAACTGATAATACTTGTATTCTTCGGTACAACTAACTTCGGTTTTTGCCATACGTGCTAATAACTCATTAGGTAAGAAAATACTGTCGTTACAGCAGGAAATATTATACGTAACACAGGATTATTATTTCACGTTATTTATTCAAACTCTTTGTAATGCACAGCTTTTGTACTCTATTTCTTCATTCGTTTATGTTCACAAAGAGATTTTTTTGCTACGCTAAATCGTCATTTAAGTTGTTTGTAAGTAACTTTCAACTGTAAAATATACAATAATTAAATCAGAATGAAATAATGATGCCAAGTGCTTTTACTACATACGAAAAATCTTTAGATTAACTATGTATGCATACTATTTCATTAAAAAAACATTTGCTTTGTATTTTATTAAAATAGTTATTTTATTAAATATATATTAGATTTCTAAAAAGAAGATAAAAACAATAATAAATTACTTATTGTTTAAAGGAGAGAAATAAAATTTAGCACGTTTTATTTTTGCTTATAACAATTTACTGATTCCCAAAAAAGTTTTTATTAACTTCTGAGAAATTTAAGTAATATTATGATTATTTAAATGAAATAATAATAAATACATTTTTAATATGCTAATGGCTATTTTTTTATTGTAGCATACATGTTTGCAGAAACCGCTGATGTAACTGAGTAACGATATTTATCTTTAACATTTAATATAAGTATCAGGTGTATAGAAAACAAGTTGTTGTTTGTTTTAGGAAAAAATCACCAACTGATGTTTCTTAGGTATATGATAATTTACATCAGTGATTAATCATAATGATTATAAAAACTTTACCAGAGGACGATTAAAAATTATTTCAATTACGGCTACGGCTTAAATATATAATATTTTTGTTCATATAAAAACTGTTATTATACGCGTACATATTGCATTACCACCAATGGAAGAAAATTACGGTTGATAATAATTAATATAATATTAAATATATGAAATTAATTATTTAATTTAAATAAACTGCAATAAACATTGAGAAATTAATCAACACAAATAGTTTGTGTTTGGAATGGTAATCTTTAATATAATTTGCATTTTTGTCCACATTTTTTGCTCCAATATACTTATGTAGAGTGTATAAAACCCTTATAGACCATTATTATTCAAAGAGTTTATGTTTTGAATTGTTAAAATCAATAGGTTTGTATTTTTCTGGATCCGTAATTTGTCTATTTTACAAACGCTTAAATAAATGTTTTCGTGATGAAAAACAAACAATTAATATTCCATTTGTCACTTTTATTAAATTACGCGAAATTTAAATTTGTCGATAATGACAGAAATATTATATGAATGCTAAATTGTGATTGCTCTGTGAAATATATTAACGAGTATGACGTACAAAGTTTATAATAAATGAATTATTTATACCTAAATACTGTTTCTATTTGATTGATGAGAAAATTATGCAATTGTTTTCATATAACTGTGCTTTACCATAACTCAATATCTTAAATCGATTATCCTTATTCGTAATTCAACCAAATAACTGTAGTTAAATTATAACAGGTTATCCATAGCCAGTCTTGGATTGACTACAGCCCTTCACGTATTTTTCCAAGGTCCGTGAGCTTTAACTGTATTTTTCTAATTTATTTCCCTAATGAATTCGGGTTTTGTTTTGTTGACTATTGGTCTTTTTATAACTGTTGAATATTTATAATGGCAATAGAAAAGTATGTTGATGACAGTCCATTGCTGATAATACATCTTAATGCGGATCATGGATCAAAAGCTTTGCCCAAGTTTAATGCAAGAAAACCTTCTTTTGATTTTACTATTAAAAATTTAGCAACTTTTCTACGAATTGATAATTTTTGGTCTGGCAAACCGTGATTTGTAGTATTTTTTGCTTTTTTCGTTCATTTCTATGAATCAATTTATTTTAATAACGATATGTAAGAGAATATTTATTTCAAAGAATATAATAAATTATCGATACAAAAATATATAGTCACGATGTGATACAGTTTTATTTATGATCATTTTTCTAAGTAAAAAAAAATCGTTTTGTTTTATAAGCTGTCAAAAGAAATAATATTTACAAAAAAACACTGAAATATTTCTCAGAAATTGTTTAAAGTTGTAAAGCAGAAATAAAAATAGAAACCGTAACAGTGTTCTACATCTATGTAAGAAAATTCAAACACACAATTGTTACAATCGTCAAAGTATTCATATATATTTTGGGACATTTTAGTACTACAAAAAAAGCATGGAAGTCACTATTGATTCAAAATCTTATTAAACATTTAACAAATCAATTTCGCTAATGTCAAATATAGTTTTTAGCAGCTCTGTCCAAACGGTTAGAGCTGTAATCCAGTGATCAGATGAGTCAGGTTTCAAGTTTTAGTAAGGTCAACGTCAATTTTGAAATTCACTATCAAATATTTGAGATCTTGACGATGAGTGAGTGCTGGTGATGACTTTTCTCCTCGAGTTTATTTTTTCTCGTGTTATTATTAGACACCTTGGGTGTTCTGAGATGTTTTTTTATTAACAATATATAAATAATTGTAGCTTAAATTGATTTATTCGTATACAATGCCTTAAATTATTCGACTGGTAATTTTTTGATAAACATTTTACGCTTTTGCATAGTATAAAGTATTTTTTAGCTAGGTTTATTTGTTAAGAATTGAATTGGAAATCTTCAAATTTTATCTCCAATATGATTGCGTGAAATTCTTGTATTTCTTGGCATTGATTTTGTATAAAAATATAAAAAGAGTCGCCCTGCATTAAAATTCATACGTACGAATAGTACGTAAGTCAAACTCTTGCTTACCTAACTATAATATCCTGTGGTTTTATCTTTTTATACCATACCTTTATTTTGAAAAAGGTTGTAGAGAGATGCTAAAAACTAGTACTAACCTACCCTGATAAGTAACTATTTTTTGTCTGTTTTCTAATTTTTTTAAATAGTTTTGTTCAACCCGTGGTTGCGTGGACAACGACTTTGACTTTAATCGCAAAGTTCATTCTTTAGAATCCCAGTACTAACAATATATCTATAGATTTGTGTTCTTCAACATCGATTTTTGTGATGTTTACAATTTTCTTTTTGTCATCCGATCTAAAAAATAAAGCATATAGCTACTCTTATATTTCTTAAAAAAATGAGTAACAATGAGTTCAAATGATTTAAATCAAAAGCGGACAAAAAGTAACGATTTGTTATCAATAATTTATTAGTAATATACATACAATTAAACTACGTATGCGATATTTTTTATTGTAAAAAATATGCATTTTTTTCAGTTTATTGAATTATTTAAAATTATGATTTTATTGATACAATATGAAAGCAGTTTTTATTCAATATTTACGGCTTTCAAAAAGGTAAGTTAAGTGACTGAATTTAAGTTAAATTTGATTTCATTGAAGAAAATTCGAATACAGTAATAAAATCTCAACAAGATGGAATAAAAAGATGTTATACTTCATTTCTAATAGGATGTAAAAGTTGTGTATTTATGCCAATTTATGATAGTACGAAAGTAATACATGAAATTATCACCAGAGGAGCAAGTTTAATCATTATTATTTCAATATCATCCGAGAAAATATTGATTGAATGGCCACTAGAATAAATGGGAAAAGCTGTGTGAGATCAAAGCCTTACAGTCATTCAACACTAGCCTTCATAAATAATTCAGTTAAGCTTTTGCCCGCACACGAAGTGTAGAGGTACTTGTACAGACGATAAATTCAATGAGAATGCTTCGATAAAAACTATGGATTTTTTATACGACTACGTTGTTTATGAATTCAATGAATGTACAAAAATTTCTCTTGTACAGCATTCGGTATCTTATATGCGAAGAGTTGTTTACTGAAGTAGACAGTTTTGAAAAATAAATCGCTTTAGGGCAAAAAGTATACCTAAATTTTATTTGTATTTTTCAGATTCTTAAAAAATGTTTATTTGTAGCATATAATGAAAGTTAATCGCCATTTTTGAAAAATTTTAACTAAAAAATGAAAATTTGCCAGAGACGTGTCTAACTCAATTCATTTAATTTTTTTAAGGATTTGCCGGTAACTTTGTAAAAGTTCATTTTTAATATAACATTTATTATGATAACTTTGTTACTCCATTTGTCGTAACAAATCGTGACACTCTAATAAGACTTAAATTCATCATCTTATTGACAATGGATTTTGTATCCACGTACACTTTAAAAAATCAAGATTTACTGATCTCTAACTCTTCCTTTAAGATAAGAAAATTTATTTATTTGTTTGTCAGACGTATGGCAAAGTGGTCACACGGATTTTAGTTCTAGTACAATTAAAATTATTTTCAAATCAATTTATTGATGTTTGTGATGTAAAAAAAAAGTTTCCTTCCACTTTTCTAATCCTTCAATAACGAGACTTTTTTTGCGCCTCTCTTAACAATAGACAGCGCTAAGGTATCCGATCCCGGGATCCCGAACGATTTTTCGAATCTGTAATCCCGGGATTTTCTTAGTTCTAATCTAGAATTCACTATAAAAAGTGAAAAAACCGTTTAGTCCACTAAAAAAAATATTGCATTGGAGTCATTGGTAGTCGTAACTTTTTTAAAGGATGGAGATATACCAAAATAAAAGGTTTTTGAGTTTGAAATTGTTTTAGAATCTCCTAATTTTTGACATTTTTCCAGTAGTCAATCCCGGGATCCCACAAGCCCACATCCCGAAATTCTTCGAGAATCTCAATCAGTTGTGGTGTTTGATCAATCCCGGAGTCCTAGATCGAAAAATTGTGAATCCTAAAACCCCGGGATCACAACAATGGTCCAGGGTTGGATGCTCTTTCTACCTTGAAAATAGCTAGGTTAGAAAAATATTTTTGTGATGTCTATATATTTTGCTTATATTTTATGAATGCATATTGTTCTTAGAAATCTTTGATCAAAAAACGGTTTTATACTTTATATCTGAATTCTTTAGAAATATAAAAACAATTGAAGTCTTTATCATGGAGAGGATAAACCAGATAATTCAAATGAGATAGTGTTTATTTTTAAAGGGTTATTTGTCTTGTCTTACAAACCCATTAAGACGTTTTATTTTATTTTTCACTTGACTATGTTTTGCGGAAGTAATTCGACACCTATCCCTTTTACAGAGAAATGTATAAAGTTCTTTGCCAAATACTTAAGTTTGTTTATTGTCAGCGATTATCAACAATGAAGACGATAATTTTTAACTAGCTACGAATAGACTTTATAAAGAAGCATATAATAATTTTACAAGATATTTTAACAAAATATTAAGTAATATTGAAGACTATACAGTCATTATGACATTTATTATAATTCGAGTCATAATGGATATAAAGTATTTCTTATATCGATGTGTACACTAGCTTCCCAAGGACTGTGTCACAGGTAAATGCTATAACAACATTATATTGAATGTCTTTTAAAACCGACGCATTCTGAGCGTACTACTGATAAAAAGATAGTTAATACATAGTTTTTTTTCTAAATAATGAACTCTTTTAAAGCTTACCCGTATGTACAGAAGACGTTGTAGAAGAAGTTTGTTGTAAATAAATTAAATCTAACATTAATAACTCTTGTAATGAGTCGTATGACAATGATTAACAAATTATACGTAAACAAATAATATCAACGTTTATTAAACTTTTTCAACTCTTGATATTTTTAATTTTTATATATAATATTGAAATCAATTTCTGTGTTTTTAAGTGTTTTTATTATCACATATCAAAAAGTTAAATTTAATAACAAGTGTCGCGATGAAATGCTGATGCGAATTAGACTATTTTCTGAATAATGAATTGCCACATTGAAATTTTTGCAAAAATATTCCGTTGAAAATATTACTTTTTTATTGCTGGGGTAATGCTTTTTTTTCAGAAAAAAGTAAAAGAAAAACGTTGGTCAATCATTTACACGTTATTAAATAATATTAAACATAAAAGTAACAAATTCATGGTCAAATTTTCCCCCAAAACATACAAACAAAAAAGGGGTAGATACACGTGTTAATCGAGATCGATAAAATAAATTAATTTAGTTGAATATTTACCTGGTAAAGTGTTTGCTTTGAAAACCCAAATAAAATCTATTACTGTTCCACAAAAATACCAATGACAGCGAAAATAAACAGGACAGAGATGATGGCTAAATGTTTACCCAAATAAATGATGGTTGGGAATATATGCTATAAAATAAAAGATACCCTTTTATCCTCCGCTTTGTTTATTTTCTTTGTTCTATTCAACCTTTCTCGCTTGAGGCGTATGAATGAAAAATATTTTGACGCCTATGATTTGAATTTTCTTTGTCGATTATTCCACAAAAAATCCCTTCAGAAAGGACATTGAGATCATCCAATGTCGTAGTTCAACAAAAATACAACCCTTTTTATTGTAATGTATAAGTTTATATTCATTTCGATTGCAAACTATTCATTTGAATTATTTTCAAAATTGCAAAATGTCAATTTTTCAGGAGTTAGAGTCAAGAGTCATGGAGTCGTACGTTTTTTACGACTCCAACCCATTTTTAAAAAAATTATCTTCGGGAGTCTTTTCGAGAGTTAAAATTCTAATATTTTTGCAGAACGCTTTGATTTGAAGAAGACTTGAAAGTGGGTCGATTTTTTGGGGCCCTAAAAGCTCGAAATATACCCTTTTGGTGGAAAAGATTAAGAAGAAATTTTTGAGGCTTCTATATATGAGGATGTATAAATATTACCCGTAGCTTTATTCAACTAACTTTCTCTTAATGCATGCTAAACTTTAATAGTTTGAACGTTCGAAGAGAAATGTATCTGGCCATATATTTCTTTATGATTATACGGGGCCAAAATGACAACTTCACCTTTCTTGAGAATGTGAATCTAAATGTTCCTGATTATTTTTTGAGACATCGTGGACATTAATGATTTGTTTTCCCAAGGCGTATAACCAGCCTGCCAATGGGGATGCTACTAGGGAGAGCTTTAACGGTGTTCATATTTTATTATAAACACTTTAATATTTAATGCCGAAAAAGTAGGCTTTCATAGTAAAAAAGAATCATGTTAATATACTTGTAATGGTTACATTTGCTGTATTCGTTAAATTAAGGTATATATTTTGTTAATTGAACATTAACTATGCTTGTAGCTTGTAAAGCACATCATAATTAAATATCATTGACATTTATGCGCGTTGCTTTTATAATGACTTCATGAGCTTTTAAACGATGAAATTTTTGCTTTATGGGTGACCTTTTCAAGCTTGAATACTATTGCTTAGAAGTAAAATGATATTGATAAAAGTTTGTTTATGATAAAGTGTCAATAAAAATGTTAAATTTTAAAATAAATAAATAAACACGACTTTTGTAAGTCGTCAATCAGAAATCATCCAGTTATTTGGATTTTAAACTGACTTAACTATATACAGTTAAATTAAGACATAATAAAAGTTCTTTATACAGTTAAATTGGTTACGACTATCCATATATTTTTATGTATTGTGCAATAGCTTTACTTTCCAAATTATTAAAAAAAAAAATTGCTCCCAATGTGCAGCATATGGCCTCTTATGATAAGTATTTCAACAGAAGTTTTCTATGAAAACTATTATTTACTCAGTCGCTCAACCTCCCATTTTCAGAGAGAGTTGTGATATAGAAAGATAAGGCTAAGAAAGGAATAGTGGTAAAGTTATCGCTCTCTTACGCCCAGTTATTGAACGATTGGAAAGGTGGAACGGAATTTTTAGACATCACAAACACCAATAGCTTTGAACAGAAATTGATAAACCGATCGAAAAAATGATGTTCGTACCGGGACTCTAGCTCGTGTGATCCAGCACGGAAGCCAACAGCGCTAACCGCTGCGCCATATACCCGATATGAATATTGACTGTTAATAATATCAAATCAATTGTTAAATTGATTCGAATAGATTTAATTTTTTTATTTATTGTTATTTTTTTATTATACTCAATAAAACCTATTTACTTTACGTCACTTCAAGTTCATACATGCACTTTAATGTACGAAGAAGCCGACAGCTAAAACCTGGGTAGTAAGTGTCAAAACACATAAAAATGTCCACAATTTTGACACATAAAAACTATTCAAATTCTGAATGTTTTTTTTAATTAACGCGGGTGGTACAAAAAAGCGACTGGCCGGGCTGTTCCACAAATAATCATTTACATATTTTTGATTTTATAATAAAAATATCAATTTTTAGTTCAATCATATTATGAATTATTATTATATCTAAAATTATTCTACTCAAGTTAAGACACAAATTAAGACAAAAGCAATATATTACTTAATATATTTCAAAGAATAGAATTAATTTACTTAATAAGAATATAATTGCTATCTGACGCGTGACTGTTTAGTCTAGAACTAAAATAAATACTCAATTTTAATGGTGGTACAGACATTTAAGGTAATTTGATAGAGCTTACGAGATGTCAAGTAAGCACAAAATCTTGTACGCAAAACCTAATTATACTGTCAAGATAACTTGTGTTTATTTCTTGAAACTATTTATCAAACATTTAAACTTTACCGCAAATTCAATTATTAATTTAAAATCAGTAAACGTAATTTTCAACAAACGATTTCAATAATTAATGAACGCAGAGAGAAAAATTTGGATTATAAATACTTTTCTAGGGTGGTAAATAATTATATAATAGTATCAGTGATATTATTGAACAAAATAAATCGTAGCTGTATTTTTTAATTGGGGATTATTGAAGTAAATATTATTTTTTTCATTGAAATGAATGACATTGGAATGTGTAAAACTCAGTGTCTGTTCAAATAAAGGATGTTTTTTAGGGATAATGAACTTTAACATAAAACACACAAAAAAGTCATAATAGCCATGGTAATGACTTGATAATTAAGATAAGTTTAGGTCATGAGTGTTAAAGTATGATTTCGGTTATATGGACGTCACGGCTTGCTCGAAGAAAGCGCAATCTGGATGTTCAATTTTCGACCAGTTTTTGGAGCAGCTGTGGCCATATGTCAGCAATAACAAGGCGAATGTTGGCTTTCAAGCAGACATAATTCTCCTCCGGTTTATCAGCGTAATTTACCGAATTTACATATTTCTACAGATAATACTCCAAAACTGTTGAACCACACGATCTTGAAAGTCAATTAACAGGTCCATTACGCAAAATTATGCTCTCAACCAATGTTTCCTTCAATAAATTAATTGTGGCGCTTGCTGTGTGACATGTTGCACAGTTTAATTGAAACTAAAGGTCTTTCTATTAATTTCATTCTGTCGGACAACAAAAATGTAATTAATAATGAATATTAAACGCTTTTCATTGACTGTAGAGTTCTGGCTAGCATAATTTTTAGAGAAATATAGAAGAAGCGCACCAAACAGTAACTTTTTGTAGATATAACGGCGTCTCAATGATGACTTGTAGCTTTTCTTTACTTTAAGAATAGCAATTTTGTTTATTGACTTACCTTATTAACCAAAAAAAAAATGGTGAAATGGCTAACCAAACTGAGCACATATCAGCTGTCAGTTGTCAAATTAGCTGTCACGGAAAAAAGTGTAGCTTATTTGAAAAACCAACCTCTCAAAATATACCTCACAAAACAAAAGGCATCATCAACTATCATCTAATGTTATCACTTTAAAATACATAGATTTTAGATTATTTAAAAAATAATGTCATGAAATATCTGAATAGTCGTGGTAAAATTTACTTTATAAAAAGTTGTGACAAACTACTGTGTTCACTCAGTGAATGTTATTTTAGTATTAAAATGAAACAATATCAAAATATTTTAGTTCCATAAGTATTATTTTATAAATGGTTGATGGCTATTTTGGCTGATGCCTTCATCTTATTTTTGATGAAGGCATAAATCGAGAAAAAACTATGAACAGTATATAAAATAATATTTTGAGAGCTTAAACACTTAATTATTTTTTCATCTTATTACAATGAAGTTGTACTAATTGTTTGCCAATTAAATCATTATAATATTATTATTAAAATAAATTGACTAATGAAAATCCTTACAACAAAAATAATTTTAATTTACCTTAAGTATTCGATTAAAATAAAAATGCTTATTTGGTATAAATACATTTAAAAGTATTAGCAAACACATAATGGCTTATAATAATCAAGATACGTATTCTGTGATTTTGAAATTCAATGTTGGCTGCGTGATAAAAATGTATCTTTTAAATAACTCTACATTAGACGTTTACAAAGTAGTCACGAGTTTGAGCGGTTACTGAAACGAAAAATAAATTGCACCTCCCTGAATGCAAGTGCTTTATTTGCATACAAGTGCGATGTCGAACTAATTTATTACACTTTTGGACAGCATTATTCTGGAGCATTCATTGCTGGAAATAAATGAGATTTTGTTTGTGGAACAGCTTTGAATTACTGCGTTATATTTTTTGAGAATATTTTAATTTTCATTTTTTTGTAAATAATCAAAAGTAATTAAAGGTAGAACTTATGATATAATAACCTATATCAAAATTGCAGGTTTCCATCAATCAACTTTTAATTAAACAAAATACAGCATGGACTATTTTCCGCTACTTAGACATGCTAGACCGGTATAACTCGCCACGAGAATTTGCAACTGATAAGAATGTATATATTACAACAATGTAATGCCTTTTCACTTTTGTTAGGTTTCGTCGATAAACAATTAAAAAGGAAATTTGTATTTGTTCAAATTGCATAATTGTAATCTGTATGTCTTCTTTTTTTTAAGATTTACTACTAACAGTAGTAACGCAACGATAAACAATTTGATAGAATTATTTGTATATCAATTATGCAAAAAGATTTTATTTGATTTATAGAATTACCAAAATAAGTGTATATTTTGTAAACGTTTTTTTTGGTATCATAGCTTATAAGCTACACATGATACATTGAAAATTATTTAAATCATTACAGGTAAACTCAAAAAGACATTAGAAACTCTCATGGTAATAAATTCGATATTTAAAGCCGTTGAAAAGATTTCGTTGAATAGAATGCGAGTCACCAAACATTCTCTTTTATATAAAGAAGAAGTGTGAAGGTTAGAGATGAAGAAAAAAAAAGTTTTAAATTCTATCATGACCTATCGCAGATGAGGTGTGTCTATAAATTAGTAAAACAATTAAATAATACGCTTTCATATTTTTAAAATATTTAGTGGTAACTTCATAGAAGCTTATTTTTAATAAAAATAATATTGTATTACGGTTATTATACTTGTTGTGTTACAAATTATGGTCCGCATATTTATACTATAAATTAAAAAGTAAAGTATTTTGAAGAATAAGATTAAAAATAATCTTTTATTTTATATAAGACTGTAGAAGACAATGTGATTGTTATTATTTGCAACATAACGTTGTGATATTGTTTTGATAACTTAATTACAAAGTGACCCTTAATAGCCACCTGATCTAAGCTATTTCACTACCTTTCCTTTATCCATAAATGTCAGATCAATTAAGATGTTTTGCGAAAAGGTCTAGTTGGGTAAAGCTAATTTTCAGTCTTTAACTTTCAATGAAATATGCTGAGATTTGTAAACTGCTTTGTCAGTCTTTTGTAAAAGCATTTTTTTTTCAATTTACAATATTTAGAAATCTGTGGTAAAATTTGATACGACATTTGTTACGCAACCTGCTGAATAAAGAAGTTATCAAATTTATTTAATATAAGTTAGTATAAAAGTTATAATACCGATTAATTAAAGAATTCACTGAAGCGTTACCAATTTCATAATAAAACTGTAGATACTATTTACTCGGGTACGAAACAAACAAATGATATTACATATTAATAACTGGCGTAAAATAATTTATTTTTGAGACCTCATATCTAAGTTATTTACTGATAACTTACAATCCGCTTTTTAGCAACAAAAATATGGGTTTTTTTATTAAATGGAACAGACAATTAAAAATATTTTTTTCAGAGCGGTATCTATCACCTCACATATGTAGACAAATTTCGATCGGAGTAATATTTGAGAGATACAATATTCAAGATGGTTAATAATAAAAGTTTGGAAAATAAACAGCTTAGAGTTATTGGAATATTATAAAATCATTAAAATAAGTGAAACACTAGTATATGACATTTTAAATAAGACAGGAGGATCACCGTTGCTAAATTTATTTCCCTTGGAATTTTTACTTCATGCAAGTGATGTATTTAAAATCAGTACTGTTAAGTGTTTGTACCTAACTACCACTCTGCGTTCAGTAAAAAAATCCAAGCCTCCATTTTGTAATTAATAAATTAAAATGTAAAAAAAGTTTTTATTTTGTTAGTAAATAACCTTACAAAAGTTTTTCTGAAGATTCTTCTCAAAAGGGCGCAACACGTCACTCACTTTATATCACAACCTGTAAAATAAAAATAATGTGAAATATAATGTACATTAAAAATAAATCCATTGAAAATGTCAGTGTGCTATTTTCTTTATAATAATTTATTAATCATAATGAGTAGTCACTGATGTCTGAAGACCTTGTTTATAAAGCTCTTTATTTATTATACGTAGGCATTTTTTTACATCAAATTATAACATTTGTTATTTATTTGGCTGTGCTTTTAGATGTCACACGTGCTTTGCCTTTTTCTCGGGCTTAACTTGCCGTTAGATTTAATTTTTAATGTAGCTATTGATCATTTTTATTTTTACTTTACAAATGAAAATCTAAGAGAAAGATTTTTGTTTTAAAAATTTCAGGGAGTTTTAAGATATAAATTGTAAATAAATAATTAAAATCAATATTAATTATTACACTGCAATTAATAACATTTAATTTAAATAAAAAAAAACTATGAATCCATAAATTGCACATTATAAAGAACATGTTGAAAAAGGTTAAATCGTTGATAAATATTTTTAGAGAACCATTTTCCAAGTATTGCATTTCCAAAAAATCTTGACAATACTGTTTTACACGTAGAAAAGAATACACCAAAGCTGTTTATCTCGAATGTTTATTTACTCAAAGAACTTTTATGTTACGCTGTATTTACTTTGTTCCTTCTGTGTGTTGACAATCCAATAAAATATCAGCGAAAAGCTCTACAATTTTCTATCACAATCCATCTGCCAGCACAAATAAATATCTGTATACTTTTAATGTTTCTTTTTAAGCAATTTATTTGTTGCGAGTCAGTTTAAACCTACTTTAAAATAAAGTCACCGGCACACTTTGAATAACACAAACAAATATCTAAATATACATTTTAATATGATACGTATGGCGTATCATTTATTTTGTTATGTAATATTAGCATATATGTATTTTTATAATTCTTGTTTTTATAATATAATGTTGATTGTTAAATAAGATTATTGGTTTTATTAAAATGTCAAAAAACTGCAGGCTTAACTTAACTCCAATATTTCGTTTCATTGTTTCAATTGATTAAAAATATAATTTATAGACATTTTTAAGAATATCTAATAATCATTTCAAGGCACATTCATATGAGATTTAAAGTGATTATAATGCCTTCAACACTTAAAAAAGTTAATCACTCTCAGATTAAATATTGAAATTAAATTATGATAAACTATACTGAGTATGTATAATTGATGTCAAATAGCTTGTGATTTTAAATTACATATATGTATATTACTAGCTAAAAAGAAAAGATATTTTTAAAATAAATTGTTTTACTAGGTACGCAACAAAGTTGCTTCACTATCAATGGCAACCGGTGACAAAAATATTAGCGGGTGAAAAAAAAAAATCACTTATTTATGTAAAAAAATCTATCATCTGCTTCTTAAATTATAACAGCAACAACTACACGAACGATTAACTCTGACAGTGACATATTAAAATTCATTTCTCTACAGCTGCACGATCATTTTATCCGTCTTGAGTCAAATTTATATTATTTATGGTTTATTTCTGGTATTGACCCAGTTTGAATGAATCAGTTTGATATAAATAATAACATCACTTACACCCATCAAAGTTTTTTTATTCGAAAACCGACTGAAAAAATATTATATTCATAATATTGTCCATACGCAAAATCAGGAAAATACCCTAAAGCGGCTTAAAGCCGACTGGAGGAGCAGGCTAAAAATAAAATTTAAAAAAGTTTGTATAATGTTTTCACCAATGAAAAACTTTACTATTTGTATATTTTTTTCATATCGCTGTAACGAGTATGTTTTTATATTAGCAAAATTTCCTCAGGCATTTTGCTGGACATGCACGTTTTTTGCGTTCTATAAATAAATGTTTGTATTTAGTAATACATAAAAAACTGCATTCAAATAACTATTTAAGATCCAGTTCAAGCAGTTTTTTGCAAGTTTTATTAAGAACATTTGCTTAACATATTGCCACTACAAAAAATATAGTGTGTCAATCAATACAATTTTAATCGCTTTTGAGTCTTCTGACAAATATGAAAATTGTTTTGTAATTGTTATTCGTCTTTAGTTGCGGAATTCATGGATTGAAATTGCAGTAACAATACTCAATATATTTTATTAAATTTATTTATGAATATTGATTTCAACAAATGTAACAACGAAACAAAGATTAGCTAACAAATAGTTCTTTCAATGTCTGTTGTTCCCAGCTTTATTAAGTGCAAAAAAGACGGTTTAAGCGATAGTTTTTGTAGAAAACTTATTCAACGAAAAGCTCCATTAGGCTCAAAAACAAAGCATTAATTAAATGTCAATTTATATTTTCTCTTAAAATATGTCATCAAAATATTAATCACGATCAAACGATTTTATATATTAGGTCTGAAGATGACAACTGACATAAAATAATTTGCGCTTAGAGTAACATAAAAGTGATTAATATATTTTTAGAAAGAATGTAATATATTTATTTTATACTAAGTTTTATATTTTTTTAAGTAACTATTGATGTAGGAAAACACATGTTTTTTAATTATATTAAATAAATATTCTAGATAGACAAACATAAAAATTCGGCAACATTCAACAACAGAGATGATCTGCGAAACAGAATTTCTTCCGTGAAATTTTGATACCGAAAGTAAAATATCATTTAAACTTTCTCTCTGCTACGAAATTAAATTTTGTATCGGTTCATGATTATAAACTTCCGCGTTGAGCCGGCGGTGGCGCGACGTCACTTCCGTCCGCAAAAATGTCGGCGATGCATCAATCGAGTTTTCCGAAAAGTTTTTCAGCGTAACGTAATTAGTTTAGCTGATGATCAAAATATTTGCTCAGTTACCCTGGGTCGCCTGGGAAGCCAATCAGTGAGGGAAGTTGGCTTACATCTCATATTCAATATTAACTATTTATATAATTGAAACTCATTTTAATTGAAGGTATATTTTGGTTTATTTTTGAGTTTCTGAGCTATAAATTAAAATTACTAACGGAGACATGTGAATAATGTCCAATACTTAAATTCATATTCTTGATAATATCAATCAATCGTCAAAACGTATGCCAGCCACTTAATTATTGTTTTGAGAAAGGATAGTAGTAGAAAAACGGAACGGTAAAAAAATATTTTTTTGACAGATGTGGACTAAAGTTATAAGAAAGGTATACAAAAACCTAAAAGGCATATGTCAAACATACTCTGACATATTTGAATAATTAGTTCATGAATGTCCTAATAGAAAGATGACACAAATAACATCATAAACTCTTATACTGTAACGACGGTAATGCACTTTTTATAGTTGATTATATAATAATTAACTTCATAGAATTAATTCCATAGTAACAAGAAAAACTTGCCCCAGTTTTTAGTGCTTACTTGTCCTCGTCCCCCCCACTACTGCTTTCCCACCCGCTAATTTTATACGGCAGTACCCTATAGTGCAACAAGCTTGAAGCGCATCTATAGTGTTTTTTCTTTGACTGGGAGTGTCTTAGGAGTAACTGTCCAAGATTTGGTGACGTGTACTAAGATGAGCAGATAATCAATCCCACAAGATTAAAAAAGCTAGAATATGTGGAGGTCTACTCGCTATCCGTATGACGCATACAATTTATTAAGCACCCTGTAATTTGCCTTAGTTAACCACTAGTACTGTCATGACTATATCCTTCTATCACTACTTTGATACAGAGAGGTTGGGCGATTGAGTAACAGACAGTTTTCGTATAAGAAGTTAGGTCTAGAAAACTTCGTTAGGAGGTCGCATGCTCCACATTGAGAGCGGACATGGATAAAATAATAATAAAAAATGCCTTATCAGGAACCAAGTATTTAGTTCTAAAAGAATAATGTCAAATTCGTTGACAATGATTTATATATTTACAATAAAAAGCCTGGTTATATGTTGAGCATTAAATTTTCTTCGGACAAAACTGATCCTAAAATCAGGACGTAGCAAAATTGTTTATGACGTATCGTTTTCTATTTACATCCATCTATCCTAAAAGTGTCCAAAAATGGAAAGATTAGGGGACTGAATAACAACCAGTTTTTGCAATACAAAACAACAAGTATGTGTTGAGAAACTAAAATTACATAAGCATTACATGTCAGCAGAAATAGATTTTTTTAAGCAATAAATTCATATAATGAAATGAATACCTAAATCATATAAAAAAATATCAAAGAAATAGATATTTGTGTTTTTTAGAATAAAAAACCAGTGCAATAATGCCGTAACCACGTTGTTTTCACTCCTAGTAAAAGTGGCCAGCTTATGTTATATTGGGTATATTTATTTTTTCAACGCTGTAACGGGGTAGTTACTTTACCGCAAAATAATATCGATGTTATTGGTAGACACTTATACGAGAGTCTGCTCAAACAAGTTCAATGGGCCAGGAGGGGTGGCTGAGTGGGAAAGTTTTTTGATTTATTGAACGAAAAATAATTTACTTTCACTTTTATTTGCCGTTTTAGGCGTTCTCCAGGTAACAAGATAATAATGATGAATGGCCTTCCATTCTTTTTAATGTAGGTTCAGTTTTTCTAATGGCTTTATTGATTTATTGGGCTTTGTAAATTTTATTACCCACTATTTTGAAAGTTTAGTAAAAAACGCGCTCGTAATATACAAATTGTAATGATTTTACACAAAAAAGCTAATATTCTTCCTTTATACGATACGAATTTAACAAAGTGTTCTCACAAAAGAATATTTTTTTTTCAATTTGTGGAACAATATTATATAATATAAGCACACATTTATCAAAATATTGGTATGAAGTAAGTAATTACTTGTAAAACATGATCAAATTATTCAATCTCTCTCTATTCTTCAGCGTTTCAGTAATAAAATTATATTTTTTTATAAATCTATTTGAATCCATGCCATTCTATTCAATAAACAGTGTATGAAGGTAGCTTAACAGAAGTTTTTATACGAGAATTGACTACTGGTTATTCAATTGCTTAACCTGAAGACAGAGGATAGGGCTATAACAGGACCAGTGGTTAGCTAGTGGCTCTCACAACGCAACGTTATTTTAAGATTCCGAGAGTGGAAGTCAACTTTTAAACATCAAAAACATCCATGACTATGAATCTAAATCAATAAAATGACTTAAAAAGGCTGTTCGTATTCGAATTCGAATACCCGTGAGATCTATCATGGAAGCCAACTACGAAGTCCACTGCAAAATTTGAAGGAAAACACTTAATTTTATTTACAAATAGACATTTTAGTCTTGAATAATTAATAACATGTTTACCAATTAAAACATGAATTTATGCTTATATGAAATATAAGTTTGTTGTCTGACCAACACACATCATGTGTATACAACTGTCTTCCACAACACAATTACGATAAAGAAAAGAAACATTTTTTCTCTTCATGTTTTTGACTCGAAATAGCGAGATATATTAGCAAACTGCCAGTCATATATTTATATCCTTACATTCATATGTTTTTCTAAAAAGAGTTTAACGGCGGTATAACCAGTTCAATTTCTGCTAAAAATATTGTATGACTCGACAGTTCTACTATATAATTAATAACATGAAATTTATGCTAAAAAATCAGGTCATAAATATTATTGTTCTTCATTAATACTCAAAGGATATAAATAACGCATAGATATAATATTATTATACATTGGTATCTAAGTGGAACTATGTGAAAGCAATTTTAGTTGAAATCGATAGTTTCCCGTTATACGAGCGCTACAGTTCCCTGCGAATATTTAAGACGCGTTTCTAATTAATTATTAAAATTACACCAGCGAGAATATTCTACGACGTGGTTTCTCTTGCATATTATTTATTATTTTAAATTGAGGGTCCTCAAAGTTTATATAAAATATGTCAGAAAATAAGCAGAATTTTTATTAAAGATATTGAATTTCAATGACATATTTAATATATATATTTGTACTGATTCCTAGACTCAAAGATACAAGACCCGAGACAATTTGCGAGCCGAGTACTACAAGGTTCTATGTAGACAACTGCACCAAAAAAGATATGGGCATTTAAAATTGTTTCCAAGTTTCTTTTTAATTGTATATATCAATGATAGTACTGGCATGACATAACTATTAATAAAATATTGTTGAAAAAAGTCCTTCATAGTTAATTAGAAATACCTAAACTTCTATTAGAACATTGTCCATCTGAAATTCAAAAAAACCGTCAGTGCTACAAGGTTCTAACTGAAATTTGTATAAAAGCACAGATGATTCAAAAAACAGACTTACCCTTTTTATATTAAAATAAAAAGAATTCTATGGAAGATATCTAATGTGATCATTATTGGAGAAAATATATTTAAAAAAATGGAGGATAAATAGGAAAAGGAGTTTATTTTTTTCTTATTTTGTGTTTGATATCGTTAAGTACCAAGTTAATATTGTAAAATGTAATAATATCACACTGCAAGAATACAAAAAATACAGGAATAAAATTATCAAAATAAAAAAGAACTTTTTTAAACTATGTAAATTCACACAAGCTTTGTCACTAACGACCCGAGTTTCGCCTTTCGGCATCTTCAGGCGATCAAGTTGAAACCACAAATATCTTGCGATGCGCACATAAAACTTTGGCTTATTGGAAATTTGAGCAAAATTTCGACTTCATATTAATACAGAATGTAGATAATGCTACGCTAAAGACTGCCTCATTATTACTTTAGTTTGGCCAAAAGTCGACACTTAGAACCTTGTAGTACTAAGCTCACGAATTGTAGAACTAATTGTAATAAGGAATACAAAAAATGGTATATAAGTTACTAATTAAGGTAAGCGGGAGTCAGCCAAAGCTGAAAGTTTAGTATGAAAACGATTTTGATTTAATTTTGCATTTTTTTTCCGTTTTTCTATATATCTATCTGTATTTACGACGATGTATATGATTGAAATTTTTAATTTAAACTTTTTGAATGAATAAACACTGCATATTTTCACTTTAAGTAAATAAATGAAATTACTGTTAAATTGTGTGAATCAGCGGCCAGCGTAGCAAATGTCAGAGCTACGTTCAGTATACGAGTAGAGAGGCATCATTACTTGAATTAAAGTGCAATGAAATTAAAATAACTATCGTGTGCAGAAAATTGATTAAAAGCAGTGGCATTTAAATTTAAACATGTATAACATTGACAGAATAGTATTGACAGTTTTCACGTTTTACTAGATATTTTTTCCGTTATATCAGTTTGTTATATTGAGGCATATTGAGATATTCTTTGCGTTTGAGAAGTTTTGCCTGTCATTCACTGTTAAGTAGTAAAACGATGATAATATTATGATAGTCTTCTTTCACTATGGTCTCTGACGGCTATTTACGGTTCCAATTTGGAGCATACAACCACCATACGGTGTCACAAAGTTAGTTTATATGTTACCGGGCAATCTATTTCCTTTCTCTCAAGATATTTATACTATCTAAATTTATTAAACATACAATGTAATAGTATTCATAATAACTCGAGGAATTTGGAGCATGTACTTAACTTTGATGATAAAAAAATGGATTACTAACCAAATTGTATTCATCGACATACTTGCTGGATATGTATTGTAGATTCTTTATATTATATTATTAGTCGTAAATGATTGATTTTCATGACGAAAAACGTAAAGAAGCAGATACAATTTCAAAATGGACAGTTGACACTTATGAGCGAGTTTGAAATGCAATTTAAAATTACTGTTTTTTTGGAGTATTCTTTCATTAAAACCCTCCAGAGACGAGAGCTTTTTTCCGATAAAAAAAATATTTTCTAAGCCATATTGAAGTCACGGATAACTTTTATTTCTATCGAAAATTAAAAAAAAAAAAAACGCAAAGTCGTTGTATAGAAACCCCGCATGACTATATGGTCATGCTCATCCTTTTATTACCGTGTAATGTTGAGTACGGACAGTAGTAAGGACAAAAGTGACCGTATGGGCTTGCAAACATTCGGGGTTGAAATATAGCTACACGTGATTTTTTTTTAAATATTTACAATTTGACCTCTTTAGATCAACATAATTTCAAAACAAATATATTAGCAAAATAACTGTAAATAATTTTTTGTTTTTATAAAAAAATATCCAACAGTTTCAAAAAGTAAATTAAAAAAAACGGAATTTCAAAAAATCACATGGGCTTTTGGAGACCGTTCCTGTTCCCACGGCTGATGACTAACTGTAGTCCGTACCCTTCTTAACCAAATATGAGCGAAAGCAACGATATTCAGGTAGAAAAAGTATGAATAGTGGGATCAATAGACAACGGTGTTTTGTGTGACCATATGGTGACGCTTGTCCTTGGAGGGTTTTAAGCATTTCGTTATCTATTTAAAACAGCATTTGTTTTTGTTATTTACTCTTTTATATCTATCCAAAAAAGACGACAACAATTTGATCATCACAATAAATGAAAGCCAAATAAGCAGTAAAATCATTGTTTAGTTATTTATTTTATTAATATAACAATATAAACTATTTTGTAAAAAAATCTAAAATTATAAGTATGTTGGAATTAACCGTTACTCTCCACTTTAGCTTAACAACTCTTTGATGAGTTTTGTTATTACATTTTAGAGGTATTACATTTAAATATTTGTCAATTTAGCGTAATTTTTTCATATTTTGTACCCTAAATTGTAAGTTTCCTTCAACACCAATTGCTTAGTACAATTTGTTTATTTCATTTTGTTTTGTATAAACAAAACTGTAAAATTGTATTCTCTTGTCAGTTGATAATGCTTGTCATGAGCGATACCGGTTCTGATCATATTAAATTAAAGTGGGAATTATTAAAAGTGAGTTTTTTTTTTAATATAGTGAATGCCTTTCCACCAAGTATTGACAGTGAATACCATAAAAGTAATCAATGATATACCAAAATTTACGTGTTACATTACACCAGCCTACTCAAATAAATTTTTAAAACATTATTTATTAGATTCAATAACTCAAATTAACAACTTAAATTTTAGAAGGATATTGACAACTCAGGTAAAAGAAATTTTAGATCCGTGAAAAAATATTGTAACATTATTATAAAAGCTGACGTAATGTTTGAAATATATTTTTTTAATGATATTTTTCATATTTATTATTCAGAAGGAAAAAGCATGTCGAAAGTATTCGAGATAGTAAAAGCGGCTTAAGACAGGAAAACCAAAAGGTTTTTTCTTTGTAAACACTTTGAAAACCATTTTAATTTATTCCAAAGTAGAGATCGTACTTTTACTAGACTCTTAAATTAGCTACAGCTACAATCTTACTTCCATATATTAATTCTTAACAACCTCAAATATTTTTCATTATAAATGCGGTAGTTTTGGTAAATTTATAACTTATTTCTCGCGGATTTTTTTTTGGAAAAAATATGAGACATTTTTTAATGTAAAAATACAAGGCTTGCTCTGCATGTAAACATTTGCATTGTTAATAAAAACAGCAAAAGTATATTCCTACATGTAAAATTGGTTTTTTATGTATCAATGCTCATCTATGTTCCTGGGATATAGCAATTAACAGTTCCAGTCATGTTTTTGTTTCTTTAACATATTAATTTCATATTAGATTTATGTATTTGTATCAAAAAATATATGTCTGTGACGGTTTTATCATTCGTAACCACCTAAGAATAAAATCCCGAAAGAAGTGTGTTGCGAGAACGACTAGTTAAGTCATCTTTTTTTCATCCCATCTTTTTGTCCCTACAAAAAAAAGAGATTGAACTATTGAATTTTAGATCTCATAGTCAACAAGCAATAGAATAATTACAAAAATGATAGCATAAAAAATTGTACACTAGTTAGACGTATTTTGTTACTGTCTTATAATTGAATCTAAAAGAGTTTTAAGACTCTCCAAGAATTTTATAATCAGGTTTGTGGAGTCAGATACATGATTGGAATCGAAGTTGTAAACAGCGAGCGGATTTTGGTGTAAATGAAAATAAAAAAAAGTGAACAATAATTTTTGTACATACTACAAAAATAAAGAGACTGTCTCTGTTTTTTTGTTTAAAAAAATTGAGTAAGAGTCGTACATGAATTCAAACCATTTATAAAAGTTACGACTTTTAATGACGACTAAGCAGTCATTGTTAGGTCTATGGTGCAGTAGTTGGCATTTCTGTCTACCGGGCCGGATTTCAAATGTTCAAATCCCAGTACGAACAGTATTTTTTCGGTCAATTTCTGTTTTAAAGCATAGATATTCTCTACCACCTTTCCGATTCTTCTATAATTGAGCGTAGAAAGAGCAATTAGTTAACCACTAATCCTGTCATATCTACTACTCTATTTGAAAATGAAAAGTTGAGCGACTGAGTAACAAACAGTTCTTGTAGAAAAAGTCAGAGAGATGTCAAATTTGCATTTGTATGAAAATGGTTTCACTTACATCTCACAATGCTATTATACCAAAGATAATCTGTTAGAAAAATTATTTAAGTTTTAATATCTTTTCCGGTTCTAAGCTCAAGAAATGCGACCCCAATATCCACATTTTCTTAAATATATATTTTAATATGGGTGATACAATGTTTATCATTAAGGTATTCTTATATAATAGTTTTTTGGACCTTTTGTAGTTTATATAAATACGCGATAACGCGATGAGGCGATAAGCGATCGTTCGTAAGATAGCTGGGCTAAACTCGTCAGTTGCAATTTTATATGTGTGCTGGGTTGACTTCTTTTTTACGCGCAACTTAAAATATGATTATTTATTAAAAAACCACGATTTTTTATAATTTTTTTTATAAAGAATGATGCAGAGAGATATTTTAAAGCCCTTAGACTTTTTTTTAAATTTTAATTCATAAGAATAAGACCAATAATGAGGAAACCACTGGGGTCCCTAAACGACCCCATCGGCAGAGAAGTATTTTTCTAGTCTCCAAACCGCGAGAGATATACACTGAAAACATTTCATATTAGCTTCATATCACCATTTTAATGTATTATTATTGTGTTTGCGTTGTAGACCAACTCAAAAATCTGTCAGAATTATTATTTTAATATCGTTTGATAGATATTTATTTGTATTGGATATATAAAGTGCTGCATTGAAGGGCGTTTGCAATTTTACACTGTTTACTTTTACATATTCTTTGAAATCGTATATACCCTTTAGAAAGGTAAAATTTTTCTAGTATCAGACAAATGATATCATTCCTTGATACTACTGCTTTAAAAAATATTATCATTGTAAATGACCTTTTGTGATTTCAGCGCAAGTAACCAGTGTTCAGGTATTATTAATTTAGATATATATTGAAGGTATAAGGTAACGTGCGGTGGTGTGAATTTCAGAACATAATCTAAAATATTTTTGAGATAAAAAGACTAACTATAAAGATACTAGCTGGTAGTGATATAATGGTCCATTAAAGATTAATACGACTGTAAAATATATTTAAAAAAAAACAGCTCATTATATAGTATGACAAAAAAATCAACAAGGCATGTTTATGTGGTATTTAGCAATCCTTGTTTGTTCTGTATACGCTTATTAATGACGTAAAGCAACACACTCATTTGCATTCTCCAGAAATGCAACCAGTGCACAGTAATCTGCACTTAAAGGATTACCAAACAGCGTGGGTGCATGTTTTAGTATCCCGTGTTCAATTAGTTTCCCTTTAGCTTGGCATAAGAAGACAAAATCCAGTTAAATTACACCACTTAAGTAGAATATCGAGACACAAAATCCACTGAAACACTAGAGAGTTTACTGGCGGTTTTTTGTTTGTATCTACGTTCAGGTTTACCGAGACCATTTGTATTTAAAAATAGTTAGTAAATTAAACTGCACTTCTTCCTTTAGTTATTTGAGAACAATAGATAAACAAAGACAGACTTTAGCACAGAAAATTTCTTGATGTACCGTTTATAAAAGTAAATTGTTTATTAATGAATAAAAAAGTTACAACAAAAGAGTATGATTGAAAATTAATAAAATATAAACCACCGACTGCAAATACAAACAGCAACGGCATTGTTAAAACATTGATTTCTTTATGTATTCGAATAAAATAAACTTTTTATGTGTTAATTAAAAAAAACTTGAGAGAATACGGCAAGCTTAGATTGCAACGCTCGTAACTCAATTTGAGAGAATTTTAAGGGGTTGTGTGGAAAGTAACTACACACCTTGTTTTGAGAT
The DNA here is from genome assembly GCA_030503985.1 of Himalopsyche tibetana. Lineage (NCBI taxonomy): Eukaryota > Metazoa > Arthropoda > Insecta > Trichoptera > Rhyacophilidae > Himalopsyche > Himalopsyche tibetana. Next base: position 19,069,383 of record JAPJYX010000009.1, on the reverse strand, counting down.
TCCATAATCTAATAAACAAATAATATTGTTTGTATTTGTAGTTTTTATGTGTGTCGTTTTTCACACCCAGAACCACATCCGTTCAAATGTTTACAGACTTTTCAACAGAAAGCATTTCATTTAACGTTTAAGACAGAAAAAGACATACATATTTGACAATAAAGGAAAGTAATAATCTTATCGATCTATCTACGCAGGATCGGAAAGAATCAAAAGATAAAATGAATATTGTTGAAATTGAAAATAAGTTTATGTTCTAATCACATAATTTATCATTTACGCTCTCCAGAGCTGAAGTGAGCCAACTAGTAAAATGTTAAAACATATTTCTTGAACAATCACGTCTTAACTTGATATTTTGGTGGATTTCATTTATTTTTATTTTATATAGTTAAACACTATTGCAATGTGTTTTTACCGAGTTAACTTCATTTTACAATACTTAAAGATGTGCAGAATATTACAACGCATCTAAATTATTTTTTTCTAATATACCACTTGGACCAATCCACCTCTAATGAGCCCATATGATAGAGACCAGTTTCTTCAAACTCATTTTATTTCACTGGCGATACGATATTCCGGTCTCGATAATTTGTCAAAAAGCACACACAATTGTTGTTACTTACTCGTGTTTATTGACAAATCGATGAAAAATGAACCAATTAAAGTTTTCATTCAGTGATTAGATCAATAGATCTTGCAACCAAAAAAGACACAAGTCCAAATCGGTCCTTACTAAATAATCGATTTTTATTTTAAATTGTCATTTAAAGGCCATTAAATGATATTTTTAGAGTTGCAAGCTTTGCATTCTAAGCTGACATATTCTAATTTCTCAAACATAAGCGGTGGGTATCCCATGTCGATCGTTAAACTTCTGAAGCGACAGTAACAGAATTTGCAAAGCAGATTCACACCGAATAGCTATCCATATGTTGTATATTGTGCATTTAGTATACATACGAAGAAAGCTGTATTTATTAAAAAAATATATTTTGTGTTAGTAAGGATGCTTTTGTATCGAAATTTCGTGAAGTTTTTTCACTTTGTGTGTGTTCCAACATATTATTCAGATTTATTGAAAAATTATATAATATATATGGGCTTATAAGAGGTGTAGTGAGCCATGTGGTATTTTAGAAAAAAAGGTAATATTCTACACATCTCAAAGTATCGTTAAAGTGAAGTAACCTCAGTAAATACACATTGCAATAGTGTTCTCTTCGTAAAATAAAAATATTAAATCTACCAAAACACCAAATAATTACGTGATTGTAAAAGTCCAAGTAAAAAGTTTTACCAAGTAAAAGTTTTAATTCATTTACCACGTTATCATACCTGTGCAGCAGAATTTATCTTCAATATATGGCAAGATGAAGCTTAAGCCACGGTGTGTGGCTGAGTTGATATCCGATAATTAAAATGCATCGTAATTTGTTTGACGGTGCGAGAAGAAAGCATAAATTTCCCTCACCGCCACATCCAGGGGAAACGAGATAACGCTGTGCTTGAATAATCGACAACTAACGATTTAAGTCGGGACATATTGCTTCCAAATAAGTTATTGTAGAAAAAAAGTACCATAAAATCTTCAAGATAAAAGATTATGTTGATATTGATTTTTTTATCAATATTCGTTCCCAATGTGGAGCGTATAACCTCCTAATGGTGGTATCTCAAAAGAGCTTTTTCTACGAGAACTGCTTCTAACTCAGTCGCTCAACCTCTCTTAATCAAAGAGAGGTTGAGCGAACTAATCGCTCTCACTACACCCAGTTATTAAAGAATTGTTATAGGTTAGATAGACATCACAAACACCCATGCCTTAGAACAGAAATTGATAAATCGATCGAAAAATGCTGTTCGTACTAGGAATCAAACCCGTGAGATCCCACACCTACAACGCTAACTGCTGTGTCATAGGACTAGACATATTGAATACTATTTTTCTATTTTAAATGTCACTATAATTTAAAAAGAAAAAGGAAATTAAATTTTATAATTTTGTTATTCCACTTTTTGTGCTACAACTTTTGACACGTGTTTCGCCTTTTCGAAAAGCATCATCAGGCAGATTATCGCAACGTTTATGAATACGAACGTTTAAGTTTATGACTAATTTGTTTGATGATGCTTCTTAAATAGGCGTAACACATGTCACAAGTTGTAGCACAAAAAGTGGAATAATAAAATCATCAAATTTTATATTGTGTTTATTAAAAATTATATTCACAATATTACCGCCAAAGATATGTTAACTATAATTCATGAAAGTAAATATGAAAATATAGATTTGTAGAAATGACACAATAAACAAACGAGAAACTCAAAAAGTTTTCAGAAAAAAGGTATTAAATAGGAAATGAAATAATATAATACAACCAAACCATCATTTTTATTATTTGATAAAATCACTGTTATTTCGTTACATATCTTAGGAGAGCTTATCATATTTTTTTTTACGATAGAATGAATTTTTAGAATTTCTAGATTTTCTCTGAATGACAAAAATATTATATTGTCAAGAAAACACTAGTGGCGGAAGAATTGGTCTCGCATAAACTGAAGTGTCCTTATTCGGTTTTATTCTACAGGTCGAATTCTCAAGAGTAAAATCTTTACTCTATAGATAAGAAAGCTAGTTTTCTTACAGTGATATTCAATAATTTTATTGTTCACTTATAGTTCTGCTGTAACGATGCATTTTACGTACGTAACACTTTGATTTAATAAAACAAATCCATTCATAAAAAAATGTCGATCGTTTTTACACAATTAACGCTTATAATAAAAGCAAATATTTTAAAGTTTTCTCAAAAAAATTCTAAGATATAAATACACGAGAATAATTTTAAGAGAATAAACATACGTAGCTACAAGAAATTATCGTTTATAAGATAAAAATTGGCAAAATTTATGATAAAATACACTTTCAAGAGTTAAAAACTTTGCTTAAAATTTTTATGAAATGTCAATTGTCGCTTTTATGATGGTTTAATAAGATTTGTATACATATGTGAACTATTCCTAGGTCAAGTGTTGAAGTCCATAACCGATTTTTTGTTTAGGATTCACAATTGACGATAAGTGTAATGCAATACAAAATATAATAAATATAGTTCGCGACAAAAGCATTTGGCAACATTTATTAATTCATATTCGCGATATTTCAATAAAAAAAAAGTACTTATTAAATAAATAATACTTTTATTTTAAATGATAAAAAGTATCAGGCCTAGTTTTTCGAGCAACTCAGTTGATAATGCTCGTCATGAAAGAAAACAACCCTGATCATTTAAAATAAAAATGTAATCAATACATACAAATAAGTATTTTATTTTTTGAATATGGTCCATTTCAACTAGGGCATCCAATCCCGGGATTCGAAACCCCGTTCAATTTTCTGATCCCAAAATCCCGGGATTGATGCGACTGCAATCCCGAGATTTCGGGATTGAGAAATTTTGAGCAAATCCCGAAAATTTACAGTTCTGTGACAATCTGGGAAAAAGTATACAAAATTGAGGATTTCAAATTCCTCGGTGAGCTGAAAAAAAAACAAGGTTTGGAGATAATCCGGGGAAAAAAGATGGGGAATTGAAGATTTAAAATTCTTCGGTGAGCAAATCCCAATCCCGGGATTGAAAATTAATCAATCCCAAAATCCCAGGATTGGAAAAAGGCTCCGGGATCGGATACCCTACTTTCAACCAAGTATTGACAGTGAAAGCCCTAAAAGCGTAAATTCATACTGACACTTCGAATCTCAATTTATTTTTTGTTGTGCATATATAAGACCGGTTTTTGAGCATTATAAAACAGAGTAAAAATTTCAACGTTATTCCCACGAGTCAAAACAAAATTAAACTATTGTTACGAATGGTGTTGCAGTAGAGCTAGGATGCACTGATGCAAATAAACACATGCGCATCTTATAGAGGTTGACAGAGGTGACTGATTGTCTTGCCGCTGTATGCAGTCATGTGTCCGCCTACTCTGATTTTAGCATTGCTAAATGCTAATTCAAAAAATGTCACTAAGAGGGCGTAGCGCATTAGAGGTTCTATCTAAAGTGGATTAAATTTTTTATTGTTTTGTAAAATTTTGATTTGAGTTTAATTTTATATACACGGCAGATAAATATTTTTTTTATTCTCAACATATCGTAGTATATTATCATGCACAAATGAATCGAGAAACTTCATGCATAATAAATACATACGAGTAATATAAAGTATGGTTCTTTGAATGAAAAAAAGTTTCTCCATAATATGGAAACTGAAAAATACGAATGTAATCAACCAACTAAAACTAAAACAAAACTGCGAGTTTTAATTGTTTTATTAATTTGATACTTAATTTATGATTGATACAAACTATTTAAAAAGTGATCATGCAGGTCCGTGGTATAATTCAACTAAAAACATCTGTTTCACTAGATATCTACTAGTAAACAAACATTGAGAAATCCAGTTCAAAAGAATTCTTATCTTTCTGTTTCAAGTGTACTACTGCGAAGTGAGATTATCATATAAATTGGAAACATGTCAGAAAATGGTAATTTTTTCTCTATGACAGTATAAAAATCATACTAAATTCATGTAATTATCTAAGGTACAGCGTTTTTTGATAATGTTGAACGAATACAAATTTTTATTATTACGTATTGTGAAATTAATGTGTTTTATAATTGCTTGAAACTACAGATTTATTTAAAACCAGAAATAATATTCAATACACTGTCGTAATAAAATATATTAGGAATGTTACGTTAAAAACAAAAACAAAAAAACCCTCTTCTAATTTTATTGAAATCAACAAAATCTTATAAAGAAAACATTTTACTAGAAGAGATTCCTTAAAACAATATATGATTAAAAAAATAACACATTTTAAAACAGTTGATTGTACAATATCCTCTATCGATATTCTCATTGTTGTTAACAGTTTCTTATATTTTTATGACATCCTCCATTTAAAAAAAAATGTTTAGGTAACCATTCCCACTGTCAATAAATAAAATCTCGCTGCTTGTTAAAAAGTCTAAAAATACAATATACATTAAGTAAAATATATTGATTATTTAAACATATGTGCAAATAACAGATTCATTTATTAAATAGTTCTCAGCAAAGCCTAAAGTACAGGTTGTTGAGCGGTTGTTCTGATAGTGAGAGTACCAACCAAAGACTGACCTGACCTTACTTAAGGGCAAAATTTTGAATAAGAAATTTATTCAAAAGCTTGGCCTTGCCGGAAATGAAAGGCAATTATGATGATATTCATTTAGAATAAATTTGAATAAGCTTGTTTGTTCTTAATAACAGCTGAACATTTTGATTGTATGAATGATTCATTTGATGTTTTGATTAATTAATTCAAATAACCCGGACATTTTTAGGGATTGAATTAATTAGTTTAATTAATATTGGTAAAATTATGCCAATAATTATTTAAAAATAGTCGTTAAAGATATTTCGATGACCAGCTGCAATCATAATTAATTTAAAAAGCTTAGCAAAGTTATCAAAAAAACAAATAATTGACTAAAAATAAGTTAAGACATTGATTACATTTAGTAGTATGGGGTGAGGTTGAAAGCTTTTTTCCCCAAATGACGAGCCTGAAAAATTAATACCAGATATAATATTTCATACCCGTACGCTGTCTTTTAACATTGCAAAGCAATAAATTAGTATACAGCTTTGAATATGAGTAAACATTGATTACTCTCGCATGATTTAATAAAATAAACTTTCTCTTTGTCCAAGTTGATAACATGGCTCTATGCAATGGATATTATTATATTTTTTATATACTTAGTATATAATATCAGAAATGAAAGTATTTTAGGAATAAGAAATTTATTAAATTTAGCAGTATTGATCATTTAAGAAAAGGTTGTTGGCCCTAGCTTGTAAAAACATATTAAATCCGAAATATTTATTTTGTAGAAGCGATGATCCATACTTAATTCCATTATGGTCATTAAACATCTTTTATTTGACTGGTCTGTCTTTTTTATTTTCTACAATGGGCATTTTGTCGTTGTGTTCTATTTCTTAAGCAATTTGATAAAATTAGAAATCACAAAACAACGTTTAAGAATGAATAAATGTAGAATGATTTTTACGGAGCGTTGCTTGAATGTATCCTTTTTTCTCAAAATTTTTGTCCACCTGGTAATAAAATTTTGTATGCTAATGGATGTAAAGGTAAGTGACACTGGGTTCAGATATCTATATCGCTTATATAGTCAGCTAGAAAGCGAGGCTCCCAAAATAAAATAAGCCTCAAATACTTTCTTAAAGAATTTTTTAATATTTAGTTTAAATAACCGATTTTTAAATACATGAATGTGTTATCAAACAAGCAAACGTTTTTTTACATTTCATTCTACCTATACGATCCTTAAAACAAGGCGTAGCAAGAACGATAAGCTAATTACTAGTTTTTACAAACACTAACCTTATAATACTACCCTATCTAGATTTAAGATGTTGAGCGGCTGAATAAAAAACAATCCTCGTTAAAAAGTTGAAATGCTTTACATTAGTAACAAAAATATATAATGTTTCTAAAAAAATACCCACAGAGTTGTTCAATTAAAAATAATTTTGTTTGATATTTGTTTAAAAAAAAATAGATTTAATATAGGAAAAAACGTCCGCGGGAAAAGCACTAGTTTCCTTCGCCACCTTCGACCAAAAAATCTAGCAAGTAAAAACCTGTTTGTGAAAGCTTTTGAAAAGATCAAAGGATCCAAAGTGGCTTGAGTTTTTCCACTGGAAAGGAAAAAAAGCTTTTCGTGCTTTCTACCGTCACATGAGGAATCTGACATTTCAGATATAGCAACGAAGTAGGTATATCTGAAACGTGCGGAAATAAATGCAAAAATGTTCTCTAGAGAAATTCGTATCCTGGGTGATATTCTAAAATTAACAAACACAGCAGAATTTAATGAAATTTAAGAAAATAAAAATCAAACAGTGCTTTGAATATTGAGCTTCTATTTTAAAAGCCATTAAAACGGTTCTTCTAAACCATTTTGATGAGTTGTAGCGGCGTAACACCTAGCCACAGTTTTAAATAATCTTTATGTCACCAATTTTTTGATGTACTTTTTTTCGAGAGCAAGTTTTGAAAATCTCTTCGATAAAAAAAGTCTCCGAATAAATTGAAATTCATATGAATAATTGTTAGCATTTTTTATAACAATATTCCTTCTCTAATGTGGACAAAACACTTCTGAATTAATTCCACAATTTGCATATACAATTGGCGAGCATTGTTTTTTTATATTTCATCAGTTTAATGCTGCTTACTATTTTTTTTATTTTTAAATACGATGCATTCCCACTAAGAATGATAACAGTGAAAACAAGTAATTGCAAGTTAAATAAATCTATATCTACACCTAATTATGAGCTGACATTGCATAGCTAGATATAATTTCCAATTTAAAAAAAACTATATTATTTTTAAGCAAACCGAATTTCAAAATACAATAAAGCTTTTCGATGTCAAAAGTTTAAGCACTGCGCTTTTATGATACGCTGGTCGCTTTTCAATTGGTTTTTCAACAATATTCCATGTCGCTCCGGGTATTACAATTGACTTGGAAACGTATTGCTCTCTCAAATAATATGAACAAAAAATACGTGTGCCAACATTGCCTACTGTACAAAACTGCGAACGGCAAACTTTATAAAAAAAAAACAACTATGAACTATCAAACAATTCGCTGTCATGCCGGAGGATATTTGATTCAGCGGAAAATTAACTGTGCATGTGCAACATGTTGTGTGTATTTCTTTTGTTTCCATGAATTTTTGTGGGACATTTTTACGAACAACTTCGAAATGAATACTGAAGAAAAATGGTGAGTTTATTTTCAATTTTCTATTTGCACTAATTATTCTTAGAGTTTTCAGTTGTTTTAATAATTTATACGGGGAGAATTTAAATGCGTTAAGCCTTTATTTATTCTAAGAAATATACCACTTTTGCCGTTGCTGTATTGCATTTGTGGTCATGGGTTATACTCAAATATTTATTGATAAGTATTCAAAAGAATGGATTTAATTATGGATTTTTAAAATACCAGAACATTATAATTACGTATTTTTTTACAAAAATAAAAAATCAAATATTTTAATTGATGCATTTTTACGTTTCGTTTTTATTTTATCGGAAATGTTTTCATTTGATATCGATGAAATACTTTCAGTTAAGCCTCTTAGAATTGAAGTGAGGCAAGTGGTATTTAGAGAAGTGAGTAGATCTATACTGACTTTACTTTACTTTACTAGCTTTTTCCCTATGAATATATATGATTTCATTCTTAAAGAATATATACTCTCACAGACAGACACTGCTGTGTTGAGTTTAAAGTATGTCTGTACTGTTTTAAAGAAAAATGGCGCCGACGCAAATGTACGTCCACACTCCTCTAACAGTTGAGGAAACAATCATTTGTATGTTTTATAATATTGCACAGCAGGCATAAAGTAAGTTTTGTAAATAAACACTGCAGTAGTATTTTTTCACTAGAATGAATATATACAGTCCACAAAATCATTGAGAGAAAATTTCCTTAGCTCCATACTCGTTTATATCAATTACAATCGAAATCGATCGTTGCCAATTGTGGTTTTAAGTAACTCAAAAATAATTATGTTAATAGAATTTACCCTTTCAAACAAATTGTCGTTCTTTTTTTTGAATCAAAGAATACTCAAGAATTCAAATGGATTGCTTATATTTTATTAATCATTGACAGTAGCCTAATGCTTTAAGTCTTCAACTACCGTTCTAATCCGTTTCATAAAGGGTTCCATTCCTACCCTCTGTAATCCTTAAAAAGAGGATGCAGTGATTTGTTTTAACGGCTCTCTCTCTTTCAACTTTATTCATCTATCTTTACATCGAAACATGAATTCGAATGACCAGTTGTTGTTTCTTAAAACGTTAATTAACATATTAAATTTGTATTGCTGTGAAAATCGTTCTAACCGAAAAAAATCTATTTTGAATCCTTCTCGTTATGGTATATAAATACAAATTTATTTACACACCATAATTGTATTCAATACATTTTTTTCTTTTAGCCACTTAATCAACGATATTCAACCTGTAGCCCAGTAAGATTTTATGTGAGGCCCAAAAACATATAGACTCACCAGATGCTTTTTCAAACATCTGGTATTATTAGCATAAATGGTATTTGTATTATATTTTGGGTACATTTATAGTTTTGTAATGTATAGTATGTGGCATATTAAAGTATTAATATTAATTTTATGCAGCCTAGTTAGCGTTGAAAAATTGTTATGTAAGTTAAAAATATAGGTTGAGTATCGCTGCTCTAAACGATTTTTTTTTTTATAATTTTAAAATTAATTCATTTTCACCTTGTAAGGGTAAAAAAAATACGTTAATCATTTTATTATAAAATCACTGAGAGATTTGCTAGGCTTTTGTATAAGTTTTGTTTGTTTCGTAAACGTACCTTCTGTATTAGATTTTCTCAAGTGCAGTAATACAGCAGTTATTTTGGATAGGCAAATGTAAATAAGTTAGTAAACTTACGCCAACGTGTCAATAAGTGAATAGGTGTGAATATTATCGTATAATTTGTGATTTTCAATCAGGTATCAATCAAAATATTAAATGTAACAGATAAAACATGCATAAAATGACATATTATACTCAATAAAATTATTTTTTTATTCGAACCCGTGAGTACTACGACGGAACCTATGTTGTTTACCAATTGAATTGTGGTATTGTGTTGATTTTGTGTTAATAAATTATATTAATAAGCAATATGCATGTTTTTGTCACAAATTATTGTATTCAAAGATTTTTTTGCTGGAGTTCGAAATATAAAATGTATAAAAAGTGAAAATAAAACACGTATAAATCAAAATGACAGCCAAACAATTTTGATAGGAGCACGTCACTTTGACGTTTTCCTTTAATTTACACAGGAAAAAGATACAGAAGAAGCGGTGAAGAAAATACGGGAAAACAGGGGACGTGAAACTGGAAGTGGGAATATGGCGGCAGCGGGTAGGATTGATCAGTCAGGTGGAACTGGATCCCGGTCGGCCGGAAGTCACTTGCCCAAGGCGAGGGGTTGCTTGATTGGCTGTAACGGGGTGGGTGAGCTTAAAGGTTAACAATAATTTAGCCTGACTCCGCCACGCAAGGGTTGTGATTCTGTCCGGAGACTTAAGGGTGTATTTATAGGCACAATAGCTCAGATAAACTTATTTTACGACAATCTCGCCGGATTAAATTGTCGGGAAACAGTTTCAAGGTGATAAAGATACTTCATTTATATCTGGTTAGATTACGTAAATCCTGTTCAGGAGATAAATATAAAATGTTAACGTTAGGTTTCCTACAATCATTTCAACCGAACAGATTTATTATGAACAAATAGTTATATTCATTTCAAAAGAAAATCTTTAAGCAGTTGCGGTTTTATTTCTGTATTGATTGATTTTTTTAAAAGAAAAGAGTCTATTTTTAAAAATATTAAATCTGCAATAAAAACCTTCGGGGGTCAATAAAAATATATATAAGAAAACAAATTATTTTCTTTGGTGCAAATAAAGATAAACTCCATTCGAAGTATATATGCTCCACATTGTGAGCGGACATGGTAAGATAATGGAAACTTATATCTGTCACAATGGTAAAAATAATCAATTTTATGGAAATTTGTTCTCAGGTAAATACGGATAAAGCTGAAGACAATATTTTGTTGTGGAGTAAATAAAGCTCAAATTGAGTATTATGAACATAGTTCATTCTATTTTTACAAATTATGTAGACTTCACTTATGTTGGGGAGCTACCTATTAGCATATGCTCAACATATGTTACTTGATGTGAACAATAAGCATACATGGAAAGACAATGCGTGTTTTTTTCATTATAAATTCTTCTACTTGTAAAAGTTCACTTATCGCGTACGCTCACACACATAATCTTTTACTGCATAGTCTCTGACAGAGATAGCGGGTGGTTTTGCTGCGATATAAATTATAAAGCTTAGTAAAACAAACTATTAATTCAAAATAGATTTTTCATTGCGTGGAAGATGTTTTCGGAATAATCACAAATAGTGACAACCGTGATAGTAATCTTTCATACAAAAACTTTACACGTGTAAGATACACAGTGAAATGCTTTTTGAATGGTTGCCGAAGAATTGTGCATTGAAGGGTTAAGACACGGTCGTATACGCAGTGAGTGTTGGCGTTCAATAAAGGTTTAATTTAGTGTCAAGTCCCTGTCAAATGAAATTCATTAAAGAGAATAACAGTGTGGAGAAAGGTGAGAGAACCAACGCAAGACGGCCGGCTCACAGTGGTTGTATCTCATACGAATATGACTAATAGATTTTATAGATTTTTGGGAAAAAATATCATATTGTATCAGTCATGCATATGTATTTTAGCTAACTGAAATCACTGGGTCAGCTTATAAGTAGTATTGCTGTTTGAAGGATCGCACAAATTTAATAAAAACTTAAACCTTTTTTTTTGTTTGTAAGAAAAAAAACTTAATTATATATTTAAAAAAAAACATTGATTCTGTCACGTGTGTTAGATGTCGTTGTTTCAAATACATACGAGAGCTGTTTTACTGATACAGTGTGTTATTCAACACATGCAGGCATGGAGGTATGTGATGTTTTGATTTCCCGATTATTTGAAAAACTAGGCGTAGTGGGAGCAATAATCTAACCACTGGTAATGCCCTAGCCATATCTTTTTATCTCTACTCCCTTTGAAAAAGTAGAGCTTAAAAAACTGAGTAACAATCCACTTTATAGAAAACGTGTGTTGAAATACGTTTATTAGGAAGCAATATGTTCCATATTCGACATAAAACAATCTTTGACTGATTGGCTATGAAATTGATTGCTATGCGTAATTTGAACAAAATTATGTAAAAGAAAAATGAAATTTACGCCGAAACGCATACAAATAACTTTTAAGTGTGATATGTATACAATGCAATGGTAAACTGATAATTTAAAATTTGTTTTGTATATACAAAAACCCGTTATTTAGTGTAAGATATTTTTTTATTTTTAATTTAAAGTTCAAAAATTTTCACCCGAAAGCTGCTATTTAGATTCTCAGTGCGACGCCTCAACGTGACGCATCGAAGCGAATTCATCTTTTCTCGGCCGGCTAGAAAGTGTTCTTCATAAATTATTTATTTTCTTGGCAAATATTTTAGCGAATAGAACAATTAATTTAATCTACACATTACTGACAAAAAAAGATATGTTACAGTATAATACATATTCTGGGTGTCAGGTTAAAGTACTAAAACGCTTAAACGAATTTTTCAAGCAGCCGTTTTATTGTTCTATTAAATATTAAAACAGCTCGTTAAGCACCCTTTCTATTTGTTTACACTGTAAACTTTTTCTCTAGATCGTGATTTTTAAGCAAATAGTTATTCCAAGTCATTTATTTTAAGTTTATTTTGTTACCGAACATACATTTGTACAAAATTTTATTTTGAAAGAATAGGGAGGAAAACTTTCACTTTGCTGAAAACTTCGTGATCTTACTGACTTCAGAATAGTTTTTGTATCAAGATCTTACAAACACTGCTAAAAAGAGAGAATACAAATAAATTAAAAAAAAAAAAAATGTACTGAAATGAAAAACTGGGCCAAGATTCTTAAAGATAATTCATTCTGAAGCAATCATTTTTTATTGTACTTAATGGAAATTTAAAATATAAGTGTTCTTAACAATCTAAAATCCTGTATCTATGTTTGGAAAGGAAATTTGATGCACTTCATGTATAATGTAAATTATTTTGATTTCTACGGAAAGGTGTTAAAAATATTAAGGATACACTCTAGACACAGGTTATAAGATTAAATCTTACACCACAAGTGTCGTGCTCTCTCCTCGAAAACATCTTTTAACAAAATTTACAGTCACCTGACATATAAGTATGGTATGCCACATTTTCAATGTTTAATTTAATACAAAAAATAAAATGGTAATCATATATATATATATATTATATCGATTGTAAAAAGGTAAAAGGATGTAGCCCATAGTTAAAAAAACAAAGTTTTATGGATATACTTCTGTTTATCGCTGTAAATTTTCGTGCACTTCAAGGTTGTGTATATTTCATAATTTGTCTTTGGCCCAAAAACGTTTTTTTTTCTGGGTAACCCCCTTTTGCCTTTCCACAGTCGAATATGTATACACCGTATTCACTTGATTTAAAAAACGCATTTTTTTCTTATTTCTGTGTGTTAGTATTAGGAATTTGCATAGACGCATAGATAATAGTACACGAGAAAATATGATATTTAAATTTATTTTTCCAGCTCCCAGTGTGGAGCATATTAATTTTTAACAAACCTCATATCAAAATATTTTTATAGAAAATTTAAATTAACTTTGATTATTCCACGTATTGTGTAACTAACTGTGACACGTGTTTCGCCTCTTTCAGAGGCATCTTCAGACTTACTATCGCAAAGTTTGCTTAAGTAATGAAGCAAGATTGATTCTAACATTTTAAAATTATAAAATTACAAAATGGATTGGGTTTTTTTTCCTTTTAAGAGGAGCAAGGAGGGGGGTGTAGAATCGAAATAAAGCAAACAGATAATGATACTAATTTTACTAATGAGTTGTAAACAATCAGAATGGGATTTTTCCTTTTTAATGGAAGCAAAGAGGGGATTATAAAATGCAAACAAATTTAATCATACTACTAATGACGTTAAACATTACAAACTATTAAAACTAATGAGCTACAATCAATCATCTAGGTTTGTGATTACTCTATTAATTGGAAACAATTTTAGTAACGGGGAACCGCCTTTGCTATTAAGAATATTATTTAATAATATTTCTTTTTTGTTAAGAGTTTTATTAATTTCTAAAAATTCTAAGCTATTCATCTTTAAACCCTTTTTATTTACTCGGTGGAGTATTTCTAAATTACAAATCTGATTAAAATTATGATTATTTTCTATTAAATGATTAATTTGATTAAATGATTAAATGATTAATGATGATTAAATGATTAGATGATTAAATGATTAATCAAAGTTAATTTAAATTTTCTATTAAAATGAACTTCCACAAAGTTACCGCCGAAACCATCGAAAGTATCAAAATATTTTTTTTTGCAAAAACTGGTTGTTACTCAATTGCTCAGCCTCACTTTTTTGTCGAGAGAATCGAAGAGTATGGCTAAGACAGGATTTGTAAAAAGCTAATGTCTACATTAAGGATTACATAAATCAGAATTAATAAGTCCATTTCATACAGGTATGACTTCAAAGATGAGAAACGTAGTGGTGTTTGAACCTGTAAACTCTGCAACAAAACCAAAAAATTTTACCACGCTGCTACATAAATGTATATACATCTAGTAATAATATAATTCTGGTATTGATAACAATTTTTGTTTTGAAAAACTAGTCTTATAGAAGTCTATTTGTTACTATTATTTCAAACAAGATTTCATTGAAAATCTTAACTTAACAATATTTTTGATGATAAATATTCTTAAAACAACAGTTTATATGAGACAACATTTTTTTTATGTTCGGGCGGGTTTTTATTGCTTAAAACTTATCAACGGTGACGGCCCGATTTTTTACGAATATTAAGTGACAAAAAGATCTGTTCGTGACATGAAAACACTGCAGAGGCTTGCGTAATTATGGAAGTTATATTTTTTTAATCTTAAATTTACATACGAAAGTTTTCATCGTATCATAAAAATACGTGAAATATTTTTTTAAATATTGAAGCCCTGACAAATGTTGATTCACATTTTTTTAAAAATATTTTTAAATATCTTCTTAGGTAATACACAAATCGGTTCATACTTAACCTTATGAAGAATATCACCGTACCAGTACGGTGAGGTATTTTCACGTCTATTGACATTTTAGTATATTTTATTAAATTAATGTCATTTCTTCAGATATATATATGTCACTGATTTTTGGTAGTTATATTAATGTATTATTTGTTGAAATGAATTTTTTTTAAAAACTTTAATATTTGTAAACAAATCAGTATTGAGTGTATCAACAATATTGAGCGTAAATTTATATTTCGGGTCGATTCTTTTCCTGGAATCGACATTGACAATTTGCCATGCCAACCATAAGATTGGTCTTAGTTGAATGCGCTGACATAAAACCGTGTTGAGAATCTGCTACCTGATAATATATAAATATAAATACATATGGTACATATGGTTTGGCCTGTAGTGATAAAATTGCCACTGGTCGACAATTTGTGATTTCTGACAGAGAGCCTTTTTATGGACCTCTCTTATGTGAGCCAAGCTTCAGCATTTAAGAAAAGTGAAGGTATTTGAACTTAAATTAAACAGATACAGTACTATATTATTCGTATAATAGTGTCATATAACACAAAAAATATACTACTGTATCTGATATATACTGGTTTTTCGGGTCCTATGACAAAGCAGTTAGCGTTTTGGGCTGAAATGCCGGACTGCACGGGTTCGATTCCTAGTATGAGCAGCATTTTTTAGATTTCTGTTCGAAGGAACAGGTGTTTGTGATGTCTTAAAAAATTCCCTCCTACCCTTTCCGATCTTTTAATAACTAGGTGTAGTAAGAGCGATTAGTTAACCACTGGTTCTGTCATAGCCTTACCCTTCTACCCATAATACTCTTTTTCAATAAAAGAGGTTGAGAGTGACATAATGTTTTTTATAGAATAACGGCTGTTGAGATACCTCTATTAGAAGACCATATCCTCCAAATTGGGAGCGGACATGAATTAAAAAAAAACTGAATACAATTTTTACGACGAGAGTTTGATATTGATCGTTATTTTGTACTGTTCTTCTTTGAATCGATTAAGTGAAAAACTAACAAACTAATAGCTGTTGTAACAAAATCTTTTATGTATAATAGAAATGCTACAATTTCACAAAACAATTTTGAAAGCGGAAATTTAAAAAAGTTTTAAATTATTGATCATTACAAAATAGACTTTAGTTAGTATTTGTTTCTTCAGTACCCTACGTGTAAACATTAAGTTGGGCTTAGTGAAAGCCTTTTGAATGGAAAAAAAACAGTTAACAAAGGGTTAATTATTTACGTTTCATTATGTCTCGATAACGGCCAACATAAATGTATTTAACGACGATTTGCACAGCCTTTTGCTTGTTTTCCCTGTTTTCTTAGATAATTAGATGAATTTATATCATTTTCCCGCAAATTGTTATGTGGAAAGTTTTGCAATGCTGTTGGATTTATGTTATTCCGCCAGGCGGTTAATTATGGCCCATTAAATGAACGTTTTACTTGCGATCATTTTCTTACTTACGTCATACTAAACTAGCTCGGACTAGTTGTAAAATAAAATGCGAAAACGGGTCATTATGCAAAGATTTTATAACGACAACATAAAGAACATTTAGTCTAGCCTATTTTTTGGTATTTCGTTTTTCACAAAAATGAATAAAAATATTTAAGCGTAATTTATTTTTACTATTTAAAGAAGTAGTCTGAGAGCTTAAGATTTAATACTGTTATACGGAGTGTAATACTGGCATAATCAAAAACGTATTTCCACCATATTATTGATACTTATATAATGTTTCTTCAAACAAAAATCGATAATAACTTAACATCAAAAGTTAGAAAATATAAAAAAAGCAAGCACGATCATTTCGATATTTTAATAAATTTGCTCGCGATGAAAAGTTACACATTTAAAACTGAGAAGTGTATTTTTTTCAAGATCGGCTCTTTCCATAATTTTTGATTTTATTGAAAAGAGAAATGTACATTTTTTGGCTATTTTAATCTGACTTTGTAGCACCGATATTTTTTGCAATACTGGTAATGGATATATAATAATATTTTGTGATTTTGAAAATAAATATATGTTTTTAACTACATATATCCGCTACCGATGAAAAACATCTGGACTCTTAATGGAGTTTATTTCTACGATTTATTTTTACGAAAACTGATTGCTGCTCAAAATGAATTTGGATATAAGAATATGGCTGTTGATCAAACTGGTGATAGCATTGGCTAAAAGGTTTCGCTACGTCTCGTTTTTAAGATTAGATGAGTGAAAAAAAGAAGGACTTTAAACATTATGCCTATGAACCAGTGTGCACTGGAATCGAAGCCAATGAAGATGATATTCAACCACAGACTTTTTATGAATTCATAATATTGCACAAAATGCCTACAATAATTACATGTATTTAAGGCGGTGATTTTGCAACTAAAATTACACAAACTTCATTCATTCTTTTGAAATTTTGAAGTATCTTCTTTGTCTTTATTGAAGTAGTAAAAAAGTTTCTACAAACAAGAAATCGTTTTGAGCTACTATTTTTACAAATCAGTTTTTTTTGTCAATATTAGTAGTTTTATGTAAGTTACTTTTTTTTTTATAATATTGATAAATATTGAAAATATTCTGTAACATAAAGAGTCAAAATCACAAAAGGGAACCAAGGACTACAAAATATGGTATCCTGAATGGTTTTCTTGCATTTTCAAGGAAAAGGTTATGAAGGAAACATTCTCCTTTTTGCGGCGAACGTTTAATATCATTGCCATATGAATCTTTGTGACACATGACCCTTATATTGAAAAAATGGCTGACCTCGTAAGCTTTTTACAGTTTTTTCAGGTACAATATATTATATGAAAATGTGTCATATTCATAAAAATGTGTCAAACTTTTCGACGATTCATTGTTAAAATTTAAGTGTTAATAATTTTGGTTCGATATAATATTATCTCTACCTAAATCCGATAGTAAGTTTTTTTTATCATAGATTAATTTTATTTATGAGAATTACTCACTTAATTGAAAGGATTTTTTGCTTATTTATTATTACGTAATTGCTAACATGAAAAATATTTAGAATAGTACAAAAACATAATGCTATCAACAATGTTGAATTGACGTAATTAAAGATTTCAACTGAAGGTCCTTGATAATTAAAAAAAAAGTAATTGAATTGTTCCAGTTCATGTATACGATTGAATGCCCGAAGACGTAAAATATCAAAATCTATGTGAATCTAGTGATACAACTATTTTAATTTATATTGAGTTGTGTTTAAAACACACATTTGTGCATATTCTACATTAAATAAAGTAAAAGGTATTAGTGAGTAAATTTCGGAAACGTGGAGCAGTGGTCAACGTCAATGGGTTTCGTGACGTATCTCGTGAGATCGAATACCAGTATCAACCTCATTTTTCAAATACATTTAACGGTTTCTGTTAAAAGGCATGGCTGTTTGTCTAAAAATGTCCTTACATCATTCCATTTTTTAAACAACAGGGCAAAGCTAAGGCGATAAGCCAACCACAACTCCTGTCCTAGCCCTATCTTTCTATCCCTAATCTCATCGAAAAAAAGTTGAGCAACTGGGTAATAATCAGTTATCGTACAAAAAACTTATGTTAGGATGTCACCATCAATGTTCTCTTTTAAGACAAGAAGTTAGCTGCGCGGAAATTTCAAAGGCTGCGCGGACCAATCAAATAGTAATTGAACAAATGTCTTGTAGTGCGCGCCAACCCGGAATGAGTCCGTGGGGGCTTCCCAACTGCTGCGCGGCCGCGCGCTCGCAGCTTAGAGGGAACGTTGGTCACCATTATACACGAGTCTATATTGCTTTACATTGAGAGAATACATGGATATTAGATTAAGCTGCAACTTAAAACGACAGAAAAGAGTATTTTTATTTAGCATTTACTCTTTTTGAAAACTGATTTTTATTATACTGACTTTACGAACTAAAAGAATTTTCCTCGTTGACATTTCCATGTCCCAAAAAGCGTTTTTATAGAAATAAGTAATTTAAGGCGAAAATTTTAATTCATAGTTTTGTCATATCCTTGGATAAGCAAAGATTCCGCATTTTCTCCAAATACAGCGTTCTCCCTAATCAGAAATATACCCAGACCATAAACCTTGGGAGTGAAACAAGATTGCTTCATCGGTTGCCTCAACTCTAAATTTAATATCATAAAGAAGTCATATCACCGCATCTCCCACATTTGTAAAAATAATCAGTATTCTGTTTCTATATAGAAAAATATCATTTCAATTCCAAAAAAAACATAAATTTTGTTAGTAATTTAACCAACGTACTCATTTAAGGTTAACAGTTAAATTTTGTTCGCGGTCCATAAAAATCTTGGAAAGTAACCAAATTTTGAAATCATTAATTGTAAATTATCGGTGGAAAGAATAATATTCACAAAATAAAATATAAATCGTTACCTCGATACATACTCAATCCTGATTATATATATATTATACAATAAATTCTAAATATATATAATTTAAGATTTCGACTGAAGGTGCTTTGTGGAATTTCAATATTAAATTTGAACGATTCAATCTAACTGTATATGGTTTAAAATAAAAACAAAAATATGCTTCGAATACATATTTGAAAACAATCGGATAATGTTCAAATGAAATTTGGAGAAGATAATTGAAAACCATATTCTACATTTATCTCAAAAACAATAAAAATCAAGTGTCATGGCGAAATGTACTTCTTTCACATATTGTACGTCAGTGCTTTAATTTTCCCTGATTATATTGAAACTTTCAATTGATTGTTTAATCTTCACCATATTTGCTCTAAATATGGAGCATATGGAATCTTATCGAGTTTATATCAACAGAAGTGTTTCTACGAGAACTGCTTATTACTCAGTTGCTACACCTTTCTTTTTTTTCTAAAAAGAGTAAGAATATAAGCATAGTTCTAAGACATGACTAGTAGTGAACATATTACTTTCGCTACGCGCAGTTTTTAGCATAAGATGGACGGGAGCGGGGAGTTCGAGACATCAAATACATCCATTATTTCAAACAGAAATTCATAAATCGATTGAAAAATAAATTTATAAAACTGTCTCTACTAGTATCCGAACTCGTGACTTTCTTAAGCAAATATAATGACGTCCACCACGCAGTATGCAAGTATTTTTGTTTTATAAAATTATTTTTTTTACTATATCTCAAAAAAATTGTTGTCTATGTTAACCATTGAGTAAAAATCAATAAGGTGTAAAAAGAAAATAAACGCATTATTAAATACGAGCCTTAATCTATATTGAACAGAAAGACATTAAACTATAAGCATGAGCAGACGATGTATAAATTAACCTTTATAACAACCTTAGTACAGAGTACATTTTTCAGTACCTATTATGCTATTTTAAACAAATTTAAAATTAGCATTTTTCCTCGAAAAGGTAAAATCATCAGTTACTCTAAGGTAAAGCAATTTTTTCTAACCTTTAGAAAATTTATTCACATATTATTATTAATGTGAGTAATTCGAGTAGGCAGTAGCCTAAAGAAATAAAGTTTTTTGTTGTTTTAAGATATTTATAGATAATAATTTGAATTGTAATGTTACAGTATAACAAATCGTGTTTTTATTCAAAGAATAGAAAATCTCGTCAATAAAGACAAAAAAGGTTGAAATATGAGCTTAAATGTGAAAATTTAATATATAAATCATATTTGTTATATTTTTTTTTCAATATGAAAAGCATTATCACCGCTTTGTGAATTTTAATTTAATAACTATTATATGTAAAATTCACTTTTATTTGTTGGTAGTTGCCATATTAACGTTTTGTGGCTTTTGTCATACTTGACTTATTTACATACCCAGACGGATGGTTAACAATTATATTATTTCAATTGATTTATAGATTTGTGTAATATTTAAGAGCATTGTGATTTTTTTGATTTCTTACCACAATTATATATTATTGTATTTTTGATTCAAGAATTGAATCACTGTTTTTGCACATAACGAATGCACTTTGCGCGGAAAAAAAACTTGAAAATTTTCTGAGATTATCTGTCAACAACAACGAAAAACTTGAATTTTAAAGAAGGCTATATAACCTATACAATTTTCAAAAGAATGAAAAATTGTTGTCTTCGAATTATCAGTTTTATATGAATCAATTTATTTCATTTTTTTTTGCATAAAGATGTGGAAAATTCCACAGAAAAACTAATACAAATATTTTTATGAAGCCATATTACCACCTCTTTCTCTTTATAACTGAAGACATATTTAATGGATAAAACCTAATAATATTAATTCAAAACGATAGATGCTTAAGAAATCTTTTCAATAAAATTAGTAAGTTATTGCTTTGTTACTTTCAATTTCTGATAAAACTTAGCACAGTAATGGGCATAGCTCAATGTTTCTAAGCTAGTAATTATTTAATCTTCCTTTCTGACAAAGTAATAGTAATTCGTTTATTGATCATGTTATGTAATAAATTTGAATCGTTCAAACTATGTACATTCTCACAAATTTTGTCATTAACGACCCGGGTTTCGCCTTTCGGCATCTTCAGGCATTCAAGTGCACGGATGAACCTGAACAATACAATTTATAAACAAACAGAAGGCCTTGCAATGGGAAACTGCCTATCACCGTTGTTAGCTGAGTTTTATATGAACTATTTAGAAGATACAATTTTTAGAAACAAAACAGAAGCCAAACCTATAGTCTATTGGTTCCGATATGTAGACGATATTCTTTGCCTGTTTAATGGAACAGATAGACAAATAACTAACTTTCATAACTTTATAAATTCATTAGATAAAAATATAAAATTCACTCTAGAATTCGGAGGCAAAAATATTAACTTTCTTGACTTAAATATTAACATTGAAAATCATTCTCACGAGTTTAAAATATTTCGGAAGCCAACCTTCTCTGACACTGTAATCCATAAAAATTCAATGCACCCATTTTCTTATAAACTAGCCGCTTTTCATTCAGAAATACATAGACTTGTGAGTGTTCCTTTAAACGAAATAAACTTTAATATCGAATTGAAAATCATCAAACAAATCGCCATAAACAATGGATACGATATGTCTCTTATAGACAATCTTTTATCAAAAAAACAAACTAAACTTGCAGAAAAAATGTTATTTAAAGGTATAGTGTCAAAGGACATAGATCATACTAGGTATTGGCGTAGAATCATTTTTTTAGGAAATACAAGTCTTAAAATTAAAAAAACAGCTAGCTGATAGTGTAAGACCTGCTTTTTACTGTAAAAACTCTTTAGGCAAATTATTAGTTAATAATAAAGATAAAATACATTACTTAAATAAATCCGGGATTTATAGATTGCAATGCTCTTGTTGTACAAAGTTTTATATCGGCAAAATAGAAAGAACACTGAACATCCGGGTTTTAGAACATATGGCAGCCTTTAGATTGAAAAAAGACACGTCTACTTTTGCTAATCACTTAATATCGGAAGGACACGTGTTCAATCAGGAACAAGGGATAAAAATGTTACACCCAAATACGGACAGTCTTTCTTCAAGCTCAGCTTTCAAGCTCAGCTTTCTTCAAGCTCAGCTTTCTTTCGTCAGCTCTTTTTCCAAGAAATGTTAGAAATCAACAAAGCACAGCTGCAAAATCTTCCGATTTTAAACGAAATATCAAATTTTCCCACATCTCCTCTTCTATACCCTATATAACCATAAAATCATATAATCATAAAACCTTTGCCGACAAACAAATTATATAATTCTTGAAACTGCTCACTAGTCAAATCTGTTGGCATTCCCATGGGCTTATCCTTTTTGCCAGCAGTGGCTTTGGACTCAGTGATGCATTTGTATCTTATATAAGCACGAAACTTTCATTTACTAAGCGTCAGTTCAGGTTCATCCGTGCACTTGAATGCCTGAAGATGCCGAAAGGCGAAACCCGGGTCGTTAATGACAAAATTTGTGAGAATGTACATAGTTTGAACGATTCAAATTTAATATTGAAATTCCACCAAGCACCTTCAGTCGAAATCTTAAATTATATGTTATGTAATGTTGTTAAAAAATAGTGGCAACATAAAAATTAAGAAAACAACTTTTAATTATAAAAATTATACCCGGAAAAAATAATCTGGTCTTTTTCTCATTGGAAATCTAGTGGGGAACGGTTAACTTGTTTTAGTTCTGCGGCTTATACTATAGTTGCCAGATTTCAGATTCTTAATTAATTAATGTTACAAAATACATCTTAGTATTTCAACTAAAGACTTCTAAATTTAGAGTTGTGAATATATTTGTGAGCTTTAGCTCATTCCAGGTACCTTTCTTCCCTTATTATTTAACAATTTTTGTACACGTTTTAATTTTTTTACTTTCTTTATCCATGTCCGCTCCAAATGTATGGCCTCCTGATGGAAGTATCTCAACATTTTTTTTTTACGAGAACTGTTTTTTATTCAGTCGCTCTACCTTTTTTTCTGAAGAGATATAAAGATAAGGTAAGGGTTAGTTTTTTGGATGTCACAAACACCCATGCCTTCGAACAGAAGTCGATAAATATATTGAAAAAAATGGTGCTCGTATTAGGACTTCACTTTTTTTTGCTACACCTTTTGTTTCTTACTTTATTTCATAAATAACCCTGCGTCAACTTTTTTTTTAAGCTTTAAGCTTAGTAACAAATAAATTTACTTCTTAAACATACACGATACACTTATTTACCATGCGCCAGTTCAAGATTATCCATGAACTTGAACGCCTGAAATGCTGAAAGGCAAAGCTCGGTTCCTTTGTGAAAAACATGTGGTAGTAGATACAACTTGAACGATTCAAATTTCATATTGAAATTCCACCAAACGCTTTCTGTCGAAGTCTTACATTAAACATTTTTATCAGTTGATTATGCTCACGACGAGCGAAATTGATTCTAATATTTAATACATAATTTGGCTTTAATAATGTGTTTTAACCAAGAATTGACATTGACCACCTTAAAACAGATGTGAATTCTTGAAAAACGAATGAAAGATTCCTTGATACGTGATCAACAAAAAAACTATATTCAGCCGATGCTGAATAAAATTAGGTGGATATACAAATTACAGTAAATTGCTGAAGATTTTCCACGAAAAAAGATGAATACTATTTTAGTCAATATAAATGTTTGTATATTTCCTCACAAATGGAATTAAGTTCATATATGAACAGACTTTCGGTGCATATTTATTTAAAATATTGACAAAGTGTTTAGTAAAATCTAACAGAGACACTTAGGTTATTTTGCGATTACTTTGTTTTATCATTACTTTTAGTTTGATATCATTTAGTGTAGTAAAAATTCTATTGCAAAATACAAATTGACATAACGTTAATAAATTTCAAAATTATTCATTAAAAAGATTTTCAACTATATTGGTACAAGAGATTTCTCTTTATATTCATTCGAGAGATGTTTTGAAATGCACAAAGACTTTTAAACTTTAATATGTTGTAGTAATTCGTATCATATTAAAAAAGTGGATTATTTATTTATTGGTTTATTTGGCTTTCGCCAGTCTTTGTCAAATGTTATTGTAATTTTTCAATAATTGTATCCATTTTCACATCTTATTTGGACAATAAGGAGCCTATTTTAATAGAATTTGTTCTACAAAAAGTGCTGATTACTCAGTCACGCAAAATATTTTTTCAGAGCGACAAAAAATAAAAAAAGGCTAGGATAGGACTATTAATCACTTAATAATGTTAGCTAAACCGTGAAAATTCATTGACAAACCTGTCCACAGCACCACAACCAAACTCAATGAGTTCATCCATTCAGCTGAAAACCTTGCATTTTATCATCGTTTTTTTATATGAACGGATTTATCGATTCCGAAAACTTTTCTTAATTTGCGATTTTTTACTCAAAAACTTCAACGTTGGTTATGGTTAAGTGAATATACTATTTCCAATGATTTAAAAATCGAAAGATTTTGGTAATTGAAAAAGCTAGTTATAATTCTACGTTTCAAAAACTGATGCGCCATTCTTAATGTTTGAAAATTACGAGTAAATTATTTGAAAGATTAAAAATAAAAAGAGTTATTACGTTAATGCAAGACATCTAATTTGATGATGTCGATGTACACGATTGGTGTACCAAACATATATGCAAAATGGCTAAAAAATAATTCGTATAAAGATTGTTTTAGACTACTGGAAACGCTTAGAGTCAAATATCACTTGATTTCCTAGTCAAAACATTTCCTTGTTTTATGTATTCCGAAGGCAGTTTCTCGATCTATCTCAAAGCTATGGATGATTCGGAGATATATACGGTCTTGCGTCTGTAACAAGCTTATCCAAAATACCCTTTTGTGGGATTCGTAGTCCAAGTCAGACTATGGTTAAGATGGCCGGGCTTAAGACGACCCATTTACTCGTTACATAAATAAGAAAACCCCATCCTCTCGTAGGCATCCGAGCAAATGCCTATAAATAACTTTGATTTTATTGTAATAAGGGTGTAAAAATAAGCCTCGTAAAGCAGTTTATTACAAGAATGAGGAATGGAATGGGATATAAAAAAATATTGCTCGAATTATTACAGCTGTTTTTGTGATTATATTTTTGTGTGTTTTACTGACGTGTCATGGAAATACACTTTATTTTAATACGTCTTACAACAATCTTACACATTTAAAACGTACAATTTCAAATCCTCAAATAAACATTTTCATTTAATTTTTACTAGATGCTAAAAATATATATAAAGCGTATGGGTTATTTAATTAAACAAAACAAGTTATTTGTTTTTTTTCAATCACGTTTATCAATTAGATCTGAAATTCAATTTAGGTCATTTATCTCAATTATTAAATAATAAAAAAAAAACACTTTTAGGGTGTTCACTGTCAATACTTGGTGGAAAGGCATTATATTAATAAAAACAATAATCCTTTGTATGACAAAAATTTCCCAAATTTTAATTATGTTTGTAATTACTTTCAATCGCATTCTGAATTTATGAATCTGGGATGACTTTTTAATTATATGTTAGTTTTGTTGAACATTTTAATTTTGTGTTATTTTAGAATCACTTTAATGTAATTGGCAATTTCTTTTCAATGCCAACTGTTGTGTATAACTTTTCAATTTTGTATAAATAGCATTGTTAAATTATATTTCTTATCAGTTGACAATGCTCGCAATGAGCGAAACCGGTCCTGACATATTAAATAAAGTGGAATGAAGTACAAAGGATTATTGTTTTTATTAATAAAAAAAAATATTTGCTATTGGACTTGCCGGCACTTGAATTCGGACCTTAGCGATTGTTATTATACAGTTTATACTTTAGATTAAGAATCAAAATATCGGTATTCATAGTAATTTTTCTATCCAAAATTAGTAGTTTTGAAAATTATAATATACTGGTATTTCGGTATTTAAAATTAAGGAAAACCGATCTTTGATAGTATAACAATCATCACATACACTTATATAATTGTTTGCGATGAACTGAAATACTGAAAATCTGCTAAGAGTTGTATTGAAATTGACATGTTTCCAAATTTACGAACCTTTTTTAATGGTGAATTATTATTTTAATAATTTGATTAATTTAATCACCCGTTCATGATAATGTATACTTTTGATTGAAAGGGTTTTGAGATTTTACGTATACCAATACCGGTATATATTTGCAATATTGGTATTTAATATGATATGGCGAAATACCTGTTTACTTATTAAATATTTGATCGGTATTTTAATCTCTTATATAGATACAAATAATAAGAAATTTACTCCAGATGAACGATTATAAAAGATTTTATAGCTATTTTATCATGTATGCCTATGGATTGACAAATGCTTTCTTAACATAGCTTTCAGGCCAATTATTTTATTTATGCACCTTCCTGATAGAAACTTTCAACTATCTACATATTTAAGCTTAGTAATGCTTATAATATATTTATACAGAATATATATAATACTTAAGTCTTTAATAACATCCGTAATCTTAACGTGATCTCCTGATTCTTAATCAATAAATGAAGTTGTTAAATACTTATATTTTGTAAGAGAGAAAGAGACAAATAGTTTCAAGGGTAAAGCTCCTTCTTTTAAGCTCGGCTTATGTAAGGGAGGGTAATTATAACATTTGCGTTCACCGTTAGCCTTTTGTAGAAAATTCTTTACAAACCTTCGCTTCAATAGACCGGAAAATGTTTTTTTTTTGATATAGCAGATAACGGTTAAATACAAAAACTTTTTTTTTATGTAGGTGTATACTGAAACTATGATAACATCTTATAATAAAGAAAACAGTATTTACCAAAGAAAATTAATACTGTCAACATTTTTTGTACATATATATATGTAAATGGATGTTGACATTCAATTTACACCACTTGTTGACAAAAATATTCATTGTATTTTTTTGTTTATCACTGTGCAGTTCGGGTTGAATGAGGGTGTAAGTTCATAAAACTTATTGGTTGGTTAAAAGATTTGACGCTTAAGTTACACAGTTTTTGACTTTTAGTTTATAATACGCACAAAAAAAAGAATATAAGTGATATTAATGCGATTTGTAGAGTTAACCACATAAATGTAGCCACATATGAAAAATAACTAAGCCTCTGTTTCAGATACGCAATTTGATTAAAATAGGTCATACAATTATTCTGACAAAACTTCGGTCAGTTTCAATTAAAATTTTCAATAGCTAATTGCGGTCTGGAAAATGATATCAAATTCAATTATTAATTAAATCGTTTAGAAATTATATATCTAAAAGTTTGAAATTTATTTAAATATGATATATCCAAAAACTTTATTGTTATAAAAGTTTCTGGATTAAAAATTTGATGAGCGATCGGTTTTGTGTGGCCAAGAAGAAACAAAATAAAAGTAGTTTTTGCTAATGCCAGAAAACATTCTTTAATTACTTACTTTAACAAGTTGCTGAAAAGTTTTTATTTTTCTTTTCGTAGATTTGAGCCATTGAGATAAGCGTAAGTTAGTAATTTATGATAAAACTAAGCACATTTTTGAGTCGACGTTCTTAAATTTTAACGCAATTTGGTAGTCGTTTTTTAATTGATGTTTTGATCGATTAAGTGTTTGCTTTGAAAGGCATAGATGTATTAAAGGCTTAGTGTCATAACTCATAATTTTCAAACATTTTATTTGAAGCAATAGTGATATCAAATGTTATCAAATGTATAGCATATTTTTCCAACCTAATATTTCGTTCGTTTTGAATCTGCTACCAAAAACATATGTTTTTTAATTGAGATTGTCTACCACAAAATAAATGAACCTTTATATATGGTTATTAACAACGTTATTTTAAAAATTCACCCAGACAAAGATAATAAAGTCATCCCAAAACGTACAATGCGTCATAGCTTTATCTTTTTAAGACAGGCAAAATGTTTTTCTTTGGACAAATATTTTTTAATTAAAACGTGATAACAGAACAAAAGGTGCATTTCAAAATCTTATTAGATTATCTGAAGCCGAATTTTGGATAAAGCAAAGCTGAGTCTTTTAAGATTCTCATTTCAGCAATAATATAACATCTCTCATTCCATTGTACGATGGAAATGTATCTTAGTTATTATATAATAACAAAGAAGAAACTAGGCAATGAAACAGACGTGATAATAAAACGAAAGAATAATCGAGACACAAAGGAGCCAAGCCACGCCACGTAGTTGAAGATAAAATGACGAAACTTGAGCAATGTAATAATTTATTGAACGATAGCGTAAAATATAACCTTCAAATTTCATTGAAATTTTTTGATGATTTGGATTGGCTGAAAATAAGTGTGATAATTTTAAAGGCACCCGACAATACCACCAAAACAAATCCGAATAGACAAAACCGTTCTTTCGCACAGTTTGTTCCAAAAAACGATGAATAGTATCAATCCTTCAATAAATATGTTATTCGAACAATTCAGACCATAACAAGATCATGTATGATTAAAATTAGAAAGAAGTAGGTTAGGTTTCAAAAAAACATTTTCGTCGAAATCTAAATATGTAAATTTAGACGAAAGACTGCAAGAGTTAATGCCTTGATATGACAGTATTTTGAATTTAAAATATTTAAAAAGGTTAGCACAAATTGTAGTTATGCGTATGTATTTATATCTTTATTTGTGTTTCTTTTTATTTATGCATCTAAAGTATAATATTATGTAAATATAAAAATTGTATCATTAATAATTTGTCTTGGTCGCGGGTGGTTTGTTTTGTCGACAATGTCACGGCGGGTTTGGTTCCGGCGTTTTTGTCAGAAATCCAATATTATTTTGATTGAATACAATATAATATGCAAGCTTTCGAAAGCGTGCGGTAAGATTGAATCTTAAATTGTATGGAATACGTGATAAACTTTTTAATTTTGAACTTGCGTAGTATTATAACAATGTGTGCTTCAGACGCGTAGTATGATGAAGCTGACAATTTTAACTGAACCATCAATGGCATTACACATTGAATAAAAGATAAATTATTGTTTTTAATGTAATGAAATAATATACTTTAGTTTATTTTTAGATGTTAGTTAAGAAAAGAACTATATTTGTTCATTTTTTCACAAAATGCTATGGCGTTCAGTTATTGTAAGTTGTGGCAAACGTTATGTTAATACTGTCGGAAATCATTATAAATACTTCTCATGTGATCTGATTTGTCTTTTTGAATTATCTTCCTTATTTTTCTTACTCTTTATTTTATTTTATCTTCTATTGATAGTGTAACTTTTTAAATGATATAGTCGTACAGAAATGAATTATTTCAAACAAATCTTCATAAATAATTTCAGCAATATTATAGAATATTGCCGCCTGTGTGGTCGAGTGGTCAACGTTGTTGGCTTCGGCTACGGAGGGCCCGGGTTCAAATCCCGGTACGGACAGTTTTATATATTGATTTTTCAATCGATTTATAGAATACTAATTGAAAAATAAAATACGATTTGCTTGTTCAATGACTGTTGAGGCGTGGCTACAAAATAAGTATTTTTTTTATAATTCGAAAAAATATATAAATCAAACGTATTATTTTTGATTTCTTATACAAGTTTTAAAAAAAATTAAGCACATCAAACTTATCAAAATCGGAAATTTGAATAAAAATTGAAAAAAACAACGTTTTCATCTGATAAAAGGATCGATACGTTATTTAACAGAATTATAGACTTGATCCATCATCTTCAGTGAATTGAATCTCACTTGTATGAAATGAACAGATTTTTTCTGTATGAAGTTAGAGTTGTTTGCTTTATTCAATAAAAATAGTGGTAGAAACGTTTTTCTACGAGAAAAACAACTTTTAATTATAATTTAGTGTTTGCTGAAATAGTCATAAAATGAATTCCATTTCTTAGCTGGTATTTTATGGCTAGAAGGAAAGACTTATAGCTTTAATATTTTATTTTTCTTGAAATTCATTCCGACCAATGATTTATTTGAATGCTTACATTTTTTTGAAATTTAAATGTTCAAATGACGTAGTAGAATACTATTGTGAAAATTTGTTTGTTTCTGTGATTTCATATGAAAAAATAAGATCTTCACTCATTAAACTTTTTGTTTTCTATTTTAAAAAACATATTAAAAAAACTAAAACTATTTTTTGTATTTAATGCCATTAAATCTTTCGCAAAAGTACCTTGTACAGGAATTATAAAGATGATCAGTAATTGTATTACAAAATTTAAAATAAACAGAATGCAGCAAATTAAATACAGACAAATAAATTAAACAAGATGATTCAATTGTAATGAGTTTATTTAGGCGTTGGATTTTTATTAAGTATTTCAGGTTGGCAAATAATGATCGCGTGTAATAAGTAAAAACGCAAACTTCAATCGTGCTACATTCCAAAGTGCTGTATTTTATCAATTAAGTGCATACCAATCAATTTATACTCTATAATTGATATATATTCTATAATATGATATGATTGTGTAGAATAAACTGATGGATTGGCACATTTTTATGTCCGTGGTTGAGTGGACCCTACCATCCATTTGATCTCTGAATTGGGACGTAGTGAGAGCGATTAACTAACCATTAGTCCTTTTAATAGTCATATTTTTTTATCATTATTCTTTTAAAAAACGAAAAGTTCAGCAACTGAGTAAAAACTTATATTGAGATTAAATCCTGTAACTGTCCACATTTGACATACATAACAAGGAGAATTGATTTTCAATATTACTGAGATATCTATTGAGTGATAATATGAAATCGCATATCTTTCTAAGAAATTCAATTGGACATTACGAAATCGTTTATAAAAAAAACACTAAATATTATTCGTTTTAAACAATGGTTATAGCAGAGATGTAATAATCAATAATATATAAAAGATTTAATAATCAATAACAAATGTGTAATTCTATTTTCCCATCAATGATCAAATAAGAGTGAGCTAGTTGTAGTATTGAGTTGGCGATATCATAAGTACACATGTAAATATATATTATTTGTCTAGTAGGTAGTAGACTTTTTAATTAAACGAACATATATTTTCCACTTGTAAGAGGAGATTGATTGAAAATTGGAAACGAAAAGTGATATCCCGTAAAGCTGGCTACTCGTAAATGATGTGGACTTAGGGCAGTCAGTTCACGTCTGGCCAAGTGATGGGATTCACATTACACAGTTCTTACACGTAAGTATGGTGAGGCTCCTCATGTGGGTCAAATAAAAATGATGACGTCAGTTCAGGTGTGCTCAAAATAATAAGCTGCGTTATATGGCCGTAGTACAGGCAAATTAACATTAATTAAAAGAAGCCACCTGGTCTTACGGAAAGTGAATTGAAATCAATAAAACATTTTTTTTTCTTTAATTAATTTAAATGTTCATAAACTACAGTGCATTCTATCAAGCCTTGAAGAATTTTCCTGATTTTTTTTTACAAAAAAAAATATATTTTTTCGCTTCAAAATACACATACAGTAAGAATATTGTGTTTGAGTCTTAGCAGATTGTGGTGAGCTCAACGAAGAGTACGCTTAAGAATATTTAAAGATACTCAGTTGGATATACATATATGTCAACCGTGTTTATTATTTTTTATTTGTGGTAATTTAAATTTATTGAATAATTCAGAATTTTGTTATTTTTTTAGGTTTTCACTTGAGGTTTTTTTTGAGAAATCTTGAATTGTGACCAATTTTTCGTATTTCTCTTGAAGATTAATATTCAAAAAATGAAGAAAAAATGACAAAAACAGTATTTACCAGGGGTGTATATTCAAGATGTGCTAGATGTGCGATGGACACCCTAGAACTGTAAAGTGTGAAGCTAAAATTAAATTTAATTAAATTTGTATGTACCTTTGTGTGAACAAATATGTGTGTGTAGTATTTGAATACTATTTACATCCGAAAGACATAACTTGTGTTTATCATTAATTCAGAAAATTGATTATTTTTCACGAAATCAATAAGAAACTGGCTAAAAATATAAAGTTACGTATAAAAATTACCTATTGATGACTGGGTCTAAAAATGCATAGTTTATCGTAGAAAAACATATTTGAATATTTTTTTTCACGGTGCAATATTTGTTATCGTATGCAGATATTAATTTTGACTGCTTTGTGGAAA
The DNA here is from genome assembly GCA_030503985.1 of Himalopsyche tibetana. NCBI lineage: Eukaryota > Metazoa > Arthropoda > Insecta > Trichoptera > Rhyacophilidae > Himalopsyche > Himalopsyche tibetana. Next base: position 19,036,859 of record JAPJYX010000009.1, on the reverse strand, counting down.
AATCTCAATGAATTGACTAGGGACAAGATTTTATGTGTAAATGTGTACAGGCTTTTCATTATAAACTAACATTTTTTTCTCTAAAGTGTTTTAAAAAAATGCGCACCAACATTTAAAAATATATAGTAAATCTGTTGGACTTCGTTATTGCGATTAGATGCTACTAACTATTGAATTATAAGCCAATGTAGTAACAAAACTTAAAACTCGTTAAGTTGTGAAATAAAGTGCGTCTTAGTTTTATTTAAAAATAAAGAATGCATATTTTAAAAAAAATGGAAAAGCTGAGATCTTGAGTCTGAGGGTATGTATTTTTTTTATTCTTAAAATAATAACATGTTTAGTGTGGATTGTAAACACCTGTAGCTTTGCGATACTATGTATGCAGCAAGGTTGTGACAGGTGCTATTGCTGGCTTATAATAAGGGAAAGGTTTTAATACCCCGAATTATCATCGCCTACCCTTAAAAGATAGAAGGCATAATAGCATTTTTTTTATTAAGGCATAGGATTATGCTGACTTATGACATGTTCCAGTCATAAACATAGCACCTATTTTTTTACGAGCGTACCTTAGAAGAAAATGAAGGGTACGTTGACTTACATAGCCATTAGGGGGCTAGTTTTCTACTAGTTTTACCGGAGGGAAACTTTTACGAAGCGAACTTCTGGCACCGCTAATTTAGTGATACCTTCAACGTTCAGCTTATTGACAAGCGGAATCAATACAAATCAAACGTGTTAGTTTCCCGAGTGCAAACATATTTCATATATCTTTAATTATTTTTGATTTTTGAAAAAAGTCTTTTACAAATATCTTTCATTTGAATATATTAATAAAAATGATTTACTCAACTGGAATACTTTGAACATACTATTAAAAAGATAGTAGATTTTCTTTTAGATAATATTGTACCTAAAACTTTTGCTTAAATGGATGATAATATTTTTACTATATTTTTCAATGTGTTTGTTATTTATTTGGTGCATTTTTTATAGTAAAGTCGTCACTAACAAATGACTTAAACATATAATAGATAGAAACACAATATATACAAATGACCTTCCACTACAGCCATTCCCAACCTGGGAGGCGTGGGCTATTGAAAAGGGAGGCGCGAACATTCCAAAATATTTATTTACCCCTTAAAAGTGTCTTTATTACTATATGAAATAAAGGATGGGGAGGCGCGAAGATATTTTTTTCTTTAAAGAGAGGCACAGTAACATAAAGATTGGAAACCACTGTTCTAGTATATACTACTTACTCTCACTGCCTCACTAACCAAAAGGTTACCTTCGCATCAAACTGATAGGGGCGGCGATTTCTCGAATGTTTATTATTAGAATTACCAAGATGCTTTGGATTGAAAATTGTTTGTATCAATAAAGATCAAATTAATTAATTTTGGATAATTCTATTAAATTTAACCGGCAACTATATAAATTATTTATTTATTTGTAAAACCTTACGACCTTTTATATAAAGAAGTCTTTTTCAGTCCCTAGTTATAAAAGTTTCGAAACTAAAATGTTGCGATGAGATTATTTTTTTACCATCCAAATGCTTCTTTTTAATTTATCAATAATCAGGAGAGTATGTTTTACATTAAGAAGTTTTGAGATTTATTTTTTGACATGTTGTAGGTAGTCTCAAAATCCCGATATTAGTATTAAAGCGATCCCAGCACTACGTGATCACGAAATTGATCGCGATTCCGAGATTGGAAGCTTTATTCGGGTCAATATTTTGGCATATTTACGGGGTGTATAATGAAAATGTATTGTTAGATATTCTTTCAAAAGCATCTTTTGACGCAATGAATCATTATAGTAATAAACCAGTAATGTAGGTTTTGATTTAGACAGTTAATAATTGTTGAACGCAAATAGTGACACGATTTTTTTGGTAAATAATCACGAGAGATTATTTATTATCTTAGCATTTTTAAAGTTCACTTGGTAACCGTGAAATATATTATTCTAATGGTTTTCTATGTTAATTCTTATGTTAGTGGTTTGATTTTCGAATTGGCAACACTTTTTTCAGCCCATTTGAAAGCTGACAGCTGATTTGTTCTTAGTTTAGTTGGCCATTTTACCATCAGTTACGCCAGAAAAACGCTTGGAAAATGTGAAAAATTATAACAGTCAATGAATAATGCAATAAATCAATGATTACTGACATTTTCTTTCTTCGACTGAATGATTTTAATTGAGAAACAGCTGTGGTTTCCACTAAACAGCGCAACATGACACACAACGCGCGCATAAAATTGACTGTAGCTGGAAAAATGTATTAGTTCGAAAAATAAACCTCGAAAAGAATACCCCATGTATAGTATTTTAAACGTAAAGATTTAAATAAAACTGTCTGGTGATTACTCATGTAATTTTTTTAGGTAAAAAGATAGAGTAGAAAAGGATTCGAATATCGATTGAAACATTAATGAACGAAAATTTCTACGAACTTTTCGAGCTGCTTTTGGCAATATAGCATTGAGATTTATCATTCATGTTATTTCGATCGGCAGGGTAGCGTAAAAGCGTTGTCGGAATTTCACTAACAGGCTAACTTTGATGATTATATTAATTTCACCTGCTGCTTTTCTTCAGAGTGTTTGTTTGTTATTACACATAATATTGTGATGAAACAATATTTCTTCCTTTCTAGCTGTAGAAATATGCCATTGTTTTTTGTTCTTTTACTTTTATTGAAAGCAAAGTTGTTTATCAAAAGCAACTTTTTACAAATACCTTGAAAACTGATAAAGTTTTTCACTTCTTTTTTTCTTTGTTGTTCTTTCAGCTATTATTTTTTTTCTAATGCTACTTTTATTTCTCTCCAACAAGTGAATTATGAATTCAGCTTTCTAAAGTTTCTAAGTAAATTATCTCATTCTTTTGTAAGGGATTTTTGAAACACTGTAGAATGCCACCTAATGGACTCATCAAAATGATGTTTCTTCATGAATCTCAGCATTGAGTTGTTCTTCTATAAAATTAGCCAGATGACGTAAAATCACATTCATGTCTTTTGCATCAAACAAAATATATGTTTTATATTTATTTATAATGTATTAAACATGTTCTTTTATCAGTTGCTTCTTCCGAAATTTCGTATTGTGTGTATTCCTATTTTGGATACATACAATGTTAGTTTATTATTATGATTATTTTTGCGTGTTCAAAATAGTGAATCACTAGGAAAATGCTTTAATGTGTATATTTTTTGATTGATATGTATATATTTGTTTCTATAAATAATAGTCATCTAATATTATATTAAGTTGATAACTTGAGAAAAAAAAATGTTGAATACCAACGGTTTGTGACAAAAATTATAACGCTAAGTTTCTCCGCTAATAGAACTGTAAGCTTACAGCGTAGAACTCCATGATATGTGTACCCATGAATCATATACAATTATTTAACGAACTTTGAACTATCAAACTCGTAGCGCTTAAACATGGTTGTACTGTAATGGTGATATCTGAAAAATAAATTATTTAAAAAATACGCTAAACTAAAATTAAATATTTTTTAGCACATATTTTATTGTGTATTTCATTTAAAATAATCATTTTTATGTTTGAAGACGGGAATATGCAATAAAAAGAATCATGTTAGCAGTCAGTCACGCCAAACTAAAGATTGAAAAGTGGTATCCAGCGCAAAAAAATGGGCAACCCTGCATAGAAAAACTTGATATTTATATACATAATCAAGCTAATGGCAATTAAAATAATACTACAGCATTACTTCAAACATGACTTAAGCTTAAGCCATTACAAAACACTAAAGTTGTTATGCATCGTCATTGAAATTTCAACAAATTTGCTCTAACGAGTTTTTAATAATATCTTCCATCATAGAAAAAACACAAAGTAAATTTATTACAAAAAAAATATATTTTTAAATATAAATTCGGATGTTCGAATAGGAAGGAAGATGTATTGTGAATATTTTCTATGCCAGTTTACAAAGCTAAGCAAAAGCGGATTTAGCACATGAGAAGCCCCAGGCGCAATAAAATTTGAAGGCTCTGTTTTTCGGATAAAATTAGAACGTCATAAATAACGACTAAAATAATAAAAATAAACAATACAGCAAAATGTATATGGGTTTTATGATGTATCTCATTATTGAAGGCCCTAAGTTTCGGAAGCCCATTATAGGGTAATCCGCCACTGAAGCTAAGCCAAATCAAGTGAATGAGGTCAAGCTAATTAGCTATAAACGAAATTCAAATGTTGTAGTACTAAATGCAGTGCTATTTTAACCGTGCTATGCGTAACCGTAAAAATTGTTTTCGTTCAAGTAAAAGTTGATAATTTTTACTTCATTCGAATGTAAATATATTTTATTTCATTGTGATACATTGCTTTGCAGTTAAGAAAACATTATTAGGAAAAATATTTTTTTAATTAAAAAAAAAATGTCTATTTTTGTTGTGGAAACCTATTAGTACAATTTATTTTGCTCAAACATAAACAAGTAAGCGTAAGGCGATATGTTTGAATTCGTAAAACAATTCCTCAGAGGTATTCACTCACGAAGTATCATGACAAGGAAGCATTGGGACGTCACTCATGTTTCATGTTGAGACTTCCTTCATGATATTTATATCACGTTTTGCGATATAGCATATCACTCTTCTGAGTTGTCCTATAGACGTATTGGCCTGTCTGTTATGAAAGTGATTGAGCTTATAAAACTGCCTAGGCAAAAAATATACATTATTTTCATTTAAGTCCATGAAACTATCAAGTATTTTTATTCAATTTAGTTAAACAATTTTCTACGTCTTTCACGACGGTCTTTAAAATTTCAAAACCAATCTATAAAATACACAAAGCGATATGTAAAAAGAAAGAAAACAATAATCTAAATTATAAAAATAATCTGAAACTTGCATATAGCCTCCTAGTGAAAATATTTAAACAGGAGTTTTTTTTAACTTGAACTGCATGTTACTCAGTTTCTCAACCTTTTTTTCGAGACTTAGGATAGAAGAACAACGCTAGGAGGGAACTAGAAATTACTAATCGTTCTGGCTACACATTATAATTGTAGGATTGGAAAGGTATATGGAAAATTTTCGAACATCAAAAACACCCATATCTTTGAACGGAAATCGATAAATCGATTGAAAAAATGCTGTTGGTACTGTGACTCAAGCCCGTGAGATCCTTCACGGAAACTAACGACGTTGACCACTACTCCATGGACCCAACCTTGATTTTTTAAATTTATACAACGTTAATTAATAGTTTGTAAAACACCCATTTTTGCTAAAATTTTTTTGGGAATGTGAGATAAAGTTTTCTTATTTTTTATTATCGATTATTAATTAAATGCATTTCGTAGCATTATTTCGTTGATTTCCAATTCGCCAAATCCATTATTTCATGAACTATTTACAATGTACAAGTATTTTGAACATGAAGTCCACAACACATTTTTTGTGATTCAAGTACAATTTAAATTGGACATCCACAAAGTAACCGCCAAATACATCAAAAAGAATACAAGTACTATTACATGCTTTTTATAGCTGGAATACTTATTTATTGTTTAAAAATTAGCAGTACAGTACATTACAAGTGACGCCAATTCGCCATGCACTTGACAAATATAATGAAAAAAAGCACTACATAATACATCGAAATCAAGGAATAAAAAAGAAAAATTAAAATAAAATATAAATAATTTTCTAATTGGAATGGCCTGAATTCTGCTCGTCTCTTCTACCAATCGGATGGATTCCGCCGTCGTGGACAGCCACGGGCTTCCAGACTGGTGGTCGCGAAGGGTTTTCTGGGGGAAGAGGGGGGGGGGGGGGTCGCCAAATTTTTTCACCCCGGTGAGCAAAAAAAAAAGAAGTTTCGGGGACAATCCGGGGAAAAAGTATAGCAAATCGAGGATTTCAAATTCCTCGGGGGGGTCACCTAGTCACATGGCTTTTATAAAAAGGTGAAAAAGATTGGTAACCTATGATCTATATGATGTAATCGGTGGAGCTACGGGACGCTGAAATGACATTGAAGGAAGCAAGAAGACTGGCAGGGGACAGAGAATCTTGGAGGAATCATGTGGTGGCTATATGCTCCGCCTAGGGAGCGGATATGGACAAAAAAAAATGATAAAGCCTATCCGCGACGGAAAAAATATGTACTAATAATATCTATATTATTTTCGGTCTCTTTGGGTAGTGGGTAATATTATAATGAAAAATACAAGTACTAGGTTTAAGTACCTGCCCAGAATATATTTTTTAAACATTAAATTAATTAAACTTTTCAAAATGTTGATTAAAATAATGTTCTATATAATAAAATAAAAAATATCTCATGTTTACATTATGTAACGTTGAAATGTGCACAACACAACACACATACATACTCACTCTCGTGGAAATATAGCCTGATATTTAAAATAATGTTTTGTATGTAACTCTTATTCATTTTTATGTATCTCATATTAATTTAGAATGTTTCGTAAAGTGAAAAACAGATATATAGTAATTTTATATAACACTGAGAATTGTCGCTTAGGTCGGCCCAAGAAATGAGTTCATAATGTCTTGTTTCTAAAAAAATATGACCTAAATAAATAAGAGAAATATACGCCAAAAAGAAATAATGACATTACTTTGGTATACATTATATTATTTATTTGAATGTCTGCCAACTTATCTAATATCAAAAAAAATATATAAAAAATGATGAGAAAATTCTTTGTCTTTAAGACAAAGTATTATTGCTCTATTAAAGATATTGACCAAAATTCCAATAAAAAGAACAACAACACGCAGTTTATCGCTGTCATACAAAGTCGACCGGAGCGAATGTTGCCACTAAACGGAACATCGATAAAAGCAACTTGTAGAGGCTTAAGAAGAAGGAAACAATATAATTACCATATGCGCAATAACCTCTTTCAGAATTCACCCAATATGTTTGATTCGAAAACTAAAAGAGTGTGTGTGAGAGAGAAAGAAATTGCTTGTGTGTAGTGCGTAATAGATAAACTGAACGACATAAAGCTAAAAGTATTTGGTGATTGGAGTTTAAATACAACAAATAAAATGGCAATAAGTGATAAAAGAATTCAAGTAGTTTTATTTAATGATACCTTGATGAAGCGTCATGTCTATTTTTAAGTCATGTCAAATCTCAACGTGTGGTATATTTTTCTGTAAACTCATTAATGAAACTCTACACATTGAAATTTATATATGTATCGTCTTTTTCTGAAAATAAGACACTGTCTTACTTTCTTTTATGGTCCGAAATACGAGCTAACGAGCTACGAGAAGTGGCAGCATAAAATCAACCCACTTTCTTATAACTGCTTGAGTGTTCCAGGTTTTTTCACTTTCAATGACATAAATTCCTGAAACGCATTCAATCTTGTCTTTCTTGCTCTTAGTGATGATTAACGGTGAGAATTTTTGCCATCCAGACGAATCGTCAAAATACAGGTAACACGTGCACTTTCGTAACCAGTAGAAGGAACGTATATTGACGAAGAACCCTTATGGTGAACCGTTGTTTGAGATCCTTGGCCTAGAAATACTGCAGTTTTATCCATAGCAATCATGTTGGAGAGTTGGTATTTAGAAAAGTCGATGCCATCAACAAAAAGCTTAAATGCAAGTGCACGTTTAACAACTTCATTGTCTTCCAGTCTGAACATTGTTGTTGATCTTCTTAGGGAAAGTTCTTGTCATTGAAGGAAGTTATCCAGCCAGTGTGATCCATTCCCAGATGTTTTCTTCCAGCTCAGAAAATAACGGTTTCCGACCTGATCCAATCTTGTGTTTCTTCTCATTTCCCTGGCCCACCAATTGACATAGGTTATCGTAGTCTGCTCACCATTTTCGAACCATATGGAGATCCAACATCTTCTCTTTACAGAAGGCTACAAGATTAACGTCCCAAGAGTCCTCCACGATTCCCTTTTTGTACTCAATGGAATAGCTTTTTCTTTTTGCACTCATTTTTCGGGGAGGGCTTACATTCCAATAAATTCTGAAAATCGTGCTAGGGCTTATTTTCGGAAAAAGACGGTATATTGTCGTTTATGTGGTGGCTTCTTTAATTTGGCTAAGATTTTGTATAGATTCATAAGTTTTGTCACTAACGAATCGATGAATTAATGCAACATTTGAATGTTTATTCTGATAAGTAAAATATTTTTTCTGAATAAAAAAAGGGTCTCTTAAAATAATTATTACAATTTCGTATTTTTTTGCTTAGCTCATAGATCTAAAAAAGTGGTAACTTTAACGGTGGTGAATGACAGATCGTTACCTTACTTTAAAAAGGTTCTATTTGCACTTTACCATGTTTTGAGATACGAGCGTTTGAATATTTGACTGATCATATTTTGAAATTGAAAAGAAAAAATGCACTTTTAATGATGACAAAGTATAAACATAATTATTTACTAATTTTAAGCACAATTTATTTAATTTAAGCTCTATATATCTGGAGATAATCAGTGCTTAAAACTGTAATTATTTGTGCAACAATTTTTTCGGGTAATCACTAGTAAATCTTTTGATTGACTGGTAATAACCAACCGTGATTTTTTGAAAAATTACTCGCTCACAGGTAGATCGTTGCAAATGCAAGCTTTACTGAAACCACCACTACTATTACTTTAGAGCACTGAAAAAACTAAATCCGTGGACCTGATAAAAAAAGTTTGTCTTATTTTTTTCAGGTGATTATTAAATTTAGTTATTGTTATCATATTTACCAGATATCGATTTAAAATAAATAGCCGACGCCAAGTCGATGATTAGATCGATATATTGATGCTTAGTGAATGAAGATAATTTGTGAAAAAAATAAAACAAACTAAGTCGCCTAAACTCATCAGTGATTTCCGAACTTTAAACTTTTGTGTGAGGTATAATTTTTGTAACACCTGGTACGTCTCGTAAAAAAATTTATGTACTTGAACAAAAATCAAAATAAATATGCTGCTTGTTGCACCAGGCGCAGCCAAAGCCCGATGCATCGCGTACACCTACCAAACTCTTCCCGTCCCCCAGGGAGTATGCGTACCACACGTTGAGAAACACTGCTCTAGATGAAAATTTAGTAACTTATTTAATTAAATCTCAGATATATTTACATTATTCCAGGCATAAGGTGAAAATAGGAAAGTATTCGGTTCCATAACAGTTATGTACCACAGTTTTCTATTTCGGTATCACAAAATCGTGAGAGCTCAACGAATTTTCATTCACTCATATATTTGTATTTAAAGATTAATTTCTTCTACAGTCCAGGGTGTACCTTAGCTACTTCAATCAATATCCTCTACTCCACTTGACCCTTCGCCCTCCTACGCCAGTCACTGACTTCCAGTACTCACTCTCTCCGAGTCACGGTCTTTCAACGTTTCGTCTTCCTTCAAGGGTGGTAAATGTGAGAAATTGTTGAAGTCATTCGCCATTGTCAGTTCAAGTTCATCTTTGCACTTGAACGCCTGAAAATGCCGAAAGGCAAAGCCCGGGTCGTTAGTGATAAAATCTGTGTGAATGTACATAATTTGAACGATTCAAATTTAGTGAGAAATTGTATTGGTTTAGAAAGTAGCACCATCATATTAAGCTCATCCTTTTAACTGTGTAATTTAAAATATTATTTAACGAAAACTAAAAATATTTTACTAAACATAGTTTACCACCAATCTTGCAGCCAGCAAAAACTTTTACATGCACCCTTCTATCGCTATTCTCGCTAAAAGCACCCCAGTCAGTTTTCCGCCAACAACTCCAGGGTCAAAACTGGCGCCTGCTGGCTCGTCAGTAGGCTTCGACCGAAGTGCCGCTGCGACGCCGTCAGCGGTGGTTGGGTGGGCGTCGACCACCACGCACGTATAGCGAGCTTTCATGAATTATTCACGCAGGACATGTTATCAGGCACATCTCAAAGGAGGATGAATTGAGCCTTCTTGGCATTATTTGGCACACCATATTTAGGATGTGTATTTTCAGTGTCGTAGTCGTAATCTTGGAACTTTATTCCTGTTAGCATTCTAAAACAGTTGAACTAGATGATCTTGTTAATGCCTCTTGCAAATCTGGATGTGCTAAGAACACATTTAATGCAAAATCGTGCTCAAGCTTACAAAATCAGCCAAATAAAAATAATATTTCAGTTCTTATACACCGAATGGATGCTGAGGAAAAACTAAAGGATGTGTGAATCTTCCTCTTAATTTAATCAGGGAAGTTAAGAAACTTTTGTTGGGCCTTTCAACGTCTTGTTGGCATGTGCATTAATAAATGGTGAGAAGAACTTGCAGATGCGTTGTGGAGTGGTCAACGTTGATGGATTCGGTTAAGAAGGTTACGGGCTCAAATTCCAGTACGAACAGATTTGTGTCCAAAACATGCATTTTTGCGTTTTTTTATGTAGTGAATTTTCTTTCAACATCCTACATATATTTAAAACGAGCGTAGCGAAAATGATAAGCTAACCAATGTCTTGTTCTAGTATTATCTTTCTATCGCTACTCTCTTTGAAAAAAGAGCTTTTGCAACTTACTAACAAGCAGTTCTCATAGAAACACTTCTGTTGAAGTAGATATGGCTATTAAAAAAATGAGTTTAAGACACAGGTTTATTTTTTCATCATGCATTAAAAAAATAGATTACATTTTTTTAATAAAATATATGTTTATTATATTGTATCTTCAGCAAAATTATTTGTTGAGAGCTAGACAACTAGCGACCCACTACATAAAATGTCAATCAACCCGTGCTAGAGTCAGGTTCCATATGTTAAAAACTACTCCAGATGGTTTTGATCGGAGACTTTTACAAGATTACTACTTGGTTAAGGCAACGAAAACTATTGCACTTTAAAGATGAACTGATGATTTGTTTTTTTTACCTCTTTTTTATTGGATAAACTTTTCACACATATTGTTACTTAATTTCTTTTAATTTTTTTAATAGCATCGTTTATAAACAAACCCTTTTAGATTTTTTGGGCCATGAGTCTATGAGACACTATTTTTTGTTTTAATGGTGTTGTGTAAGTATTAGTTTATACCAAGTTTGGTTTCACCCATGATTTTTCTTTATTTGTTGACCGAGACAAGAAAAATATTTATACAGAATTCCGCGATCTTTTTCGAAAGCGACTCCTTTAGAAGCAGCTTTAAAAATGGAAAAACTTAAAGCATTTCTTTTATGTCGAAATCAAAACTTTCACCTCGGCATCCTGAGATAGACAATGGTTTGGCCAAAGGACTTTGTGAAAGTTCAGCGCTGACATAAATATCTTATTTCTGTAATAAAAAGTTAAACTTTATCCCTGATAATACGATAAATATTATTGCAGATATTAAGGTAAATTGGTATTAACTTTTTGACCAACATTTATTAAGAGAGGTAAGAGATCTCTAAGAAATTTCATGTTGCATAAACTTTAAATCAAATAGTGTCAGATAAGAATATTTTAATTTATTTCGTCATACGATGCAATCGATAATAAATTTATCGCCATTTTTACTGAATTTTCAATAAAACTTAAACTTGTAAAAGTGGTAAAAAGATTATGTCTTTAATCAGAATAATAATTCATAATTCTTAATGCACTTGGAATAAAGAAAACAATTATTTAAATACGTTTAATGGCTCTGCTACAAAATGTTGAATTCTAACTTACGACTCTATTTTAACGGATGTGCAATGTCACAGTACTGTTTTATGCATGGCGTCACTTTGATATCAATTGTTTCATGGGTTGAGCTTAACGTTTTAAAGTGTAAAGGGATTCTCAAACAATATTTTTATTAAATAAATAAAATATATATTATAAGAAAAAGTCCCGGAATTTTTTCCTTAGATTTTCTTAACCCCTAAGCCATCTACGATGCTTTGTTGGAGAGATGATTTTTTATTTCGTATTTCCGTGTTTTCTGCCAATTCTATATTGTAAGATTTCGACTGGCGGTGCTTGATGAAATTTTAAAATTAATTTTGAATGCACTCTCACACTTTTTTTTTACTAACGAAACAACCCATTTAGTTTGCCGATTTTGAACGAACACGTGAATCTTCCTAATTCAACCTTGTTATATCCTTTAAGTAACATTTGTTTTCATAAATTTATTATAAACTTTTAAGCAAATAAAACAATATATTTCTAAGAAATAAACACCTTTAAAATCAGTGTGGGTTTTCAAGAGTTATACAACTTTAACGATAATACAATGTAATTTCAAAGAATAACTGAAATTGTATTTGTTTAAGTGATTACTTCCCCAATCAATTGAACATCATTTAAATCAAATCAATGTATCTAATCAACAATTACTTTTAATTTAGTTAAAATAAATTTAATTCTAATACATACACAATAAAATTAAATATGACAAAACGTGTAGGAGTCTACAAAATTTGAAATATTGAAATTTTCTCGCATGTTAATAAAAAATCGACAAACATTTTATGAACTTCTGATGGTTGCTTTTTTCATGTTTTCTGGTTTAAAAGTTTGTTCTAATACAGCGGTGCTTTTAACAGAAGTCATTCTGCACATGATGCTTTCCCTCCCGCCAGTTTTCACATTACGATTTTCAAAAAGCGAATGCCATACGCAGGTGCACGTCAGCTGACAGCGTAACGTCACGCCTCCACCTATCCGGGCAAGCATCTGTTCAGAGTTTCTTTATGTGTCATTAATTGTCTAGCTGTCAGGCGCAAAGCGTGTTGAAGCATGTTTTACGCCAAAAGAGCATAAATTATTTTCATACACTCGTTAGCCGTACGGGAGATGGATTTCAAATAGTCATTTGCATGAGAGCAGTTGAAATTTTGGTAACGGTATATCAAAAAAATCAAACATTAAAAAGTTTGACAATGACGTCAACAATAAAACTCGAAAGCGTGGGAAATATTTAAATAATAATTTAAGCATGTAGTCACCACACTAGCAAAAGTCAAAAGGTTAAAAAATGACTGTTTTAAGCCAAGAGTTCCCAACCGGTGGAGAATTTCTCCCTGGGGAGTTTTAGGTGAGGAATCGTTGAATCGCTTGATTCTCACTTTTTTGTCAAGTTCTTTTATAGTTTTTTTTTAAATACAACATATATTTTGCACAACATCACTTCATATACACATGGATGACAGTTTTGAATACTTTGTAACTCTAATGAAGTTTTCGTTCATTGAAAATATATGCTTCAGTTATTTTAGTATGATAGTGAGTGAAAAATCATCTCAATAAATTAACAATACATAAAAAACCACATATTAAAAAGATTTTCAACAAAATGTACATATATGTATATTATTTTGAATGCACCCTTTGAGTTAGATTATTTTGTGTGGGGGAGGAGTTATATTCTGAACAATTGTTTGAACAATTTTGATGCTGTCAATAATAAAATATAGATATTAACCCATGTCCGCTCCCAATGGAGAGCATATGCTTTTTATTCCGTTGCTCAACTTCTCGTTTTTCGATGAGAGTAGGGATGTAAAATATTTGATTATGACAGGAATATTGATAATCTAATCAATCTCGCCACGCCCCTTTATTTCAGGAGTAAAAGAGGGTGAAAGGATTTTTACAGACATCACAAACATTCAAGCTTTCGAGCAGAAATAGATTGAAAAATTCTGTTGCCAAATGCTTAACTATATACATTCATATCAAAATATTTTTTTTAGTATATTATATTCAACATTTTTTTTTGTGAATGTCTCAAAGGGACGCCAGCAAATTGTCGGAAGGCCACGTATTTGGCTTACATTTAATAATTACCTACAAATTTATCTCAATTCCAAATTGCTTTGTATCCTCAAAGTCTGAATAAACTAAAATGATTATTTTAACCGAAATAGTTAATTGATACAGTTTAAAAATATAATGTGATATTTTATCTGCGGGTTAAATTTACTATTTCCGATGTAACAAAAACATTCGCTTAGGGAAAACCCTTATTTAGTATTTTATTACTGCACTAAGCCTGAAATTCGTGTAAAACTTGAGATTCAAATCGTTATACTTATAGAAATTTTAATTAAATACACTTGAATTGCTTTTGCTTGGTTGTTTAATTTCAGCATTTCTTGCACCAAATGAGTATTTCGCTTGAATTTCGTGAATCATTTTTCAGATGGTACTTTTATGTACTGGTGCAAACTACAATCTTTCAAAAAAATCATACTTTTACACAATAAATGATAACTGTAGCATTTTTAGACAGGAACTACGCACCCAAATAGGCGAGGACACTGAGATTACGACACTAACATAAGCACTGAAAATTGATGTAAATGGTTAAAAAAAAGATTATTCTACCATCGTCAGTTTCATAAAAGTTGTTTCACAAAAACAGTTTTACCGTGCACCAACTAGCTCTCAGCTCTGAAAGTATAAACAAACTGTACGTCTCAGTCAATAGATAGTCAACGATAGCTTAGGCCACGGTTTCTCAACCGAGGGCCACAGCATTTTCCAAAGAGGCTAAATAGAAAAAAAATAAGGGGAGCCACAGTGCACTTTTGGGAGCCATGGGAAAATCCGGGAAGAGCTAAAAAAATGTGTCGCTTGTTTTCATTTTCTAATTTTTTTAAATCTGCAAGAAGAATGTTCCAAGAATTAAAAATTATTTTAGAATCTTTCAATACCCGTGATAATAACAAGGAATCAACTTATTTGTACAGGTATGTAGGCCACGGAAAAAAAATACTCAAAAGGGGTCACGGGCCTAAAAAGTTTGAGAAACTATGATTAATTTATGATTAAACTATGATTTTCAATTATGAACATTGATTTTTTTTGACGAAGGGTGCTCGGTGTTATGAAAATTATAAAAGGGGTACACAAATGTCAAAAGTTTGGGAAACACTGACTTAGGCAATTTAAAGTCTTCTATGCACCCTCTCGCTGTGTATTCCAGATATTGTTCTAATTTCACAGGGGGTCGACTATTGTATCGACAAAAAATTGATGGTTCATGTATTGCTATAAAATAAAGTATAGTTTAGATTGTGCACGCAACCTTTTAGGAAAAGTTTTTTGCGTACGCACTTCGAAAGTCATAAAATGTTCAAGTCAAATAAATTTCTCAAAGAAAAATATCACATAGTGAACGATTCCTCATAAAATTGAATACTTTGGTATACTGAAACCTCAAAATCAGTATTCGTAAGGGGGTTGTATTAGTTTTTTACCCACTGAAAGCCTTCAGTTGATATTTCATTTGATACTACGCTTAATTTATCTGTCACACATGCTCATTCACTGCGTTGATTGAATTTTTAGTTCGCATTCTAACTTAGTTTTATTTATGTTAGATGTCACACTCTCAGCCAAACTCTATTTAAATTAAAATATTTTATGCCACTACTATAACAACTATTAAACAAACGATTGTTTCAAATATATAATAAGAGTTTTGTAAATTTTATGCCTTTTACGTTATATATTAAACGTCTCCATTGTGATAGTGTTTTTGAATAGTGCGTCAAATTGAATTTATTTAAGAAGATTGTGGATGACTCTACTTCAAGCGTGTAATATTTTCTGAGAGAAATTTCGTGAATTTTCCATCCTGTCAATTACAATAAAACAGCCTGTCATGTACACAATTTTCACTGACTTTCTATTACTTTCAAGAATATATTCTTTGGCATTGGAGCTCAAACGCTCCCCAGAATATAAAGCAAATTTTAAATATGTTCACAGACATATTTCAATTTTGATTTAATTGTTTAATAATGTCTCTAAATTAAATACAATTTTAAACCACAAAAAACTGTTTTATTATTTATCAATTAGATTATAACCAAAAACATTATCTCTTTTATTTTGAGATCGTCGAAATAAAGTATAAGGTGTTTTTTAAACAGTGTTTCATTAATTTTTGAATATGTTATTTACTACATTTCAATTAAGGAATATATTTTTAACTATCACATTTTAACTAAATATGCTAAAAAACTAATTACAAGAGGTTAACAGTATTAAAATATATTCATCCCATTGTTCATTTTCATTAGTTTCAATCCAATCTAAAATTGTTATTTTTTACGTTTAGTTGAATAAATTATTTTGAATAGAAAAAATAGTCAAATGATATAATCTTTCTTAAATGTTTAACAACTTTTCGATCATTGCAATGCAACATTTTTACACGATGTAAATCAATCTAATCTAAAAATGAGCTTTAAAATTATTTCTTAAATATTATCGCCCAAGCAATAAACAGTTATAACAAAGTTTAAGCGAATTTTTATTGTTTTCCAATTCTGGGGTAGGTTTATTAGCTAACAGCGCGTGGGCGCTTTCATCGTAAAATACGTATTTCTATACAAGCCGCAAGCAACGTTAAGATCTAGGGCCTTGACAAATTGTTTGCCCATATGACCCCGTGGCCCGTGTCATCCTATCTATGGGGTGACATCTTGAAGGCTTTATGCTGTGAAAAGCTGCCCTTGTCTCAGACAACGTAAACATTACCTTCAATGAAGTGACAACTGCAAAGGAGTGAGACATCACTGCTAGTATAATAATTGTATGTATCCCGGTGGATTAAGATATATACACGAAACAAACTATTTATACACCAAGTCAGATGATTTTCACTGAAATCTAAAAAATATTTTAGAAATTATTATAATTTGTTATATAGTCAGGCAAATTTTAATTGCATTTTTTTTTCAAACCATTTCAGCTTCCATTCAGAGATAAACTGTTGTTATTATTGCCATAGTTAGTGTGTGAAAACTAATCAAAAATATTGTACCATAAGATAATAAAGTTTCACAGAATCACATGTCAACAAATAGTGATAGCAAGGAAAAACAAAAAAATATCTTCTTCTTCTTGACCCAACCGTCCGGAGTGAACCTTGGTCGCCTCAATCTATCTCCTCTACTTCACTTGATCCTCCGCTTTTCTACGCCAGTCGCTGACCTCCAGCACTCACAGGTTTTGTGATCGTCCATCCACCCAGTGAAGTCATGGTTTTCCAACACTTCGTGTTTCCTCGAGGGTAACAAATTTGAGCAGTATCAAGAATGAAAGAGCAATTTTGATGTGTTCACTGTCAATACTTACTGGATACGCATTGTATTAAAAAATTAAACATTCATTTGTACTAAATAACCTTTCATTTTTTATAATTGTTACCGGTTTTGCTCGTGACTTGCATTGTCAATTGATCAAAGAAGAAGCAATAAATATCAATAATGTAATATATTTAATATTAAAAAATGCAGAATTTTTCTTGCTTTATTCAAAAAAATAATTTAAACTACAATTTGGTAAGTATGATGTTACATAGTTTTTTTGAAAACTAACACTTTTATTCAGAATATAAAATGACCATAATACATTTTTTATTGTTTTGAGATATGTTTGTTTAGGTAATTAAAAGAAATTTCAATACGGTAAAAATTAGCAAAGTATTAAGTTCTACATTTAAAAAAAACATAGTTGTTTAGGCGTATTCCCTAACCAGAACTATGTTTAAACCTACATTTTTTTAAACCATGTCCGCTCCCAATATGGAGCATATAGACTCCTAATGGAGTTTATCTCAACAGAAGTGTTTCAACGAGAACTGCTTGTTACTCAGTTGCTCAACCTCTCTTTTTCCAAGAAGAGTAGGGATAGAAGGATAGGGCTAGGACAGGATTAGTGACAAGCTAATCGCTCTCGATACACCCCGTTCATAGGATAGGAAAGATGAGAGGGGAGAATTCAAGACATCACATACATCCATGCCTTTGAACAGAAATTCATAAATCGATTGAAAAATAAATTTATAAAACTGTCCGTACCGGGATTTGAATTCGAGCCCTCCGTAGCCGAAGCCAACAACGTTGACCACTCGACCACACAGGTGGTCAAACCTACATTTACTCAGCTATATATAATGGTATTAATTGATTTGGCATTTACTTGGTAGAACTCCATTATCAGAGGGTAAAAATATCAAAGTATTTTAGTTCTACAGTTTTAATAATTTATAGGCGAAAGCCGAAATAGCTATCAACGCATACAAATTATTAAAAACTGTAGAACTAAAATACTTTGATATTTTTACCTTTCTATATATAATGGCTTAGAAGAGACACACAATATATCCTGTACTTTATATTACAAATTATACCGTGTTAACTGCATTAAAATGTAATAATATATCTTCTTAGCCATTATATACATAGGTTTAATAGTTCTGATGAAGGCATACGCTGAAATAGCTACATTTTTTTTTTGAAAAATGTATAACTAAATATGTTGCTATTTTGTTACCATATGACAAGTAAATGCCAAATTAAACCAATCAATAAGTAAGTATATATGATCAAAAAGTTAAAAAATCTAGAACCAACATCTGTTGACACCGATAATCCATTATTCAATTTTATATTCGCCGAAATATTACTGTTTAAGTGATTCTAAAAGCTTAAAGCAATTTCAGGACGAAGAAACATGTAGTAACATGCAAAGTCAAAGTTACACGATCCTAATCTCTCAAGCTTCCTGTAATAACTTTGGAACTTTTCTCATTTTTGATGAATTTGTTAAAATATTTATCAAGATGGAAAATGAGAGGACTGTAAGATTAATAGCCTCAACTCAGATAAAAAACTTTGTTAAATGATATCTCGAAGAATTAAAATAAGTTAAAACAATATTGTATTTAGCAGAATATATTTAATGTTATCGTATATATTAAGAGACACGTATTTTTAACATTTTGCTACAGATGCTAATTAAATATATGATAAAATTCACAATAAATACATGCGTTTGTCCACTTGGTCCGAATTGATTTTATTTGGTTTAGGGTGGTTTTTGTGGTATATATATATACACTTATCAATAAGGACCAGTGTTATCTTAAAGTATTTTTGCCTACAAGCACCCATTTCAACTTGACTATAGAAAAGTGCACACTTTTAATGATAAAAATATATAGTGTTGTCAAATTGTGTGCATTATTTAAAAAAAAATATTATATAACTGTTAAACGATTTTTTTAGAACAATATATTAAAAAAAAAGATTTTTGTTTTTATTAGGTCAAAATGATTTTATTGCGAATTGGGTCTGCTCTTTCTGGAAAAATAAACATTGTATTCACTAAAAACAACACTACTTTAATTTAAACAAAAATAAAATGATAGTATTTTGCTGATGATAGCGTGTTTGTTAATATATTTAAATTTATGAAATTCGCTGCTATTTTGGCGAAAACGCAAAATTGAGCAAACACCGTTTTATAAAATCGCTATTTCAAACAATTCCATTTATTATACATACAACATATATTTTGGTATTTTATTTACAGTTATTATTTTACAAAACTTGTATGTTCACTTCAATGTTTGAATTATTCCATCCGCAGGTTTATGTTATAAAATATTTGCTTCAACTTAAATGGCAATTTATAAACAAGCTAATAAAGAATACTTGAGCCAATTCAATCGCTCAAGATTCTGTATTCAGATAAGAATATTATGAAAGACTCGATTTGTAGATGTACAGCCGTAAATTAAATACGGCCTTTTTTTCGAATCAAATATTTTTAACGTCAAATTTAGTGCTTTTTAGGTTCAATTTAATTTCCTACCGCTTGAAAATGGATTAAAAAGATTATTGAAAGAATATATGACATTCACATATGAAATATTATTTTTATTTATATGGAAATTTATCACAAATTATTAATTTATAGCCTTTGCGATGTAACATACAGGATATAACGGAATATTAAAAAAATCATTTGCAAGGAAGTCAACTGAGTAAGCTCCGACAAAATCTTCTTTAATACATTAAAACTAGTATTCATCTGAACACACTCACGTCCAAATGAAATATGTCAACATCCGAAGCAATATTAAACAATGTTTTAAGCACCTTTATTTACTTGATTGATATAATTTAAGATTTCGACTGAAGATGCTTGGTGGAATTTCAATATTAAATTTTAATCGTTCAAACTATGTACATTCTCACAGATTTTGTCACTAACGACCCGGGTTTCGCCTTTCGGCATCTTCAGGCGTTCAAGTGCACGGATGTACTTGAACCGACGCTTAGTAAATGAATTTTTCGTGCTTATATAAAAAATAAATGTATCATTGAGTTTAAAGCCATTTCTGGCGAAAAGGATAAGCTCGTGGGAATGCCCACATATTTGAATAGTAAGTAGTTTCAAGAATTATATTTACTTGTTTGTCGGCAAAGGTTTTATGATTATATTTATATAGGTTATAGAAGTGGAGATCCCGGTAGGCTTAATATTTCTTTTAAAATCGGAAGTCTATGCAATTGTGCTCTGTTTATTTCTAAAATTTCCTGGCAAAAGAGCTTATTGACTGTCCGTATTTGGGTGTAACATTTTTATCCCTTGTTTCTGATTGAACACGTGTCCTTCCGAAATTTTGACCCGGGTTGTTAGTGAGCTTGAATGATTCAAATTTACTTGATTGATATTTATTCAGTGGCGTATTAAACACATGAGAAGCCCCCGGCGCGATAAAATTTGGAGGCTTTGTTTTTCAGATAACATAAAAACGTTAGAAAGTTCCAAGTAAAATAATACAAATATATAAAAATCCGAACTATAAGTATATGGTTTATATTATATAAGCTATTTTTGAGACCCCTAAAATTCAAAAGTACCAAGTGCGAGCCTCATTTCATTACAAGGCAGTCCGCTATTGTATTTATTCTAATATGGCAAAGACTCTAATTAAGTTTCCCATATATCATAAAATTCAATCGATAACTATTTTAGCACCAGAAATAGGACTTAATTAGTCAAAAGTGGGATCCTAAAATAGCTATTGAACATTTTGTTTCATATTGTGGGTCTTTGAACTATGTACGATATGGTATTTTTGCTGTGCAAAGAATTATTATTAATAATGTTTTATTAAAACGGAAGTATTTTTAAAGATTTTAAATCTACAGATAAAAATTAAACCCTAATATGTTTATAAATGTAAAGGAAATTTTAGTAATTTTCTTTTATTGAAATTAAAAAGGTTTTATGTTCAATTTAAACAAATGGGGTTAATACATAAAATCTATTATCGCTTAGTTGTTACATAATTACGAAAGCAATCGAAAATATATATGTTTTATTTCAAACTTTCACCTGTGAAATATTAAAACATCCGCCCACAATGAGTGATTGCTTTTTAATTAGAACTGAAAATTTTCGCTTAAAAGCTTTTAGTACCATCAAAAAAAATAGCTCGAATAAAAGTTTTCATTAAATGTATTTCCATTGTATGAAAATCATAATTGTACCCTTATTCTGTGAATGTGTCTGTAATAGAAATTTGTACACTGATTGTTAATGAGTATTTTGTAGATTTAAAATGTGAATGTTAGGTATAAAAAGCTTTTGTATAAATGAAAGCAATCAACACTGACTCATCGGAATAACAATATTTTTAAAGCAACTTTTTACTGCTTTATTGGTGAAAAATGATTTTTAGTACCCTATACATTAATTCAATGAATTTGGGTTGATATATTTAAATATTGATGACATTAGCGGTGGTAATGGTCTATTATTAGACTCAAAAATGTTGTAGAATAATAAATACTCAATGTTTAAATTTTAAGGGGTCAAATTTATATTATTTAAGACAAAATCAATCCAATGACATCTCTAATGATCGAACCAATATCAAGGAATTGCTTAGGCTGTAACAAAAAGCAAATGAAATTATTATACATAATTCTTCTTCTATCTTCTTCTTTGGCCATGTTTGCTCCTTATGTGGAGCATATGGCCGCCACGCGGCACCTCCATGTTTTCCTGTCTCCCGCCAATAGCTTTGCTTCCTCCCATGACATGCCAGCATCCCTCAGCTCCAAAGAGTACATCCTATGGATAGTACCCGACGGACGTCCAGGACGCTGGAATCCCACCGGTTGAAAGAAGAGGCAGGCAGGATTGAGGCTTTCCGGAGGCATCCGCAGCACGTGACCCAGCCAGTTCCAACGTCTCTCCATAACCACTGAGGTGACGGGACGCTGTCTTGTACGCTCCCTTATCTCTGAGTTCCTCACAAAATCAAACCACCTCACCCCCATTATCCGACGCAAGCATCTGTTCTCGAAGGTAAGTATACGGTTTTTCTGAGTCAGACATAATTACTTAAATTTAAACTAATTTGCTTTAAGTAATCCCGTATTTATTATCTTCACGGGAAACACTCAAGTCATTTACATTTAAAACCATATTTTTCAATATAACTTTCAGTAACTTTCAGTAAGTTTATGTAAGCTTAAGCAAAGATATGATGAGAGCGTAAGCCGAAATACCTATAATTATATATTATATAAAATATTTTTTGTAGAGCTAAAATACTTCAATATTTGTTCATCATGGAGTTCTACCAACTTAATTCCAATTCAATAAACAAAATTGCTTTCGTTGCAATATTTAAAGAAACTAAAAGAAAGTGTTTGTAAGTTCGATACCTTATGAAAAATCATTGTTATAACAATTTTAATTCAAGATAAAGATTATTTTTTAACTGTCAAAATATTGCAATACTCGAAAATATGTATTTTTTTGTTTTAAATATGTGAAAACTTAGTAGTAGTGTCAAGCAACGCAATTTAAACTGTTCGAATTAATACAATCATTAAACACTATTTGATATACACTATATGAACTTTTTATAATAACAAAACTTTTGTAATAGCCTTGCATTCAACAGAGTAGTTAAAGTTTTTAATCAAATTTTGAAGAAAGGTTGTATGCAGTTTTACGTTGAAACTTAACTGCATAAAAACGCTGGATTCTAAGTATAAAACACCCTTAAGGTTCCAACATTTTATGGTTCTCACTCAAAAGTGCTAGAAACAGACGTCCTTCTTTTATTAACCCTAAAGAAGTAGTAAAAGATATATATAGAAAGAATAAATTTATATTCTGGGAAAAGCTACAATTTGTGAAATGTTCCAGGCAAGTAATTCAATGGGTTGTGTTAATTCTGGTTATCTTCGTTTGCTTTTATAATGAAAAAAAATCATATATTCAATAGTACTACAGCTTTGTTAAACAAAAAAACAGTTCCCGTGAAAGTGTAATTAGAAATTGTAATATATGTATTTTTTGTGTTATTATGTTTCGTTTTTTATGCCAATTCAGTGAATATTTTTTTTTCTTAAATTAATATTTTTCTTTGTTGGACGTTTTGGAAATTTCATAGACATCATAATTTTTTTCTTAATGTATTGTATTATCATCAAATAAATTTAACTTAAAAATGGTTAACAGATAAGATAAATTGATGCTGATTAATAATTTAAAACGCCCTATTTTGAGAGACCAATTTTTAACGCTGACAAAGTCAATACATTTTGGTGGCCGACTACAGTATTAAGTATACTCTTGAATATCCATAGTACATATTTGTAAGGGGGGCTAAAACTTGTTTACTCAAACTTCAACTGAAATAGCGACTGAAAGCCCGTTTTCCAGGCTCCCCAAATTTTAGTACGCTGGTATAAGAAAAATAGTGTACTGCGGCTCAAACTTAACAATTCTGAGTAATTTATTATTCATAATTTTAATCGTTAAAAATTGTCTTTGTTTTTACACATACTGTATCTCATAGCCATAATCTTACATTAGAATTTATGTAAACAGGGCTGGAGCTGGTGTTGTTTCATTAAGTGACATGGTGACAGTGCGGTCAGTGGCGGACTGTGCACAGGTGCCGGGACAAGCTTAACCAAAGACGTCCTAAGTTATAGGGCGTCCTCTAACCGAAACCACTTCCGGAGCAGAACAGGAGCTTAGTATCTGGTATGTTTATACACCATCCGTTTGAGTAAAGGACGTGAAATTATTTTTATGTAACTAGCTTGCCATGATAAACTATATGCTTAAGTAAATGAATCGAAGTTGTCACGAAGTAACGTTGCACTGTAAAAGCTCTTTAATTTAAATTTACATAAAAATAAAAATAAATACTTATCAAATAATCAGTAAAATAATCCTGATAGAGTTAACATTGTGAAATAAATAAGTTGAAAAAAATATTGTAGATGTAGTTTAAGGCTTTTTCACATCGTCAAAATTATTATTAAACGGATTTTCTTGTTAAAGTAAGCAGTTCATATTTGATATCAAATTAACAACTACTGTAATTGAGATTTAAACATTTCTTTAACCCTCCAGAGACGAGAGCTTTTTTCCGATAAAAAAAATATTTTCTAAGCCATATTGAAGTCACGGATAACTTTTATTCCTATCCAAAATTAAAAAAAAAAAAAACGCAAAGTCGTTGTATAGAAACTCCGCATGACTATATGGTCATGCTCATCCTTTTATTACCGTGTAATATTGAGTACGGACAGTAGTAAGGACAAAAGTGACCGTATGGGCTTGCAAACATTCGGGGTTGAAATATAGCTAAACGTGATTTTTTTAAAAATATTTACAATTTGACCTCTTTAGATCAACATAATTTCAAAACAAATATATTAGCAAAATAACTGTAAATAATTTTATGTTTTTATAAAAAAATATCTAACAGTTTCAAAAAGTAAATTTAAAAAAACGGAAATTCAAAAAATCACATGTGCTTTTAGAGACCGTTCCTGTTCCCACGGCTGATGACTAACTGTAGTCCGTACCCTTCTTAATCAAATATGAGCAAAAGCAAC
The DNA here is from genome assembly GCA_030503985.1 of Himalopsyche tibetana. Lineage (NCBI taxonomy): Eukaryota > Metazoa > Arthropoda > Insecta > Trichoptera > Rhyacophilidae > Himalopsyche > Himalopsyche tibetana. Next base: position 19,012,159 of record JAPJYX010000009.1, on the reverse strand, counting down.
GATATTCAGGTAGAAAAAGTATGAATAGTGGGATCAATAGACAACGGTGTTTTGTGTGACCATATGGTGACGCTCGTCCTTGGAGGGAGAAACATCCACTACTGCAGTATTCGTGAAGGAATTTTATTATTTTTCCCCAAATCAAGTCTTCGGCAATAAATCCTTATTAGTCCAGTACTAAAATCAATTAAATGCGGCAGAAGAATGTAAAGTTTTATCCTTTTCTTTGCCAAACCTAGAAATAAAAACAACCCCAAAACTGAAAGTACGCTTTGAAGAGTTCACACAGTATCAGCAGGTTTATTAAGACAGTGATAAAACTGAATTATCGATTTTTTTTTATTGACATGTAAATTATACATTGAAAACATAACTTTGTTTTATTTACTTAATATTTATTTAATATGATAAAAACCGATATACCTAACTCATATTAAAAAAATTTGAAATATTTACAAAGAAATGTTTTGTTTTTTCGAACTTTTAAATTATCTTGAATGGAACTGATTTAATGTGACAATCCGATAAAAAAACTATAATTATATAATTATTTAGTACAACCATTTTAATGTTTAAATATCTGAGAAGCTACTAGGGCATCTAATCCTAGACCCCTTTTGTATTCGAGGGATTTCGGGATTCAGAATTCTTCGATTCCGCAAACCCGGAGGTTGATCATTCACCATAATATCATGCCACAATTGCTTGAGGTTCTTGGAAGAATTCAGAATTATTTAGGGATGTGGACTTTCGGGAATCCGGGACTGATCGCTGGAGAAAAAGTTAAAAGGTTCTAAAACAACTTGTACACTTTATTTTTTATTTGGTGACTTGAATTTTTTTGAATTTACAGATTTGACAATTATTGAAATAAGTGAGAGCTCTTTTTAAGGTCCATACTTTCAAAATTTTACGACTGCCAGTGCAGCATTTTTTTTTTAAATCGGATTAAACAAATTTTTCACTTATAGTGAATTCCGAAATCCCGGGATTAGTACTAAAACAATACCGTGATTATGGGATCTCGAAATTGGTTTGGATCTGAAATTGACGGGATTGAGGGTCCTAGTAGCTACCAATGTTGAGTTAATTCAGCATTTTTTCAAAACGTCAGTCACGTTGCTAATATTATATTATATAATTAATATTACTAAAATACAAATTTTGGGCTTTATCATCCGTACCACCAGAGCCTTTTCGGCAGTTAAAATTCTAATATTAATGTACAACGCTTTGGTTCGAAGCAGACTTGAGAGTGGGTCAATTGTTTGGGCCCCAAGATGCTCCAAATATACCTTTATGGTGGAGAAGATTCAGAAGAAATTTTTGAGACTTCTCTATATGAGGGTGTATGGATATTACCCATGGCTTTTTCCAACTGACTTTCTCCTAGGCATGCTTTACTTCAACATAAATAAAATTACTAAACACAACCAAGAAAAAAAGGAATATCTAAATATTTTTTTTACTAAAATATGCTGTAACTTTTTCTTTCTAAATAATAATATCACTTAAATAAACGTGTTGTTTTTCTTTTACGCTGTTTCATATGGTAGGAACTTTGCTTTATCTACCTCGTCACAGGTGGTTTGTTTGCACAGACTTTTGTTTGTTTGATAAAGTGATACTCTTCGTTGTTTTTATAGCGCACTAACGAAAGAGCCACAGAAATTTCTCTTTGTATAAACAAGAGCATTAATTGTTTCTTGTGGTGAAAATATCTTGTCAAAGTTTTTTTCAAAGTCAAACACTTTTAATCATTTAAAAGAAACAGTAATATTCTGTTCATTGGTTGTGTAACGTGGCATAAATTAATGAGAATCACACGTTTAGTATGACATAATACGCATTTTAAATTGGAAAAAAGCGTACTGTGTGAAATTGACTAAAAAACTGTATGCCTAAATTTTAAAATATCGACATCAAAACTTAAAATTCTTTCCATTGGAATCAGTGTTGAACAATTGTTTTTTCATTGGGCGTAAAAATAATTCAAATACACTTTTTTTTCAGATTAATACATATAAGGTTATTGTGATTAACGCATATATATAAAATCAACGGTAGTGCTATTATCCTGCTGTCAAATAATACGAAAGAAATGTTAAAACTTGTGTGTTATGTAATCTAATATTTTTTTTCAGGAATCCTTAGATATGGAAACGAAACATGCAGCGCATGTACTTGGGTAATGTGTCGATGCCTTTAAAGCGTTGGGTCACAGCGTTCTTTTTAGCCTTCTAATACTATCCATATGATGTTTTCTGCGAACCATATAATATATTATGTGCTGAGATTATCTGAAAGGACGTGTAGTAATTGACAGGAGAGTCAGGTAGTAACCTTTTAATTCACGTGTTAAGCAGTTTATTATTCAGAAAGGAAGTGATAATAATTATCGTTGCTTAAAAGGTTTTATAAATTTCTGGAAATGAAAATACATTATAAAATAATATAAAAAGAAATGGACATGCTTTACGTTTTATATAAAACATACAAATTTAGGACGAGAATCATTGCGTATACCCAAAGATAGATTGACATAAGTTTATTCAAATGAACGCTTCACAATAAAGAATTATAAACTGTTTTGTGGCATGGTCTATCACGTGCTTATCATTTATACCCATATTATATATTATTATACAATTCGCTGGAAAATAATTCTCGTACGATTTACTGCTTGATTTAATCAAGATTACACACAACTTCATTGTTTATGTTAAGTAATTAATAACTTGAATTTTCTATAAAAATATTATGACTGACATAAATAAGACGGTTCAACTATTTATACCAAGTTAAAGTAATATAATTTATGTGCATGCGTGCAAAAATGATAGTTTTGCCTTAGTTTAATTATAATGTGGTTATCGATACGACATGCATTAAAAAAATATTGTTCTTTTTTCCGTTGCTTATTTACATAAGTTATTCGTTTTCAATGTATTTTACGCTTTATTGATACATTTTATAAAACTTTACCAACAACGCGTGTTTTTGCCATTAATAATGGATGCAAATGAGTCCAACATACTTAATTTGATAAGTTTCCTTTTTTAAAAATATTTACGCAAAGTTGACAATTTTAAAAGGTTTGTAAGATTTTCTGTCAATCAAAAGTTTATACTACTGCTACATATCAAAAAAGTATTAACAATCAGATCAATGGCATAAATGGTTATCAAGCATGAAACCAACATTTTATACAAACATGATTTTTTAGACAACGTTCGCTCACAAAGTTGATCAAATAAATTATTATAGAGAACTTCTTGTAATTCAGTTGCTAAGCTTGTCTTTTTTAAAGAGAATATAGATGAACGGACTAAAGCAGTTAGTTCTAGTTAGGGTATCCAATCCCGGAGCCTTTTTCCAATCCCGGGATTTCGGGATTGATTAATTTTCAATCCCGGGATTGGGATTTGCTCACCGATGAATTTTAAATCTTCAATTCCTTATCTTTTTTCCCTGGATTATCTCCAAACCTTGTTTTTTTTTTAGCTCAACGAGGAATTTGAAATTCTTGATTTGGTATACTTTTTCCCAGATTGTCACAGAACCTTGTTTTTTTTTAGCTCACCGACGAATTTGACAACCTCGATTAGGTATACTTTTTTCCCGATTGTCACAGAACCTCGTTTTTTTTTAGCTCACCGAGGAATTTGAAAACTTCGATTTGGTACACTTTTCCCCAGATTGTCACAAAACCTCGTTTTTTTTTTAGCTCACCGAGGAAACTGAAAATCTCGATTTGCCAATTTCATGTCAATTTTCGGGATTTGCTCAAAATTTCTCAATCCCGAAATCCATCGCAGCCGTATAAATCCCGGGATTTCGGGATCAGAAAATTGAACGGTATCCCGGGATTGGATGCCCTAGTACTAGTGGTTAGCTTATATCAGTCGCAACGCCCCGATTTAAAAAAAAACGGATGAGTGGGAAGTACTTTTAAAATTCACAGACATCCACGCTTTTAATCCATAAATTGATTTTAAATCAATTAAAAAAACTATCCTTACTAAGGTTAGTGTCCGTGAACGTAGAAATTGAAGCCAACGACGTTGATTATGAATGATAATAAAACCGCCAAACAAACATATGGTATATAAAAAAAGAAAAGTGTAATCAATGGAACTCGGTTGGATAAATAAGGAAAGATAAGTAGTTTTTGTCTTTTAATTAACTTGACATTTTGTTTTGCAAAAATACTTTTAAAATGTACATTATTTTTCAAAATAAAATTTAAGTTTCATTTTTTAACCATTTTGGAATAAGCCGTGTTTGCAAGTAATACCTTCGTATTACTTGTAAACACGGCTTACGGCAAGTGAATGACTAGAAATCTGTTATCCTAATAAAATTATTCAGATTCTCTATAAGAAGTTCATGTTAAAAAAATATTGAATGAGACCTCAAACTAAAAAGAACACAAAAAGAGTCATTTTTTTATGTGACAACAAAAAGAAGTTATTCATAAATTTGAGAATTGCATTGTAATATTCGTACACAAAATAAAAATTCATCTTTCCGCTCATAGAAGGCGCTCCATGTTAATCAACAAGTGTATACTTTATGTGCGTCATCAATCAAACTGAAACCGAAAACGTCGGAAAAGGATATTGGGTGGGTCGGGCGCCATATTTTCTGTTGCTTGACAAAACATGACAAATTGTCGCAATCCGTGCGTGAAGTTCTAACATTTGACATTGCCTCATAAGTTAGAGGAATATTAATATGAGTTTCGTGGACCAATCACTCAAGTTTGACTAATTGCACTTAAAATTTTGTTGTTTGTTTGAATTGAAAATTTCATTCGTGTACTTTTTAAAACAATTTTCGTTGTTTAAACTTAGTATTAACATTTGTTGTTTTGACTCTTAAAAAAACTATACGAATTCAGATTTTTTTTCAAACTACTAAACGTGTATCTTTATCAAAAAGTCTGAAAAATTTACTAATTATATGGAGCCATTAAAAGTGAAGTAAGCCAAGAAGTATTTTAGAAAAAAAAATAAATGCGTTGTAATATTTTACACGTCTTAGTATTGTAACAGTGAAGTAACCTCAGTTGATGCACATTGCAATAGTGTTATATCCAATGGTGGCTCGTCCATACGCACTGCAGAACTGCAGCACCCCCAGGCAATTTGAAAAAAATGTAATATTATGTAAATATGTACATAAATTCTTAACATTTATTACATAAAATCTTACACCGCGGTTATAATATCAGAAAATGACGCACGTACATTTTGAGCGGTTTTCGATAGTAAAATACAATCCAAATGTATTTATAATTTAAAATTTCGACTGAAAGTGCTTGATGGAAATTTAATAATAATTCCAAATGTATTTTTTTAATTTTTATTCTACCGCAGCACCCCCAGATATTTATCTACGAGCCGCGCCTGGTTATATCCGTAACAAAAAGTATGCAATTCACCAAAACACCAATTAAAGACGTGATAGTACTTATAAATTCAAGAAAAAAGTTTTATCATTTTAAAAGTAGCTCATTTCACCTCTAATGAGCCCATATGCTACAAAAATAGCAAAGAAATCAAATTTTCATAATGCATTACAATTCAATTTTCACAAAGATGACGACGAATCTTGGGATTCCAATATCAGACCTATATTCCAATATCGCTATTGCAAATATCAATTTATATATAGCGCGTAGCAAGAGTGATAAGCTTACCATTAGTTTTGTCCTAATTCTCTTCTTTCATATCATATCCTCTTACAAAAAAGAAGATTGAGTAACTGAGTAAGTAACAATCAATTCTAAAAGTATACTTATGTGTAAATTAGCTCCATCAAGATTCAATAGATATAGTTGGTGTCAGAGTCAATATATCTTCGATATATTCGGTGAAAAATTTGTGGAAGTTCATTTGTCGGATATTTTTATTTATTTATTTTACTTGTTGTGTTAATAGTTGTTGTAAAAAAGAATAGCTAATGTTCTTAGGCTTTCTCCTTACATGGTTAAGAGGTTAAGCATTTGAGGCCTTGGTCAAACGTTTTTATATATTGTCTTTTTTATGTATGCGATTGTATTCAAAACGATCAATACACAAAGAATTTTATTTCATTCAAAAAAGGAAAAAAGAGAGAACGAAAAGTTCTTGCAGCTCTTTGCGAGAATTTGTGTTATATCCCTATTCTTCCAGAATCACTGCTTTTCTCATTGAATTCGTTTCTAAAATAGTTAATACACTGAGATTTGATATTTTTAATATAAAGGCCTACCTTACGATCAATATATTGATCGTTATAGTGATTGTAATAACTATAGAAAATTCACATGTAATTTTAGATTTAGTGGCCGAATAGAATTTTTTTTTTTTTTTTTTTATTTAACAGTCAATTATATGTTTCGGAGAATTTATACGCCACACAGAAAGCCAGTTATTCGATAGGCTTCTGATTAAACCACTTTATAATACAGTTCAAAAATCATTAAGATAATAAGAACAATTTAACTAATCGTATTTAATGGAAGAATTATATGAAATTATATTTTTAAAAATCATTATAATTATACCCTTATTTTATTGCTTCGGTACACGAAAGCTATATCAAAGAAGAATATATCAAATTAGGTCATACGTAGGGATTGCAATTTCGTCTTCACGCCTGATTTTAGGTTTTGAATTTCCGAGATTGCCGGGATTGTGAAGTGAATAAGTTATAAGTGTTAAATAATATCATCATTGATCATAATGAGGTATATATTATAAAAAAATAAATATCGTTCAAGTTCAAGTTCATCCGTGCACTTGAATGCCTGAAGATGCCGAAAGGCGAGACCCGGGTCGTTAGTGACAAAATTTGTGAGAATGTACATAGTTTGAACGATTCAAATTTAATATTGAAATTCCACCAAGCACCTACAGTCGAAATCTTAAATAAATGTCGTGTTAAACAGAATTTTAAAAAGGTAGTGAATTTATAAAAAAACTCATGGATATAAACTAAAACTCTTTGGTTAATTTATTTTTGATGAATCTAAAACCCTATTCAAGTCTTAATATGATAATGAGTACTTTCCTACTTTTTAGGCAAGATTATTCTCAAACGAAAAGTATCCAGAGGTCCTTTTCGCAGATTTATTAGATTAACTTATGTTCACGGAAAATGCATGTATTGTTTTGTTTTTTCAATTTATATTTTTATGTTGGTATATTTATACCGCCTGTGTGGTCGAGTGGTCAACGTCGTTGGCTTCGGCTACGGAGGTCACGGGTTCAAATCCCAGTATGGACAGTTTTATAAATTGATTTTTTAATTAATTTATGAATTTCTGTTCGAATGCATGGATGTATGTGATGCCTTAAATTCCCCTCTCCCACCCATCCTATCCTATGAACGAAGCGTATGGAGAGCGATTAGCTAATCACCTGTCCTAGCCCTATCCTTCTATTCCTACTCTCTTCGAAAAAGAGAGGTTGAGCAACTGAGTAACAAGCAGCTATCGTAGAAACACTTCTGTTGAGATAAACTCCATTAGGAGTCCATATGCTCCACATTGTGAGCGGACATGGTAAAAAAACAACAACATAAAAGTGACGTATTCATTGCGACGAATTTCACTATTGTTATTAATCGAAATGTCAAACCAGACTATGTCAGTAGTCGACGGCTTAAGAGAGGCATGACTCTGATTTTCTAGTGTCTGGACATTAATAAATCTTAAAATAGAGCCGTGATATTCAATATTGATATTATATTTTGTGTATTTTTTTTAAATATAGCGATACTCTTCGTCGCTGCCAAACAACACAATGCACGTTTTATTACTTCTTGGTCTCGGATTTAGTCCCGTAAAAATACTCTTCGGGATTGCAATCCCTAGTATATGTTAGCTGAAAATAATATTGGTAACATTTATGTCTTTGTTCCGTATCATAAAAACTATATGATAAATATAGTGTTCAGCACTATTGATGACCTGCCGGATTGACTTGTTTTTGTTTTTTATTGTTCGAACTGGGTCAAATCTACAAGTTGAAAACGGTCTGACGTTTATACAACCTGGTCACGGCGAACTATGTAGACATGGAGTAAATATAGAGACTGAAAAATACGAAAACAATGCTTGTCAATCTGATGTGTTTTAACAATTTTATTCATTTGATCTCTTTGAAAGGAATACTGAATATCAAACATTGAATTTTTTATTGATTGCTTTGGTAGAACTAAATTATAATAGGGTTAAAAATATTTTAGTAAAAAATTATTTTAGTTCTACAGTTCTTAAAGTATTTTAGTTCTACAGTAATTTTTATGCGTTGATAGCTATTTCGGCTTTTGCCATCGTCAGAACTATTTTTAAACTTATATTATGCTCAGCTATATATACTGGCTCTGAAGAGATACACAATGCATCAAGTTATTCACTCTAACATCCTAATTCAAATTATAATTACAATATTACACTTATTAAATGTGATTCTAGTGTCTCATAAGCAATCTGGGTTTTTTTCCTTAAAACATAAATTAGGATAAAATAAAACTGATATTTATTATTAATTGCATTACATTAAATTTATTAACTATGGCTTTAGTGTTTCGAAAAACAATAAGCAATATGGGATTTTTCAATGTAAATTGAAACTAAATTACAATAAACACCGCTACGCCAAACACGCCAACCGTTTTGCATCTTTGTCATAAGGGTCAAAAACTAAATTTATTAGAACAACTTGAAATTAACAGGCATAAACAAACCATTATTAATCCATCACCGTTGTTAAGACCCTTAATGTAATTAATAATAAATATTAGTATAATTTATCCTAATTTAGCTTGAAAAATCCTATATTGCTTATTGTTTTTCGAAAATTCACAAAACATCTGTATGATCAGGAAGCCAGTTGCATGCTCAAGAAGTGAAGTTTTTTTAATAAACAAAACAAATTTCAACCAAAACACACTGTTTGTTTTTAAAAAAAAATAACTTTAACAAAATAAAATACATTGATATAACTAAACATAAGTTTTTTATTTTTTTTAAATTAGACGAATGTTTGTAAATAAGCTATTTAATAATTTATCTTAATTATAGGTGTCGCTGTAGACTACTACATTCACCCTTCACCTTTTATTTTAATTTAAAGGTGTATATAGTTTTTGATTATTCCATTCACTATTTATTAATTTTACTGTTAAAATTTATTAAATATTGTCAAATGGTTTGAGAGTAACAGGATTGCGCAATGTTGTTTGGTCAATAGTATGGGATCAATGAATCAAACTTTTCTATCATTTATGATTGATATATCTTTGCCAGTCTGGACATAAATGGTGAGTCACTATGTATAATGCAGTTGAATAATCCGAGTGAAGTTAATTGAAATTTAATTTGAAAGTATAAAAGAATTTCATCAATATGTTATTTATATATATTGATGTATAAAACATTGGAATATGGCTAATTTTAAGCCTAGCAAGTTGCTAGTTTCCATTATAGTTAGTTATTAAAAAATACGCTCGAGAAAAGCCAAAGCGTACAAAGTAAAAGAAGATATAGTATTTACTATGCAAACTTCACAATTTGCATAGAAAGTAGTTCAAAATGTACCTTTACCGAGTTTGATGACCCTTTCAATTGTATTCAACAACTGAATTCTATTTTAAAATTTGTAGTCAGTAAACAACTTATATTATTTTAAAAATAAACAAGTACCTGTTCTCGTGAGAAGGTTCTATTCAAAAACTCTAGACAAGAATATATTTTAGCTTCATTCTTTATTTTAATCAGTAATAGGCACTCACAATATCTTAATGAGCTTTAGACTATTTTAGCTTGTTTAGACATTTAGATTGTACAGGAAATTAATGTTAACCCATTTAAGTGAAATATTTATTGAACTTTGTGTTGTAGATTTAGTTATATCATGAAGCTTTACAACTCTTGGATGAAGTACAAGTAAAGCTATAGTTAATCACAAAAATATTTTTATATAGTACATAATACATGTTTTTACTAATACCTCTAACGTTGCTTTGAAATACAACTTTTCACGATACCGTAATACTGGCTAAGGCATTCAATCCCTCTACCTTTTTTGTAATCTCGAAATTTTGGAGTCCACAATTTTTCCGATCCCGGGATCCCGAGATTGAAGATTTACCATGAAATTTTGAAGAAATTTAAGATTTGCCAATGGTGTATAACATATTTTTATTTCAATTTGTTTTTGTACAAATAGCACTGTTAAATTATATTTCTTACCAGTTGAAAATGCTTGTGCCATGTGTGAAACCCGTCCTGATCAAAATGAATACAAGTGGAAATAAGTACAAAAGAATATTGTGTTTTTCTTAATTAAAAATAAAATGAATATTTGAGAAACCAGCAAATATCGATGGATTATATTTCGATACTCAGAAAAAAAATATTTGTGATAAATATGCGAAAACCTTCGGGTGTTTTTTGTTCTCAGAATTTTTAGTTAGTACCGAAAGGAGTGGATGATAATTGTCATTATCCAGCATTTTTCAGTATGATACAACATACAAAAAACTAATGATAGTCCAACATGCAACTAACCTGGTTGTTGCATATATCATATTACAATCTGCGCGATCTACAAGGCTTAGATCTTTAAAAGATTAGTTTGATAACTACAATAGTTACACAGAAAGTTTTTAATACGACTCTCATCTTACTTAAACACACATACTGGCTTCGGATTAAAAGCCAATACAAATCGCATATCGGAATTAAGTGGCGGAGATCGATCAGATGCTTGGAGTGTTTCAGGATAAGTTTTATATTATGATTGCTGCGGCAAATATAGTGCTATAGATTCTAAAAATTACAAGTTCGCTCAACTTTATCAAATATTTTGTGCTCACTAAAAGTTTGAGCAGTCCTGGGATACATATAAAGTTCAGTACGATACGATGGACGACATTATTCAATATAATATTCCTCTCCACAAACCTTTACCCTGATAAGTCACAAACTTTTTTGATGCTACACTGTCGAGTGTATATGTCAATAGTTGCCTGATAGTGGAATCCCACACCCATTATCAAAGGTATCCCAGGACATGTATTATGTTTGATGTCCCACGGCACAGCGTTCTGTAGGAGTCCACTTTTTTATTTGCCATATGTGTGCGTTCGTCGCCGGCTCTTTCGAATTACACTCGCGGTTCAACGAACATTCAAGTAGTCACGGCTAGAGCAAGAAATAACTCCCAAAAGTCAAAGTTTTTCCACATAAAAGCCAAACTATATAGTCAACAGTATCTCAGAGGCGTGTTGATTTTTTAAATATATTTTCTTTATAAAAATATTTATTTTATAAAACCTATTATGTAAATAATTTTGAGCCACTTTCTCGATTTACTTAGTTTCAAGCACGGTAAAATATTTGAGCAAGTATTCTGGTAAAAAACGGTTTTAAAATTATCTTCAATTTTGAATCGTTAAAATTTATTTTTATTTTTTCATCAACGATCCGTGTCCGATATATGTATTCAAGTGAACGGATCAACTCGAATTTACATATCGCTTATAAAATATAAAATACAAAAATGGAATAATTTAGTAATAATATATTTTTTCCAGCTATCTATATTAAAGTGGAACTGAATTAGCCTTTGTTTTCTCACAGAGATTAAAGATGATAAAAATAATCTAAATTTAAAGGAAAGAATAATTATTATATAACGTTAAATAACGTTATAGTTTATGACACTCTAAAGAAAACAAATGCTTGCCTCATTTTAAACGATTATTTTAAATACGTTACTTTTATTATAGGCACTGACATACCAAGTTAATTGGAGGATACGCATATGTATAATATTTATTTTACTATCGATACATAAAAAATATTTTGACAAATGATGTGACGTATTTAAATGAAACATATAATTTTTACACTCATTGCCACCAAAACTAATGGAGAGGCTAGGTAGGTGTCACTGATAAGGGAGAAAAATAACTCGAGATAGACATGCCTCGAATACGAATTTGAAGTCATTCAAGGCTAAGAAAAAACTTGTTTGCTCTTATCAAATCCTAATGATCTATTTTAACAGAAAGCGGTTAGCAACCATTCGCTGTAAATTAACTGCTCATCGAGTTACTTCGGAGAAATTAAATGTAGATATGTTAAGTTGAAAAACGTTTTTAAATGAGTCCAACAAAAACGTAGCACGTGCCAACGCCTATAACCGTTGAAATAACAAAGGTATTATATTTATTTATACGTTTACAGTGGATTTTACTCGGAAATTGCTTTTAAGCTATTTATGATTTTAAAATCGGAATGAGATGGTAAAAAGAACTACACGCTTTTAATATAACGCTACCAATGTTCGAATAACTCTCAATTTATCAATCATATATCATGTTGACTTAAATAACACACCCGAAAGATCTGAATGATAGTCGTATCGTATTCAGTAATTATTCCTTTTCGTTTTCACATTAAGTTATACTAAATTAAATACTGAATAATTCTTCTGAAAAATATTGATATCCTTTATTTTAACCACAATCTCCATTATATATATTTTTATAGAGATCTCCGCCTCTGACGTAGCTAACCTACGGTATGTTTTGTTTTTCTTTTGGCATTATAGCTTTTACAAGGCCTCATTGGTAGGCGAATGAAGTAGAATAGTTAATCCAATGTTATGTGGATACAAAGTAAATTACCAATGAGCTAGAATAAAAGTTCTCTTTCTGTCGACATTGTTTTGTATATTTGTTCGGTATCAAATAATATTCCATAAATATTACTTTAAAGATACTTGAATTCACCCTTACTTTGAAAAAAAATAAATAACATAGACGAATTGTTTTTTATAAACATTTAAACTAAGTGTTCAGGACGGTCACGATTTCTAACGAATAAGAAAATTTAAGATATTATGATTAAATAGATAACGCGTTGTGCCTTACAAACTTCCAAAAGTTTCAAAATTATGTTCAAAAACTTAAAAAAATGAGGCTTTTTTCGAATATACTGACTTTTTTCAATGTTTAATTTTTTAGCCGGTTCAACTCATTATTATACAAACGGAATTCCTTTTTTTCATAGAATTGGTTTATTTGAAAACCCTTGAACGATTCTTTATTCAATCAATTTAACGGTAATTACATGTATAAAAAAATAGCAGAAAATAGCTGCCGAAAATTCAGTTATTATAATTTTTTCGACAGATAAACCGTAAAAAATCGATATTATTTTGCTTCTTTTCAATCTAGCCTGTATCTATTCTATTAACAAAAAAGAGCAAAGTAAATGTTGCGATAATGTTAAACGATGATCTGATATCATTAATTAAAAATCTCTTTCAATAAAATATTTTAAAAGCATTTTGTGTCTTCTATCTTATTCAACTGAAAAAATAAAAATGATTGGCCTTAGTAAAGCAAGCTCGGCCATAAACTACATTGTTACGGAAAAATAACTTAGAGAATAACCAATGCAAATACATTTTATCTTCCCGTGCTAACAACTATGCACGCTAGTAGTTCAAGCTGAGAATTAAATTACTTAGTACTGCAGTATGAAACAGCATACAGAATAAATATATAGATAAACTTTTGCTGGTTAAGTCTCACTTAGAAAATTATAATCAAATGTCAGTCAAATAAATTTTCAAGAAAACACTTTTTATGCAAATAATATTAAAAAAGAATATATCCACGATTTTCAGTCATGTCACCGAGTGGTCAGCGCTCTTAAGGTTTCACCTAACCGGTTGCGTAGTCAAGGGTTCGAATCTGCGCATAGACATTTTTACATAATGATTTTTGTAGCCTGGCTATTGGAAGAATCGTGAGTCATTAAATATTGAAACAAATTATTACTGTTTTTTTTATTATTAACATATTTTAAAGCTACATGTCATAAATGAAATACATTTTAAAATATTGTCACGTTACTTTTAATATATCTTAAGCATATTTGAGAAAAATGATCAGGGGAAAGAAAAAACATAAGAAGATATTTTTCATTATCATTAAATCTACCAACTTGTTTGTGACGAGGTTTTTATTTCATGTTAAAAACCAAAAGACCTACTAGCGTTGTAAAATGCTCTGAATACATACCACATGATAGTCAATCGACTGAGATTTTGATGATTTTTAAGGAAAATGATTTTTTATTTTGAATAAACTTCATTTTTTACAAAAAAAAAATACGTACGAAGTTTTACATATAAATTTTTAATAACAAATTCTACATTTTATTATCAGCACCGCATTTGCCAAACAGCGCGCATTTTCAACTGGTTTTTATGTATGGTTTGAGAAGTTTATATTATTGATTGTTATGTTAATGGTAAAAAATAGTTTTACTTCAGGAAAGTTCAAACAAAACTTTAGTTCACATCAAATATAAACTTCATGCTCTTACAGACAAGATCCAATACATATACAACGACAATTACCTTTTGCAACAGATTCAAAACATCTCATGAAGAAAATTGGGTCAACGTAAATTATTTGCACAAGCATTTGTGTTGCATTTGTTTTGCTATTTGTTAGAACTCTCATTATACTAAACACAAAAGGCAGAAGACAGCAGACACTCGTTTAGGTGTACTATACTATGTTGACACTCCCTCCAGCGTGTAATGTTTGTTGACTATACACTCTTATATTGAGCTTGTGAATAGCCATCGTCAATAAAAAGGTACTTTTACATTAAAAGCAACGCGTGAAACACCTTTTCGTCTTAATGAATAAACGAATAATAACAAAAATGATTGCGCCGTTATTGTACTAAGGTTTGAAACCGAAAAAAATCATAAGACCTATATGATACTGTTGTCAATGTTTCGAGAAATTAAGGTTTTTTTTTAAATGATAGTTAAAAGTTTGTTTTAAATATTTTTGTTTCCATGTCTGTTTCCTTTGTAAAGTATGTGAACTTGCATTAAAGCTTTTCACAACAAACATTGTCCTCCAAGAACAGCTTGTTATTCAGTCACTTAAACTTTCTTTTACGAAGAGAGAGAAGAAGTCGAAGTATGATCATGACTTGAGATTTAAGTGCCGGAATAATATATATCAATAACGTTATTTCAGTATTTCATTTTAAATACCGTTATTTAAAATATCAATATCGATTTCTGTTCGAAGGCATGGCTGTTTGTGATGTCTTATTTTTTTCCCACCCCTTTCAATTCTAAAACAACGAGACGTGATAGGAGCGACTCGTTTAAAACTAGTCCTATCCTAGCCTAACCTTTTATAAAATGAATGGGAAAGTCGTTAAATATCTAAAAAAACAAGTTATTTTACAATAAAGACTTATATTCATTTTGAACGAGTACACAGTATGCGTGGCTGGCAATGCCTTATTTGTCACTACATGAAAATAATAATGTCATTTTATACATTAAATTTTAATTACTTCGTCTATACTGAGGCCTGATGGCATTTTAATTGTTTTTGAAAGCTTGAAATTTCCATTGTCACGCAGTCATGTTTATTTACTTTGCGAAACGAAACAAAATGTTGAATTCGGGACCATTAAAATTGCATAAACATTTTCTAGAAATTTTCTAGAAATTTTCCCTTCCTGCCAACATTGCATGTTTGCGTGTTTCGTGACAAATTTATTTCAATATAAAATTGCTTACTCGTATAAATAAAATAAATTCCATAAAAAACTTCTCAAATAGAAGAATACATTAACGTTTTGAAAATATAAAAAAAACAAGACCTTCTGAAGAAAAAATTTAAAACACTCATTTTACGACGTTCTTTTTAAAGAGCTCGGGTCGTAAGTGACGACATATAAGGAAATGTACAAATTGAAGCGAATCAAAATTGTATAATTTCTTGATTTTTAGTACAAACACTTCTGAAGCAACATTCCAAAGGAAGATGCTTAGCGAGAACTGGTTGTGATACACTCGCTCCAACACTTTATTGAATAGTGGACTATGATAAAAAATATTTGTGGTTGATTGGGCTATTTCCTATGATTTTTTAAATCTCAGTACTTTTTAAAAATCTATTTCTGCTCTCAATGTTAAGCGCACGGTATTCTTATGGCGTAATCTAAAAACATCTTTTTTTTTCAAAGAGAGTATGGATAGAAATAATATGGTAAGGGTATGACTAGTGGTAAAGTTATCGATCTCGATTTTGCTCGTTATTTTTAGACATAACGACCATCTATGACTTCGAGTGGAAATCGATACATTGTTTGAAACAATGCTGTTTGCAATGAGATTTGAATCTTTGAGATCCATGACGGAAGTCAACGACGTAGACACAGCGCCACGGACCTGACAGTGCGTATTGTTTCATAAGTTGATATAATCATCGATTAATGGATTTATGATCAACATCATGGATGTTTGTGGTACCTGAAGTTCCTTCCACCTTTAAAGTCTTAAAAACGGGACGTAAAAAAGAGATAAGCTAACCACTAGTTTTGTTTTAACCTATCTTTCTATCCGTTCTCTTTTCAAAACAGAAATATTGTGTTGAAAAATTATGTCTATTATAAGTCAATATGTTTAACACTGAGAGCTGGCATAATTATAAACACAAAACCGTGTAAATACGGGGAGGGAGTAAAAGTATATTTTTAATTAAATACATACACTGATAAATTAATGGTTTAAAATGTGAATTCTCCATTGATCACGCATAGAAATGAAAATGTTATAAATTATTATCTCAAATGAAAAACATAAAGCAATTTATAATACTGCGATCGTGGAGTGTGCGCAAGGGGTAAGTGACAGCACCTAGTTGGTTTCTAAATTTTTAAAGTTTTAAAGTTTTCCTAGGAATGTAAAGAATAAATTCAAGTTAAAAACTCGACGTTTGATAAATCACATTTGAAGGCTTGTAAATTTTCTAAAAAATATATTATAAAACTAGCAGAATGAAAAAAAAAAATGGTATTTAAGTGAAAGATAATTTTGATCCTTTCTTCCACACTTTTACCTTAAATAGTAATTGGTTAGTTTTAGGGTGTTCACTGTCAATTGATAAGGTGGAAGGGCATTATGTTAAGAACAACACAATATTTATTTGTACTTTTTTCCACTTTTATTTACCAAGGTCAGGATTAGTTTTGCTCATGGCGAGCATTATCAAATGATAAGAAATATAATTTAACAATGTTATTATACATTTTTTTTTAAAATTAAAAGGTGAAATAAACAATTGGCATTGTAACAAACCAGTAAATTACAGTACAAATTTTGAATAAGTGACTCTGAGGGCAAATTAACGATTGCAATATTTACTGGTAGTAACTTTTTGAGTGATATTGTCACACTGTTAAAGCCGAGTGTGACGTTGCTTATTATCAATTCATATTCTCATTTGTTTTTACTGAATTATCATTGTTATTCATGTTGTGTATATAAGTTGTTTTTGACAGTCATAATGTTTATTTTTCAGATTTTGGAATAAGATACTTGTTTGAAAGAAAATATTTCTATCCGATTGTCTTTTCGGTGTCAATTTTAGTATATAACTAGGCACGTGAACACAATAAAGACTATAGTTTTTATTGAAAGCAAATTTAAGATTCAATATAAGTTTAATATCGGAATTTTTTAATATGTATTTTTACTATGCGATTTAAAAGTTCAAAAGATTTCTCGGAACTTGAAATATCCGATTTTTAAGGTTTTGTTGTAGAATAAAAGTTGCCATATGTAATGAAACCAATTTCATAGAAAGTAACTAATAGCTCGACGTATTATTATCATAATATCTTAAGTTTTAGACTATATTATGTTAAGCAATTTGAAAAAGTATGCTTATTGGGTTTTCTAGTGTGTAAGGTTTGCTTTGGTATCTAGGTCATTTTAATTTCGTAAATGAGTTCCAAGCAACACAACGAATGATTATAATGAGCACGCCAAAACAGCTGTAGTATTCTTAAATTTAGCATTGCTTCACTCACCAAAAAAGGTAAAGTACAACTCGCGAGCTTTTCTCGCATGACGAAGGTCCATTAAAAGTTTAAAGTGAGGTGGGGCACTTTGCCTTTTGATGCGTATCGTTAGTGAAGCATGTTGCAGAGCAATAGAATAACATCCGTGTATGATCGAAAGTTTCCTTTTTCCGCTAAGAGCTTTTCCAATAAACAATAATTACAGGAATCGAAGGGAAAGCTCTCTTATGAATCTAACTGCTTTTGCTATTATTATTCTTTATTAGATATATCGCAAAAGCAAGTTTCCTTAGTATTTAAGTAAGCGTTTGGTTTTTATATTTATATTTAATGTGTTTATTTCAAACGCCGTATGGTTGCTATCAAATAACTTTTTGTTCTAAAGTCTTCCCGATACAACTATTTTCTTAGTAAGCAGAGTGCACTTTCGGTACTTTACTGTTGAGTATTCATGGAAATTCTATTTCCAAGATAAATCAGCAACAAAAAAATATTAAATACTGCATAAAAGGGCAGAAATTGACTATAGATAATTTTGACTAAATCTGACATATGGTATGAGAGTTTGTCTCTACTGAATAGACACTCTTTAATACATATACAAGTTTTATTCACAGCGTACAAGACCTAGTATGACGATGTCAATCTTCACTCAAATATTGATGAAAGTTTTTTGAGCCGATAGCTTAACCTCTTTATTGAATAAAAAAAGATATGTTCAGCTTGGAGGTCAAGGTGATAAACTAATCGGACACCAGAATTGGAATAGTGTTCAACGCCACGGAGATAAAAAAATAGTAAATACTAATTTGGCAACAACATTTTCACTGCTTAAAATAATAAAAAAAAACAAATTATTTCTTCGTTTTAAATTTCTCTCAATCAAATCAATGATGTGCATAACTTACTTAAATTGGTCAGGCAAATAGAGGAAACTTACTGAGGTGTGTTATGTATTCCATGAAACGTATGATAAATTAACTACTTATATTTTTTTAAAACAATCATTTACAGAAGTTTTGTTTCCAGGTTTTAAATAATGGAGTGATGCGCGTACCTTCAAATTAATTTAAGATTTTTTTTTCGAGTTAAAAGTGTTAAATGAACATACTGGTCACTCTTTGAAATGGTTTATTCGTTGCTTACTGTGAATAAAAAAATGAGAGTATAATATTTTTAGAGGCTTAACCTTTTTCAAAATACAAAAAAAACTAAGCTATCAAATGTCCGAATTAAATCATTTTATATTGAATTATGAATGATATTAAGCTATTGAACATTTATTTAAATTTGATGTATTTTTTAAAGCGTTTGATGTTCATTTTTCACAACCGGGATTCAATTGCAACTAAAAATAGTGTTAACTCGAGTAATATTACTGAAAGAAACAGTTGCTCAAGTTTTTAAAATTTAAGAAACATTAAGCAATCGTATACAAACATATTATTTTACAACACACCGTTGTAGCAAACGCCATATTAATAATTTCCAAACTTGTTATTTCAATTTTTGTGCAAGCAATTTACTGTTATTCGATATTTAAATATCATTTATTTTCTCAAATAAAATAATTTACGATATATTTAAATATAAAACTATATATAATAATGTACAACGATCCATAACCATTTTTGTATATAAAATTACAACAATAGTTGATGCTTATGTACTGATTGAATCGGGATCAACATGATAGAACTGCATTGTAATAAAGTAAAAATAAAACAACGTATTTAGTTCTATAAATATATTTTTTTTTATATAGTTGACAGCTATTAACCATATTTAAAAAATATTTGTAGAACTAAATGCTTTGTTATTTTTCACCTTATTACTCACGATTGTGGTTTATATTTGCTACTACTAACATGGCGTAATGAGTATGCCACAGAGAGTTCAAAGTAAATTGTGAACCAGCTTCATATGTGCCTTTCGAGTACTCTCGTAATATTTACAGCGGGCGCGTCGAGCTTTAAGTGAAGAGCGTCATTATTCGTCGCGTCATCTGCATGCGACGTCATGTCCGGGCGCCGCGACGGCTTTCCTAGAGAGACAAAGCCTCAACCTCCTTTCCGTTCGGAGGGCGCGTTTCATTTGCATTCCAGTCACGAGTCACGTGGTCCTGCCGAGTGAAGCAAGTGTTTGTAAATTGAGGTTCGCCACAT
Organism: Himalopsyche tibetana; assembly: GCA_030503985.1. Classification (NCBI taxonomy): domain Eukaryota; kingdom Metazoa; phylum Arthropoda; class Insecta; order Trichoptera; family Rhyacophilidae; genus Himalopsyche; species Himalopsyche tibetana. Next base: position 18,992,074 of record JAPJYX010000009.1, on the reverse strand, counting down.
CGTTTTGCGATTGGATCACAGAATGTTTCAATTCAAACGAATGTGTAGCGCCCGTTCAAAGTACGCATAAGAGCGTCACCAAGCTGCTTTCAAAGATTACTAAGCATCTATGAAATATGTATAAATGTATTCAGACATATCTTTTTTTGGTATCACTATTTTAAGCTATGAAAAATGTACCATAAGCTTTTATTTTAAGATTTAATTATTATTTTAAGAGCTTATTTTTATTAACTCTCGCGGCTCGGAGACTAGAAAAATACTTCTCTGCCGATGGGAGTCTTTTGTGACCCTAGTGTTTTCCTCATTATTGGCCTTATTCTTATGAATTTCAAAAAAAAAATAGTCTAAAGGCTTTAAAATATCTCTCTGCATCATTTCTTATACATTTTTTTTTATAAAAATCCGAGGTTTTTTAATAAATAATCATATTTTAAGTTGCGCGTAAAAAAGACGTCATCCCAGCAAACATATGAATTTACAACTGACGAGTGTTCTCAGCTATCTTACGAACGATCGTTATCGTGGGCGCTTATCGCCTGATAGTGTTATCGCGTTATCGCATTTTTATATAAACTACAAAAGGTCCAAAAAGCTATGATATAAGAATACCTTAATTATAAACATTGTATCACCCATATTAAAATAGATATTTAAGAAAATGTTGGTATTGGAGTCGCATTTCTTGAGCTTAGAACCGGAAAAGTTAAGGTATAGTACTAGAAAATATTATTTGATATTAGGTTAACAGCTATTTTAATTACAACTATTAAGGATTTGATTATAAATCTTTGATATAAAAAATAACATAATATTTAAGCTAATTTGCTTTGCATAAGCCTATATTTGTAATCGTTCCAAGAAACACTAAATTAAATTAATTAAAATATGTAATAGGTACTGTATTTTGTAATATAAATTAGTTTTTTAGAGTAAATGAGAGGATTTACTATATATTTCTTCTAAGTCAGATACCATTAATAGATTCGGAGGTTACTTTGTGAAAGTTCATTTATAATATTTTAAAAAAGATAACTTTGTTATTCCACTTTTTGTGCTACAACTTGTGACACGTGCCTCGTCTCGTTGAGAAGCATCATCACACTTTTTTTAACATATATCTTATGAGAGTATAAGCCAAAAAAGCTATCAATCATATATGTACATGATAAACAAATATTTGTAGAATTAAAATACTTTGATATTTTTTTCACCATTTGAAAATTGAGTTTTAAAAAGTAAATGTCAATTCAATCAATATCTTCGTTTCAACTGATTGATTTGTAGTTAGATATCAAAGTGTCTTTCTTTTGTATACTAGATTAATGTGATCGTTATTTTATCATAAATTAAGCAACGACCTTCAAGCTTGAATCTTCTTCATACTTGAGCCGTAACATGAGCAAACAAAACACTTACTTTTTTACCGTTGTCAAGTATTACATTTGAGAAAGAATAAAAAAGGTGAACGTGTATACAGTGAACGGTGATATTTATACAAAAGTTAAGTAAGAAAAACAAGGTATGACTTAACTTAACTAACTCTTACTTAACTTTTGTATAAATATCACTGTTTAATTGTATTTCTTATCAGTCGACAATGCTCACCATGAGCGAAACCGGTCCTGATCCAATAAATTTTATGTGGAAAAGTACTAAAAAGGTTTTATTATTTTTATTATAATGCCATTCCACCAAGTATTGACAGTGAACACATTAAAAGTTCAGATAGTTATTAAAATAACATTAAATTTGAACTGTGTAGTATGAAATATATCAATTTTTTTTATTTATAATAAGCGATAGTAAAATGGAGCAGAATTTTTTTTCTTTCATAAAACAACACTAAGAATAAAGAGTTTTTTTGAGTTATTTGAACATCTCTGTCCGGAAACATGAAAGAATCAAGCATTTTATGAAGAGAACCGCATTTACGTTGCTTTCCTTCTTGGGATTACAAATCGCAGAAGAAGGCGGATTAAAAATTTAATACTCTTTTTATTTCACAGAACAAACATTAAAGGCATTTAATTTTTCGTAGGTATTACTTGCTTTCAAAAAAGTTACACGAGATTTGAATGCTGACTCAACCTGTAAGTTTTTAGTACGGTGTCGACTAATTTAGTTATATTTTAAAACATCTTTTAAATACGTAATAAGTTTTGAAAAATTCGACACCTATCATTAAATTTGAATACTTAAAATACCAATCGGACCGTGTGTCGAAAAATCTAGAAGGATTTACAAGAGGCTCCAATAAACACGTTGGCAATGGCGACAACCATCAATATTTTTGCGTTATTCGGATAAGCGACTCATAAAGAAGTTTAAATGTTACCGGAAGAAATCTGAATATACGTAAAGTTTTTAGGTAGTGAGAATGTTTATATATTAACAGAAATATGCACGGAAGTCAACACACTTAACCTTTCCCTTACTATGCAAAAAAAAGCACAAGCTCCTGAGCTGTGTAGCCTTTACACATCAGACAAACGGGAGTGAATCATGACAATTATATGTAGTACTGCTGTAGTAGTATTATAAGAAGTATGGAAGAGTTTAACAACTGATTTAAAAGCAATTTTTAAATATCATAATGCTTAGGTAATTTTTTATAAACCCTTTTGCTCAAAAAGGGTTTAAACTTTACGATTTTTTAAATATATTTAAACATTAAATACATTTCAACATTTTGTTTTCCGAAAACAATGGCTCTTTGGTTTTACGTAACGTGTATTTCGTATTTTTTTTTTAACATCGTTAGTAAATTACAAGCTTCCGTGAAATGAAATGATATTTTGCTATAACAAGCAATTTTGCAGACCGGATACTCAACACGCCTCCAAGCGAGCTTTTTAGTCAATCACACGATTGAATTTTACATTACACAAATGTTTTCGTATTTTATGTACATTTATAGATAATTTGAATTTGAAAGTTTTTTATTTTTTAATTAAAACTCAGTAAATTTTAGTCTTCATTGTACAATTGAAAATATTGTGTGTCAAAAATTAGTTGCACATTCGGTGGAGGCTTATTTTATATTTGATTAGTTAAAGTTAACTAGGGATAGTATTTGTCTACTATATAACTAGATACATGTCTGTTGACGCATTAGTCGGTTTGTTGGTATATCTTAACCATGTCAACTCCTTCTTTTGATCAAATTGACTTCTTATGGGGGAGGCTTATCATAAGGACCGGTTCTATATTCAGTTGCTCAACCTAAAGATGCTAAGTTAAGAATACTTGAAGTAAAACGCTACTCTTTTCTTTTCGTTCTGTTTTCAAAATCTTGTATGTAATGATAATACAAAGCCCAATAAACATATAAATGTATATATGAACATTTTTTTATGACAATATGTTGCTTAAAAAAAATAGTATATTTACATTGGTGTGTATTTATTTTTAATGTTTACGTGAATAATTTATTTTTATTTCAAATTTACATACCAACAATGTTATAATAGAAAGCAAAAAATATTAATAAAAAAAATAAAACAACGACTGCAAGTTGTCCATGGTAAGGTAAATTGGACTCGTAAAATGAATGAATAATTTGATAATACCGTTTTTAGCCGATGAATGTAATGTGCATAACTTTCGAAATTCCATGAAAATATTTTTTAACCCATGTCCGCTACCAATGTGGAGCATATGGCTTTCTAATGGAGGTATATAAACAGAACTTTTTGTTACTCAGTCGTTCAACCTCTCATTCCTAAAGAAAGTTTGTAGGTATAGAAGAATAAAGCTAAGACAGGATTAGTGGTTAGCTAATCACTCTCGCTGCGCCTAGTTATTGGAAGATCGAAAGAGTGAGAGGGATTTTTTATTAACATTTAAAAAATAAAAAAAAACGCTTTTCTAGTAATACTGTAGCTTTCTTTGTTTTCAGATTTAAGGTTCGAAATTCTAAAACACACTTCATTTCTAAGTAACGTTTTTTTTTAATTTAAAAAAATTTCATTTAATGCGTAAAAAAACAACGCAATAAATTTACGATGGCAGTAAAACAGTTTCAGATATAAGATAAATTAAACTCAACACTTTCCACTCGTTTGAGCATGCATCAAATTTGAGTAGAACACAATCAAATCTCCATTCAGAAAAAAAGGTTTTGTTCAACAGATCAAGATAAGGCTTTTACGGAAATATAGGGTGTTAGCCAAGAAGCTACGATCACGATACCAAAGCCCCTGTGCACGCCAATCCCCTAATAATAGACATTAATTCTGGATACAGTTTACAAACGGCGCGGCGAGTCTATTGTATTAAATGTTTTGATATGAAGTATACACGGCTTTGAAATAAATTCAATTACTTTTTACGTAGCCAAAAAATTACCTTACGAGTCAGTTATTTTATTTCGTATTAAAAATGACAATAAAATAAATTTATATTAAGTAATAGGTTTTCATTTTTTGTTTGTCGAGGTAATGTTGTCAAGACCAAAAAAGCTTATTCAAAAACTACTAAAATAAAGTCATAAAACACAGTAGTAGTACAAAGTAGTTTTATATTTTTTTATTAAAATTTCTTTCCACCAACCAATGACAGTTAAAACTTTAAAAATAATCAAAATTTATACTTGATAAATCAAATTTGAAAAAAAAGCAATTAATGTCAGAGTAAAATAGTTTTTTTTCAATTTTATTTAACACAGTAGCGATTTCATTCATTATTCTTTCTAATGCTATATCAATATCATAAAAATTACGCCTTCTTGACAAATTTGTAAAGGCCATAAAAACTTATATCAGAGCATAAACGGCGAGAATTTGATGCATGATTAAATTGTTTTTCAATTTAGAGACAATCAGAGTCAAATTTATTTCAATCTTTTCATATATGAGTACATGTTAACCATGCTCACTTCCAACAAAGAGAATATGCATTCTGGATGTAATTTATCTTTACATTAGTTTTTTTTCGAAAACTGCTTGTTAACTGTTGGTCAACCTTTCCTTTTTCGGAAAGAATTAGCCAAAAGAAAGATATGTCTAATCTCTTAGTATGCAATGAAAGCTAAAGACTATTTTGGAAACTTCTAGTGCGTCTAATGAACATGAGAGGAATGTGTTATAATAGGCTTAGTGAAAAAATGCACTGTTTTTATTACAGGAGACAAACATATAAGAAAAAACATGATTCTTTTAAAAAAATGATTTACCTATAAAACATGTGCTTTAAAAAATGCATTTATTCAAAGAATAAATTTCCAGTCTTGTGTAAAGCTAAACTTAATATAAAGCTTTTTCGCAGAATATAAGGCGTGTGAGTACTCATAAAAGTTTATTTTCAAAGCTAAAATATTTGTAGAACAATCATAATAAACTTTTACGACGTTATTTATGTATAAAATAACTTTTTCTTTGTGTGATACTATTCGGAAGGTAAAATATTGCACCAAGAAAGTTTTACCGTGGATACAATAGGCTTCGACAAAAGCATTTATACAAGGATTTTGTGTTCTACGCTACTCAGTAGCTGAATATTTTTGTTATAGCGTTATAAGTTGAAATTGTAATAAAACAACTCATTTTAAATAAAATCTGTGGAGTAGTCTTATTTTTTAAACTAAGATATTTGATCTGTCATAAAAAAAACAAATGGTTATTAAATAAAAATTGTTTGTCAATAAATACTTTTTAAACCTAACTTATTTCATTTCGAATAATTATAGCACAGAGAAGATGCTTTTGCGTTTTAGAGCAAGAGACTGGATTACCGCTTTGCAGTATTTGCATGATTTTTGTATGTAAATGACAATAGGAAAAAAATAAATATTTTATGATGCTAATAACATTGTAAAAATTCAAAATGTCAACTCGTTCTAAAATTAATATTTTCGATTGATTCGTGGGTAACTTTGTGAAAGTTCATTTTTAATAAAAACTAAAAAATAATCACAATTCTAAAGTAAAATAAAATTGTTAAAATACTCCATCTTTTAAATATTAATGGGTAAAAATGAATAAATTAGAGTTTTTGGAAAAAGTCAATAATATAAAGTAAATATCAGTTAATAACTTACTAAAAAAGATGGACGGTCTCAATTGCTAAATTTATTTCCGTTGAAATTAACTGTATCCAATATAAGTAATAAAATTTGTAAGTATTTTAGTTCTTTCCTGTGACCGATAGAAAAAAACAAAACTCCGACTTTATTTTGTTACTTATAACTTAAGAATAACATTTTTTTATTTAGCTCGTTAAACCTTGTGATATTCTGTCTGGTGATGCTTCTCTAAGAAGAGAGACACGTGTCACATTTTGTAACACAAAAAGTAGAACAACACAGTTATCAAAATTTATTTTTATTCGTAAAATTAAAATGAATATGTACCAAAAACAGAATGTCATTTCAATTTTAATGAATACATAACAGAGAAATAAGTTCGATAAATTTTATGTAGTGATTGATTTATTTTCTTTTAAGACTAATTTCATAAACGAAACTGAATAATTTATTAAATTATAAGTTGTGGAAATTGCCGTCGCTACAGGTCTGCGATATTCCTTGACGCGCGTTTTTAAGCAACAATATTAAAGCTGTGCCCCCTTTTGCCACATTTATACTATGGTGTAGCAGATGCAAAAGCTTCTGACACGTATGCCATAACACTTTTTTAAAGCCTTTTAGATGTTACGATACCGTTGGAATCAGTTCCAATTTTCCATGTAGTAAAAAATAAAATTCAACTTTTCCCTAGATAAATATTTATGTAAAAGAAAAATATTTTATTTTTTCGGTTTTATGCTTGAATATTTTTTGGAGAAATAACATTTTATTGGTTTTTTTAAAAATAATTATACAATTTATATTCAGATACGTTGTAATATGGCTATAACTACAACATAAGACTTGTATATATTATCTGCTTGTTATTTATTTACCAATCTCACCTTCTCGAGGAAAATAACGAATGATGCATATATCGTACGACAGGACGAATCCTTAGCTAGTCGCATTCCGTACACTTTTTTTCATCACTCAAAAAGAAAGCAAAAATCAAGTATTTGAAGAAGCAAATTCAACATCGTTCCTTAATAGAATTATAGATACATTAAATAAAACATATCATTATATTTATTTCATTCTATTTTCAGTGCGCCAAATATTTTGACGTCGAAAGAAAGATCATAAGAGATTTATAACATGAGAATTGACATCACAAACACTCATGTCTAAAGTTTTAATTCAAATTGAAAAAAAAATCATATTGACTTTACCGGGAATTTATCCTAGACCCACTTGGTCGATAGAAAAAAAATTCTTACCAACTAGACCACAGCAGGCGACAAATTTTATCATACCTACCCCATAATTAAAAGTGTTTAACTCTCGCGGCTCGGAGACTAGAAAAATACTTAGCAGGCGATGGGGGTCTTTTTTGACCCCAGTGGTTTCCTCATTATTGGCCTTATTCTTATGAATTTCAAAAAAAAAAATAGTCTACGGGCTTTAAAATATCTCTCTGCATCTTTCCTCATAATTTTTTTTATAAAAATCTGTGGTTTTTTTAATAAATAATCATATTTTAAGTTGCGCGTAAAAAAGACGTCATGTCAGCACACATATGAATTGACTACTGAAGAGTGTCTCAGCGTTCCAAATTATCATACGAACAATCGTTATCGCGGGCGCTAATCAGCTGATAAGCGTTATCGCGTATTTATATAAACTACAAAAGGTCCAAAAAACTATGATATAAGAATACCTTAATTATAAACATTGTATCACCCATATTAAAATAGATATTTATGAAAATGTTGGTATTGGGGTCGCATTTCTTGAGCTTAGAAACGGAAAAGTTAAAGGAATTTATTTCAATAACTGGTTTTACTAGTTCTTTTAATGTACATTCCTTTTAAATTATGACAACAAAGTGGACATGTTTTGAATTATTAAAAGTTAAAAATTTGAATCGTTTAACTTTTAAGACTGAAAGTTTTGTCACTTACGGCCAGAGTCTCATAATATGTCCATGACGTCGAATAAAAATCATCAAATTGATAACAGAATCAATCAGTCTAACTGTCTGTGCTGGAATTCAAGCCCGTGAGAGCTGTAACTAAAATCAAAGTCGCGAACCACTCGACAACAGGCTCGCCAAATATTTTTTAATCTTATACAATTAAAATCAGTTACTTTTGTACTGTAAATAAATGATTTGTGACTAAAAAAGGCAAGCCTTATTTATCATTGCGCCTGAATAAATTTACATAATAAATGAAACGTATATTCCGGAAGCAGTTTTAAATAACACGGCAATAATTTTATGATAACATGCTTCTATTTCGTTAAGTTAAGTGTTATATCGTCTAAAAGTACCCACCCATTCAAATAAACTAGTTTTATTGCATGCAGACGTAATATGTCATAAAACTCAATTCAAGACTATAGTTAGAGTTGTACAATAACTGACCGAAATAGAAATATGCCACTCGCTATGTTTAAAATACTGAGAAAAATATCGTTCCGAAAATAGAAAATAGAATTTTTAATCATGCCCACTCCAATTTTACAGCAATCGCGTCGTAATTGTGTTATAAAAAACTAAAATAAATTTGACGGGGGCAGATTAAGCTGATTCATTCATACCAATAATTTATGAAAGATTCTGTTTGAAGCAACAACTCCATCTTACTTATGTTGGATGAGGAAATCAGAATTAAAAAAAAGTGAAATCATAGAGGTGAAGCGTTTCGATCTTATGCTCTACGTAAGGAGCGAATATTGCTAAAGAAGAAAATAAGACGTTTTATGATCGAGCTACTGTTATAATCCTTTAAAAAAATAAGTTTGTGGCAAGCATTCTACATACATATGCTATTAAGTCTACGGACACCTGAGTGTTTTGGGTAGTTGACTGTAGAATTTAGTTTTGAAATAGGTGTTGATATCAATAGTCAATAAATAAAATAGTCTTTTTGAGTGTTTATTCAAATACTCTTCAATCAAATAATATTTGAATACCTTCAAAATTTATCAAAAGTTTTATACTGAGAAAACGTCGTATATGTGTATGTAATGTATGAACCGAATGGATTTGGGTCACATCTGGAATAAGGCATCGATGCATTTTTGCTCTGTTCTTATTTCTTCTTTACCCTTAAAAACGTATTTTTCCTTCTTACTCTTGAAATTGTTTGACTTTAATAAATCTTTATTTTTGTAGTTGATGTAATAAATTTGGTAAATACTATGTATGTCAAGTAACAATATTTTATACGTTATATCAATATGAGACGAAGGTAAGCAAGAAATAACTATTTTCTGAGTATGTAGTTTATACAAGATATTCGATTTATAAAAATAAAACTTGCTCACTAGAAAGTTCTGGCAGTATTGCTGACAGAATGTGTGTATCGCTTTCTCAAGAATACTTTTAATTAATTACTTGCTTCGCCAAGATTTCCTTCTATAAAGAAACTATTTTCGATTCAATGTGTTCGTTTCTATTACGTGGTTTTATTATAAATTTTACTTTTATTGAAAAGTACTGACCCCGTAAATACAATTTAATCAACCTAGCTACTTAGTAATGTCATTTTTACGTTGAATCTCAAATTCTACAGATTAAATAAATAACATACAAGTTCATATTGTCTTGAATGAAAAAGTATAGTCATAAGAAAAAGAGCTACAAATAAAAATTCACTTATTTTATTTTCACAACTAAATTTTATTTCAGATAGATAAAAAGTTCCTAGCGCACAAAAAAATCTCTATTGAAAAATATTTATCTTCTTATTGTTTGTTTTAATATAGTATACTATTAGAGAGAATAAATTGTATTTAGGCTTTCTAATGCCTTCTTATCTAAAATATTTATATATAAAGCAATTGAATATTTTTTATTTCTTTTTATGAGGATTGAACACACATTGAAGTAATTATTTGACGATATTTTTAAGCAATTTTATAAATAGGAAAAATATACCAAATTCAATAAATTTAACACTTACAGAATGATTTGGCAGCATATGTACGTTTTTTTTATAAACTTGCACCATACTTAAACCTTATATGATTTTCTTATTTTTGATTAAGATTAAACCACTAAAAATTAATAAAAATCACTTTAAATCGACTACAGTGAAATAACCACCAAGAAGGATGATGATCTGGGCTATGTACTATATTTGAAATCAAATATATTAAAAATTGCTTTTTTTTCTACTCCTTTATTTAAAATTCTCACACAGTTCATTCAAATTATAGCTTTAATAGAAAATTTAAATTAACTTTGATTATTCCACGTATTGTGTAACTAACTGTGACACGTGTTTCGCCTCTTTCAGAGGCATCTTCAGACTTCTGAAGACTTCTGAAGACCTCTGAAAGAGGCGAAACACGTGTCACAGTTAGTTACACAATACGTGGAATAATCAAAGTTAATTTAAATTTTCTATTAAAATGAACTTCCACAAAGTTACCGCCGAAACCATCGAAAGTATTAAATTATAGCTTGATTAAATGAAAAACGTAAAAAAGTACGAGTTGCAGTAATAAAATAATTTCAAACTCCTATTTTTGAGTGAAATAATATGGCTGTTGTAAAGATAACTGCCTACTAAGCTTAATCGGCAGGCGGCTCTGTCGAAAAGGATTCATAATTTTGTCCTTAATTATACGGGTCACTTAATAGTGGTCACGTGTGGTTTCCCTTCCCTGACTTTATTTAGATACCAAAAATGTTATCGTATATTATACGAAGGTAATTTAAACTCGGGTACAAATTGAGCTTAATAATAATTTGATTTATATTTTCATTAGAAAACTTAAAATTGAATATATTTTCAATTTATTATTTTATAGATATTCATTGAAAGTTTTTAGTCTTCACTTTTCGATAAAAATGAATTTCATAGTAATAAATATATTTTAATGAAATCTATAAATAACGTTCAGTTCATTATTTTTTTGGCTCTGAGTCAGTTCTTGGAGCTTTTTCACATACCAGGTGTTGCTGACATTATTTTGTTACTTTGGTTTGATTTTTGTTAATACGTAATTTATCTAAAATTTTATTGACTTGACCGAAGAAAGTCTAAATCTTGTTATGGAAGATTCTTTTTGAACTCATTTGCCCCGGGAGACGTAAAATGATTACACACCATTTGATATAGTGGACATTAATAGATCTCAAGTATTTGAATAAATAGTATTTTAAATTTTTTGACAATAACTGTTAGCAAGCCACGCGTTAGCAATATCCTTACTTAGTTATAGTTTATTGTAAAATTATGAACTTAAGCCATTTAATAATGCAATCCATCGAATACTCTATCAAAGAAAACGACATTTCTATTGAATGATCAAATGTAGATTCTTAAAGGTGAAATGAAAATTTTAAAAGAGCTCCGGAGATCAAAATTTTCCAGAAAGTACTGAGACAATCAAAGAAGTGACAGGGTTATTTATTTGTGATGATATTTTGAAAGAAATTGCGCAGAAAAGTAATAAATATCGTACTAAAAACGCTCATAGATATACAAATGGGTTGATTTCCGAAATAAGGAAATTAGGTACTCAAACCCGTGAGATCCGGCACGGAAGATGATTTAAATAACAGTTACCAGTTATGTTAACGTGACGGAAAATTTAAGCTTCTTGTTGTATCGGACATGAACTGAAATGAAACCTTATTTAAAAATCAACGTAAACAAATGTTTATTTAGAAACTCAAGTTCTTGATTGCAGACCTTACCAAGCCAACCGTCAAATAGTTGTCAAAAAATAATAATTATCGCCTAATTTCGCTTCGCCGTTACGTATACGAAAAGCGAAGATGCCACATAAACGGAGGCTAATTATTATACCGCACGCATGCTGTATGAATAATTTATGAGACATGTTCCATAGGAGCGCTTTCCGATGTGGTTGGCCTCAGCGAATTTAATGTTGCCGAACGCAACACATCAGCCCACTTCATAAGTTCCTTAATGGAAGTTCTCATATTTTAACGTACTCTCACCCGCAAATGTCGTATATCGGATGTATTCTATCGTATTCATGTAGAATTTTATTTTACGATTTATCAATAATGTAATTTGAAGTGATTTTGATCGAGCAAAGTTGAAATTGATGTTGATTATAAACGTATATACTATATTGATTTTGAAAGAAGTTTTATAACTTCCACCAAATCGTTTATGCAGCATATTCCTTTTACATCATAACATAGAATTTTTTTTCTTCAAATATTTTAGTTGATGCTTTAATTTTTGGTAAAATCTTATTTTTTCCATATCATAGACTTCGCAACAAAAACTGTTATTTTAATGAGAACTGGTTAACATATAGTCGCATTGCACCTTTTGATTTTTTTTTCACCTTCCCATATACTATACGTCGGGTTCTATGGCGCAGTGGCTAGCGATGTGAGTTGCCGTGGCGGATCTCACGGGTTTGGGTCCCAGTACGAACAGCACTTTTTCGATTTGTCGATTTCAGTTCGAAAGCATGGGTGTTTGTGATGTCTAAAAATTCCCCTCCACTCTTCCGATCATTCAATAACTAGGCGTAGCGAGAGCGAATACTTTACCGCTGGTTTTTTCCTATCCTTAGCCTTCTATCTCTTCTAGTCTTTTGGAAAAGAAATGTTGAGCGATTGAGTAACAATGAGTTCTCGTAGAAAAAACTTCTGTTGAGAAACCTTCACGTATACTCCACATTGGAAGCGAACGTGGATTAAAATATACGATTCCCACACATACACATGCGCATAAATAGATACGTAAGTATAATACAAAAATAATTAAACTAGAGATTCTAAGCACTATTTTCATGATACTATGTGTCGTGTTTATACGTTGTATTAGTTTTATGAAGGAAGTCTATGGAAGAAGTTTATGGATGGTCATTGAGCAGAGCTTGTCTCTTTGTAAAACGATAGGCATTGTCGCGTCATAATTATGAAGATAAAACATTGTTGAGTTGTATTGTTTGCCTATCTCGCCGTAAGACTTTTGGGATATTTCATGAACAAACTCGTGGATGGTAGGTATTTTTAAGTCTATATGTATCAGCGAGTTGCGCCTTTTCCACAGGCGTTAACTATCTGTCCCAATGTTTTTTTTGTAAAAAAATATTTTTTAGATACAATAAAGACAGAAGAATGAAGCTTGGAAAATTACAGTAATTATCTTATGGCACTTATTTTGTTCCGTAGCAAGTGTTCAATGGAAGTAAAAAAATATGCTATATATAAATTATAGACATTCATATTTATACGAGTCCGTGCTAGAATACTTTTTTTTGTAAATTTAGTATCTTTTTGTTTTTCTTAATATTTTAAATAAATTTCTCTTTTTGTGTATATTTGAAAACTGTTTTAAGCAAAATTAGTATGCTGGTTTTTTCAAAGGTTGGGTTTTGTATTATACTTAATTCAAACACTTTGACGTTTAACTGTAAGACTATACATTAAATGATATATATTATCGAATTCTTTTTATGCTGAACCAACAGTGAATTTGTTTGAAGACGCATAAAATAACAATTGAATTCATTGTAGAGTATTGGACAATTGTACACTTATGAATACAAACATTAATAATTAGTTTTATCTGTGTGATAATCTCAAAAACAGAAAAAATGTTAAAGAGATTTAAAATATCGCAGGTTAATTAATGATCATGATAAAATGTTTATTGTGCAATTTAAAAAATAGCCGGGTCTAAAAAGCACTTCACGTTATAAAATAAATTTTAGGAAACCCTCTAATAGACAACATAAATCTGTCGGCGAGACGTTATGGGAATTCTTATAAAGAAAAGTTTTCCTTCACAAAAAAGCTTTCATTAAATAACTTTAATTAATGTTCCAAGTCAGTTGCGCATTCACCGGCTAAGGGCGCTTTGGAAGACAGTTATTTTTGATGGCACAAATAAAAAGCCTTATCTCTCTCACAGAAGTTTTGATGCGTATTACAAAGTCCAATATTATTTTTGGAAAAATATTTCTCGAAGAAATGTGAATGATGGTAAATCGGTCAAAAATAATAACGCGGGTTGAATATTTTTGGACAGATTTGTAATTCTAGAACAGTTTTTAGTTTTAAAATAAACACAGGTTCAAAAAAATATAAGCCAAAACTGATTTTGATCCCATCTAAGAATTGTTTTTACAGATGTTTTCATTGCTAACTTCTTATTGAGACACTAGATAATTTTAAGCCATCGAAGTCCTATGTAAAGAATTTTCGAGATAGTGCAGTTTAAAGAACATACAGAACTAATAATCTCTTTTATATTTTTGACAAGTGTGTCTCAGGAGCAACTAAGGATTTTGTTAGAGGGCGTCCATATATGACAGTTCCGTGACGCATCTCGAATATTTTTTGTAATTTATTTGTAAACTCTGTGATTATTATCAGACGATGCTTTTCAAAGAGGCGAAACACATGTCACATTTTGCATCACAACAAGTGTAATAAAAAAATAAACTTCCCCAAAGTTACCGCCAAATCCATCAAAAATATTCATCAATGCTGTTGAATTTGTTTCAATGTAAGCCAACATGTTTTATAAAACAATATTCATAAACTATACTAGTGACTCAATAAAAACGATTGGTTATTTCATATCGCGTAAAAAGTTTTTCGTCAGCTTTTGAAGAGAATTTTTCTTTTGTATAGGGTCAAATATAATTTAGTTTAATACTTGTTTCATATTCAAAAGAAAACTACGTTTTATCAAAAATATAAAGATACCCAAAGTACTATGAACCTTTACTGACCCTCGATCGCTCACAAAAAAGTGAAATGTCAGATTCATTTTTAAGATGAAGAAGATTTTTAAAATATTGTGTAATAGTGATAAATATTTTTTGATAAAAAATTTGTCGTTATAATAAACAGTCAACCGTCCAATAACACTCCCTTCTAGAACGCCATTTTCTATTAAAAACTAAAGTTTCAAAGTAAAATTACATATATCGTAAACATGTTATATTATAGATAAATAATATATGTATGAGAGTTGTAAAACTCAAAATATTACACGCTTTTGAAAAACCTTAAAATTTTTAAGATTTTTAAGATTTCGTTCAATTTACAAAATACAATGAAAAAACCTAAGCGTAAATTTGTATTGGTTCGTAGTTTCTTATACGGGCGGGTTTCTATAGCGCGCGTTCTCTATCTTGGCTCTATATGAGACTTGATTGTATTTCACATATTTAATTTTAATTAACTGCATAGATTAGAATCAACAGTAAGCAAAAATGGTTATAAATAAAGAATGATTATTTAATTAATAGTATTCTTCATACTCAGTTTCACAATAAAACAAATTTTATTGTTTATTAATTTTCGAAAACCATTTTTTTGTCGTTATTAAATAAAATATAGTTAATTTCAAATGTAATTTTTGGTGTATTTAAACATAAACTATGGTTTAAATACTTGATTTTTTTTATTGTTTCACTTCATTGTAATTAATCGCAATCAAACAGTATTATTTTGTAATAAGGCAAAGTGATTTAATTTTATATATTTATTTAAGTAGTAGTAGTAGACTTAATTAATAATATCAGTTGTGAGCTAGAGAAAAATATCAAGGTGTTACTTTGGCATATGCGAATAAGCAAATACGTGGTAGTTCTTGAAAGTTTAAAAGGATGTCAGTGCTATTATCAGAAGTCACTACCAACCGTTACGGCTTCACACCCTTCGTAAAGGGTGTGTTCTGTAACAACGTCAGTGTTGCACGAAATGTCTGAAGAAAACTTCTCAAAACTTGGTTGCACCAAAAAAAATCATGCACTTTAGTAAGTTATTTAATTAGATACTGACATTGACGTTGTTATCTTTAAAGTACTTTAGAGATGCCATTCAATTTTATTAAGATTTAAGGTCTATCATAATGAAGTGTGAATGTATCAAAGCTCATAATATCCATTTTTGAGATAAATAGTATGCTAAAAATTTCTGACATATTATTATTTATATACACAGTATAAGGTATTAAAATTTACTTTAAACACTTAAAACCACTTCCAAAAATCACTATAGGTCTCTTAGTTCATAATATGATATGGTTAGAGATAGACAATCGGCGATTTGTATGTTTTGAAGTGTAACAGTATATTTTAAATTTACCAAGAAGTGCTGCTTTTCACCAGCGATAGATTTTCATGGTAATTTATAACGTTTTTTTATATTTTCGGAAAATCGTACTCCTGTGGTTTTTGTATTTTTTTCAAAACTTGATATTTGGTTGAAAATGTGATTCAAGACTTCTCATGTGATCGAAATTATGATTTATATAAGACAAAAAAAAATTAACTATAATTTGCCTGAGCTTACTGAAAAACTACTCGTTGTAGTGGTGGTAGACTGGTGTTGTTTAAAATAAAAAAATAAACAATTTAAATCACCATTCAGATAGACAAGATGTATTTTTTGTAACAAACCATTTGTTTCTCATCTATATACAGCTGAAAAGATTTTATTTCCGCTCAAGAATGCAATTTTACTACTCTCTTAACATTTTATAACAATATTGAAAGTTGTGCAATTTTCCACTCCAAAAGTCATTCACCTGATCGCACTTGCATCTCTACAAAAAGAAAGTTGAATATTTTTATGCGCGTTGAAACGAGAAATTCCGGCGCGGAAAACAGCAAAAGATAAACACCCTCCAGGGAATGGTAATCCGGGAAAGTTTTTAACCTCTCTCCATGTTCATCTACTCCTACATTTTGCGGACAATTAAACCAGACTCTCTATCCCGCGATTATCCCAAATCTAGTCACGCTCCAACAGCCCTTGGCTTCTAACTAGTTGTAGTACGAAAAAACAACACTTGCTTAATGCAGGCAGGAAAGTTTTGCTTGACAAGACTTTTGTTTCGAAGTTGGTTGTTTCCATATGAATGTATGTTTCAAATGAACTTCATTAAAATATATTTTTACTTTTACTTCGCTTTTGTCAACATACCAAAACTATCTTTCAATTTGATTGGTGAATCAGATAATTAATTCTGGTATGTATTGTTTAGTATAAGAAGATGGTTAAATCTAAAGGATTACATAACATAATAAAAAATAATTAACCTCAAAAACCATGTTTTCATTGAATGCAAGTGTTATTTAATCAATGGCTACTTTGAACGTTTTCACAGTCAATTATTAGTGAAAATGCATTATTTAAAAATATACAAACGTTTTTTTTTGTTAGAATTTCAACAATTTTAAACAATTATCAGTACCAATTTACCTCATCGTGAGTGAAACAGATCTTTATTGTTATTAAAAAATTGCGATAAGTATAAAAAAGGTGTTTTATTTTTAATAAGATCGATGGAAAATATTTTTACTAAATTATAAGTTAGAGCTCTTAAACTTTGACAAATAACTTTTATAAGCTTAACCAAAGATTTATACGGCCACAATAAGAAAAAAAATCAGATGACCATTTTCAATACTTTTTTTTTAACCATGTCCGCTCCCAATGTGGAGCATATGTACTCCTAATGGAATTTATCTCAACAGAAGTGTTTCTACGAGAACTGCTTGTTACTCAGTTGCTCAACCTCTCTTTTTCCAAAGATAGTAGGGAAAGAAGAATGGAGCTAGGACAGGACTAGTGGTAAGCTTATCGCTCTCGATACGCCCTGTTCACAGGATAGGATGGGTGGGAGAGGGGAATTCAAGACAACACATACATCCATACCTTCGAACAGAAATTCATAAATCGATTGAAAAATCAATTTATAAAACTGTCCGTACCGGGATTTGAACCCATGCCCCCCGTAACCGAAGCCAACGACATTGACCAATCGGCCACACAGGTGGTTTTTTGATACTAGACACATTATTTATGAGGTTTAAATTTAAAAAAGATTTTGAAAAACCCATCATCATTTACAAATATTCTGAGCTTAACTAGTAATAAGTTATTTACCATTTTTGTGTCAGATTGATATTAATGCGTTTATTTTTCGATTTAATAATTATCTAAAAAACATTAATTAATTGTTGATGCTAAAAGCTATATCCTAAAATTAGTTTTTTTTAATTTGCTGTTTAGTCAGAATTATCAATCTCTCACTTATGCCAAAAAGGTGAAGGTTAATTAATTGTATAATACTCAGATATTTATAACCTTAAGAAAAAATTGTGATTTAATGTTTATTTTTCAATGAAAAATAATACTCTATCAACGGCAAGTAAAACTTACCCAAGACCCAAAAGTGCTACGTGTCATCACTTTGTGGAAATAGCATGACTTTTTCAACACGACTCAGTCCTTGTACAAGGATCTTTCAACAAATCGCATCCACAAAATGTCTTACCCATGCCAATTGGCTACCGGCTAAGGTCGTACGTGTTTTCCTTCTTACTTGACCTAAGGGTTGGTCTTAATGGATACATTTTCTTTAGATATATAATTATTTTTTTGCATTGTATATCTGTGTTTATGGCACCAAAAAGCATTGTTTGTATACTGAAACACACTTCTTTGAAATACTTAAAATGAAAGAAATGACTATGGAATGATTTAAATTTATTTTTTTCAACAAGAATTGCTTGTAATACAATATTAGTCACATAACCTTTTTGTAAGCTCATCAGTTTTGTATTTTCTGTTAAATGTTAGGATAAATAAAGTTTTTAACACAGATCATTTAAATATTGTTAAAAAAATGTTTTTTTGACATGGATTCTTTCCTTCGACCTGCCAATTGAGTAGTCATTAAGTAAAAAAGTCTACAGCGTTACTATTCGGCTATGGCGATCACAACTATAATTTTACGTTAAATATGTGCATACCTCATAAATTAAAAATTGAAACAAGCAGTTTATATTACATAATATGGGTTACGCATGTCATTTTTTATACGATCTATTATAATAATTATATGTATTGTTCCAATAGTGATTATTTCAGATTGTATTCGTTGCAAAACTTTTTACTCAATTTTTAAGTTTTCACTATCAATTTTTGGTGGATAGGTATTATATTAAAAAATGAAACACTCTTGTGTACAAATTCCAAATTTATTGATTAAAAAAAGAATCAGTTTCATCACGAGCATTTTCAGAAATCTTATCAGATGAAAAGGTTACTTAATAGGATTCAACAAAAAATCGTCAATTTGATAAACAGCTATCGTCATACTGATGTTTATTTATTTATAAAAAAAATATGCGTGTTTTTAAACTTTCTTTTACCTGGTGAAATATTTCGACCGTAGAGACGTTGCTAACTTGCCTTTACCATGTTCGCACATATCACAACTTATCGATACGGGGTTTTTCTGTCGTAGCCCCGGGGAATGCCGGCACTACCGGTTGCAGGTGGTGACCGATTGATGACCTATCAGGACTAGGAAAAGATCAATTCTACATCCAGGATTGGTTCGTTTGACACAGCAAATTTAAACATTTTAAACTGTCGTCAGTTATAAAAAATCCATACATTGACCATAATATAATCGCTTGCAATAAAACTTACAGGTATTCAAATTAAAGAGAAATGCATAAAAATGTCTTTATAAGTAGTAGTAATAGTAGGATAGTATATTATATTCGTAAAAGTTATTCGATAGTATATTATATTCGTGTCTTTTTTTACGAATGTAGAAGTGATTTAAAAACAAAATCAGAAGAAATATTGGGGGTGAAAAATTCAAGGAACGCCCCGGGCGGCAGGACCCCTTCCTACACTACTAGCAAGAACAATGGGCTAAACACTAGTTTAGTCATAATCCTTCAATACATACTCTTTCCGGATAGTAGAGATCGACCAATTGAGTTACAATACATTTTTATATAAATTTAAATATAATGGTCGTGATAAATAAAACCACCCAAATCCAAATAGGCATATAATTTTTTATAAACTTCCAAGGGCACTTCTGTAAAATGATCTCATACTTACGGCTGTATTTCACTGGTGTGGTATATACTTCCTCAACTTTCAATGGTATCGTTCAGAATATATAAGTAGTTTCAAAGTAAGTTCATATCGATTGATAGGTAGGTCTTTAAGGTTAAGCTTTCTCGCAAAAGCCGTGAAATCAATTGTGATAAGCCCTAGAATCTCATATTGAGTTTGTTAGGCCGGAATAAATTAAATAAAGCCGACGATATATCCGTATAACTATCGAATGAGATCACCATTATTTTGTTACAAAGCCTGCTTGGAATCATACCACTAAATATCTGAACAGATATGCATAGCGTATGTTAAATTAACCATAATCGATATTTATATGATAACATTTTAGAATCAAAATAAAACTTAAATATTACAAGATAATTTTAAATTGAAAAAGTACTTTCTCATTCAATCGACATCGGGATGGAATATAGAGAATATTGTCTTTTAAGACTAAGATATCTTTACAGAAAAAAAATCTACTTAAAATATTTGTTACTTGGTTTCTCAACCTCCCTTTTTTTCGAAAAATGTAAAGACAGAGAGGATATCTAATCGCGCTCCCAACGCTCCTTTCAATTGACAAATATAATGAAAAGATACTGTTTCTACAAAGATTTGAATCAACAGAAAATTTGATCACTCCACAAAGAACCCGACAACATAATTTTGATGTATCTATTCAACGCAGGGTTAGTTGGAGAACAAAATTGTTATTAAATATTTAAGCAACAAAATGGTATTCACATTTTAAAAAAATACTAATTCTTCAATCTTGGTTGAAAAAGCATAATTTAAAAATCAAACAAAAATGTATTTATACTGATTTTAAATGTTGATCAGGATAATGTCTTGTTTATTAAGAAATATATAAGAAGTTATAGTTAATCATTTAAATTACACATAAATGAAACTAAATTGTCTCCAAATAATATGTCAAAGGACAAAAATCGAGATTGATATGTTATTTTACGGAATGAATAATTTATGTACGCGGCTGATATGATTAGGTAAAGTGTTATAAGTAATTATTAAAATATTGGTAATTGGTCTAAAAATGTTTTGAATTACAAAAATACACACCATTGATTACGTAATATTGTTAAAATTTAGCGAGTTATAGAATAAAAAGTAGTTTAGTCTCATTGTGCTTTGTATCACATTGTGGTTGTTTATTTTAAGCCAATGCGACACGTGTTTTGTCTACTAACTGAAAACGGAAAGTGTTTGAATATGATGCGCTGTTTCAAAATGTTTGCCCGTCTGCTTAATATAAGCAGCTTGACAGTCTTGACAGGTAAAGTAGTAGACTAGATACTACTATGCAAAAATAATTGAAGAACACTTAAGATGCTTTTAAGAGTTTATTCGATAGAAAATTGTAAATACTACATTTAGTAAATAATAGAGGGCTAAAAATACTAATAGTTTAATCATGAGTTGACAGTGTTCAGTAATCAAAAAAAAATTGTTCGTTTTTTTTCAGAAACAGCTAAATATACGTACAAACAAATTGAATATTAAAAAACAATCAAAAGCCTTTCACAATCGGTTTATACTCCAGACTTATCTTCAAATTTATTCGCATAACAAATATTTTTCACGTAATTTTTACCTCTGTCGTAATTTAAAATTTTCATTTCGTATTAATTTCACGTGTCAAACAACATGACAGGATAATCACATATTTGTATTCCTTGACAAACGCTGTGAAGGTATAATAATTTTAAAAATTCAGTGCGAAAAAAAATTGAGTAGCTTTTTTACAATAACAAAAAGAACTGTCAAAAATACCAAAAAAAATGGTATAACTTCATTCACGCGTCACGTGGAAACGTAAAAAGGGTAGATGCGTATGGAATTTCAGATCGCGTTACATTCACACGCGTGGTACATTTTACCTGGAAATAATATGAAGTGACACTTTTTGATGAGCGTTTTATACGGCACTATTGTGAGGTAAAACTCGAACGAAATATAAAATGGTTCATTCTTTAATATTACGCTGTTTGTATGTTATTACAGGTAGTTTATTTTACAATATTCAATACGCTTAAAATTATATTTATGCGGAAAATGGCTGTGTTTTTTTTTGTTAAATGCTGCAATTTTGCGTTAAATCTTTTTCTTAAACAATGATTTGAAAGTTTTTTATAATTTTTATATTCGGAAATGATACAAAAAAAAATGTTTTATTTTTCGATACCATGAATCAATAAATGACAGTACTGATGAAAATTATAAATTTCGTGAAATTGCAATGCAAATCAGACTGGGCACATACGAGAACCTCTTTTTTAAGTGCGGCCCTTTGACAGAATTAAAATTTTTCATTTCATTGCTTATAATAATTTTCAAAATTGTCCATATAAATATATCGAATTGCTTCTTTTCTATGCAGCTTTATTTGATTACCGTTTCTTATTATTTGACTACAATATCTGTCACATTATTTTTACGTATTCGATTGTTGGCAGGCGATAACTGTAACCTGGTGTTGAACAAAAACAACTATTTTTACTGTATAGTTTTTTTTACGACGTCGAATTTTAAATTATTTAAGTGACGTACATTGATTAATGCATGGCAATTAGTGGTTAAACACATATTTAAATGCATAGCATTAATTTTCAACCATATCGTTATCAAATATATTTTTTTTCTATCAACGTTTTAAAGCATTTCTCATGTCTCAATTTGTAGCCAGCTATGATGATAAATCTCATAAAAAGTTACTGGGCTTCATCGACAGCAAATAAATCACGAATTACAATTTTTAGATTATAGTTTAACACGTTTACTTTTTAAAAAGTGCTCAATGATATTGCTTTATAACACGTTTATAATAAAAAAAAAACGGTTACTCTACAGTAATTGAAAATATCATTCGCTTAAAACCGATCTCCATAAATTAAGATAAATAAATTGTTCTTTAGGAATAAGCTAACTCTAGAAGCGATCAGTCAAGCATTCAAATCTTTAGCCAATATACAAACACAGGAAGATAAATACCTATTTTGAACCTTATTCATCCCTTAAGTAAGTTTGCCTCCAATTAAACCTCTCTCAAATCTTAAAGCTAAGTTTGTCTCGTGTTGGACATTGTTCCTCTGCACTGAAGCGAGAAAACAGGATCAGATTCACCAATAGCTTGTTTGAAATTTGAGAATACACACAAGGGCAGTAGTCGTATACATGAATCAATGGTGCAAACAATGTAAGAGTTTGTTTTTAATGAATTTTATTCGTACTTGGAAAATGATTATTTTATAGCATTCTTATCACATTGCTGCATTGACTCATATATAATATAACTATTGAGAAATTTTTGATCTAAAAACTTTTAGACGGTCTATCAAAAATATAAAATTGAATTTGATAACTTTGTTGTTCTAATTGTTTGTATCAAAATGTGACACATGTTTTTACTCTTTGAAAAGCATCATCAGACCTAACATCGTAAGGTTACCAAATAAACTAAAAATGATTATAATTCTTATAATAAAGTTAAATGATAAAATAAAACTCGAGACTTTGTCCTTTTCTACTGAACGTGGGTAAGGGGTAAGCTAAAAACATTGATAGTACTTATAACAAATTAATTACTTAAACTAGGTACGGTAAATTCTAATGGAAATAAATTCAACTTTGATGATCTGCCGTTCTTATAAAAAATGTTTCCTTTTTGTTATTGATTTTATGAATTTCCAAAAAATCAGGTTAACCAATAGTTGATTTGCCATGTTAAAAAATTCTAGTTTACGCAACTGTGCAACCTTAAAATAAATATTTTGTTTGACTGTTTTTCGAAAACATTTTTTTTTTACAAAAAATATGGAAAAACACCGCCTGATTTTGTTCCCTACGGAAATGACTGAAAATGAAAAACTATTTGGTGTTTTTTAAAATATGTCGATTTCAATTGAATAGCACATTTATGACTTACGAAATTATTATTTATTTATTTGATACGTGAAATTTTTGTTAACAGATTTCGCAAATTTTTATAGTAAGTAAAATAACATTTAATAATGACAAAACAAGATACAAATTATTCTGAAAAAATGAAAACATTCATGTTTTGTCAAAAACCAATTTAATTCATGAAAGTTTATACCAATTTGAATAAAGGTTAGATAAATCATTAAAGTTACAATAGATTAGTATTCAGTGATGACCCTTCAGCAATGCAACAGTATTGCACTAGTAAAGGTGGAATGTCTACGGATTAATTTAAATTCACTTCAATGCCTTAGCAACCCGAGAAACTAGTTGCAATACAATAAGCTGGGCCAGTTGACTAATGGAAACGATTCTATTGAAGTGTGTGTTTTGAATACATTCCTGTGGTTTTTCTTCGCTACACGGATAACATTTTTCATGGAAGCATTATTCAAACCAGACTATAAAAAAACGAAACATCACTTAGGAAAGTAACGTTTGAAAATTATATGGTTTTTGCTACGCTAGGTTTCTTGTTAATATGACATAAATACAAGACGACACTTCTATAATGGGATAAATAAACCTTTATTTTTATATTTTATTTCTGGACTTTTTGCGTATTTTTAAAAATGAAAACATATTTAAAGTAAGAGTAATTTCTGAACAAATAATATTTTGAATTAGACACGAGGCAAATTCTTCCTCGTTTTTGTGAACGTTGCAAAACACCCTTTCCAAATAATTGTTTCTTACCGCAAACGGTTAATTAAATGATGTTGCCTCCCGTGATTTATGATTGAAAGGTTCATCCGAGCGATGTATCTTGATCCTGATAAGGTTTATAATTATGTATTGTTTTCAGTTAAAGATTTGAGCTTTTGGACTTTGGTGTTTGAGTCGAATTGGTCTCAAGTTACATTCAAACAGATTCAAAATATATAATGGGGAACTATTGTATATTTATAATTAATATACCTAATAGAATTTGTCTTCACTCCGGGATTGGATACCCTAGTGGCGATATATTATTAGCACTATATTACTCATTGATGTAATTGAAAATCATTTATCGGTTTCGCATTTTGTAAAAACACATTTTAAAGTCGATTTTTTATTCATATATTATAAACGGTTAAATTATATCAAGAAACACAACCGGACTTTCTTAGCAAGTGAGCATTTTCAACAGATTAGTAAAAAGTTTTGTGTTATGTTCGAAGTAAAAATACTTTCAGAGCATTAGGTTATGTATTAAGCTGCTTTTGAGCAACATTTTCTACTTGTCAGTGAAAAATTATCGTTGGAAGACGGCAATTTTTCTGAATATACGGGGCCTCACAGAACTAACTATTGCTGGATGTTAAAGATTTGGCGTAAGAAAGCAGTGGACTAAATTAAGTAGAGGAGACGAATTAAGGCATCTTAAATTAAGCCCGGTGTATATTAAGAGAAAATATAACAATGTTTTGGGCCATGCATGACAAAATATTTCCATTCTATTAAATTGATTTGATGAAACATTGAAAAAAAAACTGATTACTTAATAACATATCAAACAATACGACCGAGTATTAGAAATGCGTGCATACAATTCGCATGCTTAGAGAAACTCTGTCAGATTTGTTCGGGTTCTGTCGAGTTTTTTTTTCATTTCCATCAAGGGTAAAGATATTAAATTTAGGACAAATTCGTGTCACACGTAATATCATTCGCTCCTTAAATAAGGGCTTTCTGAAATGAATCGCGGTGGAAAATTGCATTGAAAGCAATATTATCGTGTATTTATGATCGGGTAATATTTTTTATTATGCTTATTGTTTAATGTATCTCGAGAAAAGTTTTAACTATTGTTTAACACTTGTTCTTAAGATAAAAATTTTTTTTTTGTGAATTAAAATGATCTGGATTGGTTTCGATTAGCGAGCATCGTAAAATATGGACTGATTGATGAAAATTGTTTTTAATTTTTATAAACTCATGCATATCAACATTGTGA
Organism: Himalopsyche tibetana; assembly: GCA_030503985.1. Lineage (NCBI taxonomy): Eukaryota > Metazoa > Arthropoda > Insecta > Trichoptera > Rhyacophilidae > Himalopsyche > Himalopsyche tibetana. Next base: position 18,966,229 of record JAPJYX010000009.1, on the reverse strand, counting down.
GAAAATATTTTGGATACAATATAGTTTGATGGAATCATTTTCAAATTTTAAAAAAATCCTAATAATCTTAATTTTTTTTTCAAAGTAATATAATATTTAATGGTTTTAAAAAACGTCGATATATTGATAATCAAGAAGTTTTTTACGTTTTAGTAAGACTTTGAAATTTTCCCGAAAGCCTGCTTAGAAATGAGCAAATTCAATGAACACTAAAATTTACTTTAAGATATTTTAATGAAATTATATTTGTGCTTCCCAATTTCCGTGAAAATAATCAATCTTAATATTTTCTATGGATTCAGCATTAACTTTGTGGATGTTTATTTCCAAAATTAAATTCAATTATATTATAATAAACGAAAAAAAACAAAACCCAGCTTAGGTCTCACGTCATTTTGTTTTGACAAATCCGCAAATTTCTGGGTTTTTTTTAATCGACAAAAAATTGTTTAAATCCCCGAGAAAAAAATTCTCAATCCTGAACCCCAATTTATACACAATTTATTTTGAAAGTTCAATCCCGGGATTGGAAAAATCGTCAATATCGTAATTTCAGGATCACAAAAAGAGTCCGGAGTTAGATGCCCTAGTAATGTCTAATGATGATTTTCTAAGAGGCAAAACACGTGTCACAATTTTTCACAGAACAATTCAAGTAACAAATTTTCCAAATTTATTTTTTATTAATCCACGCTAGACAAGAACACATGCAGTAAAAAAATAATTAATCTTATATAAAAATCAACCATAATAGATATTTATTTAAGAAACTCAGTCTTTTTTAAGGTGTTCACTGCCAAAATGTACTTGATAAAAAGGCGTTATATTAAAAAAAAAACACTATTTAGTACTTTTGTGTAATTTTGTGTATTTTATTTAGTATTATTAGTTTCACCCTTGACGAACGTTTCAAACAAAATTTCAAACTCAATTCAAAATGCTAGTCGTGAGCGAAACTGGTCCTGATCATATTAAATAAAAGTGTTTTTTTTAATAAAACAGTGTTATTTGAATTAGTAGACAACAGCTGAAAAAACATAAATACTTAATATTTTACGTAAAACTGTTTATTTTAAATCTTATTTTTACATATTTTTTCACTCTACGTAAGCCCTAAAACAGTGTAAATAATATAGACACCCTGAATTTATAGTAACAAATTGAAGTGTTTTGTGACGTGTTTGATGAAAGGAAAACAAGCGATCAATTCGACGTCACATTTCGAATTGCGAGTTGTTAGATATCTTGTAGCAATTTGATGTCACATTTACTTTGCGACACGCCTACATAAATATATATATTAAGCCGTGTGATCTTTTGATGTATGTATTAGTTTCTATAGAACATAAATCTATTTTATATCCGAAGGCTGATTTTTTATTACACTAAGTACTTGAGTTAAGTTTGTTAACTCTTTGAAACATATTTTTTTTTATATAAATCTACTATTTGAAAAAGATTTTTACTGTCAATTCTTGGTAAAAGGGCATCATATAAAATAAAAAATCCATTTGCACGAATTCAATGTTTTTAATTTAAGGTCAGAGTCAGTTAAGCTTATCACAATTATTATTGACTGGTAAAAATGACTGATCTGCATTTAAAAATATTGAACTTGTACCTATTTCAACACATCTAGTATAGTGTTTTAACAATGCTTTTTTCCAGTGGAATGTCTATTGAACGTTCTGTTTTTATAGGCTATCCAAATCAATATTGCATTAAATATGACTATTTTTTGTTATATCATTTTATAATCATTTGAACGGTGAAAAGCAGGTAAGTATTTTTTTATAATGGAAAAATTTCAATATAAGATAATGAAAAGACATGACTTGCACCAGGATTTTAAATCAAATATATATAATTATCTGCTAATCGCAATACAAAGTTCATGTAAGAACAGAGAAAAAATTGTTTTGGACATAATCACAATACAAATGTAATTTACTCGCATCGTTACTTTTGCCTGCATTAAAAAATAAATGTCTTCACTATGAAAGTGATCGTTTTGTGGCACTTTATATTTGTGACGTCACCTAGACAGCGAAAGGTAATTTCCGGAAGGTGTCTCAGACCGAGGCACCGAGCTTTCCAGAAAAGATAAAAGCCTATTTCCGTTGCAGTTTTTATACGCTGCACGATTATGGAATAAACGCCAGTTTTGTAGAAGATTTCGCGTCATAAAACTCGAAAACCAGTTAAGATGTTTACATTTAAATACAAATGTATTTAAATATATTTTGCATACTCGTCTTTCAGTTTTGAGTTTATTTTAATAGTTAAATATTTTGGTAGAGAGCATTTAAATTCAGACAGGTTGCAAATCAATTGGTTAGCTACTCAGGTTAAGAAGCGTAGTAAAGATGTTAAGCACGTGGAAATGATCGAAAATGTCACACACTACCTGCAATATATAGTCACTTTATCTCTTAAAGAAACAAAGACATACGCTAAATAAGCAAAAAAAAAAATATATTTTTATATATAAAAATATATATTATGCGTACGGAGAAGACGTTATTATTTTTTATTTTTTTCTTAGGAAGACAATGTGCTTTAAGCAGTTATAGCATTAAAGTTTTTTATTCGATATTTATTCCGAAAAATTGTCAGATCCATGATCAAGTGGTCAACGTCGTTTGCTTCAATACATTATATTTAAAGATCTATGTCTCCATGTATGTATGTATGTGTTGTCTAGAATTTATCTCACTCATCAAATCCTAAAATAAAAAATATATATATAAACTGGATGATAACATATTGAATGTAATAAAAAAAAATCGAGAGGAGAAATGTATTTTTTAACAAAACCATTCGTCATCAATAAAACGATGTTAAATGTCGACCATTGACCATGACCGATGTTAAATGGACTTATATTTTTTACTAAAATTTTAATTTTTTTTTGAATTTATTGGAAAACAAATAATGAAATTGGTAAGTACCAAAAAAAGTGAAAATTTATCAAAACGTCAATACAGTTAGTTACTTTTTGGTTATGAAAAAAATGATAAAAAATGGAACAAGAATTGAATATTAGTTATTGAAAAACGAATTTTAAATTTTCATATCACTCCCACTCAATACAGATTCAAAGTACCCCAATTTATCAAAAATTGATATTATTAACTAGATCCTTTATATGATTAATGCCTCAAAAGGTATCGATAAAACTTCCGCTAGTGCCTGATATTTAAATAACATCATATAGCCTTCGCTTGCGGGAAGGAATATTAAATTCAATGAAAAGCAGTTTCTTGAAAATATCCGTAAATTATCACCCTACCGAAATCAAGAACATGAAAAATGTTGAATGTTTTCAATTAAAGAAATTTTTTTTTTTACCTCTATCGTTACTAATTTCAAATCAATTGAATATAAAATAAAGTTTGAACCATTGGATATTTATTTAATTTTTCTGCCACCACTTACTTATTCTGTGCGTATTGGTTTTTAACCAGTGGGATCCGTTGGTAAATCAGAACGAATTAAAGTTTAGCTTGAATGTTTTTTTTGCTTTGATTATTACGGTTTGTATCACGGCAAAAGTTTGAGCGTTTCATAATCAACAGTTTGATTTTACAAATAGACATTTTTCAAGATTCAATTTTTACTTAACTCACTGATTATTATCAAAAGTACTTTTACTGTGTTTCATCAAGTCTTTATCTCCTCAAACATGACAAATTTAGTAAACGTAAGTGTTACAATCAGAAATACTTTTTTACAAAAGTTTTCGGAAGCTTTTACTCAAACTGCGATTAAAATTATAAAAAATACCATGATTAAATATTAAGATGAAAATGACGTGGAAAAAAGGCTATTAATTATAAGAGTTATTAAGAAGTGCTTTGTAAAGATCAATTGTATGGTTGCCTTATTATAAAAGATTCAAACCATTTTGTATTGAAAGAAAAAGAAATTTCCATAAATAAACCACAAGGCGAGCGATTTCTTTTCATATTGTATACCAACAATTCATGCACCTTCGCCATTCACGATAATACCACATCGTCTCTCTTCTCGAAGCGTCGTGTATTATGTTCACCGATGCTTTTATACAGCTTCAAGTCTCTTTATAAAAATCAATTACCTTGCAGCCGCCTAAGGCATCTATGCATTCACTTCATAGAAGACCCACTCAAGCCACTTCCAAATGCTCTTTTTAACACTTTTTTTCAGCGTAAATGGTATTACCTGCAATATCTGAGGCAGCGGAGGTTCTATTATATTTACATCTACTGCTACACTCGCACGCACGTTGAGCTTCCGTTACTGATAAAAGTTTAATCGTTATACAAATATCTTTCGGCACATAAAACAGAGCTTTAATGAAACCAGGGTTGGAAAATGGAATACGTCAAACAAAGTAAATCGAAAGATATACTAAAATATACTCAGTTATACGGTCATTGCATCAAACCACCAAATGGATAATATAATTATAATAAATAATGCATTGAGAGATTGATTACTTTTATAGGGATAGTTTTTGTGTACAAATACTGGTATGGTGCTACGTCAAAGTATGTTGGCTTGACATTAAAATTGGACATTCCTTGATTAAGAAATTTTTATTCCGATAGAAAAAAAAACAAGTTACCTCTATATAAAAAAAATCCATACTCAAGAACATGAAATAGCCTTTGTTTTGCTATTTTAGTCTTGCGATCGTCTATATTAAACTTCACCGTCTATTGGTGCGTGATACAACTCTACAAATATGTATATTAAATGAATAGGATATTCCCTGGAGGAAAAAGCTTCATTGATATAGGTACAACGTTAACTGTGTGTAGCTTACTCTGGAGAATTTTGTATAGTGATGCACAGGTGCTACGAGATATTGCTATTTTCGATAAATTATTCATTTTGAGTACATGAATATTAGGTACTCCCTCTGCCAACATTAAATTAATAAAATGATAGATACCGCACCTGATGTCCTCGCAGGTAAGCGCTGTATTTTTTTCTCAGTTTATACAAATTACAGTATTAAATGAGATTCGAATGCTTCTCTCTGTCTGTTATTATGAAGATTTCGTTTATAGTAATCATTGAACATAAATAATTATTATACATGTATCATGTAGGTTTTCTATATAGATCATATGGCAACCACCACCATCTTCAGGATTCTTTATCACCCCTCAACTGTTTCACTTTCCTTCGCGACAATTCAGCATCCTTCGGTTTCACCGATAATCCCACCGGTCAGTAAAGAAGGCTAAGGCTCTCCGGAAGAGTTAACAGCCTACACAGATAAATCATTCTGTCTCTGTTTCTCACGATCAAAGAAAACAAGCTAAGGCTAATACATGACTAGTGGTTGCTAGTTGCTTTCACTACAATTTGTTTTAAAGGTTAGATATTTGGAATGAAATTTAAACATCAAAAAAGCTTTCAAATACAAATCCATAAAAATGTCTGTACTAAGATTCAGGCCGTATTTATTTATGTGGCTACTCCGTTATAGACCAGACTTTAATTTTATTTGAAAGCAAAAAAATCAACTGATACTTACTAACTTGTTAATTAATGGCAGTCAGGTGTGGTAGTGTTAATAAAAACAATCTAACAAATCAAAAAACTAACAGTTTAATTTGACTTGAGTGTATACAATCAATAATCTTTTTTTTACCACCAATGTCCGCTTCCAATGTTGAGCATATAGTTTTATAACGGAAGTATCTGTAGAAAAGTTTAGAGTATCACTAGTGATTAGCTAATCGCCCTAGCTGCTTCCCGTTATTGAGGCATTGTAAAGATTGGAAGAAATTTTTAGACATCACAAACACACATGTTGTCTATACTGGGACATAAAACAGTGAGAATCCGTCACGAAAGCCTACATTGCCCACTGCACAATAGAATTGAATTTTTAATAATAATATTTAACGTAGTATAATGAATAAATATTTAAGCATTATTTTTGAGTTATGTCTATAAACTGATCGTTACACTGATGTAATAACACGGCGATGTAATAAAACGTGTAGCATTTGCTACATTTTAATTTGAAAATCAATCCTGTTTTTAATTATATTTAAACATATGAATCTTAATTTGTAGACGAATATAAAGACATATATGTATTAACTTTTTTTTCCTATTCAGTTTATTATTTTATATGTTGTGAATTAGTTTTCACAACACATTAGTAGATATTAGTATGTAAAACGTTTCAATTGTTGTTTATTGAATTAAATTTATTAATATTGTGTACATATAATTGTAAATTCTTGTACCAACTATTTTATATAAATTGTATATATTATCAATCAATTTGATCTAAATTGCATTAACTGGTAATACTTGCGGTGAGAAAAACCTGTCCTGGTTATGATATAAATGACAAGTGAAAAAATCTGTGCTTTTCATGTAATTTAATGCATTTCTACTTAACACATTAAACCCTAGAAAGTGATGTTTAATATCTATACATACATATATGCGAACACACAAAAAAGCGTAATATCAAAATTCTTAATGTGTGCAAGATTTCATATTTCTCATGATAAAACAATACTCCGCATCCCACAGATTTGACGAAAATGAGTTTTTGATATATTCAGCTTTACAACGAAAAAAACACGATCTAGGAAAATTTCGCATCGCAAAAAATGATTTTTAAACACTTGTTTTCTGTTTCCCTACTTGAAACAATATGATTAATTGCCTTAACGTTTTCTTTTAAAAATGTAATATATCTTTTCTTTTATATAAAAAAAGTTAATGAGATCATTGTTTTAAATTTGAGTTTGGTCAATGAATACAAAAAATTAAAATAATGAAATACAAAAAATACGGAATTTATGCAATAATAAAAACAAAGGAGATTTTTTCGTCTTCTGTTAAATTTATGTCTTGTAGAATACGAAGTATTGTTTTATCGTGAAAGATAATAATACAATTAAGTAGTTCTTAAACTATATTATTCATGAAATTTGTGAGAAATTTTAGTTAGTTATATGAAACAAAATTCTGCACATTTATAACGCGATGTTATCAAGCCGACTGTTAATAAAAATATGTACACTAGCGTAGTCTGCCATAAGACTTGAAATAATACCTCGTTTGGATTCCTGCTCCCAGATATTCCAATCTTGCCGTGTCTCAGCGCATTATAAAGTGCGTGCGAAATGAAATGAGAAACCCCTCTTTCCAGCCCGTTGACTGCCTTCGTCGACTTTGCAAGGCCAGTATTATACATTTTTTATGTGACAAAATTGTAATAATTCTCGCTGTGCGTCTCAAATTTTTTGAAATATCGGTGTAGCTTGTTTGATGTTTACAACCAAAAATTTCACATGTATGATTAAAATAAATTATATTATGAACCAACACATTTTTTTTTAATACAACGACACATTGGGTACTAAACACAAAGGCTATGGAGGTTCTTAAAAATCTACGAACTTCAGCAGCAATTCAAGTTATTTTAAAGCGTCTACATTTTTTGTTATTCGATTTCATTTACAACTGTGTCTTTTTTAAACAAATTTTACACAAAAAGTTATTTATTATATTTGTGGTAAACTTATACGTCATCTCAACTACTTACTATTCTACTTGTTAAGTAAATAATATATGAAATACGTGTTTACAATCATTTAAAAGTGTCGTGATTTGTAAAATATATGAAATTTGGTGAGTAAATTCCACTTTCATTCAATTCAATAAACTTTCTTCGTAAGAAAGTCGCAAGACTAATTAAAAATAAAATTCATCTCATGACATGATTTCAATATGAGCCTTTATTTTTTCAAAGAAAATCAAGCATTCGACAAGATGGCAGGTAAAGATTTTTATTAAAGTACTAACTTTATATGTTGTTAATCTAAAATACACATAAAGTCCGATACATAATTGTAATAAGCGTTAAATTATTTGCAGTTTCAAGTTAATTTCTTTAAGATTCAAGACAAAAGTATACACAGAAAAGAGTAGCTATCTTAATTGATAAAAAAGCGATGCATATGTTTTGTCTTACGATGATTAACTTATATTATTGATGGGTATTTAACACACCTTTTAGATCTTTGTAGTTATTCAAAAATATCTGTAAGTTAAGTGGATATATAGGTTTGTAAGCACTACGAAATCAATTTAATAGAAAACGAGCTGTAAGCCCGTTTTCCCCAACGGCAAGGTTTTTTTCGCATTATAAAAAATCATAGATTTACCGACATGAACAATCAAATGTATGCTTACTTATCAAATAAATCAGAATTGATAAACTTGATTTATTCTCAAAATGGAGCTTGTTTTTAGAAATATATTTGTATGATGATTTTTAAATTGATTATACATAACTTAACGTTACTTTATTATACATAGAAACTGAAGCTATGTTTTCGCCAGCAACTATACCACCTTGAAAGCACCCGTTCTCGTATGAACAACAAACTTCAGGAGTTAATGCTGAATTCCTTTTGTATCGTTTTCTTAATCTTGATACTTCGGACTCTTAAATGCACTTTTTTTAAAATCATTTTAACTTTAAAATAATCTTTCCCACTAAAAAAATAGACTGCACGAAAAATATTTTTTTCAGCATAAAACAAATTTAATACAAAATAATATAATAAAATAAATGAAAGCTAATAGGGTTTGAACTGATTTTCCGAAAGTGATAACTGTCTCGTAGATCTAAACAATACAAGCAATTTTAACGCCGTTGAAAAATAGCTTCCTCCTTTATATCCTGCGTCTTCCGTAATAGTTTCTTTTTTATAATATTTCTTGACAATAAAAAATAACGCAAGCGGAAATCCACGCCAGATACCGAGTTTCCTGGAGATAAGAACGTGTGGAGCTGTGCAAAAGTAAATTCGGCTCTGCAAGCAGGTTAATAAAATTTGCGTTTCTCGAAAAGTCTCGGGTAGGTTTTCCTCTCCTTATATTATCGCCTTGCAAGCTAATGGGAAAGATATACTCGCGTATCATTTTTGCGAGGGAGAAAAAAATGGATTACCGTAGCTCGCTGACAATGATTTTAAAATAAAAAATTGGAGATATAAAGTAATAGGACAGTCTCAAACTTATATGATATGGCGCATTAGTTCATAAACCTGCTTCACTGCTATCAATTACCGTTTCTCAATCAATCTCCGTCAAAATTTCACTCAAATGCAAAAAAAAATAGCTGGATTCGATATTTTTATTTTACCTTTATTTTCATAACCAAACTATAATATTTTGGTCGGGTATGTTCTCGTATTTCTAAGATAAGAAAAAAATAAATTAAATCGTTTTTCCACACGCACTGTTACTGCACTGCTACGAAAAAAAATGAAAGCTAAACGTAATTATTGAGAAAACAATTATTCAAAAACACCTTATAAATGAATAATGATGACAAATTAGTTGATTGAAGACGAAATGTTAAGATTTTACCTTGTTCCATTAAGTTGGCAATAATAATTGATAAAAAGTGCATGACTGCCTTAATCAAGTTCAACTTAGGTTAAGTAGATAAGGAATCAACGCCAGTTCTATTAACATCCTTTTAGTATATCTGTATAAACAGCGGTCAACCTCATTGTCTTCCGTCTTTAGTGAAAACATTTTTTTTATTGATTAAATGATATGTCTTCGAGGCATGGGTGTTTGTGAATTTTGTAAATACCCTTTTAACCCCAAAATAACGGGGAGTATTTTTAACTAAACGCTTTACTCTTTCTATTCATAATCTCGTCGAAAAAAAAGAAAAGTTGAGCAACTAGGTAACAAGCAATTATCGCAGAAAAATTTCATTAGTAGTCCAAAAGCTCCACATTGGAAGCGGACATGGCTTAAAAGAAAACAAATGAATCATAAAATGCCACTGGTCCCGAACTATGGTAAATTAACCTTTAAATATTTTTAATTCCTATTGATGCTCGTTCCATATTTCATAGAGCAGTTTACATACACGCTAATAGCATTTAACACTAAAAAAATAGCCTCTCCTTGTCGTGCTAATGGAGACTTTAGAAAAAATAATTACTTTATTGTCCATGTACAAAATTTTGTCACGCCCCGTAGGATATGTAAATTTGCTATATAAGAAAGTTTTATATCAATAAAAATATAACAAAGTTTTATATCAAATGACGGTCAAAAAAAATGTTTTTACGCTGGTTAAGAACTTATGTTTAAAAGCAATTCAAAGGTTGCCCTATCGTTAAACTTGTCACAAGCACCAAAAATAATTTTCCACTGAATTCACAAAAAAATAATACTCAATTTTCTCCATCGTTCGGTAGCATCTTTTTAAAAATAAAGAAACTTCCAATCATTATAATTATAATGTCAAACGTCTCTATTTGTAATCTTTATTTTCTAAATAATGATCGAAAATGGTTGGATTTTTATGGCAGTCTTATTTATCAAATTAACAAGTTAAGTACGTTGAAAGTTATTTCATTTAATATTTATAAAAGTTTCGCCAAGTTGACGATCAAGAAATTTCACTTGAGATATTCTATAGTGAAGTTTGAAATCATAAATATTTTAATATTTATGCTTCACTTTATGGAGTTGATATAAAAGCAAGGTTTTAAATAACTTTTTTATTCGAATTTCATTACAACGCCGGAACCACTTTGTGGGAAGGTAAAAAATATTACCTGTAATAAATCTCATTTTAGTGTAAAAGGCACCTTGAGGACAAAAGCTGTATGAAATATTTTGGAAGAAATATCTCAATTTATTAAAATGGTAACTAGGATAGAGTGAATGCACTCTGAAATCGTTACGAGGATAGAAAAATAAAAGGATTGAATATTTTATTCAAAAAGCTCGGGTATTTATCATAATAAACTTTAATCAGTTGCGCCATTTATATTTACGTAAAACACCAATTTTCATATTATATGCAAAAGAATATGAGATCTTTATTTATTACGAGCAGATTTGATATGATCAGCGAGAATTTTCAGATTTTTCTCCGAACTGGTACTTAACTAAACGCTGCTTCTTTATGAACCAACATTTTCAAATTATACTACAATTTTTGAAAAATCGTGTACATTTTTTCAACCTACGTAAAATGTACGGATATAACATTGTAGAAAAAATACGTAGTTAAGTTATCTATTTACAAATTAAGACGATTTTTATGTACTTACCATGTATGTCTCCATTATTGCTCGCCCACGTATCATACTGCTTCATGAAGCAAGAACGACATCACAGTTTAACACGGTTACAAACAGCTCGAGTATAGTAAGATTTACTATTTTTAATATTTTCTTGACGTAATTATTGTCTATATGTTCATCATTAATCTAAAAAATAGTCAATCAACTATTCTCCATGTAATAACTATTTGTAAAACAGCAACAGCAACAGAGTAAAACTATTTATTTTTTTACAAAAGATCAACCTTTATTTAAAATCATAAAGATATAGTGGTGACAGAAGAAAATCATGTAATTTTGGATTTTTTTTAATTGAAAAAAGAATAGGGAAAACATTTCTTTTATTATGTTTCTTTTAATTTTTAATAGTTGTCTATGATATAATTACGCTTTCGTATGAATGACAACTGTACTAAATTTCAATTCGTTAAATCATTCAATAATCTGAACGAATTATATTTTCATTGTAAATTGTTGGTTTGTATAAATTTTGAAATGTTAACTGTTTGTTTTTGGTATAAAAACATTGTTTATTACTTAAAAAATTGATAGTTTTGGTTTCGCTCTACGCTAAATTGAAACTGGATCTGGTCATGTCATCACATTGTGGAATTACTTTGTGCAACAAAGTCTTGGTTTATTTATTAAAAAAGTATTATTGCGGTATTTAAATTTATTTATTTACATTGTGTATAACAATCCCAAGTGTTTAATTAAATATATAAGTTTATTCCAATACAAGTTACTGCGCAGAAAAACAAAAAAAGATTTAGGTTTAGGACATTTTAAAAGTATAACGATAAAAAACAAATTGCTATAGTGGGACAAAACTTAACGACTTTCTGGTAAAAAGTTTGATTTCAGTTTTGTTCTACAAACATCGCTAGAAAAATGATTTTCATAAAAGTACTAATTTAGTACACCAATAAACCATGGAAATATTTTCAGATAGGGAGTCATTCAAGCGAAAATTATTTGGGACGTAACAGGTTGGTAATTTTTGGTATAAAAAATGAAGGCAGCAATAAAAGAGATTGGCTGACGTCACACCTTTTTTAGAATTCATAAGGTTCCCTCTAGACAAGTGTAAAATGGGAGTTACAAACTGTTTTAGTAAAGAAAAAAAGTTCACCCCACAAAAATTAAGGTAAGTTATTTGATATAACTTTCAAGATAGCGTTCAGCTCTAATTAGAAAAAAAGGATAAAAATATTCTTCTTTAAGAATGGAATTGTTTAAATTAGCTGTGTAAGCTTGATCAAATCAACTTTTACAAAAAAAAATGCGGAAACAATGCGGTTGATTAATACAATGTAAAGCTTCTCTAAAAACTGGTTTATATAGGCATGACTAGAGTTTTCTCTAAATTCCTTTACAAACTTTTAACAAATTCTTTTGCGTTGAAATATTACATTAAAATTCAACTTTTTAAATTATGTACATATATATACATATGTCGAGTTCCCCACGCAGCGCTTGAAGTATTGGGCTTCCGTGACGGATATCACGGGTTCGAGTCCTACTACGAACAGCATTTTTTCCAATCGATTTACCGTTTCTGTTCAAAGGCATGGGTGTTTGTGATGCCTAAAAATTCACTCGCGGCCCTTTGATACTAAGCCTTTTGGCTGCCGTAGAAAAAAGTACGTCTTTACCTAGCACGCTGGCTATAGTTTGTAAGTATTAATTAAACTAGTTTTTGACAAGATAACTCGTCTCTGGCGTGTTGAGTCCAGAGCGTAGAGAGAGTGATGAGGTAACAATTACTCCTGTCATGTAATTTTCTTCTATAGCTTTTTTCTTCCAAAAATATATTTTTTGAGATACATTCATTAAAAGGCTATATGCTCCGCATTAGGAGTGAAATATGTATTAATTAAAGGTACTTAACTGGTGGTTTTTTTCTTATTATTATTTATTACCATCTGCCTATTATAAAATGAACTATTCCTCGCAAAAGACTAGATTATTAAGTATATTCGGACAACAAAACTCTTCACTAAAAGAATCTTTGTTGATTGAGCTTTGAGAATTGATTTTTTATATTTAGTTGTATATTTTTTAATGTTTTGCACCAATCGGAAAAGAAAAAAATAATAATGGTTTATGACATAAACGCCAAAAAGAATATAAAAATAATCACATTAGTGAGAACATTCTTTCACAATGAGAGAAAAAATAAGTGATAGACGAAATGCAATGATAGCTATTGTTCAATCATGTAAATATGACGGAATTTAACAAGAGTATAAATATAAGATGCATCAAAAATTGTCTTTATCCTTTAAGAGTCTTTTAAATTAATAATTAAACTTGAGAAAGAATAACTTTTAAAAGAAAATTTCGGTTGTCTAGATATTTTTTTCAGCTATAATTTAAAAAAAATTAAATCGTTCAAAATATGTATATTTACACAAGTTTTGTCACAAAGCTGTCACTGTTCACCAAGCACATTCAGTCGAAATCCTATATTATAATAATTCTTTATAATGAAAGATTTCATATAACATATTATCAAACCTTTTGTCTTATTCAAGAAACAGATTATTTTATTTTGTATTGTATATATAAATAATCATTGTTTCATGTTTCATTATCATTTAACTATTTCGCGTTCAAATAAAAGAAATAGTTAATAATTATTCTGTGTAAAAAGGTAAAAACGTAAACTTAAATGTTGCCATATTCAAAAGAAACTTTTCTCATATAAAATAGTTTCGTGAATTGCTTTCTTGGGTTTTAACATTGTTAACTTTCTAGTTGAATTAAAATTCAACCTACAAGAAGTTAGCTAATAAAAATACCGTAAATCATTCAGATTTTTATTTCGTCGAGACATTTGCAATTCGCGCTCTTCGGTAAAATTTATTGGGTCGTCAGTGATTTCCAATAACAAACTTTGTCTAACTTAAATAACAAGTCTGAGAGGTAATATTTCCCGCGTAAACAGGAAGTTTATATGGTAATTCTGTCACCTTCTGAAGTGGGAAGTCTACAATTTATATATATTGTAACGTGAATATTGCATTGAAATGTAAATTATACCTTTTGTTATAAATACAAAATTGTGTGAAATTGGTTGAAAATGTAATGAAATGATGTAAGATTATTTATATTCAGCTCTATGTTTGTGAGTAACATTCATAAGTTTCCACAAACACTAATGTTTTATCGGATTCTTCCTTTCGTGATGAGGCTCATAACTGCACTAACTACTCTATCTACATTGACTTTATATGAAACATTTCGCAGACCTTCTGACGTTATTGACGAACCAAAATAGATTTCAATTCAGCGATCACAAAACCCACCTTATTTTACCACAAGCTCCCTCTCCTTAATGGTCACAAAGCCCCCAAAAATCCGTAAGAACCATTTGGAAACCAATGAGCAGGAGCAGTGGTGGGAAACCCGAGGCCTTTTGACTTGATCGGCCAATTCTGCTACCTTTTGTGAATTTGTAAATTCCTGAGATTTTGGATTCGAAAATTTTTCTGAAGAGCTGAAAAAAATAAAATAAAACGTCCCGTGCTGGTAGTTTGAGCAAATCCGTAAATTCACGGGATTGCGAATTCGAAAACTTTTAGAAGAACTAAAAAAATGGTCTCACGCCTGGTAATTTTGGGAAATGGGAATTTTCATTTAAAAAAAACCATGATTTCAAAATCGCCGGCCAAAGATTCCCTAGTGTCAATGTTTTCTTTACTGCGGCCTTATGTTAAATCAAATAAATGAATGTGGCCATTATAAAATAAAAGGTTCCCCACCCATGAGCTAGAAAAACCTAACGAGAATTGAAAACCATTTTTCTTTGTCCCTCGGGTCTATTGAATAATTTATTAATCAAAAAACACCACGTTGCATTTCTGTTTTACTATTGTAGGTATAAAAAAACCGATCTTTCGGGACGGCGTACAATATTTTCAACAATTTGGACCTAGCAGTAAATCGTGCTCGTATGGAGTTTTGCCCGTTCAAGTGGCAACACTTGTTCGATAAATATTTGTCACAGCCTGCTGCAGAATCAGAATATTCGAGTGTGCGGGTTAATTTATCTACCCAATACAAACGTAATGTAATGCAAACCGATTGGGGCGCTCGTATTGCTGTGTAAGTGTATCATTTCGTGTGTTAGTATTGTGTTCACGAATTTATCGTCCTAATATCTGATAATTGAAATTGGATAATTTTGCTACATACGCCGTGTTTATAGTATTAATTGGTAATGTACATAATTCGTATCTAAAATGGTTATTTTTTCGTTAAGATAATGTGTTACGTTACGTTTCAGGAGACCCAAAATAAAATTTGAGTAATTGAGAAATTGAGAAATTATTTATTGAATGCGACGTTTCAACCTATTGGTCCTTTCAGGGACGTTGTAATTTTTTCTCTTTTATATCAGGGGCTCTTAGCCTTACTGTAGTAACGGGAGAAATACAGACATTGGATAATAGTGGCGGGCGCACTTTTTTTTATTTATCAAGTTCAGGACCGGTTTCATGGCAAGCATTATCAACTGATAAAAAAAAAATTAACAGTGGTATTTCTACAAAAGCAAATTTAAATAAAAAGGTGCTTGATAATAATCCAATTTAAAAAAGAGATATAAATATATTCAGCATTCAAGTTAAAATCATTAATGTTTTTGTATACATAATTTCAAAAACTTAAATGAGCATTAAAAAAAAAATCTTTTTCTACGTTTCGGTAGTAATTTCAGCATGTACGTAAATACAATTATAATATTAAAAAGTCTTCATTTAGGATCAACTTAGTTCTAGGAAGTTGATTAACCGTTGACATTAGACGTCGCTCATCAACTGAAAGTTTGTCAACGAGCTTGAATTAATTTCCCCACTTAGGGTAAGTACATAATATGTATCTATGCAAATTCATAAAAGAGCTTAAAGCTAAAAGTAAATTTTCCTTTTTAATATCAAAGACAGATTAAAAACGTATTAGATTTTTTTTCTTGTGCTCTGTCGTATATAATTCAATTGTTTTTTTTTTATCAAATACTTTTGTTTCGTTTGCTAGATACCATATTAAAATCATTACCACTCTTAATAATTATTATCATTTATTTTAAAGTCTTGAGTGGGTTTGAACAGTAGTAAAAAAATCCTCTAATATTATTAGCTAATGAAGAGATTGACTCTTGGATGAAGTAATTGAGTATTTTCATTAGGGTATTAACTACGGCATCCAATTCCGGGATCCCTTTCAATTTTCTGACCCCAAAATCCCGGGATTGATACGGCTGCGATCCCGGGATTTCGGGATTGAGAAATTTTGAGCAAATCGATAATTTCAGATTCCTCGGTGAGCTAAAAAACGAGGTTTTGTGACAATCTGGGAAAAAGTATGTTACGGACACCTGTGACCGCTTGGTATTCAAGTGGTTAATTAAGGTGGATGATGTAATTGAGTATTTTTTTAGCTACTGCAAATGCATCACACACTGAAAGACTATAGTATACTGTAATTATTAAAAAACATAAATTATAATGATAATAATAAACATATCAAACAATGTGATATAAAAATAACCATTGGTCAAACAAATGGTAATATACTTAATAAGTAATATGTCCGTTTTTTAATTCAATATGTTATTAATTTAGACGAGGATAATTTTTTACTAATAAAGTAAATTAGGAAATACAATATTTAGCTCATTTAAATAAGAGACAGTAAATGAAGATAATAATAAGATTCATGGATAAAAATAACGTTTATTGGAATAATTTTCCAAAAGGTAATGAATATCCTTTTTATTATTTTATAATGGTTATAAAATTTTAAGGGTCCTTCGGGTTGACTTTGTTTAATGTCGCAAAATAAGCCCAACTACGTTACAATTCCGGACCTTTTGTTAGCTCAGAAGTAAAATATGTTTCGATAAATTTTATCTCCGTCGACACATAAAATGAAGGATGGGATCATAAAACGGGATTTGCCAATGTTTATAATATGAGAGGTAGCCAGAGCGTTATTCGTATAGATTGAATTTGTAATTTTATATTTGATTTGTATTCAAATATTCGGAAATTTTATTGTTATTAATAATAATTTATTATCAAATATACATAATACACTTTTACTACAACGCTAAATATAATCTTCGTTATTTGATTTTTATTCATATTGATGATATTTGATTTTTGATGTGAAAATATAAGTATTTTATTTTACAAAAACTAAGGATTTTGTTGAAAACTATTTCAACTTCATGCCTTCATCCAGTGGCGGCCGGTCAATGTGGCATTGGATCAATGCACCCTTTGTATATGCAGGGGCGGTTATATTTCATGAAATAATATTCAAACATAACATTTACACCATTCACTCATTTTAAATTCTTCATGTATTTATTGTCGAAGCATATTTATAAGTAATCAATTTCTAAAATATTTATTATAGACAATAAATACATGAAAATTTTTAAATGAGTGAATGGTATAAATGTTATGTTTGAATATTATTTCATGAAATATAACCGCCCCTGCATATACAAAGGGTGCATTAATCTAATGCCACATTGACCGGCCGCCACTGCCTTCATCAGAACTACATATAAATGAAATAAGCTATCAACCAAATCCTATAAGTCAGTGTTTCTCAGCCTTTTTGGGCCCGTGGCCCTTTTCGAGTGTCTTATGTTTCTGTGGCCCCTATACCTGTTTTGTACTATTGAAGTATGATTGTTTAAAGAATGTTGGGGCCCAAGACGAAAAGACACGAGACTATTATTTTTAGCTCTTCCGAGAATTTCGGATCCATAATCCTAGGAATTTCCAAAATGAACGCCGTGACAACTTCTTCCCAATTTCTAAAACACAACAATTTACGGATTTTGGAAAATTTGCCCGTGGCTCTCCTAAAAAAACAAATTCTCTGTAACCCCCCGTTGAGAAACTCTGCTATAAGTTGTAAAGAGCTCAATTCCTTTACTTATGACTATTTCTATTTGTTACCTGAGGTATGAATGTCTAAATAAGTGTTTTTTAACGAAAGGGTAAATGCCCTTATTTTGTAATTTGAGAAAAGTAGGGACACTATAGAAATCAGAGTCAGCAATTGAATGATTATATATTAATCTTTATTTAGCTCAGCCCCTGTAAAATTTATAATTTTATATTTTATTTATCATTCTGCACTCTGTTGTACATTCAAAAAAGTCTAAAAGAATTTCTTCTCGGAGCATCCCTGGCAAAATTTGATCACGAATAACGTTATTACAATACGGAACACATTCTGTGAGAAGAATGTGAAGCCGTAGCGGGTGATGGTGAGTACAACGTATAGAACCTTAATGAATCTAAACAAAACAGACAAACAAACTGTTTTCGTAGAAAAGATATATGTTGAGACACATCTATTACAGGACGCCATATGTTTCACACTGAGAGCGGACATATATTGATAATAAAAAAAAACATATTTGTCTGGAAAAAGAAAAGTTGTAAAGTATATTAATTTGTTGAAAACATCTTCATTTTTTTTTCAAGGAAGCTGTGTACAATTGTAATTTCAATTCATAAGTCTTTTAAAATATTTTCATTATTCTTGAAAATAAGAGAGTTTATTCACATTTAATTGTTCTGTCTTTCAAATGAAAATATTCTCATTGTCTGGAGCATTAGTTAACTGAATCATGAATAATTAGAATTTTTCATTACAATTTGTCACTAGGGCTGTGTTAAACAAAAACTATGGCCGGAATGTCAGATGCAATCTGTATAAGCCAGCCGACTATTCAACGTGACAATGAACTTGAACTGGTGTCTCAAGGTTATTTTAGTATTATTTTTTGGATTATTAATTGCTTTTACTATCACGCGATGCTTTTTAAGTTACCAAAAAGTAATTTATAAGATTTATTTGCTTTTATTTTGTTTGGCTGATTCACTCATAGTTTCTTTTTATACTTACAAATTCGAATCGATGCGAGTCGAGAAATTATGTGAGCATTTTTTCTTTAATATAAAATTATATTATAAAACTTTCTAACTAAATTTATTGTGCTATAAATTGTAACACATGCTTCGCCTCTTTAACATCATTAAAATTTGAATATATTTTCAAAATTTACAAATCAACTGATAGAAAATGATCACAATTTTATTATAAATAAAAATGCTCCATTAAGAAATAAATAAAGATTTAAAAATGAGAAGCTTGGAATTTTTGAAAATAAATATTTAGTGATTCATATGTATTATAAATGAAACATAAGTCAACATTTAAAATAAGTTATTAGGCACACCATTGTTGAATTTATCTCCATTTGGATTTACTATAACTAATTTTAAATAGACACAATAAATGTTTGTACCTAATGTACATATGTATCTCTTGCGTTCAATAAGAAAAATAAATTCTGACTATTATTTTGTAATTTTTAACTGAAGAAATATAATCAACTTTCAACTTATTCGTAAACTTTGAAATATTCTGTTTGATGATGCTTTTTGTAAAGTTGAAACACATTTCACAGTTTTAATACATCACAAAGAGTAGAATAGTTGCCAAAATTTATCCATGTTTGCTCCCAATGTGGAGCATATGGCCTCCCAAAGGAGGTATCTGAACAGAAGTTTTCTACGAAAACTGTTTGTTACTTTGTCACTTAACCTCTCTTTTTCATAGAGTGCAGTAGGAATAAAAAGATAACGGTAGGACAGGACTAGTGGTTACAAATCGCTCTCAGTTCACTTAAAAATTAAATTATTTTGATTCAGTTGCGTTAAATAATAATTATTATCTTTACAATCTTAACAAAGAGGAACTTACTTTTTTCTATTTATTGACGTTTAAGACAAGCCTTACTCAACAAGTGAATATATTCCATTCTGAAAAAAATATTTTAACATTTTTTAACAAAAAAAATGATTTTAAATTATTTGAAAATATTTGTACTAGTAACCCATTATTAACATTAACATAAACCACGGGTTCCCAATCTGAGGGTCGCCCAGGGTTTCCTGGGGGGGTCGCCAACTTTTTTTAGATTTTAACAATATAGCAAATTGGGGATTCGAAATTCCCGGTGAGTTAAAAAAAAAGGAGCTTCGGAGACAATTCTGTAAAAAAGTATAGCAAATCGAGGATTTCAAATTCCTCGGTGAGCTAAAAAAAAGGAGTTTCGGAGACAATCCTGGAAAAAAGTATAGCAAATCGAGGATTTCAAATTCCTGGGGGGAGGTCGCTAGTCACATGGCTTTTATAAAAAGAGGTCGCCACCTGAAAACGGTTGGGAACCTATGACATAAACAATATAAGACACTCTCTTGTACTAACTCTCTGCACACTTGACGAGAATTTTCAACTAATGAAAATGACGATTAAATGGCTGATGTTCAAAATGATCGTACCAAGCGAAACCGGTCCTGATCAAAATAAATAAATGTGAATTTAGTACAAAAACGTGTTTTTATTTTTAAATATGCCTTTCGACCAAGTATTGACAGTGAACACTTTAAAAAATATAAATATGCGTGGAAAATTTCTGCCTCGCAAGCTTGAAAGCTGCTGTTAAGTATGGCTGCGCATAAAGCACACCGCTACCCCTTAATTGAATAGACCTAGTTCACAGAGTATACAACAAAGCTCATGGCTATCCTTTAAACAATAGTGTTGATATCATAGCCAGCCGCACACTTTGCCGTGCGCCGTAGCAAAACCCACAGCCCAAAGCAAAGCATCACTAAGCTCGCAGACAATATGGGAATCATATGGTTACATTGCTTTCGGAATTATATAAGCTAGACACTCTCATAACTTGCACCACAATGGGTTATTCATGATAGTTTTGTATAAAAATTAATGAGGTAAGCGACATAAATCAAAATAATACAAGGAACTGTTCAGTATTGTTATGAGCAAGAGATTATTCAACGCAGTTTCTTGTACAAATCAGTAATTAGAAATAAACAACAGTTGATTTTTAAAACCATAAAAGTGTGCAACATTGAACAACTTTTGCTGTGATGATTCTTATGTATACATTGCTGTAAAAATAAACTTTAGAGTACATTCAATCCGTTAATAATATTTTGTGTCAAAATGACAAATTTTACTTATTTTCCTCTTAAAATGTAAAAAAACATTTGTAGTTATTGTACAGATTGACAAAAAAAACCAACAACTATCTAATTTATTGCAACGGTGACAGATTTGCTTCATAGAAGTGGGTAAAAATCTATATATTAATAGCCGATAAGGTCCGTATGTCTGAGTGTTTGGACGTCCATTTCACACCTTCCAGTCTCCACTTTTTTATTCATACTAAATTTATATATTAAAAGTCGATAAAATAATCACTCGCTTTTCACTTTTCACAAATGTGTGCGTACTGATGATGTCCTCGAGACATCTTCTTCTTCTACGAAATGTATTTTGTTTGCGTACATTTTCAAATTAATAAATAATGAAATGAAATAAAATAAAATAAAATAAAATAAAATAAAATAAAATAAAATAAAATAAATTAAAATAAAATAAAATAAAATAAAATAAAATAAAATAAAATAAATTGAAATAAAATAAAATAAAATAAAATAAATTGAAATAAAATAAAATAAAATAAAATAAAATAAAATAAAATAAAATAAAATAAATTGAAATAAAATAAAATAAAATAAAATAAAATAAATTGAAATAAAAAAAAAAAAATTAAAATAAAATAAAATAAAATAAAATAAAATAAATTGAAATAAATTAAAATAAAATAAAATAAAATAAAATAAAATAAATTGAAATAAAATAAAATAAAATAAAATAAAATAAATTGAAATAAATTAAAATGAAATAAAATAAAATAAAATAAAATAAATTGAAATAAATTAAAATAAAATAAAATAAAATAAAATAAAATAAAATAAATTGAAATAAAATAAAATAAAATAAAATAAAATAAATTGAAATAAATTAAAATAAAATAAAATAAAATAAAATAAATTGAAATAAATTGAAATAAATTAAAATAAAATAAAATTAAATTAAATTAAATAAAATAAAATAAATTAAAATAAATTAAAATTAAATTAAATTAAATTAAATAAAATGAATTAAAATAAAATAAATTAAACTAAATAAAATCAAACACAATGCAGCGAAAATCTCCCGTTGCTGGGCAACGGGCTTACAGCTAGTGTTGTTTATTTGTTGAGATAACCATTTTAATATACAAAATACATATTTTTTTATTCTGAGGGTTATATTAATTCATATATTTACATTACGTGATATATTTTCTAAAGAAACTAACGGTTATTATTTTTGATGAATTTGGTAGTTACTTTAAAAAAATTTAAGAGTTGTCATTCGTGCCTCGCTTCTACAATAATAATCTTAAGACTTACTAATAATTGTAAGGCGGTTTAGTAATTAAGTAAATATTGAATTCACTTGTTATTTTTTGAATAAATTTTATATTTAGTTTGTCGTTAGTTATGGTATAAAAGTTTACATATTTTCCTGTTTGTAGAAAGTAAAACGATGCTGAAAGTATAAATGTAGAAGAGTTTTATAGTAAGTTGGCCACTAGCTATTAAAAATATCACATTAGTGTATGATTATCATGTATGCGCTTTCATTAATTAATATAAGGAACCGATCCAGGATTATATATAGCCCTTAACCATTCAACCAAGAAATTCAAAAGAAAAGAAGTTGTTTTCATTGGTTTCTGGACTGGATAGGTAAGGAATGGTTATTCACTTTGTATTTAAACAAATGTTTTAATTTCTTTTAAATAGCTTAGCACTCAAATAATGAAATTTTTAGTTAACGAATCGGAAAATTTGATACTGAAAAGTTTTTGTTTGAAAATTTAAACATCAAACGATAATTGTTTTATTACTTAAACAAACTTATGGAAAATTTGATTAATTAACAGCTATTTTACGAGCAAGGGTACTAGCTTCAAATATTTAAATATTTAAAATATATAAATATAATCTACGTTGAAAACATTTTTAAAAAATTGTAATATTTTACACAAATTCTGACAGAGTGGCTAGCCAACGTTTTGTCTCTCAACTCTTCTTACTTCAAACGTATATCTTGATTATGTATGGAAAGGTTAGAAGTCTATTACACCTCCAACATACAGACAGAAGTAGGTAGGTTAAAAAATATGGTTCTAAGTTCTGAGTAAGCAAGGAAGACAAATTTGAACTTTTAAGACAATTCGTTAGGCCTATAGTCTCGATATTTTATGCTACATATTTTATTGTTGTAATATTTAAATTCAGACAGAACTATACCAATACGAAACAAATAAATTAAAAAGTTATAGCCGGGGACAATTTCCAAATGTACAAATGTTTTATCAAAGAATAACCAATGATTTATATATATTTTATATTGAGACATAAAAACACCCATATCCTCGAACAGAAATGGATAAGTCGAACAAAAAATGCTGTTTATACTGGGACTCAAATCCGTGAGATCCAGTACGGAACCCAAAAACACTTACCGCTGTGGCATATGACATTTCTGATCCTTTAATGACTAGGCGTTACGAGAGTGATTATTGGTTAACCACTAGTCCTGTCCTAGCCTTATCCTTATTTCCCTACTTCTCTCTTTGAAAAAGAGAGGTTGAGTGACTGAGTAACAAAGAGTTCTCGTAGAAAACTTATGCTAGATTCCTACATTGAAAGTCTCTTTTTTATTATATTAAATTACGAAAATTGTATCGTAATTGTCTTATTTTACTTATCAAGAATAAGTATTATTTCACAGTATCATTTCCTAATTTATTATCAAAACAAATTGTTTAAGTACACGAGCAAAGAGGCTTCTGTGTAGAATTAACCAAAACAAACGCATTGCCAAACATGTATTCAGCTACCATATGAATAAGTGGCCCTTTGCCTCCCACACCAAAAAGGAATTCTTCAAAATGAACAAGTGTTTCCCGTCGTATGTATGAAAAATGAATGAGGGAGATGTGTTTGCCAGCGCGTGATGACAAATCATTCTTGAGGCTACGAATATGCGGAAAAGCCACAACTTAGAGATACAAAGTTTTAGATGTACGCACGTTTTGATTAATATTTATTTACGCGTATTTACATGAAACATAATTAGTAGAATACATAAAATTAGGTATATTCACGATACTTTAATATTTGTGTTAACATTTTTACTCTGTCTTTAAAACTTCAGCCCTAGAGCTTCCAATTTATCTAAGATTCAGGATCGTATTCATACCGATTTTAAGATATTGGGGTTTGCTTTTAAAATATAAAAACATCAAATTGAAAATTTAAATACTTCTCGATTTACTACCATAATTAATATTAAATTATTGCCTGAAAGTGTACCTCAGTTTCTTAACCTAAATATTGTTGTAAAATAATCTACAAATGTTAATAAATAAATAAATAGTGATCTAATGACTTAAATACGGCTGCTACCCAATATGACACAGCGTCTAACATTTTTATTGTTTTTTTTTCCACAGTTTTATACAAAATTCAGTTGCTGTCGTTTCTTTTTTAGTACGAGATATTTTTTTATCAATTTTAATTTAAGATCTTGGATCCGAATCCTTTTTAAATAGATCTCAAGTTAATATGGATTTTTTTGTATTATTATGAGAGATATTTAAAAACATTGAAATCGTGATAAATAATCAATCCCAGTTTCCCAAAATTTGAAGATTGTAAATCCAGAATCCCGTGATCACAAACAGGTCAGTGCTTGGATGCCCTAACCAGCATACGACAATTGCAGGAATCATTAAAAACCCTAAATAACTGATGAAAATGTATGCTTTCACAAAAATATGCTTTTATAGATGAAAATGCTTTCAATTGGAAAGTCGCGACCCGAGTACTACAAGGTTCTATGTGAAAAAAATTAACGAAAGTCTTTGAAAGTAAGCGAGAGTCTTCCAAGTACCATTATTGAGATACATTGTTATTTTTGTTTCGTCAAAATTTTTCACATTTAACCTTGTAGTACTCGGCTTGCGAAGTAACAAAATTTATGTAATATCAAAAAGATTTATTGTTGAAAATCAGAAGTGGCTAACACTGGAATGGAAAACCTTTTAAGCTTAGAAAGTCACATTATTTTATTTGTAATGGAATAAAAAAGTTTAATATATCATATGTATTTAAAAATTCTAGTAATTTTTTGTGATAACTAATGAAATAATTTGAGAAATTTTAAAGATTGTAGGTTCTTCTCCATCATGAGAAAAAAGTATGTATGCAAGCTGATTTTTTTAAATCGTTGTTTGTTTGAGCTTTAGATTCATAGGATTCACCGTTTTGTAAAAAAAAAACGAAGGGTTTATTAATAATGATTTCAAAAGATTCTGGCTAATATTTATAAAAAAACATTTAATTTGTATATTTTTAAATATAAAACATTTTGATACCTGGCTGGTCATAATATATTGATTGAATTGGCGTTTATTTGATAAAACTCCAGTGCAACACTCTTATGATGGCGCAAACCAAAATAGCTATAAACTAATTTTATTGAAAAATATTTAACTAAATACTTTGATATTTTTACCGTAATTGTTTTAATATAGACTAGAGTTTTGATTATTACTGGTAGTGATGATTTTCTTATAAACTAGAATAAGTTTTAAAGTGACAACTTTTAATGCTTAGCTGAGATGTTGCAAAAAAGTTTATTTCAAAAATATTCGTAGGTCAAACAAGTTGTGCAAACTTTACTTAGTCACATAAAGAAAAGAAATCTCTTAATACAAAAAAGAACTTTAAGTTTAAACACGTTTTTTGAAAAACTTTTTATTCACTCAGCATAAATGTTTAAGCAGTTTGAAAACATAATGACTTTTCAGAATTTCGAGAATAAAGGACGCCCGTTTTTCCACGCAAAATTTATGGGCCATAATAATAACACCAACTTGTTAAAGTGTTTCGCATAAACGGCGTACTCACCTTAAAATGTTGTTTTATATAAAAAAAATATATTTATCTTATGTTTAGATGTAATTTGATATTTTTATCGATAAAATTGTGATTTTGTTAAAAAAAAATTGTTAAACAAATGGACGCAATTCCTAAACTATGTTTTAGTAACGGGTGCAAAGTATTTTTAATTTTTTTGAAAACGGTTTTTTTTTCATATGAACACCCTAGTCAGAGCATATGGCCACCACACGGTTCCTCCAAGATTCTCTATCTACCACCAGTATTCTTGCTCCCTTCCATGTCCTTCCAGCGTCCCGTAGCTCCGCCGCGTACATTCTATAGAAAGATGGTCATCAGTGGCCTTCCACGGCAGAATCCATTCGGTTGGTAGAAGAGACAAGGATAATTCAGGCTTTTTCGAGGCGCCGGCAGCACATGTCAAGTCAGGTCTATCGTCACTTATTCACTTTTGACGTAATTAATGGCTGTTTAGTCCGTTTCCTTATCTCAGTGTTTCTGACAAAGTCAAACCACAACACTGCTATTCGGCGCAGACATTTGTTTTCAAAACACAGTATACGGTTACCTTATGATTTTGTAAAGTGCCATGACTCGCAACCGTTAAGCAGCAATGTCAGAATGCATGCGTTAAACAGGTGGCACTTCGTTTTGACTGAGTACAGCCGTGAGTCCCAGACTTTCCGCAGTGAATTGAAAGTTGCTCCAGCTATCCCCAATCGGATTGCGTGCGCTTTACGCGGGTTGCCATCTCTCGTGTACCCCAGATACCTGAATAACTAACTATACTCGATGATAAAATTGCTTATATAAAAAAAAGTGTTTTTAATGCCATCCAATTATAGCATTATAACTAACTCATAAAAATGAGCTGAATCAAAATATTTGATGGAAAAGAAAAAAATTATAATTATTTTTAATATGAAATTATTCAAATGTAATTAAAAACATATTATAAAATAAGCAGATTGTGTCAAAATAAATGCTAAAAAAGTTTCCCGTACCGGGAATCGAACCCGAGCCTCCTGGGTGAAAGCCAGGTATCCTAGCCACTAGACCATACGGGAATGTGATAAAAGCAGAGATTTTTGATTAATCCAATGATAACATTTATCTCACCAGAGCAAATGAATCGCTGGTATGCAATTATTATATAATATTATACCAATCTACGGTATACTCGGTCTATATTAGCGTATAAGTCCATCTACATACGCGACGATAGTTATATTTTTAAATGCATATTCAGTAAAAAGTATTTTTGTCTATCGACTCTATTTATATCTGAATCTCTTTGGCTCAGAGATAGCTACTGTACCCAAGAAACCAGTTTTATAACAAGTTCTGCAATCTACAGATCGTATTATTAGAAGGTAAAAATTAATTTAAATCCTACGGTCAACAATTTCTTGTCTTGAGTGTTTATTAAGCTTATTAAAAATGGTATTCATTTTCAATATTAGAATTGTTTTAAATGCTAATAATTGTAGTTAAGTAACACAGCAATCTTCTTCATTGGCTTTGTAATAATTTTCTACGTATACTAATGATATACTAAAATACACAAGTAGTGTTTCTGCTCAAACAGTTCTTACAGAGTTTTATTTAATGTGAGTCAAAAGTAATTTTGTGCCCGCAGAATATATCTAAATTTTTAGTATTGTTTGATCGTGAAAAAACTCATTTGGTGGCGAAAAAATCTACTAAGTTTGTAGGGCTTTGTTTGGATTTTTTTGGTTAAGCTTTTGTTAGATTGGCCTTTGCAAGCACAAGAAAACTTAAGAGCCAAATTCAATTTAGACAAGTTCTTCGTACTGGACCAACAGATAAATAAAAGTTTTCCATGTCTGGGAAGAAATAAACAATTTGCCGCGGGTAGAAAATTTTTCTGTTCAAAAGATCTCGTGTAAGTTAAGCGAACGTGATCTTTCTTTTCTTTTAAGCCTTCTTTTCATTAGAATTTTAATGTTTTTTTAATAAACTTTTTCCGTAACAAATGCTTTTTCTGTCTCGCTTTGATGCTAAGTAGCGTTTTTTAATAAGTATGTCTAGCCGGTGTGTTACAAAATGCGGACTTACTGGAGTTTCGCAGTTAATTGCAAATAAATTTGATGTAGTGTGACTTAATTTGCCTAAAAACTCCGATAATAATAAAATAATTTGATAAAGAATACAATATCATCATTGTAAAATTGATGTAAGTATTCAATATATTTTTTTTAACCACTTCCGCTCCCAATGTGGAATATATGGACTCCTAATGGAGTTTATCTCAACAGAAGTGTTTCTATGAGAACTGTTTGTTACTCAGTTTCTCAACCTCTCTTTTTCCAAAGAGAGTAGCGATAGAAGGATAGGGCTAGGACAGGATTAGTGGTAAGCTAATCGCTCTCGATATGCCCCGTACATAGGATATGATGGGTGAGAGGGGGGAATTCAAGACATCACATACATCCATGCCTTTGAACAGAAATTCATAAATCGATTAAAAAATCAATTTATAAAACTGTCCGTACCGGGATTTGAACCCAGGCCCTCCGTAGCCGAAGCCAACAACGTTGACCACTCGACCACACAGGCGGTTTTTATATTCAAACAAAGTTTTATGAAATAATATTTTAGAATCATTTTCTCACAGCGGCATTTATCGCCTAACTTGTCAAGACTGTCAAGCTGCTTATGTTGGGTACAGCAGAAGAAAATTTAATTTCAGGGTAAAAGAACATTTAAGGTATCCAAACAACAGTATTTTTTTGCAAATCAGTTAATAGAAAATTTAAAAAATATATATGGAATACTCCATAAAGAAAATAATGAAATCTTGGGATTTTAGGAAATAATATTTCAAATTAGATAGACGGATCACCATTTTTGAATCTATTTTCATTGTGATTCATCGTAAAGAATGTAAGTAATTAGAACTATCAAAGTTTAAGTTATAATAACGAGTACTTGTAACCAGAGCCGGGTCGTGGATTTCTGCGCCTGTGTGCGAGGCGCCTTTAACGCCTCGAAAAACTAGGTCTAAATGAGTGAATATATATATAGTGCTAAAATTTTAGTGCAGCGTCTATGCGCCTATATACGCCGCACGTGCGCTTGTGTGCGCCGTACTCTTTTCACACGCTACGAGCTGGAACTGTTTGTGACATAGGAAACTGTCTGAAACAGTGGTCTAGTGGTCAACGTCGTTGGCTTCGGTTACGGTGGTCATGAGATTGAATCCCAGTAGGGACCGTTTTATGAACTGATTTTGCAATCGATTTATGAATTTCTATTCGAAGGCATAGATGTATGTGATGTCTTGAATTCCCCCTCCCACCTATCTTATCATTAGAACGGTGCGTATCGAGACCGATTAGCGTATCACTAGTCCTTTCCTAGCCTTATACTTCTGTTCCTACTCTCTTTGGAAAAAGAGAGGTTGAGGAACTGAGTAACAAGCAGTTTTCGTAGAAACACTTCTGTTGAGACAAACTCTATTTGGAGTCCATGTGCTACGCAAAAAAAAAATCAAAATTTTAAGTGTACATACTATTTTCAGTTTAAGGTTGTTCACTGTCCATTCTTGTTGGAAAAGCATTATATTAATAAAAACACAACATTCCTCTGTACTCTATTCCACTTTATTAAAAAGGTTAGGACCAGTAAATAAGGTTTAAATGAAGTGGAATAAAGTACAAAGGAGTATTGTGTGTACATACTATTCATGTTAAATTTATGAAAATAAGAATTCAATCACGGAAAAAATTTAATACTGAATCACCATTTTATGCAATTTTTTATAATACCAAAATTCAATCTCTTACTTAATAATCATAAATTGCTATTGATCGATTAAATTTCTGATTTTAAAAACAGTAAAAAAACTGTCTTTTAAGATACCACTGTTTTGACGTAAAACGAAGTATCACACTCAAAGGCGTATATGCGACACGCGGTCTAATCTAATTTGATTTGTATAGTGTCTCGTGTCATATTCCCCGTGAAAGTATTACGGAAATATCCAAGCGGCAGTTTCTCGCCATCGCCAATGCGAAATTCAATAAAAATAGTTCCGTCTAAGGAGATTGCCTCTGGATTCCAGGTCACAGTCTCTGCCTACTTATATATCTTTCCGTGCGGGGAAATTTAAGTGCAGCCACAAGTTTTATAATAAATAGCCTATCTCTTATAAAAGCTGGAATACTTTAAGCAGTATAATATTCAAGGCATAATCATTTTGTATGGCGTGCTGCATACTTCGTAAATTTTTCTAAGATGACCTATATAATGTAAAATTAAAGTATGGATATGAAATTCTTAGCGTATTTTATAACATTCATGTAGTAAAAGTACAATGTTTTATATTAATAGGTTACCAGACTTTCTCTACGTTCGATTAGTAAGCGAATAAAACTATACTATCTAAGATTTTAGATTTGAATAAATTAATAATTTATTCGGATATAGATCACATGATATAAATATGCTGAGTCTTATAGTGCAGCGGTTACCGTTGTGGACTTCCGTGCCAGACCTCACGGGTTCAAGTCCTAGTACGAACAGCACTTTTTCGATCAATTTATCGATTTCTGTTTTCCTCCTACAATTTCTCATCCTTCAACAAATGAGCATAGCAAGAGCGCTAGTCGTACCCTTCTATTTCTACTACTTTCTTTAAAAAAGAGAGGTTGAGCGACTGAGTAACAAACAGTTATCGTAGAAAAACTTCTGTCTAGATACCTCCGTTAGAAGGCCATATGCTCCACATTGAGAGCTGGACTTGGATAAAAAAATATATATCACATTATATAATACGAAGCATGTTTAAACGATTCAAATAAATGGTAAAGTTTCCTCTGCTTTATAATTTTTATTTTTTGATTATCTTTTATTTGCTTCCATTTATCGTATCGACTGTTATAATGCATTTATTTTGTAAACGTGCATTAAAAATGTTTTGAAAACTGTTTATTTTCTGTAAAGCTGTATCTTTATTAACCTCTAGTTATTAATCTATTAATTATTTAAAAATACTCAAACATTTCCTTTGTTAAACTGAGATTCGATGATTTCGGCAAAACAAATTTGAAACAATGAAATCCTGTTGAAATCAGTTTAATTAATATTTAAATATGACCAGTGCATACATAACCTTAAAACGCCAATTTTACTATATTCTTTAATTATTGTAGAAATAAATGTTTCGATATTTTTGCCATTTCATAAAAGTTTTACATTATAAGTCAAAAAACAATTTTGAATATATAAAAGTCGCCAGTCATCTTAATTATACATATGAGAGATATAACATATCATAAGATTTAAAAATAGTTTTGCACAGATACATATATGTACAAAATTGTTATATTTTATAATTTCAAAAACGATCTTGTTCTGTTCTTTAACAGCTGTTGTAGATTTTAGTAACGTAGAAAACTTAGATTTAATTCAGTACTATGTTCACATTTTTTTCGCCGTCTAATATATTTTTTTTTACGTGGTTGTATTTGTTTTCATCTGTGTTTTAATTAATTAAGTTATCCTAAAAACTATTCTCTAAGATATTTGTTTTGGAATATTTTTACAGAATAACTTCGATCGATTCATCATCTATAAGTTTTCCATAAATGTAACATAAAACAGAAAAACTCAGGTCTCAGAAGACGTGGGTTGGTTTTCCAAATGAAGTAAGATGGTTGAAGCTTCAACAGAGTTATTATTTATGATTGGCTAGTACCTTAACTGACGTGACCAGAATGGACACAGGAAAAATGCATCGTATCAAGACTCTTGGGAAAAGTGGGTAAAATTCCTCGAAGTAAATATTATAAAGCTCACTTTGAAAACAAAAGACTTTTACTATATACTTCATTGCTACAAAGAAAATATTTTGATATTTAAACCAATGGTGGGTCTTATAACAAACATTTCGAATAAAAAAATAATTCGAGCACACGTGAATTGAATACTTTTGATTTAAAATTTTAACTGAAATCTACACCACGAGCATACTATTTGATCATGGGCTTGTCAACAGAAGTTGTTTTCACTTTTAGGTGGTTCACTGCCAACACTTAGTAGAAAAGTATTATGTTCAAAAAATAAAATATACAGTCGTACAAATTTCCACTTGTATTTAATAAGATTATGACCGGTTTCGCACATGGCGAACATCAGTTGATAATGTTCGTCATGCGCCAAATCAGTCATGATCTTATTAAATAAAAGTAAGAACTAGTACAAATGTATATTTTACTTTTTGATAGTTGTTTTGAGTTGTTTTACTATAACCAAATGTTTTTCAGTCACCAAATTTGTTTTTTTTTTAAGGAATCGAATGATGGAGATACTTGTTGCTGCATGAGCAAAAGATTTACCTTGTCAATCAGGTGGTTCTGGTTTTAATTCAATATAATCTAAATTTAAGATTTTGAACATGGGTGATTGCGACCTCAGATGACTACAAAAACAAATATTTGCATTGATTTCATGTGATTTATTTTAAACGTTTGTTGACTTTGCGGTGAGTTTTAGTTCCGGATATTTAAAAAAATGTGTTTAAAAAATGACAAGAAATATATTCAATAATTGCTCTTCTAACGTTACGTTACGAGTGTTAGTTTTGAGTTCAGAGAAATCCATCACTGTGAGTACCAATGCATAAATTTACTTGAAAATGATGTAGAAAATTGAGTCGTGTGTTGAATATTATTTTCGTCGCTCTCTACACAGCAAAAATACCACTTCTTCATTTTGAAGTAATCCAAATTTGATCAATAGCTTGTGTTACTAATTTAATAACACGTTACTAAACATTCAAGAAAGGTTGATGGGAACAATTTGCTGACCCTGTGTCACACTTCATGTACTTATATGAATTATTTATAACATAATCACTTTCCGTAACCCATTAACGAGTTGATAAAAATAATTTATGCCACAAAATAGTAGGGACTAGAAATGCGTTGCGCGGAACGAATCTTTTATACATATATTTCGCTACACTAACACTAGGTAACCTTGATTGAGTATTGTTGTGAAAATTAAATTAAAACATATTTATATACAGCTGTTATATTTATTTTGATTATAGTTTTAATTTTTTGAACAATTTAAAATTAATGTAAATCTTGAAATACCGTGATTAGTATTAAGCAATCGCAGCTTAACGTGATTATAAAATTGATCAGGATCCCGGAATTAGAAGCCCTGTAAATGAATATAATTTCTTTGAAGGTTCCTTGAACACTTTAAAATATGAAAATATAATTTAAAAACCTAATGTTGTGTGTATATTGAATTATCAGAACACTCCATTTGTTCCAGCTATATCTATATTCAGTTTTCACACGCACTTTGATATACATGGCGGGTGCGTTATTATCTTATCGGGAGACTGACAGTTTTATGCTTCAAACCGCTACATTAAAAAAAGATAAGAATAATAACGGGCGATATTTAAAGCCACTCATGCTTTTTAACGAAAATCGTTCCATTTTTTGTTGGACGATTTTTTATGGGCAGTTAATATGCAAATGATTTTTTCTTTCGAAATTAACACATAAAAAAAGAAGTCAGATTTAAATAACGGGACAGACGGAAGACAAAATCGCTAAGCAATGAATTTGGTGAACCACAAGATTTGCTAAGTGATGATGATGAGATTTAAAGAAACTTTGTATTAATTAAAAATAAAATAAATCTAAAGACACCATCTGGTGTTAGCATAAATGACTTAACTTTAAAATTGAACTAGTTTTTAGTATCTTAAGCTAAAGCTAGAAAGAAGCTTAAGTTAAAGCTAAAATTATTAGGTAATTAAAACATGGTCTAATGTTACTAACCAAAAACATTGCTAGGGAAGATTGTTAACATTATTAATTTCGGGATTAGAAAAATTGTTAATCCCGAAATACCATGATCATAAACAAGTCCGGGATTGGATACCCTAGTCTATAAACGTATTTTTTAACCAATAATGTATACTACTAAGTCGAGTAGAAAAAAGCCCCGATTCCGCAATACTATTATATACCTCATATTTGAACAATTTATTATAATATGAATAATATCATTAAAAACGTAAGATATACAATTGTTTTATTTTAAATTGAGCAACAAATGCAGTTTTATTTTTTCCCTAACGATCTGAATTGCATATTTCGAATTCATTGGCATAAAACTTTATTTTTATAAAAAAATATTTAAAAAAAAGAATTGCACTGAAAAAGCGATTTCATAATTTTAAGATTCACATTAGAGAATTTTAAAGTAAGTAATATGTTTTTAGCAATATGATATGTTTTATCACAGCAGATATAAATATTCAAGATTATGTTTGACAACCTTTGACAAAGTAGTAAACCAAGTTTAATCATTATGCAAATAATCAATTTAATTAGTTTTACACATTTTGTTGGTAAACTTCTATAAACTTTCGTAAATATAAAGCAAATTTGTATATTACACATATATGCAATAGTAATAATTGTTTTCATACATCTCGTATGACCAACTGATTTCTAAAACAATAAAAATAAATAACATAAGTAGTGTTATCCTAAATAAATTCAAATTCAAATCGAGATCATATTGATTTCAGAAAACAATACAAATCCTATGAGCCAGGAATGAAAGCTATAAAGGCAACCCAAATACCTTTTTGGCACCTGTTCTTCTTACTACACGGCAACAGATGATTCTGTTTCTATCTTTCTCTATCGCACTAAACGTTACCGGAAAATTTATGAAAGTAAAGTTCAATTAAAATAACAATATACACACCACTACTGTTAAAGTATTGTATGCACTTTTATCTCTTTTTCTTTTGGTGTTCATTCTTTCTCTGTACTCTAATCATTCTTGAATGTGGCATAACGAAAGAGACAAAAAGCTCCTTTCAGTTTTGTTCGTATGTCTGACATGGTAGGCTTTGTATTGTTTCGGAGTGACAGTAGAGTATGGGTTAGGTATTTTATTGCTAAGGAGACCAGAGAAAAGAATTGCCGTCCTTGTTTCTCTTGCATTCGATGTAGAGCTCATTCAATAAGCGTTGGGATATTTTTATCAGTTATTGCATACCAAAATAGTTTATTTTATTACGTTAAGTACCGTATTCGACGGATCTTTTAAATTATGTGTTTTGTGACTGTTTTTAAAACTTTTATCTAAAGATAATATTCATTAGGTGTATGTACAAACAATTCACTTAAGTGTGTATTTTTAGACGTGATCAGGATTTACTAAGACATTTTGTGGTGAATTATTTTTTACAAAAAAAATATATCAATGTTTAATAGATGTATCACGTCCGGCCTCTATAAGTAACAATGCTATTTTTCATTTTTGTAATTTTTTTTAAATAAATTATATATTGTATTTGAGAACAACTTAAAGCTATTTTCTATGTTCCATGCAGGGAAATGTCAATAATTCAATCTAATAACAACAAAAAGTGTACTTTATTTTTTTTTGCATTGCTAATATCGATCTATAATCGGTAAAAGAACTTAAGCGACACAATTGTGTAAATTGCGTTTTAAGCCAATAGTTTTTCACTATCGCCTAAAGCCCTATGGTGTCAGTGACAACATTTTTAAAGCGTTATCTCATTCGCCTGATCTTTTTTAGGGCCTGTGTATTTTTAGTGTTTTGACTTGTCATCGTTTGTTCCAAATCCACGTGGACCCCGGTTGAGAAACGTTGATCCAGAGAACTGAAAATAGTCAGTATAGTATCAGGATAGGTATTGATCATATATTATTTTTTGCTAACCGAACTTAAAGAATTCCCTTTTCAAACTTATTTGTAAAAAAAAAACTTTCTCATTTCATTTAAACTGACGGTTACAATTTTATGCCTATTAAAAGTCAATATTGTCAAGCATAAAATAAATTGTATCAAAAAACGTATTTAATTATTTGATTACAAGTTTTATGCAAAAAAAAAAATAACAAAATCAATCGGAAAAATTATTCTTACAGCAAAAACAAACTTAATTTGTTTCAATTTCCTATCACTTAACGTTAATATTTAAAAACATAATAACCGAATATGTTTAATATTAAAAATGATTTATGGCGTTATGAATATTGTTGTGATGCTACCTATGAGAAATTAATTATTTAATGTTCAGCCTCAATTCCTTGATTGTATTAAAATGTTCTCAACTACTTACACTGTGAGCTACGAAGACGCTACGCTTATACCTTTGTAGGCCGCTACGCTTCTACGCCTCTACGGCTGCATTATTTATAAGAAACGGGTAAGTCTTGTCAATGGAAGACGTGCTACGCTTTAAAATTTTAATAAGGAGCTACTGTTTCAGAATTGGGTTATATGTTTAAATTACCTTCCTTCAGTAAATTGAAAAAGAAATGATTTTTTAAGGAGTAGCCTATTAAAGTGTGCAACGAATTAATTATAAGACCATCAAGGATAACATTTAAATATTCCGTTGAAATCTTACAATTTCATGAAAGCTTGCTAGTTTGAATGTTATTTCACTCTTTCAAATAACTGAACGCCATTGGATTCCAAGTATTCACTTTAATATATTTATACCAATAAATAATATGTTCTTACATATCGACTGTGGAAAGGAAAAAGGACGTAACCCGCACATATCAAATTTTACAGAAGGCGCTAAAAACGTGTTTTAATGATTTTGTGACATATGAAAATTATGAATTATACACAACCTTGAAGTGCACGGAGACTTCTAAACTGGTGTTTAATTAACATAATCTAATATTAATTAAAGATATTGTCAATGAAAAACCTTTATTTCAGTCTTTTTTCCTGGTTATTTTTTTTTACAAGGTCATCTTTTTCAAATTTTAAAGCTAAATTTAGATACTACTTAGGCATTTGCAGCTTGCATCCTTTTGATATAACGTGTATCAAGATCGATACATTGTGATTATCGAAAAAAACCTGTTTTGAAAAAACTGTGGGTTACGTCTTTTTTCCTTTCCACAGTCGATATGTTAGATAATAAAATATACCAAGTTAAACAACGGCAGTGAAGAGGTATTCGTTTGCATAATGATATGATTTTTTCTCTTACTTATAATTGTAAATAATGTTTTTCCACTTGTTTTATTGAAATAACAACAAAATTTCTTTTAACTCTTTAACTGCCGTTATGTGTACGTGGGGCAGTACATAGCAAGCCGCGAATTTTATTGCAAAAATAAAACCTTCTAAATATAACGTTATTGAAAATGTATTAAAAATTATTTATAAAAACTTACCAAATAAACGTAGAGTGCGCCAATGTTCTCGTGTGTTTAACATATATTTTTTTTTAAAACAATTTATTAAGGTTAGCAAAATATCTTTTAAAGCTAAGTGTCTAATGACGCATAATTTGTATGACCGGCGTCCCGTCCAAGGAAAATTGTGCGCCTTGAGACGTTTATGGCAGTTAAACTTTTAAAAGGATATGATAAACACGAATCTTTTAAACCTATGTTAGTTGTCAAATTTATCAAACGACAAATAAAACATAAAATATTTTACTACATAATGTAATCGTAAAAACGATTTTTACCAAATAGTTAACATTAAAAAGCCAAAAACATACAGTTCAGTTGTTGGGAAATGTTACTAAAAATATTAAGTTGAGTTCAGTTGAAATTATTGAAAATACAGAATGATCAGGTCAATACAAATATCTTGTTTTAGGGGCTGTTTGTAAAAAAAGTAAAGCATAAGTCTACATTACCTAAGGAATATATTTCCAGTTCAATTATCGAGTGGTTACTGCTCTCGGGCGTTTGGTTTATTCAAATAAACCAATTTTTGGATTTGTGTTGTTTTCAATTTTCCCATAATTTTGTTTTTTTTATATAACAATAGAAATATATAAAGTGATATAACTACAATTATTTTCGTCAAAGCACTATTATTTGCTTCTTACAAGATTGTCAATAATTTAAGACTTGATAAAATTTAATAATTTATATGCAAATACTACATTATTAATTTGTGCCAACATTATAGTATATAACATTGCAAACAAAAAGATTTCTTTATTGATTAGTTTATATTTGTTAAATTATTCACGATGAAAAAGTATACTCCTTCAGTAAAGCTTACTAATGAAGTTAATGGAGTATTAAGCGCGTGGGCGTATACGGATCAAACAATTACCAGTCTATTAATGTTACATACCATTATGTTGCTGCTAATATGTTAAAATTACTTGATCGTAAAATAGCTAGAAAGGGCATAAATAAAGGAAGAAAATAAATGTTATATAACAGGAACTGATTTAAGGAAGCTTTGAACAAAAGCAGGATTTTATAATTACAATCAGAGTATTTAGAACAAAACACAAAAATATGGAAAACGAATTTCTCTCCGTATAAAACCGAATAAATTTTCAAATACTCGTGTGAAAGGTTAATTAAAAACCAAAAAAAGAATACTTCTAGCGAAATAATTTGACGGTTTTGGCTGTTATGCAGTAAAAGAAAGCATTAATTATCTTAAATAAAAGAATATTGTGATAAATTGACTTAAAGGCATATTGAAAGTTACCGTATTATGAAAAATGAAATATATTCACTATCTCTCGGCAAAGAAGACTGACATTATTGAATATTAGTTTATTTATAATCAAAAAATAGATTGTTTAAATAATTGTATTTTGTTTAAAATAAAGAAAGGTTGAACGAACTTATTCCACAATTAAAAGTATAATTTAATCATAAACAGCTGAATTTGTACCTTTTTTTCAATTTGTTTTTATATAAATGGCATTGTTAAATTCTATTTCATATCAGTTGAAAATGCTCGCCATAAGTGAAACCGGTCCTGATCTTGGTTAATAAAAGGTGGAAATAAGTACAAAGCAATATTGTGTTTTCTTTAATTATTACCAGCGAAACATAAACTTACATTGTAATTGTTTCTTGTGATAGTTTGGTACTGGTTGTTTTATGAGATGAATAATATCGCATATGCTTACTTCAACGTATTTAATATCAAAATGCTTTTTACAGATTAGGAACACAGATATACCTTCTCGGTAATTCAGCTTTGAGGCTTTTTGTCCTTTATTACCTTTGAGAATGTTAAAATAAACCTCTCACCAGCGGCTGACGTTTCATTTGTTTATTTCCTAATTTGGTTTAAATCTCAAGAGTCACGATCTGACAAATAAATTTTCCCTTCAGCGATAAAACAAAATTAATGCTTTAATTGTTAAAGGTCGTGCTTTTAATTAAATCAAAGGCAGCTTTGTGTTAAAACACAGAATGTGTATGCATCAAATGTCTCAGATACAGTCGCGACTTAGGCAAAGAAATTATATTTTCGACGCATTGAATAATAAATGTTTGCAAAAGAACCAATCTTTTAATAGTCTTAAATACATTTTATAATTCTTATACATTCAACACAATTTTATAAGTCGTTTAGTGCTAACTTTCAATTCTTGGTGGAAAAACATTATATATATAAATAAAACACGTTTTTTAAACTTTAATTACACATATTTTTAGATATATATATACACATATGATTAGAAACGACTTGGACCTTTACCAGAATTACAAACGGATCTGTATGAAACTGTATAGAATCAATAAAAAAAATATGTTATATTTTTTCGTTGTTATTGGCTTAACAAGCTCAACAAGCTATCATGAGGATTTTTTAAAATGATTTGAAATTTACTAATTCATATTTTCGATGGATTTGGCGGTAATTTTGTGAAAGTTCATTTTAATATAAAATTTACGTAAGTAACGTAAAAATACTACACCGAGTAAATAAAAAAAGTTTAAAAATGAATGATTTCAATTTTTTAGAAATAAATAAAATTATCAACAATAAAGAAAAATTATCGCACGCTGTGGTCTAGTTGGTTAGAGCTTGCTTTACCGACCAGGTGAGTCTGGGTTCGATTCCCGGTAAGATTAATGTCAAAATGGATTTTTTTCAATTTTGATTTGAGATCTAAGACATGGGTGTTCGTGAAGTTAATTCTCCTTGAGTTTATCTCATGTGGCTTTCAAAAATTCTCATCGAGTATATTTCGTATGATCTTTCAACCTAAAAATATTTGACGCATTGGCGTAAGCTGTAATGTCAAATATTTTTTTTAATTTCATCCTTGAAAAAATATATATATTAAATAGTATCTTAAATAGGACAGGCTGCTTGCCATTGCTTAATTTATTTCCAAATTTTTTGTAATGTATATGTCATTCAATTTAAAATAACAAAAAACACGTTGAAGACAGTTAAAATATTTATTTCTATTAAATGATGATAAAAAAGAATTGGTAAACCAGAGATTTTAGCAAACCCGCAAATATACTGGCCATAAGAGGGTCATTGGTTAAAATATCGGAACCCTCTGTCACTTGGAGACCTCTCCATAATACTCGAGATCATCCTGCGTTTCTGCAAATTGCCCGAAGTTTACATAATTGTGACTTAAATGCTGGCCCGAGTTATTTATCTTCCATATGAGAAAATAAATTTTACCCTTCTAATTACTTCAGAGTGTTCCGTATTAAGAAAGATGACACGTGTAATTACTATGCATATATATCCTGAACGTTTCCTCATTACGTATACTTGAAGCTTAATTTTAAATATATAATCTGTATACACCTGGTTCTCTTGTAACACCAAATATTTTTACTATTAAAGAAATACTACTTTCTTAATATGTATATATATATAGACATATAATTTAGTTTTTTGTTTGAAAAAGTCTCAAAAGTATTTCATAATAATTCTATCAATCATGTTTTGCTATTTTTAGGAAACAGAACATTGAATAAATCAACTTGATTGACATGCAATAACCACGTGAGCTTACTACATTATATGTATGTGCGTATAAATATGAATTGGCATAAAACAAATACTTTTATAATCAGATATATAAATAATCTATTTTTTGTTTTATATCAACTTTTTTGTGTGGTCATTTTTTACATAGTGATTTTTAAAACGTACTCACCTTTAAAAAGATGCATCGATATTTGAATAACGATTAAACTACATGTTATTTAAATAGTTTTCTTTCTATCTTCCTAACATCTTTGATAAATTAACGGCGACGAAATTTATTATTCTATATCGTATGTATTTCCTCTGTGAAAGCTGACAAGTGGAACGAAAAACTGACTCTGCTTAGTTATACATATTGATACAATGTTAATTGTGATATTATTAGAATACAGTTGAACCTTGATTATCCAGACCTCGATTAACCGGATTTTCGATTATCCGGATTGTTTTCCGCATTTTTTTTACGAATATGCTAATTTTCTCGTGGCGAATTGATTCCACCGTTGTTTACATATGTGATGGAGTGCATATCATTTTGTTCGTTGTTTTGCGTTGTTTGAAATCGAAGAAATCTTCCGGTTGAATATTACCATCAGAAAAAAACTAGGATAAATGGTGAAATTTTTAAAATCATTTAAAAAAATATCAAAACTGCATAGATAAAAGAGAAAAAACATTATTATTACTAGATAATGAATAATCTCGCCTATCAATAGAATGCTTAAACCAGATCGATAAATTTTTTACGATAAAATTTCTGAGTGTTGGAATCTCTTAGATTTGTCGACAGTGAGAAAATCATGGAACAAATTCTTGTTAAAGACTATCAGAAAGTTCAAGTAACACACTAGAAATTGTTATAAAAGACATAGTAGAAGCAATAGCACAAATTTCAATATGTACTGAATGCGTCGAAGAAAGTGGATAAATTTTTATGCGAATGATCTTGGATTTCAAATTTTGAATGATGTGAAAATAATTAAGGAAATATTTGTCTCAGCAAGATCAAGAAGACAAAGGAGAAATATGCACAGAAAGAGATATTGGTCCTGCTCATTCTAAGGTTTTTCAGTGCTTAAATGTCGCCATGAAGTGGTTTGAGAGCCAAGAAGAGTATATCTCAGGATAATTTATATGTCTTAAAAGTATTCGCGATTTGGCAGCTTCAAAAAGAACAGCTAGCTTATCTAAGCAAAAACTAATAAATGAATTTCTTGATAAAAAATAATTTAATACTAAAGCTTTATATTAATCTAGACAAATAAAAATTGTTTACACTGATTGTATATGTCTTTCCGTGTAAATTATGATTTTTTTCGATTATCCGGATTTTTCCTTATCCAGAATACCCTCATCCCCAATTAGTCCGGATAATCGACGTTCTACTGTAGTTATAACGATTTTTTTGTTACATTTAATATGGGTAAAAATATTAATCCACGCCCAATTTTACATACATCACAAAAAGTTTTTACTCATAATCAAAAAGGGAGAAATCCTTAGAGATCCTTAACAATCCGTAAACGGTACCGACAATGTTACGACGGGCTTAATACGTAGTGTAAAATATAATTCAATATATGTAAAAGTTTGAATTTACTTAGCATTTGCTTACATTAAGTAAAGGGGTGTGAAAACATTGCGAATGATGAATGAAACATGAAAATCCTCACAAATCTTACTTGAAAGCATTCAAACGTCGCAAACAAACTCACGACAGAATTGAATTGAATTCGACAGTCGCTGGATAAAATCTCAATATCCAAGTGACACAGATTTCCGATTTGCAGCAAGTGCTACCGCGCTGTCGTGTTGTTGCTTTTGCGACGTTAAGTGCAGGCGGTTTCTGGCTGGCCCGCCCTCTTCGACCGACCCTTTGGCCGGGGTGCTACGTGCGACAGCCTCAGAAGCATGTATGCACTTCAAACCAAAGGGTCGATCGTATTCAAAAGTAGCCACAGCCAATATATATAATCACTTATTAGGAAACACCTATATTTATTGAGTCGTAAATTGATACAGTTTTCTGGTGAGTGAATTAAATATTT
Source organism: Himalopsyche tibetana (assembly GCA_030503985.1). NCBI lineage: Eukaryota > Metazoa > Arthropoda > Insecta > Trichoptera > Rhyacophilidae > Himalopsyche > Himalopsyche tibetana. The sequence continues at coordinate 18,923,314 of JAPJYX010000009.1, read as the reverse complement.
TTGTATATAATATACATAGTCAGCAAAAGTTATAGATGCTTAGTATCTATAATAAGAGTCAAATTCTCATTAAAGGAAACTTTAATTTGAAAACTTTTTAGTTTAGCGTAAGCTTTGGGTCACTATTTTTAGTGATGTTTAAAGAAAGAATTATTATTTTTTAAAAAAAGTGACATGGTCTCGTGAATTTATATACGTTGTAAACAGTTGTTGTTAAGATTAAAAAAGATGATTTGCTGTGTATATTAGCTCTTCTTTGTAATATTTGAAACGAAAATCAGTATACATTAAAGATGAACTAGATGTCAAATTTATAAAATTATTATTGTGGAACTACGTTAGTAGTTAATTTTTTTTTAATTAAGTTTAATTTTCGTTTATATTTTACCCCTCAGTTTTATGAAGTTTTAATAAATATTAAGTATTTTTTATATTGATTGAATCGTCATAAGCAGAATTCCATTTTCATAATAAATTGAACAATAGCAATCGCTGTGATGCTAAAATAGTCGCTCATTAACTTGATAACTATGGCACTATTTTTCTTGTTGAATGAGATATTTTTCTAATTATTTTAAAGAAGTATTCAGTATATTATGACAATGAAATCAATTTATTATTAATAGCTTTAAATAATGATAAATATTTTAAAAAAATACTGAAGCCATTGCTTTTTGCAACCATTTATTTAATTAAAATTTATTGAACTATACATACATATATATATACTTTAAAAAAAAATCTGAAAGGTTGACACACAATAAAATGTTAAAAAGAGTTCGAAAACTCTGTTATTAATATATGAAGTAGAACTGTCGATTTTATTTTTTCAAAGCTTTATTTTTCTTCTGTGACAAGCTTTTAAAGAAATACGAAAGCTATTGCTTGCCTTGACGCAAGCGCAGGCAAACTCCCACACCCATATTGTAAGCTTTGCCAGAACCCCTGACAGAAAATATAAAATGAGTATATGTGACATCTAGTTTATGGACGCCAAGATTAGTATGCACAGGTATTATACCATATAATTACAGTACTATCAAAGACTATTCTTTGTTAATTGAACGTTGTACTATATTTCTAAATACTAACATTATGGAAGAATTATATGCAAGGCTTTAGAGTTGGGATCAAAGTTGTGGTGTTTGGGTAGAGTTAGAGTAAAAAAATAGGTGAATCCAACTCTATTCTATTTGATAAAATCACACACCAAATTTTGTAGATTTTAGTAAATAAAACAATATTCAGAGGCTATGTTTGTAATTTTGCAACTTTCCCAAATATGAGTCGGATTTTTTTAATACCTTAGTTGTAGTCGCTACTTTTTTTCACAACTCCTTAGCTCCAATTATGACTTTAGTGTGTGTATTTTAAATATCTATTATTTCAAATAAGATTACTTAATTGACTTTCAAATTTAAAACAGAAATCGAAATAATCATATTTAATAATAAATATTATGAATTAATTGAATATAATATATGATAATAGGTTTGATAGTGTAAATAAAAAAAATATTTTAATTTTTAGGACAAAATTTAAGTGTGGGTGCTAGAGAGCATGGTTAAGAATAATAACAATAATGTCTACAATAAAAAATATATTCACTTATTGAAAATATTATTATGGTGCATTCTCAGACTTTTCTTTCGTGACGGATGGATGGATTTGCTTGTTTGTTGATTACTGCAATGGAGAAAAACATTTTTTTTTTATTTATAGATAAGGATTGATTTTAATAACAAAAAATAACTACATATGTAGTTTGTTAAATTACTAATACTGTTGTGCTAAGTAAGGGGGGTGAATAACAAATTTTGCTGTAATGAGTTAATAAACCAATCTATAGTGGGTTTCACATGTCAGTTGATTTCTAATATCAATTAAAACAGTCACACTAATAGTATAATTTGTTTTGATTAAAATATTAATCTTGTGAACTATTCATAAATTATTATTATTGAGTGTTTTACACATGCTTTTTTCATAACTATTCTAACTTATTTAATCTCAGACACTTAGAAAAACAAGAATTTTTATAGCCAACTCAATTCATGACTTTCTTACATTTGTCTTTTTTTTGACTTGGTAGTTAAGTCGTGTATTTTAATAAAAGAAAGTTGTTTTGCTAGAACGGTATTAGAATAAATGATTATTTAGACTGTTATAATTATTCATTGACAACCAATATAAGTGTTTGCAACGTATAGTGCACTGTATCTGTACGTACCGAAGTAACGTAAGTAAACCGGTAAAGTAACGATTACTATCTCAACAGACGACACCTGCAATGTAACTAAGATGCTTGTAGCGTAACAAAGATAAGCAAATCGATGTTGAGGGCAGAGTTGAACATAAATATACGTACATATTAAGCATGTACACAAAGTTGTCTCATTCGATCTTGAAAACACATATGAGAGAATTACAAATTATCTGATAAGGGTTTATATTTAATGCATTTTTCATATGATCATTGCTTTTATTATATAGGTAATTTTATAGATCATTATTAGACACATAAAATAATTCTTTTACTTCAAATAAATCTGCTTGAATTGTTATATAATACTATATGTTGAAACCACAAATATCCTGTTAAAAAAATGTGGAAAATATATTCCTGAGACCATTACTTTAATTTGCTTAAGTGAACTGCGCAATGAATATTTTGTATGAAACTTTATTAATCTTATTCTTTATGTGAACATTTATCAAATTAAGAATATATCGTCGGCTTACTGTCAAAAGCCATTAAGTGATATGTCGGCCAAAACTGAATAAGATTTCACAATGTACACGTATTTTGTCATGCTTTAATCACTAAATAAGTCATTTTGTCGAAAAACACATTTTATAAACCTAAATAAAGAACTTTTATAGTTTCTCGGTGCATTCATTGTTACACGATTATTGCAAAAAGTCACTAAGTGTGTCTACTTACTATTTAAAAAAATTCTGGAATCGATAGAATTAGTATAAAAGTATGTGTGTGACATTTTGGATACTTTGAGATTACGCAAGTTAAAAAAAAGACTTTGTTATTTTATATGTTTGAATATAGCTGATAAAATGTATTAGATACTTTAAAGGCGGTTATCTAAGAATTAAAATGTTTTCATTTTAAGCCTTTTAGCTCTAAAACAGTGTCTGCAGTGTCGGCACACTGGTGAATGGGAATAGTATCGTGGCACACCAAATAAAAATATGCTTTAAAAAAGGAAATGTACCCTTAGAAAAGAAAATATGGAATATGTGTCGCGTTGATTAATGTATAAACGTGACAAATACAGTAAAACCTCTATTTACACTATAGTCAGGATCGTGTAATTGGGGGTGTGAATCTCATACAAAATAAGGATTTGTTTTTTTTTGCGAAAAATGCAAAACTAAGATTTCCCTTAGTTTTGTAAAAAAATATACACGAAATATTTAGTTTTTGTAGTAGAAAATATTCCGCACACAGACAGACGCCCAGCTATGCGTGTATAGCATGGCACGTGTTGTATACATAAGCGCTAGCCAACATTTGACTGTACGTGCGGCACAGACGGCCGTCTCGCAGTAACGAAAATGCGACCGTGCAATTGGGGGATTTGCGGCGAATATTTCAATCCAGCGCGTAATTCGGGGTAGTGCTATTGGGGGTTCGACGGTACTTGTTTGAATGCGTAGATGTTGAATTTAGTTACAACTTGAGATAATTTAAATGAAAAAGCATTATTTAAAATTAAAAATTTTAAGGCTTCTTCCACCGCGGCACACTTGAGACTTCTTGCGGCACAGAAGTGTGCCGAGGCACATTGGTTGGCAGACACTGCTCTAAAATGATGATATTACGTCTGTTAATGGTTTTTATCGACTAAGAGAGTTACAATTACTGACGTTTTTATCTTCTTAGTGGAATATTAAAAGTTTCATTTTGAGAGTAAATTATTAACTTGGTAAATATAATTTACCGGTGCTGTAATATAGGCAAACTGTTAGGGTGTATAATTACGTAGTTGGTTTTATGTTTATATTAAAGTAACTCGGTTTGACTACGCACTTACAGTTTCAAGGCAAAACATGAGGGATAATTAATTAAGTATGTATGGAAAGTATTCTTGTATACAACTCTCATAATTACAATAACAGTGTGTTTATTCTGATGGAAGTTAACCCGTATGCGTCTTAGTAATCATTACAGTAGTTTCTCGAACAAACAGGCACCCGATGTACCCACTTTTAGTGAATAATATTTCACATACCTGTCTACAAAGCAGTTAGGGGTAGTTAATGTTATAGGGGTGGGCGGCTTGTTGAGTAATTAACGCCTCGGCTTGAGAGAATGTAATAGGTAGCGACAAAGTTAATAGAAGGTGGAAATTTAATATGTCAGAATGTTCGAAATGAATGGTGGCGCTTTTTGCAGCTTTCAATTACGGAAAAAAGGGCGAAAAATTATTGGGCTTAGCGCAAAGCGTAAACTTTCTTTTGCAAGTGTTTTCCATACTTTTACATAAGCTGACAGTTAAATTCTAGCTTAATTTGAACAATTATTATCGGGAGAAATACGAATTCATTAAGGAAAATTTGTCTAGTAAAATCTGAATAATGAAAGAAGTAGCAAGACTGATTGATTATATAAAACTAGTGCTTACTTAGAAAGCCAAGATACAATCAATACTTTAAAGTGAATAATATTAAATTATATTTGATAAAATTTGCTATTCCACTTTTTGTGTTTTTAGCCATTTTTAGAATCATCATTCGACAGAATATCGCAAGGCTTACGAATAAACTCACACTAACCTTACTTAAATGAAGTGAAACACGTGTCACATTTAGTACAACAAAGTTATCAAATTTAATTAAATATGAAAAATGAACTAAAAAGTTATCGAAAAAAAAAATAATTTATCAAAAATATTTTCTTAAAGTTTGGCTGCTGTAGAAAAAAAAGCACGTTTGTACCTAGCACGCCCGCTATAATTTTCAATTATTAATTTAATAAATAATTTAATTTAATAAGTTATTGACGAAGTAACTCGTCGTTGAGCACGAAACAAATGACGAAATATCTCGTATGTGGCAGCCATCCAGTTAACACAACCGCATAGCAATATTCTTCTTATAACGCTGTTTGCTTCCTCGAAAACTATATTGCGTACATTTTTTTCAGGGTACAATTCAAAACCAACTCAAAGCCTCTTCGGCGAATTGGAAATTTAAAGGAAAATTTTAAAAAATACACGTTTTTATCAATCCAGATTTGATTGTCATTAAAATAAATAAATAACCGTTTTCATGCATTATATCGCAACGCGTGCACGTTTGCTTGAAATCGACCAGCTAAAGTTAAAACTTCGATTAACGTATTTATCAGCTGCTCCGAAAACCGATATATAAAATAATATTTACTCTCATATACCTACAGAATTACATCCGTTGTTCTTGTGTGGATTGTTGAAACTGGTTATGAATTGTAGCTTTAACACATTCATATGTTTAAATTAATTTGCTTTAAGATTTTCTCACTCATATATTGTACATAAAGTAATGTAATATCTTTCCTTTTTATATAAAAAGTAAAATAAAAACTCTAATTATTTCTGACACGAAAATTGTATAAGCTATAGAGACCAATGCTTAAGTTTTAGTATAAATATTGCGATCTCACGGTGATCAAGGCTACTTTTATGAACAATTATTCCATTGAGTAAAGAACTTAAAAACATTTTTTTAAAGATTTTATACAATATTAATAAATTTTAACATAAATTCATGGAGTAAAAAGTTCTCAATTAAGAGTTTATATGTGCACTTTTAATAGAGCTTATCTCAACAGAAATTTTCAAAAAGATCTAGTTGTTACTGAATTGCTAAATCTCTCTTTTACAAAAATAGTAGAAGATGAAAAGGATAAGACTATGAAAGGACTTTAATGAAAGTAAGCTAAAATAATTGCTGTCGCTAAACCACGTTTTGTTTTTGACGATTGGATAAGAGAAAGAGAATCCCAGAAATCACAATCATTCATGCCTACGAACAAAATTTCATAAATCGATTGAAAAATCAATTAAAAATAACTGTCCATACTGAGGTACGAAACCGTGAATACCTTTAACGTAACCAACAACGTCACTCACTAGACCATGTAGTCTATACGTAGTTACTATTACTATACTCACAAAAATTAATTTATATTGTACTGAAACTGATAAATATGTAAAACAAACAAGTTTGTTTGATGAAAAACAATTTAAAATAAATAATGAAACAATACATACAGGAAGATAAAACCGTTTTATAAAATTAAAATCAAATTACAAATGCTGTAGATAAATTGAATTTTAATATTGTTATAGAATTATTTATAAATAAACGTTTTTAGCTCGTTTTATTTTGTGTTGCTTAATAAATTTAGCAGCGCCGTTAGTTTTGAAAATAGTGCTTACCCAACAGAATGTGTAGAAGACAAAGGTAACACGTAAATGTATACAAATATTTATTGGCAATTGTAAGAACTATGTATTTGGAATACATTTTCTGCGGTTGTTTTACGGCAAAGCGTAGTAAAACCATATTATTGATCTCAAAAAATATACACGCAGAACATTAAAACACATTTGTCTGTTTTTGGTTGAAAACAAGAAAACATTTCCGAACAGTTTTATTATTGTTTCGTTGATAATTTGAGTACCAATAAAATTCAACGAATAAAATTGTTTGTAAATAAATACTGTTACAAATATGAAAGTCGTGGAAAATTATACAAATGTTGACAGCTGTTGTTTTTGTTTTGTATCGTATGAAATGATAACAATCAGAAATATCATTATCATGGATTTTTAAAATATAATAACTGTTAACTGCAATAATATTGAAGAAATCAATTACTTTCAAGGCACGACGAGTTGGCTTATTTTTGTTGATTTGAAAGACTCATGAGTAAGAACTCAATTATTCAATAAGCTTTTTGTAAATGTATACAATACACTATATAAAATCCCTTAAAATAAAAATAATGAGAAAATTTGAAAAAAATACAACATTTCATCATTGAATTAAAACTATTTTGTACTTATTCCGCATTTTTTAAAATAAAGATCAGAACCGGCTAAGCCCATCACGAGTATCATCAACTAATAAAATTTAAATCGGTTCAAGATTATTTTATATAGCCCTGTATCAATTTAAACGTTTATCTGCTGATAATGCTCGTGATGAGTTAAACTAGTCCTGATATTATTTGAAAAAGGTAAAGTTAGACTGTATGTTGCTCAAAATACGATTTCTCAAAAAAATGTTGTAAAATGAAATATTTATACAATTTTTTTTATATTCATCAATTTATAATTTAAGATTTCGACCGAAGGTGCTTGGTGGAATTTTAATATTTAATTTGAAACGTTCAAACTATGTACACTCTCACTGATTTTGTCACTAACGACCCGGGTTTCGCATTTCGGCATCTTCAGGCGTTCACGTGCACGGATGAACTTGAACTGATGCTTAGTAAATGATTTTTTTTATATCGGAAAAACAAAAAGGACACTGAACACCAGATTATCAGAACATATGGCAGCCTTTAGATTGGAAAAATACACGTCTACTTTTGCTAACCTACTTTTGGAAGGATACGTGTTCAATTCTGATTGAACACGTATCCTTCCAAGGGATAAAAATGTTACACCCAAATACGGACGGTCATGAGCTCTTTTTCCAGGAAATTTTGGAAATAAACAGAGCACAATTGCATAGCCTTCCGATTTTAAATGAAATATTAAAAATGCCGGGATCTCCACTTCTATACAATATATAAATATAATCATAAAACCTTTTCCGACAAACAAATAAACATAATTCTTAAAACTACTTACTACTCAAATCTGTGGGTATTCCCATGAGCTTATCATTTTCGCCAGCAATGGCTTTAAGCTCAATGAAACACTTATTTCTTATATAAACACGAAACGTTCATTTACTAAGCGTCAGTTCAAGTTCATCCGTGCACTTGAACGCCTGAAGATGCCGAAAGGCGAAACCCGGGTCGTTAGTGACAAGATCTGTGAAAATGTACATAGTTTGAACGATTCAAATTCATCAATTTATGTTATCAAAAGATAATTAATACTATTTAATTCACAATTTTTGTATGTGTGCACACGTCAAGATAACTTACATATGAGGAATTAAACTTTTGAGAAATTAATATCAAAGAATTATACGGATACTTTTTTAAATTTCTTAAAAAATATGTTGTGTAACTTATGCATGATCGGTTGTCGTGTCATATAAATATTATTGAACATTATGAATAACGATTGAAATAATTCAAACATTATTCTGTTGGAAAATCATTATCAAAGGCATCACAGAAAAAAACTTGTTAAAGATAAAATTTATGTTTATGATAGTTTTTCTGATATGAAGACATAAATTTATAATGAGTAGGGTAGTGCAAAGCCGAAAACCCATTTTGCGGATAATGGTTTCAAACAAATTCCACGTGTCTTTTTTATAATGAAATATATTTGAGAACATAAACAACACTCATTAAAGTTCACATACAACAATGTAAACAGAGCAAGCCGAGCTTTGTGAAGCTTTTGAAAGTGCGGAGGTTGAATGACGTCACGGCGTCGTTTGTCCTTGCCAGGCGTCGCCGCGGCGGAACTTCCACATCATGCCGTTAAGAACGAAGAGTGCTCATCCTCCACAAATTACTTTTTATATTCGTATTATGACATCAAGTTACATCTATAATAATAAATACTGCAGACTAGTGTCGCCATATCTTCAGAAGATGAATGAGTTCCTTTGTCTCTACATTTGAATAAAAAAAATATTACCCTTTTTTAGCAATCATATTATATTGAAAACGCGATTTCATGTTCACTAAAAACGTTGTTTATTACTCTAAAAGCATTTTTTTCCTTGTTTCAGTTATTTTCTGGTGAAGACATTTGACCACAGTATCATGATGTTAAGCGGAGAAAAAATAACGTATTGAAAAGACAGTTTCTCTGCGGATATAATCGCAGCACGTGAAGCAGCCGAGTCCTGCGGTTTGTCCATAACCACAGACGTTAAAAGGGGCTGCCTTGTTTGTAACATTATCTCTGAAATGTTATATGCCATATTGATATCCTTTTTAAAATATTATTATAATATATGATATTCCTTTTAGGGTGTTTACTGTCAATACTTGGTAGAAAGGCATTATATTAGTAAAAACACAATACTTCTTTGCCATGCCATGAGCGAAATCGGCCCTGGTATTGGTAAATAAAAGTGGAAATGAGTACAAAGGAATTTTGTGTTTTTCTTATTAAATGATATTCTTGTTTTACATTATAAAATTTCTCGTGATTTTGTCGTGACGTATACAGATTGATGAAAAAAATATTCACAATTTTAAAATTGGTTTACATGAAATATCTCCGACATTGTTTGTATTAAAAATTGAAAGCTTGGACAGCGCTTGCAAAGTTGAATGTTCCAAAGATTATATGCAGCTTATGGGCGAAGCTGTCTCAAGTGACGCCAAAAGCTCGTTGGGTGACTTTTACGCCTCTAATCTCTGTCAGCGCAGCCATAACATTGTCGACTTAATGTTCAAAGAGTGAGATAAGCGTAACATGTTCCGGAAGGCCATTAAGGCATATGTTAAACAACAATGCATTTTCATCGGTCGCCAGGATTCGCAAATACTAGCAGCGCGCGCAGAGGTGCTGCAAGCGTTCTGAACTATAAATATTTGTACGTATTCTCTTGTTAACTATTTTATATCGAGTTACTGTACTAGACAAAAGTCATGTTTGACAAAAAAGTGTAGCCACGTGAATTAATGGTCGAAATTTTGAATGTTTCAATAAATAGTTATCTTCGCAGAATTAGCACTTTTGCGGTTTTATTTACTTACTTATAACATTGTAATTTAGCTGTTTCTTAGCAAAAAAAAACAACTATTATTAGTTAAAAAGCAAAATAAAAAGAAAATATGCAATTATCTAAGAAGAAATCGATCCAAAGAAAATTAACTATCGCTCTCGCTACGCTCAGCTATTGAAGGATCGGAAAGGTGGAATGGAATTTTTAGTAGAATAGAAATCGATTAATCGATCCAAAAAATGCTGTTTGTACATTGACTAGAATCTGTGAAATATAGCACGGTAGCTTACAACTCTAACCAATGCGACATAGTACCCGACAATTAATAATTTACTGTTAACAACTTTGTTTTTAAAAATCCATTTCCAAGAAAGCATTAGTAAGTATCTTCATTTTTTTAGAAGCCGTCAGCTTATTTTGCATATAAACATTTTCATTTGATTGGCATGAAAGACTGTCCTACTTTGTTGACATTTCAGTGTTATATAGACAGATGTGGCGTTGATTTTATTGCAATTTATCTGTTAGGCTATAAATAAAATATGGCGATGAATACTCGATACATTGGAAGTGTAATGGACAGCGATAAAAGTATCGAACCAGCCCTTCACGTTGCTGAACCGTAGATACAAACATCACATGCAAATAACATACTGCTACTGCATACAAAGTGGTTCCAACACACGTGTACTTCAAGTCAATGTTTCCGGTGACATGTTCCTTTTGTGCCGCATGACACGGTTTATGGCCACTAACTATAACTCACATGAACTATCTTTTCAGAACAATGTAATATTATTTTTTATATAATTATAACTGTCGATTATCTTTGTTATAGCGGCTATGAAAACGTGATATTTATCTACAACGATTAAGATAAAATTATATGGCGTGACTTTGTATAACCAAAAGTGGATTGAATAGTAATATGGGATTAGAATACAACATTATTGGATATCAAATCTGTATCTGATATCACTCAGTCTGTGCATTTATTGGACAGGGTTTATTAATTCATTAGTAAATAACTTACTCTTTTTCACATTCATTTTATGACACGTACGGATTATTGAATTTTCTGTTTTGCCACGTTTCAAAGTAGCGTTGTTCAACACTGAATTAGAATAACAAAAGTGTAAATTCAAATTTACGGAAAAACCAGATCAAAGTAATTTTATGTTTTATTGTATTTGTGATTCATTTCATATACACCGGTGATTCTTGACAAAATCAAAGTGACATTTTTATATTTCATGAACAGTGGAGAAATTCGAACAAAGAATAATCAAGATTCCTTAAAATATATTATAGTTAGATATTGCCCGTTAAATTATTTGTTACAAGCTTGTTGCTAAGAATATGCGGCATGCTTAACTGTTTTATTTTTTATTTCTAGAAAATATTGTTTTGAAACTTACTACTCACTAATGCGAGTAGTTCTGTCATTATTGTGAAGATTATATTAATCAAAAGAAAGCGAAATTATATGGTATTCTATAAACAATCATAGTATCTGAATCAAACTGAAAATATGCTTTTAAGCGAGTGGAACTGTTTGAAATGATCAAATATGTGGAATAATTCGATACTTTTTGATAAACAAAAATTGCTATACTGCTTAAACAATATGATGCTGACAGTTAATAATTCTAGTAGATTACATTAATCAATATTAAATGTTTGTGCAGCAAAAATATTTTTCTTTGAGACAACAATATTGGGTAATATACAAATTAAATTGTTTTTACCCGATATTTATTATTTGGAGTGAAGCTTTCTTATTTGTACGCTCCGATCCAAACAAGATTAACTGAGCGATAAAAATTATAAGGGTATTTTAATTATACATTTTAAACGAAACAAATATAGAAATTTCTCGATGCCCTATTAGTAAAATTGAATAGAGAGTCATCAGCAATCTATTATTATGAGGGAAAAGGTAAAGGAGCGTTTATTGTATGAAATCCTATCCCTTCATGCTATTATTGCTTGTTAATGGAATTAACGTGTTGCAATTTGCAGTCAACATTCTATTCGCATACAAATGAAAGGTCGTTAATGACGTTATTAGTGAAAATAGTCCAATTCAAAATGATAAATATTTATTTTCTGTTAATATTTGATTGCGTATTTTTCTTTGTTTCATATTCGTTAGAATTTATAAAAACATTTGTTTTATGTACAATAAATAAGAATTCTATGAATGTACATTAATTTGGAGGCGATCGTAGAGATCTCAATACGAAAATACGTGTTTTAATTAAAGCTCAGTTTTGGCAATGCCATTATCATATATATTAATGGCTCAAAACTTATAATATCTTATAATATCTCGTACATATAACCGTTCACAAGATACGGTCAGGTATATCTTCCTACAAATGTAAGTGTTAAAAAAAATCACATACTTAAATCACCTGCTATATCCAAGTGAACCTAAATCTGTGTTTTTATAATTTTAAGTCCTTGATGTTAAAATTGGTAAAAAAATATATGCTCTTTTTTGCTTCAGCGATACAGAAATTTTATCGATTGCTTATTATACGAATCGTTTAATTTTTTCCTATAAAGATCATTTTTCTATATGATATTCATTAAAAGTATAGTTAAGAGATATGAATTTGTATTTGATTACTTTTAATTGTTAAAATTTTACTCTTATATAACATTTAAAGCTACGCTAAATATTATTTCCTTCAACTTACTGCGTCGTAAAACTTTGATCGTTATTCAAAAGCAAAGTATATAGCTTCTCTCTGAGCTATCTATTGTAAGGAAATATTTCTGGGATGTGAACGAAGCTCCGGTTATTTGTAATTTAATAACTTTTGAGCCAACACGATATAATTTTCAAATATTGGTCTTGGCTTTAAACTGCTTGTTTGCGTAAAAAAATGGATCGACGTATCCATTATATTAAATGCACTCATATGAACGATCAGTCAACATTGAAAATGTATTTATATACATTTATTAAAGCTTTTTTGATTAATGTTGGAATTCATATATAAATCAAAGCTTTTGGAATATCCTTATACGAAAAATAATTCACACCAACCATCTGCAATCTATTTATTTCACTAGTTTATGTTATATTTTTGACTCATTAATTTCATTGTGTCGACTTTTGTGATAATTTAAAGTACAATTGATTGTACTATGATTATTAAAACAAAGCATGAAAAGTAAGTATAAAAATTATCTATCACGCGTACTAGAGCTTATAGAAAAAAATGACGAATAAATAATTTGAACTCAACACGTTTACTAATTAATTATTCTGGAAAAAAAATTCTCACTAAGAAAAAAAACATGTTTATTTTCAAATTTTGAACAATAAGCTCACCACTATGAGCCTCGAATAATAGAAAACTGATTGTGCATAAATAATATGGATTATTATAAATGAGGCTTTAGGAAGAGGCTAGTTTTCACGATCCTTAAATATTCACAAATCAATCACAACGTTGTTTCTCTATATCGGTAAAACGGCTGAATTTTTTTGTATATATTTATATAATTACATAATATCTTGCTATTTAAAGTTTAATTATTGTTTTGTGAGGTCTGTTAAAAAACTGCTGTGTTTGCTATACAGAACATTATAATCTGCTGCTTTCGTTACACTTGATTTTTATTCTTTAAAAATGTATGTGATAGCCTTTTTTTAATTATTACTACTAGGCAAGATTGCCATCTGTACATGATGACGTATCTAATTCATCTTCGAAAAACATTAAGTTTACTTTGTTTCCAAAGCCTCTAAATATATTATTTAAATTAATTCTTAAATTAAAAATTGATCACAACTTTGAACAACATAGCCATGAAATAAAATATTGAAGAGATTAACCCTTCCTTTACTATGCGGAAAAATCACAAGCTCCTGAGCTGTGTATTTATGTGCGCTACACATCAGGCAAACGGGAGTGAACCATGACAATTATATAACACTACTACACCAGTACTACATATAATTGTCATGATTCACTCCCATTTGCCTGATGTGTAACGACTACACAGTTCAGGAGCTTGTGCTTTTTTTGCATATTAAGGGAAGGGTTAATTGAAAATTATTATATTAGCGTTTTTTTACCCCCACGATGTTTTCTAAAAAAATAATGATATAAGTTTACAGTCCATTTTCTTATCCTAAATTATTTAATCTCGTTTCAAGTCCAATTCATTCAGCACGATCAGTCAAATTTAATAACATTGCTTTATTTCAATTTACAAGCGGTCTCCTTATAACTCAAATGGCTTGATACATATTCTTAGGGAGAAAAGTTGTTAGTTGCAATAAGGGGTAAACATCTGGAAGGTCTGATCAATTTATTTTTTCGCTCAAATGGAATTATCTGTAATTGAATGAGAGGATTTTTCTCGCGACAATTCTCACGGGAATAATATCCTTTCCTACAATTCACTTAAACGATTTTATTTCTGGGTTCTGTTTTAGGAGGGAGTTTCTTAACGATTCGTTTGAAACGGGAAATTAAAAAGCCAAATTTTGGAAGCCTTTAAATTGCCTGCTTGACTTTGACGGCTTGAATTTTTTGTTGCATTAAGTAAATATTTTGATTTATTTTTTAATGCCAGAACTTTTTTTTATACCGTACAAATTGAATTATTTTTTTTTTTTTGCATATTTTGTGATCAAAATTTACATATGTAAATATAGATAGATGATTAGCTGTCTCGTTAGAGATTAAGTATGCTAAGTGATATTTTAGAAAAAATATGTTAGATACGATGTAATACACTAAAAGTATCGTAAAAGTGAAGTAACCTCCGTTAATACACATTGTAATATTATCTCCGTTAAAAAAAATATCTAATCCACCAAAACACCACGTTAATATATGATTTTGAAGAAAACAATTTTGCTTGCTCAATTATAAAAAATATTAATAATTTATTCATATTACACAATTTTATCAAAGGATCGAGACCATTTTCAATATAAAATTAGATCAATCAATAAAAACGGTCAAATTTCGTAAATTAAAAATTAAAGAAAAAGCTTTTCCTTAATAGTATATAACAAGGGTGATGATGCAAATTCTGTTTAGTTAAAAAATGTTTCATTAACATAATTCTAGCCTATTATATTTCCTTTTTTGTACTGTTTTATTTCTTTAAAATTTTAATTTTCTCAGTTTGCTTTTATTTTGTAAGAATTGATATTGCCTTTATTCTTTTCGCAGGAATCAATTTTGCTGGATTGAACTCTACTGGATTTTCCAAACTCAATTTGGTTGACAGACTAATGTCTGTCAACCAAATTTTTATTTATTATATACACTAATTGTTGGTTTTTACTTTGGTAATGATAATTCATACCTAATTGGTTTTTGTCATAATAGTTTCATTGCTAAGTGGTCTTCAACTTTTTATTTATAGTTTATTTTCCTTGTATTTTACTTCAATTATTTTGCTAGGTTGTAATACCAATTGTTTGTCATACCTTGTTTTTATCACTTAACTTTTGTATAAATATCACTGTTTTATTGTTTTTCTTATCAGTTGACAATGCTCATCATGAGCGAAACCGGTCCTGATCTAATAAATTTTATGTGGAAAAGGGACTAAAAATGTTTTATTACTTTTATTATAATGCCATTCTACCAAGTATTGACAGTGAACACCTTAAAAGTGAGTAATAATAAAAGTCGTAAATGATTTTTAATTTCCATTCTTACATATTTGTAAGATTGATCGCGTTTTAACATTATTGCAACGTATTATAAAAATTCATTCATTTTACGTATTTTGAAAAAATATTATTTCAGTAGAAAAATGCAAATTTGATAATAAAAATGAAAAATAAACTACAAACATAATGTAGTAATGAATTTATTGGATTTATTCATTAATTAAAAAGAAATCTCTGTCTTTGGAGTCACCTTATATTATTATACACTTTTATTTCGGACGCCAAATATATGTTTGTAAATTAATAGTTTAACATTTCAATTTAACGTTAGTTTGACACTTTTGTATGATGTTAAGATATCAACAAAAAATCAAACTGTTAAAATACAGTAGGGGGTAAAAATGGGATGAGTGAGATTAGGTAATATTATTTGTTTGAATGTAAAGGTAAACTGAATTACACAAATATTGTAGAAATGTATCTGCCAAAAGTGCCCAAACGATAAATCTAGCCTAGCTATAATACCCATAGACCGAAATCCACCACGTGCTAAAAAATACAGCCCTATAAATAAAGATTTCCAGGACAATATGCAATTGGGAATCGGCAAACAAGCAAAAAAAGGAGAATCCTCCAATCCGCCTTCTTTTCATAATCGTAAAAATTGTTTTCGCCCATATCGTAAACATAAAATGAAGCAAAAGGAAGGCTCCAATCCTCAGGAAAATTCTACCCATTCCGAGTATGTTTTCATTCTTTCGGCATATTCCAAATGTGCTTTTACTCCCAGAAAAAGAGATTGACGACGAAAACAAGCTTCATGCGACACTTCAGGGAAGATGTTCATTGCTACACGGAACGAGCGGTTATATAGATCAGTTTTTTGTTAACCGTGTAGCTGCTGTTAGCTTTAAAAAAACTGTGACTTTATACAGCCTGGGTAGTTTTATTTTCCCAAAAGCTCTTCAGATTTATTCTACTTCAGCGTTTTGTAAAATCAATATTCATTGTATTGAAAACACATTTAATATTGTTCACCTAGATAATACTGAAAGTACTTTACGTGTTTTACAGCATATATCATATAACATAATGGCTCGTATTTTTCCGGTCTGAATTTGAATGCAGTTTTAGTCATAATTTTAATCACATTGGTCTGAATTTTTATTATATTGGCAAGAATTTATATTAAATGGCATAATACATTGGTCAGTGTACAGAGGTTAGAATACATAATTAATGGTCAGAATTTATTTAAAATAGTGATAACTTAATTAAAATTGAAAAAGAAACTAACCTAACCTAACCAAAATGGTTATAAAAATATGACCGTTCATATTTTTATTCTGATCAAAAATTTATTTGAATTCTGACGAAAAATTGATTTAAACTCTTACCATTTATTTTGTTCTCTAACACAATGTCGTCGATATACCGTCAGAAGGCATTAAAACAAAAAACCTTGTTTTGAGATAATCGTTATTTTTGATAATCATGAGATTTTAACATTTCTATTGATGCACTATATCTATTACTTCGAAATTCAGTAAATTGTTAACGAATTTAATCCACGAAGTTGTTAATAATGTTTTTGGTCAAAAATACCTTTGACCAAAATTGACTTGATGTACGTTATGTTCAAATGATGTAAACATACACAGAACATAGCTGAACTTGTTTTTTCATTAGATAACGCGTGATAAAATCTGTCTATCTGCATTCATAACTCAAAAGAGCCGGTTTTTAGCTTATCGCCTACTTTCAGTATAACGACAATATGTTCTACCAGTTCAAACGGTTCTACTGTGATCCTACCGGGAATCAAACCCAGACCTGTGTTATAGGTAGAGAAAGCTCTAACAAACTGGGACACAGCAAGCGACATGATGTCAGTAAAAATGACAATATAACCTGCTTATTGATTGCATTAGTATTTAATTGGTAGAGCTCCAAAATAATAAAGTGAAAAATAGCAATGTATTTTAGTTCTACATTTTTGTCTCCAATGTCGAGGACGTTAGGCCAATATATCAATCAACATAATAACATTTTTGAAGAACTAAAATAAATTATAATTTTTGACGTTATTTAAATAAGTTTAGTGTTGTTAATTTAAAAACTCACCTTTAAATCTAATATTTTTTTGTTTAAAAAATGGTTGTCAAAGTTTTATTTTTATATTTAAAAATAATCAGCTCAAACTCATATGAACCGTCGTTAAACTTGTAATATGAATGGTTTTCAATACAATATTGTGAATTATGGATATAATTCACTGGTTTAGATATGAATGCATACTATGTGGATTTCAGTAATAAAAACATACATTACTAATTGACTGGTTAAAACATAATTATAGTTGACTACAGGTCTGTCAAGTTCGATACAAATTGAATTTAAACTATACATAAAATTAACCTGATGCAATTCGTGTAGAAATAAATACGTTGTGAATGTTTTGTTAACTATAATTTTTAGATAGCGATTCAATCAATAATTTTTGAATGTTTCAAAATTTAGTAAAATAAACTATAAGTTATTTAGTGTTGTAAGAATTGTGTTCATATTAATTACCATTAGCTTTAAATGCATGAAAGTTAGCACCGCAACGGTTGGGAAGAACTTTTGTTAGGTAGGTACGCCCTTAGCTTTTGGGCATGTTTTTGTACGAGAACAGGATACTGTTAGTGTATTATACTTTCGTATGCGTTGTGTTCACTCATTCCAGCTTTCTGACTAGGCTTACACGATCGGAGATCCGAAAGTAATCGAATCTTTCCTGACGACAGAGATAACCCCTTAGCCTGAAACACTTGTTTTTTAAAAGTTATTTTTGTTCCTTAATGTACTAAGAGTATTTTGAGCTTATTAGTTTCGCATTTTTTAACATTAAAACATTGAAGAAATTACATTATTTTACATGAAAGGTTAATGTTAAAAACACATCATATATAATCAATGAGATTATCAAATTATCCCACTCAGGAAGAAAACACATCATGGTATCACGACCAAAATTTAATATTGATTTTGACATGATCCACTACCATCTGTATGCTAGAAAAAAATAATAACCCCTAAACAAGAAAAGAAGATTTTAATTGTTATTTAACTTTAAAAAAATAAACATTATATATAATATATGAGAGTGTACACGGTTATTGGATAAATTATATATGTATTTGAGTTAAGACCAAATCCTATACTGTTCTTGTGAATATTTCTCTATTTAACATTTACTTTGTATGGCATATTATATCTAACAAATTAACTGCCGTTGCGTGAGTTGAGTTGAGTTATACAATTATTACAACTTAATTAAAACATTTTAAATACAAACTCAATGCGCTTTGATATTTTAAATGTCAATTAAAAAAAATCATTAGTTATTTGAAAAAAAACTGTGTGAATGTACATAATTTTAACGATTCAAATTTAATATTGAAATTCCACCAAACACCTTCAGTCTAATCTTAAATTATGTAGTAATTAATAATTTTGTGCACTAAATATACAGCTGTCACAATAACTTTTCCGGTTCTAAGCTCAAGAAATGCGACCCCAATACCAACATTTTCTTAAATATCTATTTTAATATGAGTGATACAATGTTTATAATTAAGGTATTCTTATATCATAGTTTTTTGAAACTTTTGTAGTTTATATAAGTATGTGATAACGCGATTACGCTATCAGGCGATAAGCACCCGCGATAACGATCGTCCGTAAGATAGCTGAGAACACTCGTCAGTTGTCAATTCATTCATATGTGTGCTGGGATGACGTCTTTTTTACGCGCAACTTAAAATATGATTATGTATTAAAAAACCACGGATTTTTATAAAAAAATGTATGAGGAATAACGCAGAGAGATATTTTAAAGCGCTTAGACTATTTTTTCTTTCAAAATTCATAAGAATAAGGCCAATAATGAGGAAACTACTGGGGTCAAAAAAGACCCCATCGGCAGAGACGTATTTTTTTAGTCGCCGAGCCGCGAGAGTTAAGAGTAAAAAAAGACAGTTAGCAACACATTCTGAGCATATAACAAATACCGCACATTTATTTAAAGTAATTAGTATTGATGCATTTCATTTTTTATTTGTTAAAATTTTTGAGAATGTCTTCAATCAAATCGCGATAAGAAATGTAATAATTTTTTTTTTACTTATTTCCATTTGTTGTTAGTTGTATTTTTTCTTAAGGTCACAGTTGCATGGGATACAAATCAATATCATTTATAAAATTAACCATTTATTGTACCTTGTTTTAATTGAAATTATTTTAGCATTATTAATACCATAATTGAATTATTGAGACTTCCCAAAAATAAAGAATAAACGGAAAAAAACTAAAAATACTTATGTTCAGATGTCAATAATTTGCTTGTAAAAAAATGAAACGTTACTCGAATGAGGTTAATATTTTGGACGCAATTCGATAAAATTAAATGAATTAAAAAATACCTCATGGAAACGACTGAAAAACACATTTCCGTTTCAATTATTCAACTGTTTTTTTTCACTCCCTCATTCGTATATCTAGTTAATACTCCCCTCGCCCTTTTATAGATTATTGATTTGGCAAACACAGCCTTCCAACAATGAGGCCAATTAGTTGAAAAAGACTTTAAGCTCTTTCTTACTGACATTCTCGTTCCAAAGCTTTTAAAGCAGAATTCAAATGCGATTCATTCACGCACAAGAAGATCACAGAAAAACTTGAATCGAAATTCTGATTACTATTATTAAATTCAACCCTTTCAATTTTTCCAAGTACCTTTACTTTTAAGATAAAGGTATTTTTTCTTAATAACGAGTTGCAATTATTATATTTATCAAACCAAATACACTTTTTGTTTAACGATGAAATCATACCGAATTTATTAATAATATTTATTTATTTTTAATTTTCCGTTATAACTTTACAGTCAAAGAATTTATGAGAATCGTAAAGTTCTTTTTTGACTTTAAACATAATAGAGTAAGAAAATTATTATGTAATAATTGAAAAAAATCAAGTCTACCAAGTGACCAGAAATTCATTTTATTTTTTTAAGCATGCCCGATCCCAATATGGAGCGTATGGCCTCCTTATGGAAGTATCTCAACATATTTTTTTCTACGAGAAATGTTTGATACTCAGTCGCTCTCGCTACGCCCTGTTATTAAAGGATCGGCAGGGTGGGAAGAAATTACAAACACCCATGCCATCGAACAGAAATCAATAAAACGATCGAAAAAAATATGTTCGTACTGGTACTCGAACGAGTAAGATCCGGCACGGAGGCCCACAACGCTAACCACTGCGTCATAGAATCCAACACAATTTTTTTTTATTTACTCGTTTTATCCTTGCCGCCCTCCGCCTGAAATTCTTAGTATTTTGATCGATCAATTTTCATCCGTCTTTAATTATTAATCTACCCACCTTTGTTTGCTAGGCCAAACTACTGATCAAAACTTATTGAAAAGATATTCTAAAACAAGCATTTAATTGTTTTTAAATTCATATACACTTCCAATGTAGAACATAATGCCTCCTAATGGAGGTATCTCAAACACAAGTTTTTTCTACGAAAACTGCTAACTACTCAGTTGCTTAAAATATTTTTTTTGGAGAGATCTGAGAAAGAGATAGAAAAAAGGGCTAAGACAGGATTTGTGGTCAACCAATCGCTCTCGCTACGCCCCGTTATGCTAGGAATGGAGAGCTAGGAACGAACTTCTAGACATCATAAACACCCATATCTTGGAACGATGTTGAGCGTTGCGTCATACGGCTGACAAACCTTGCCTACCATCCATTTTGTCGTTCTAAGATTATTTTATAATTAAAACTTTTAGTTATACAATAAACAGTTGAAAAATAAGTTTACAAAATTTTTACGATCCGAATTTTAAATTTAATATTCGTCAAGTACCCTAGGTTGATATCAGACAAAAAGATGTCAGCTATCAAAAAGTATACTTTTTATGTCCATTACCTGGGCGCAGTTGTATGGAGCTGGCTTAAAAACATACACTGGAATTCTAAAAAAATACAATAAAAACATCAGGTGTTTTTTTAAATATGATATTATTTTAAAAAAAATCGACAGGTTTAAAGACGGATAAAATTTTGTATAAAAACGTAGATTATTATTTTTTGTCGTCTGTTAATCAATGCCCTCGCACATCTCCGGAGAATTTCCAATCGAAGAGCTCGATTTATCTTCGTTTAGGTCGCCCGGTAAGTGAGGCCAGCGCGGCACCAATTTAATTATTAACGACAAAATAAAAGCAGGCCCTGGTTAGGATAAAAGTAAATGCGTGTTTAGAAAGTTGAGTCTATGTGGATGTTAACCTTTTCGACGACTCGCGTCAAATGAGACGGTCTTAGTTTCGCAGGCCGATGAAAAAGTTTCTGTTTGACGTACTAAGCTTTCTTTACTAAATAGAATGATTGAAGACCCGTCAGATGTATACTAAGTGCTGTAATGTTGCCCTTTGAGTGATCAAGTGTGTTGTTTTTAATATAAATGCTGAATTTACTTTTCGCTAAGCGGAAAGAAAGTTGAATTTATATATTTTTTGTCAATCTTTTTATATCAATTTCGAAGTTCAGCAATTAACACTCTCATCTTAATTTAAAAAAAAATACTTATTACTAGATATCTATCTAAATGAACTGTTATTTGTAAGTCTTTCATTTAATTATACTCAATTTTTATCATACTCTGAAAATAGGATGTAGAAAGGTTATTAAGTAAAATAATAGTTCTTGATCAATTTCATGGTTATATCCACGAACAAACTAAAAATAACTGACGTTATATGGATTTTTAAATGTTATTATAAAAAATATTTTGCTGTTTATAAAAAGAAACATCATTACAATAGAATATTTAGACTCTTTCGATTCATTTAAAAAACTTGTCACAGGAAGTTTTAAGATCTGAATAATTATACTTATCAGTAAAAAGATAAGATATAACGATAGAAGACTGTAATACGACTTTTTATGTTATGTGACCGCTTCAAATACTTAATGTCTTCGTGTGATGAGTATGTTTTGTAAGCGTTAAAAAATACATATTCTCTGATACAACGAGTTATGCTTACAAATAGCAAATTCAGTCGGTCCCATCTTTCTTGCAATATCTAAAATCAATGCAAATATATATGCAGCAAATGGAAGTATTATATTTTATTTGAAATTTTATTTCTTCATCTGTTGCGTTACAAACTGTGACAGGTGTTTTGCTTCTTTAAGAAGCATCATCAGAACGTCGTAAATTTAAAACGTTAAAATTGATTCTAATTACGTTATAGATAACAAAATAAGCAGGGAAGAGTAAGATGTTGTCATTCATAGTACTTAATATTACATATTTAAAAGCATTTCCACAAAAAGTATTATATGATCATGATTGTACTTCAGATCGTGACTGGGTGATAACTTATATATATATATATATCGGGTGTTTTCGAGGAATATTTGTATGTAATTTAACAGCTCTAACTACTGCAACACCAAATTTAAGTAGGTCTTTCTATATAAAGTGCAAATAAAGTACAAAAGAATATTGCGTTTTGTATTTAATGCCTTTCCACTAAGTGTTGAGAGTGAACACCCTAAAAGTGACTTAATAAATAATATAAAAAAAACTTCGGCATCTTCAGGCGAAACCGAGGTCGTAAGTGACAAAATCTGTGTGAATGTACATAATTTGAACGATTCAAATTTAATATTGAAATTCCACCAAGCACCTTCAGTCGAAATCGTAAATTATACAATTAAAATATTAAGTCTCCACGAGTAAGTGCTATATAAATTTAATGTATTCTTATATTCACAAAAATTATATCGGTGAAAATTAAACAAAATATTTGAGAATGTATAAATAGAATTTAAATTGAATTTTCTCTAAGAACGTGCAGATCTTGTTTATATTAAAATCATCTTACCATCCTCGGTTTTATATTTAAGCCGATTCTTTTGAAGGCACTTGTTCCAGCTACGCCGTAGCTACCTAATTCATTCTCTTTTCATTGTATTTGTTCCATTTTGTCTTTTGTTCCTGCGCGAAACGAGTTTCCTTCATAAGCTCCCTCTCTATCTTTGCAATTAAGCTGAAAGTACATCGCTCAACTCTGTTGAATGTCATATTGTGTTCATGTTTTAAATTATTCCATGTGTCATCTCACAGCTGTATCTAAAAATATGTGTGACGATATTTTGAATGTCATTGAGTGGCTCTTTCACTATCTACCAGTATTATTAACAATACTATGTTACAAATGTTACAATTGAGATATGAAATAAATCAACGTAAAATTTACCATTCAATGAATGTATTGACCATTTTGTAAATGTAAATTTTAATGAAGAAAGCTTCAAATAAAACTGTTTATGAATGTATACATTGAAGAAATTTCATACCTGTAATGTGCCAAATATACTTCTAATGGAGCAAATTTGTAAATAAACTATACTACAAAAACTGGATCGTTTATTCAAAATATATAAAGAGTAAGAAAAAAAAGATAAAACTAGCACATGACTGGCAGTTACTTTTATTGTAGTATGGAATTGGAGGAAAGGAGTAAAGCTATCTTTAAATAACACTTTCTATAAATCGATTAAAATATTATTTTTTCAAAAATGACTCTGCTACTGAAAAGGACGACGATGGCCCCTCGAAAATTAGCATATTTTAAGTTCCTAACAAACTTGTTGGAGGAAAAATATTAAGCAAAAAAAATGGTAAATAAATGAATGTGTTGGGAGAATATTTTATCAAAAACAATCGAGTGTACATCACATCAATTAAATCAAATTGTGATTTATTTTACATCTAAACAAAAACTTCAATGATATAATGTAGGTATTTTTGTTATTCATGCCCACTCCTAATGTTGAGCATATGTACATCTCATGGAGGTATCTCATAAAAAGTTTTTTTATAAAAACTGTTTGTTTACTTAGTTGCTCAACTTCTCTTTTCCAAAGAGAGTAGTAAGGGTAAAAGGATAGGGCTAGGAAAAGACTAGTGGTTTACTAATCGCTCTCACTACGCCCAGTTATTAAAAGATCGGAAAAGTGGAAGGGAGGTAATAATGATGTGAATAATAAAAAAAATGATAAAACATTTAAATTTTAAAAAATCGTTACTAAATATTTAGTGTGTTTTTGAACCATCGTATTAACCGTTTTCAAGTGGAAGGAGTTTTTTGTGCTAGAAAATTCTCTATAAAATAGAAATATTGCAAATGATTTATACTCTTATTGTTCTAGCCAAAATGAAAGATCGTTTAATGTACGTGTTTTATTTAAGTCAAAAGTTTATCAGTATCTGAAAGTTGTACATGTAGTTCTGATAAATTTAAAATCAAATTTTATGAAAAATACATACGTCGGAAAAAAGTGTCATGAAGTATTTTTTTCCATACCGACGTTTTTTGCACTGAATTTTTACGGAGTCTGCAAGGAAGGCTTTCAATTTAAAAACTCTAAATAAATTATTTCAAGGGGAATATTTCTAATTTAAAATTAAATTTGATATCTTTGTTAGGTCACTATTGCTTCACTAATAATAATGAATGGAATAAAAAAAATATCAAATTCAACTTCGATCAAAAATCTAAAATATGTATGTTCAAATTGGTATTTTTTTAATTCTATATTTTTTTTTGAGATCCAAAACTAAAATCAATTATATTCACCTCTTTAAATAGTTTTTGTATTCTTTGTTTTAGTAAAGCAATATTTATCATGATTAAAAAAATGCTGTTGGTAACAACTGGAGCATTTAAAGATGGTTCTATTTAAGTATTAGAAATATAAATGAATTATACTTTAATACTGAAGAGTAACAAAGTATAACAGTTTTTTGGAAACACTAAATACTCTTTAGCATTTTTCAAAACCGTCTTGACCTAGCAAAAATTGTAAATAAGAAATACATTTAGGGTTTTTTTTAAATGGAAATAAAATTTAAAAACTGCTCTTATTTACAAGTGCATCGTGTACCGAAAATTGAAATAATTCAAAACTTTAGAATCCTTAGAAAATACGACAAAACACAAGTTAAAAACTTGTAGCCTTTTCTGTTCTCACGTGTAGCCTTTTTAATAAATGATATTTTTATGTTTATAAATTTCTCATTTGAGTTTGTCGAATGCGGTTTTTTTATATTACCAATAAATTTATATGACATACTTCTATAAAATATGTAGTTCCTAAGCCTGATAAATTTACAAAATAAAATAAAAACCAAATACAGTATTTAGTCAATAAGTTATTTCTTTCTTACATTAAGAAATAAAAAATTGGTGTCGGTGAAAAAACAAAAAATGATAATATTTAAAAAACATTTTAACTTTTTTAATACGATACTAAAAATTAATTAAACTTATCTCAGTAGTTACTTTATAAACAGGAGTCCGCTATCACTAGAGTGTATATCTGCATGTTTTCTCATTAAGGCTTTCACAATACAAATATTTTACTCAACAGTAGTAAATACCATATTAAAGGGTAGTTCTCTCATCCCCTCGAAGCAAAAGAAATGATATATTATAGAGTACTGTATTCCGTTAATTTCTGTTTTACACGCTGAACAACAAAAGTATGTCAGAACAATATGCGATTTGTACATTTAACCATTTGGCGTACAGATAGTTGAATAAGCAAAGCAGAAAAAAAATACATTTCATATAAGATTATTATGCATATTTATTTCATTATTTTGTGTTTGAATATACATTTAATCGTTTACTTTTAGGGTGCTCACTGTCAAACAACACTATATTACTTTTTACTTATTTCCACTTTTATTCATCAAGATCTGAACCAGTTTCGCTAATGATGAGCATTATAAACTGATAGTTTCAGTTCAGATTCAGTTCCGGTCCCGATCTTGGTAAATAAAGTGGAAATAAGTACAAAGGATTATTGTGTTTTTCCTAACATTTAACCGATGTTATCTCTTTGGTCTAGGTCAGTGTTTCTTAACCGTATTGAAAGAATTGCCCCATTTTGTTTAAATAAATTATCTAAAATTATTTAACGCCCCTCCCCTTCACCGCGGAATTTAAAATCCTCAATTCCGTATACTTTTTACGCAAAATTTCTCCGAAAGTCGTTTTTTTTTAACTCATCGACGAACTCCTCAATCGCCTACTCGCAATCCTACAGCGCCCCCCAAATTCTGAAAAATTAAAAATGCTCCCCTAGACTTCTAAGCGCCCTCCAGGGGTGCGGTACCACCCCCGTTAAGAACCACTGGTCTATATTTAAGAAATGACCTCAACATTGAGTCCTGAAATGTTTTTTATTATAATATAAAAAAACATCTAAGAACATTTTAGATCTTGGACATAGGTATTCGATATGTCTTTTCATTACCAAGTTGATATCTAGTGACTTGAGAAATCTCTCGTTATTAAAATTGTCTGAGATTTCAAAATTTTAAAAATGTTGGATGCATTGTCAAAAAAAAGATTTATGTAAAAAAAAAACAAGATTAAGAATTTTTATTTGCAAAAAAATCGTATACTTTATATCAGGTCTGCGCAAAATTCATAAAAATTAAAGCAACGCATGCTAAAATGATAACGTTAATAAGTGTTTACGTTTTAATCTACATTATACGTAAGTAGAAGTATAAATTTCAATATATTAAACTAAATAGCTCTTTTATGAAATGAGTTTCATATCTTTCGTAAAATATTAGGTTAAATTTCTTAATTAAGACCCTATCATACCTTCAGGTGTGCGTGCGAGAAAATGGCATTGTAGACATTTCTGCAGTGGGTTAAGTCCATTAAACCCTCTTTTAAATTAATGAACAGCAAAACCAAGTTCTGACTTTCAAACAAAAATTCAGTTTTAAAAATACCAAAAAATAAGTGTGACGAAGCCGATCTGGACCGTTTATTTTATCACATTATTTAAAATAAGTTAAATTTAACAAAACAATAATTAAACGAGACAAAAAAAGCAACGGTTGTGTGCCAAATATTTTTCTTAAGTAAATTTATGTCGTGTCCTATGACGCAGCGGTTAGCGTTGTTGGCTTCTGTGCCGGATCTCACGGGTTTGAGTCCTAGTACGAACAACATTTTTCGATCTATTAATTGCTGTTCGTAGGCATGGGTGTTTGTGATGTCTGAAAATTCCCTTCCACCCTTCCGATCCTTTAATTACTGGGCGTAGTGATAGCGATTAGTTAATTACTGATCCTGTCCTAGCCTTGTCCTTTTTCCCTACTCTTTGGAAAAGAGAGGTTGAGCGAATGAGTAACAAAAAACTTTATGTTAAGATAACTCCAATAGGAGGCCATATGGTCCACACTGGGAGCGGACATGGATTTAAAAAAAAACTGTGAAAAAATGCTTTAGATAAACACTTTGTTTTTTGTTATTTGTTTCTGTATTAACACTGTATTTATCAGTTTATTTGTTATATGCATTTTATTTTATAGTGTGAATACTCGTTTGAAAGTATTATTACTAACAATGGATTTGCCACATACGCTTTTTATCATCATCGATAAAATGGTAGGATGTATTCAAAAAAAGTTTTCAAGATAATTTAAAAAATAAACAATTAAGTGTATTGAATATATATTGGTTATTATTTTCTATTTTATTCAAATATTTTAATCCACTGTTTTTAACATAATTAAATTAGTTTTCCTTTAGCTTCCAGATATCAAATATCGAAATCGCTCTTAATCGATCCCATTTAACGTCAACGTAAATAGGTTAATGAACCAGTGTCGACACGCCTTCAAAGTGTGGTATGATTAAAAAAATATCGCCGATACAAAACCACTCCTCTTCGAAGGCAAGCTTTGCTATAAACTTTTAACTTACGGATCGCTACAAATAAATTCAGTAAGATTTTAGTTTACAAGTTTTTATTTAAACTTTGAAACATTTTTGTTCAACTAGTTGTGCAACTGAATTTGATATTTTTTACCGTTTTAATAAGCATTTTCAGACGTTATTTATCTCTAGAATTTGGATAACCCACTACGGTTTTTTTTTCGATTCTGTCACTTACAACCCGGTTTTTGCCTTTAAAAAAAATTGTTCTGATTGCTATGTATTTTTCTAGTGTGTTGATAAAAACGAACGATAGACAGATCACCGTGCGATAAAAGTATCAATTGATATACGACAAGCTTTTAGTTGTCAATATCGAATGGCACTCGTATTAAATGTGATAGTTTGTTTTGGCTAGACAGAAAGTTTTATTATATGTTTGTTGCTACGCCGAAAAATTCTTTGTATGTGCTCAACAATACGCTTTTACTTACATACATTTATCATAACATCTAATATTGTCACCCTGTTAATATTTGGTGGAAAGGTATTATATTTAGAAAAAAAAACAATATTCTTTTGTACTTGATTTCTACTTTTTATTAATCAAGATCCAGACCGGTTCACTCATAGTGAGCATTGTCAACGTATTCAACTGTATCTTAGCTTATTCTTTATATAATTTAAGATAGAGCACAGCTGCATAGTCTTCCGATTTTAAATAAAATGTTAAACCTTCCGGCATCTCCACTTCTATACCCTATATAATCATAAAATCATATAATTATAAAACCTTTGCCGACAAGCAAATAATATAATTCTTGAAACTACTTACTACGCAAATCTGTTGGCATTCCCATGAGCTTATCCTTTTCGCCAGCAATGGCTTTGGACTCAGTGATGCATTTATTTCTTATATAAACACGAAACTTTCATTTACTAAGCGTCAGTTCAAGTTCATCCGTGCACTTGAATGCCTGAAGATGCCGAAAGGCGAAACCCGGGTCGTTAGTGACAAAATCTGTGAGAATGTACATAGTTTGAACGATTCAAATTTTTTATTCTTCATATTTTTTTAAGAGCTTAACATTGTGTATCTGTTAGCTTAAAAAATGCCAAGTTGAATTTATCAAATGATTTGATCATCTAAATCTTGAACATATTATATTTTTTCAAAAACAAACATAAATTACACAAAACGATTTGTCTGATTACTCACAACTGTCGCAATTAACTACAGGGATCTTTAAAAAATTAGAGTTTTATCTAACATATATGAAAAACAGCCTTAAACAAAAAAACTTCTGCGCTTTTTGTTTCAAAAGCTATTATGGAAGAATATACATAAATCTTCTTGATGGTATTATAAATAAAACATTTCTCCAGTTTTGTATACCATATCTGGGTAGTTTTTGACCTTACTTGATTATCGTAGTAAGATCAATTTTATTATATTTGCACATATATATTTTTAAGATTCAAATGCACTTACAACTGTTTGCTGAATTCAAGGTTAGATAAATGATTGGTATATGTAAAGTCTTTCGGTTGTAGAAATTAAAAAAAATGTTAAATTTGCGTTATTTATGCAGCAAGTGCATGTACACACACTATTCATTAGTCAATTAGTGCATGCGTAGAGAAAGATAAAGAGAGTGAGTAAGCGTAAATGTTGAGTAAATTTATAATCCGTTCTACCTTATGTAAAAAACAATCAATTTCTGGAAATAAACATTCTATTCTCATTATAAAATAAAACGTTTTATGTTTATTTGAATAATGACAACCGTTTTTCACTAACAAGAAAATGTTAATAATTTAACGACAAAAACATCTTTTGTTCATTAGTTTCCTTGCAAAACAGTTTATTACTGAAACGTGCTTTTGGTTTTGAGTGTTTTTCTATTAACGTTTGTACCCAAAGATGTTTGTTTTTTTTTCAATTAGTTATCTTTACTTCCAGAAAAAATAAATGTTCGCAATATTCAAATTGGTTTGCATTAACTACGTCCAATATTGTCATTTTATAAATAATAAACACGATTAACTATAAATCCTTTGACTTTTTGCATAATTACATAATAAGAGAAAACATAACGAAAATCTGCACAAATCTGCTTTATAAAATCTTTTACGTAAAAATAGCTTTGTTTCTTTTGCCATACTATGTAGAAATGCACAGATAAAAAAAGTATTTTCAATGAAAGCTACCCATTTAAACAAAAAAAATAAGATTAACATTTAAAACTTGGATTTAACAGCTATTAGGCCTTTATAAAATCTTTCAAAACCTGAAGAAAAATGGTTTTGTAAAATATTCAAAAACAGTGGTAGTAACTGACTTCACTGAAATTTTTTGATTACTCTTTTTATGTCAGTCGTGTTATAGATATATTAGATTACCAACCGTTATCGAAGCTAACATGGCTCTTTCTCAGATACTAATGCCAGACTATAAAACTTTTCTGCCTTTCCTTGACGTATTTCGTCATTTTTAGACATTTTCATTGAAAACTAACATACAGCTAAAAAGATTATATTTAGGGCATCCAATCCGGAACATTTTTGTGATCCCGGGATTAATCATTCAATATAAAATTTTGCATAAATTAAAATTCGGAATTTAGAAATTTTTGAAATATTGAGATTTTTCAAAAAAAGTTCACATAGAAATTGAAAAACCCAGGAATTTACGGAATTCCCAAAATATAAAAAAACTTCAAGGCTTCTTATTTTTTATTTTTTACAGCTCGCTCAACATTCTCAATCCCGGAATCACAATCCTGGGATTTCGGGATCACAGAATTGGAGAGTATCCCGGGATTGGTGGCCCTTATTATATTGTGTGACGAAACTACGATAGTTGTTTAATTGCCAGTAACTTTTACTTGATGTATCTATTCTGTTTTGCTGAAAATTATTTAATTAGTTATGTAAAAATAACTTAAGCCGGATAAAGACAATAAATCGTTTAAAATGAAGACATTTGTTTGATCTATGTCTCTTCATTAACTTTGAAATAAAGATAAAAGCTTAAATAATTGGTTTACACAACATTTACGTATCATCGTTCAAGCAGTAAGCACCACATTACTTACGCGTTACTCATGATGAGGCGTACAAGGGTGTATATTGCCATACAAAGTAACATTTTTTTGTGCGCAACATATGGTAGGCTTGATTGAAATGAAGCATTTCATTTATATGTAATAAGTGTTAAGGCTAACAACATATGCTGGTCATAACAAGGGATTAATAATGGCTTGTTCATTTAAAAAACAATGCTTCATAAACAAATAAATAAAGTAATCAAGAATTAGAGAATGTTCCTACATTAAACAAATGTATTTTAAATACTGATACATTGCTTTTCAGAACATAAAATGACGAACGATACCATGTTTAATATTAAATTATACTTAAACTTAATTAAATAACTTTGGTTCCGTTTGTTGTGTTGTGTTTGATAATTATCATAAGACAGAACATTGCAAACTTTACAAAATAACAAATACGGGGTTTCGTCCATTTATACTGAACGTAAAAAGGGTATAAGATTGAAACATTGATAGTACTTAGTACAAAATAATAACTTACATTGCATATGTAAATTTCTTATATAAATATTTTTTTGGGTGGGGTAGAGTGATGATCCGGATATCGTATTTACTAATGTTTTGTTTATATTAACAACTTCACCAGTTTAAACATAAATTTTCAGCTTTTCTTTTAAGCTCTTTATTATTAACAGATGGAGTATTTGAAATAATATATATTTTTTAAAATTGTTATTATCAAATAATTCGCAAACTCCGAAAAAATATTGCTTTTTGGAAATCAAATGTTTTCTTGAAATCTTAAAAGAAAGTAGAGACAAGTCAAGTTATTCATTCTAACAACACGTCTCATATTTTGTATCACAATAATTGGAATAACAAAGTTATCAAATTTAATTTTATATTCAAAATTAATATTTATAAAGAATCTATCAAAGAATTCATGCTTCTTTCCAGGAGGACATTTGTTCAAATATGAGAAAATTCGAAGCAGAGAAATTTGTATCTTCTGAATGAAATTACTGAATATTTATTGATTTATTTTTTAAAATATTATTGAAGCAGTTTGACTTTTATTGATTTTTGTATTAAAAACGTATTATTATTAAAACTCAGTACTCTTTTTACTTTACTATATTTAAAATATCGTGTATGTTTGGGAGTGTTTATACCACGAAAAGAATATTAAAAAGGTTTATGGAATAAAACTCCATATATTTTTTTGCACTTGGTGAAGAATTTGATCATTCTTCAGGTATCAGGACTTGAGTTAAAATGGAAGATAAAAATTGTAGATAACTATAAAAGAATAAAAATATCCCTTATCTCTAGCGTCAATAAAAATGTCTGGAAAATTTTTAACCCTGCCATCAGCTAGGTTTCTTGCAAAAAAGTTTTCCTAAATCACTATTTTTACGGCCTGGATTCTCATTTAGTTACCGGAGTTTTTATATTCACACGGAAAATCCTAGTTCAAGGACATGTTTAAGCTTTGCCATAAATTTGAAAGTTAAAGCAAAAGTTTCCTCTTGAATTTTTCTTCTTTTATTTTAATGTGTACATTCATAATCGTTAAAAAAATCATCTATTTTAAAATTAATTTAAAATTAAGCAAATCGTTTGAAGTTAATACGATTTACTCGAAATTTTCTTGATAGAGGCTGTTATTTGTTAAATAAAAAGTTGAGGGACAGAAAGCACATGTTTTTTTTTGGTAGCTATTACAGCATCATACCATCATCAGTGTTTTGGCGATGATTTAATAATAAAATATCGATAAATTGTTTGTTTTAATTTTTTACCTTTCAGTCTAAACAACCATCTCTGAGTTAAAAAGTTTAGATTTTGATACAGTGACATCTTTTAATTACTTTTTTTTAAAAATGTTCGTGTAATTGAAAAAATCTAGTTGATACGATTTTTAAAAGATCCAAGTTGATAAGGATTTTTTTTATAATATCCTCTAGCGGTTTTGGTAACAAATGAACAGGAATCAGTGACTTACCTAATCGGTGACTTCATATTTTTTCAATAAAATGATTCATCTTGAACAAAATACCTTTTTTCAAAAATTGTATAAAATAATGACAAGCTTTAAAGCTAATAAAGAGTTGAAATAGTAACTTTTGTATGGAGAACAGTAAAATTTCAAAAGAAAGAGAGTAAATATTATGTAATTATTTATATTTAGTACTTAGTATAATAAATTGAAAAATAATAATTTACTGAAAATGTTGCATCTTGATTGAAATGAATAAATATATTATGTATATGGAAAAAAAATACGAGATTGCTGCTTTAGCACGCTTCTGATACCCTGTTAAATTGAAATATAAAATAAGTAATAGAACTCAGATGGAATAATATTCCTTTTTATTCCATATTATATTTATAATAACTTGTTTTGATCAATTACACGAATGTTTGTTAATAAGTAATATAATTATTTTCTTATCTAAAGATTTTGATATTTAAAATTTGAACCCTTTCTCTCACCTTTAATAACACCCTAGATAAGTTTGTGTATAATCATCGATCTGATTTTTGATTATTTTATGGCTGTATTGTTAAAATATTTTTCGACAGTATTTTTCTTATTAATGATAGCAACGTAAACGATCCAAAACTAATAATCTATCAGCTACAGAATAATTATTATGAGTGGCAAAATCAACAAATCGTTATTGAATCTGGTATAAAAAGTATTTACACGCAGCAAAAAAAAACATAAACTCCATTTTATTGTCGGTGTATATTTTGTTTTTCATGTTCGTCGAATTTAATAAACCCGCCCGCGTTCAAAATTACACTGTTTTCGATTGCAATGTACATTTTACACACCGTTACAATATTTTGAATTATTTCAGCTGGTAACTCAAATCTGGTCCCCAGGTTATTTTGTTTATTACTTCATATTCATTGCGGAGCCATTGACATGTTTACGAAGCGTTTGTCACCGGCATTTTCAATTTATATTATTTAATTAACTTGTTCCCTTGTTTTAGAAAGGTATTGCTGAACAATAACTTAGCCGAGTGAAATTTTTCCACAGTACGTGTTCAAGTATTTGAATTTTTAACGGTTTCATCAATCTAAAACAAATTAGGCTCTTTTGGACTTATTCTTTATTTATTTAATCGGACTAAAATATAACAAACAATTACTAATATTAATATGATAGGAATTTACAAATAAAGATACAAATAACTTTATTTAGTGGCACGAAATTGACTAAAAATATTTTTTTCATTACTTCTTTCAAATAAATGATACTTATATGTAATCAAATCAAAGAAAAAATATTTTACAATGGACACAATAAAAATAAGGTATTTCTCATTCTGTTTTTATATCCCATATAATTTATAATATAAAAATCATAATATAGTCCAAATAATATTTAATAACTGTAGAATTAGTGCAAAAAAACGTTTCATTTCCGAAAATATAATGCCCTTTTTAAGTTTTGACAGTGAACACCTGAAAAATTATTATATATTATGCAATGATTTATAAGATTAAATAGAATATGTGGGATATGAATAGTCTTTTAAATTTATCTTAACAGGTTATTTAAACGTGGAAATGAAAGAGTCAATAGACAATAACCTAACCAAACCTAACCTCTGTAATTTCTTACTTATTTTTTAAAACCATGTCCGCTCCCAATGTGGAGCATATGGACTCCCAATGGAGTTTATCTCAACAGAAGTGTTTCTACGAGAACTGCTTGTTACTCAGTTGCTCAACCTCTCTTTTTCCAAAGAGAGTAGGGATAGAAGGATAGGGCTAGGACAGGATTAGTGGTAAGCTAATCGCTCTCGATACGCCCCGTTCATAGGACAGAATTGGTGGGAGGGGGGAATTCAAGACAGCACATACATCCATGCATTTGAACAGAAATTCATAAATCGATTGAAAAATCAATTTATAAAACTGTCCGTACCGGGATTTGAACCCGGGCCTTCCATAGCCAAAGCCAACAACGTTGACCACTCGACCACACAAGCGGCACTTCTTTCGAAATGTAAATATAGTCAACTGACTAATAACTGGTTCTTGCTAAATAACTTTAATTTGCTTGTGGAGTGGTAAATGAAAACACAAAAATATTTATTTATCGATTTCTAACGATTATTTTAACAAGATTTTAAGGTATTTTTTTTTACTTCAAGATTCTTTTTTCTAATAAATGTATAAAAAATAATGTATTTACCTGATAAAGTAGTTGGAAAATGGATATTTTTTTTTTAAATTGATCCATGCTTAACAAACAATTTACCAAAACCAATCTTAAGCTCATTACCTTTACGGTTACATTAAGCTTTAAAAAATGGAATAAAATTTATAATTTTATTGTGCCAAAAACATATTATTATAGTAACGGAGGTCGAATCGTCATGAAAAAAACGGTTGTTTCATTATAAGCCTAGTTTAAGCTTGGGTTACGAACTCATCGGCAACAAGTTTAATGTTTGTTTTAATTGTCCAGGAAGCACATGGTAATTTTCACTGCAAAATTTAATGTTTTATAGCTAAAAGCTATAAACATAAATGTTTACATACAAAATGCACTTTATTTAAATTACAAATGCACACAGTGAGAGGTATGCACTTATGCAGTGTAAATGCTTTTATGTAATACAAGTAGAGTTAGTGATTCGGAATTTAGACCTTCAAACAAAGGTTATCATTTAAAATTTTACTGCTGGCACTTTTTATACACCTTTAAATAATAAACTGACGTATTTACTGAAAAAATAATCATGTTTAATGTAATAAAATACATTAAAACATGTTGGCTCACTATTGAACAAAATACAAATAAAAATTGTTCAATACTTATTTTTTCTTAAGTACGCCGCTTCATATTCAGTTAATTTTGCCATATATTTTTTATAAAGTGAATAGCAGAGAACAATCTGCTACAGTTCAGAGTTGTGAAAAAATGACAAAATTAATACTTTATAATATTAAAATGGTTCATTGAAAACGTATAACTACAATCAAAATTTTTGTTAAAACTTTAGGGTGTTCACTGTCATTACTTGGTAGAAAGGCATTATAATAAGTAAAACACAATACTCCTTTGTACTAATTTCTACTCTAAATATCATGACCGGTTTCGTTCATTGCGAGCATCAGTTGATAATGCTCGCCATGAGCAAAACTGGTCCTGATCTTGGTAAATAAAAGTGTAAATAAGTTTGAATATTCTTTTTTTGAAAGAATATTGTGTTTTTCTTAATGTAATCAAAACGGTTTTTCAGTATTTGATTTTGACTGATTTATAGTAATGCATATTTAACGTTGTTTTGGTAAATCTAAAGTAATCTTATGAAATAGAAAATAATATAATAAACAATTTAAAGACCACGATGAAAAATCTTTAGATAATAATAATTTTTGAACGATTTATTTTTATTTTGAAATTGTGTCACTTAGAATTAGATAAGATAAAGCCTAAAATTTTTAGGACTTTTTTATTTAAATATTCAATATTTCTCGCTATCAAACTGTTGAAAATGTGAGCCACTGCCTTAGAAAAAAAGCTTTTTTTTAAAATTTCATATTTTCTGTGGTAAATCGTGGATGTTATCAGTACACTAGCATTTTTTACAAGCAGCAATTTTAGTTTTCACTGCAGGTAATGTTTGACGTTTTGAAATAATTGTAGTTTTATCCGAGCAGTAGTCATTAAAAAAATATGACTCAGCATTTTTGACCCAAATTCTGATTACAACTACGATTTTAAATTCTTTTGAATATTATTTTTTTCTACACAGTTTTCTATAATTTAGGATTTTCACATCTATGGCGTATTAATTTGTAATAAAATATTTAAAGCTTTTTTTGATATGCATTATAAAAATGAAAGAAGTAATTATTACAAAAGGGATTATAACAAAAAATAAGAAAAATATAGAGATACAAAATACTCTAACTGCGTACCTTAAATCTCATAACTGATACAGAAACCTTACATATTTAATATTTATTGAATACAAAAAATGTTTTTTTAAGTATAAAAAATAATTCATAAAAATATGTTTGAACCACTTGGTTTCACCTTAGCCCTGTTTTTCTCTTTTAAATATGACGGTATACAAATCGCGACTCGAGTACTACAAGGTTCTATGTGAAAAAAATTGACGAAAAAAAAATAGAAATGTATACCAATAATGGCACATGGAAGACTGTCGCATTCTTACTTCTGTTTCGTCAAAATTTTTCACATATAACCTTTTAGTACTTGGGTCGCGCAATATCTGGCACCCATAAGTCTTAAAATTAGTTGTTATGTATTTAAAAATTGTTAATCACTAATGTAAATTATTTTAAAGATGTAAAAATGGATGCAACATCTTACGCGTATTTGTCATAAAATAAATACTTACCGTACAAAATACGCTATCTCCATACATAATAGAACCTAAGTATACAACCTCATAGGGGATATAACTTGTGTTGCGAATGGATCTGTGTCACGATACACGGCTTCCATATGAGGTTATTTGCAACATTTTCAGCAAAATTTGTTACACATCGAAAGAAATTGCATTGCAAACTTAGTATTCGGAAGAGACATAAAAATTTACTACAAGACTGACATGAAATTACATCGTATCGTATGAAACTGTTTTAACATCGATATCCATACAAAAATGGATATTGTCTCTCTTTATTAGAGTATTTGACATTGCTCTGTCATTTTGAATAGAATACTCACACTGGTACATGGAATGTATTTTCTCCGTCTTATATCCAAATAAGCAAAAATGATTTCATCTAAGAGCAGTAACTTTGTTGAACTTACATACAAATTAGTTGCGTTGAGATTTCTTAAGAATGTGAATAGACAAATTTAGTTGATTGTTTTTCAATTGACTTGTATCTTAAATGTTTGATTCTAATACGACAATAATAAGGTAGTATTGACGTTTTAGGCACCGTATTCAACAGTTGTAAGTATTTGAATTACATTTCAACTTTAAGGATTCTGAAGTCTCGGCTTTTATCTTGCTTTAAACACAAAACGCCCGTTGTGGTATAGTTGGCGAGAAATTATTCTACCGACTAAACGGGCCTAGGTTTGATTTCCGGTAAGGTCAATGTCATTTTTTTTCAGTATAAATTTGAGACCTTAACCGTGGGTTTGTGTTGTCAGTTTACCTCGTGTTGTTCTTGAGTAACTAACAATAAATTCTCATCGAGTTTTTCTCGTTTGATCTTTCTACTTTAACATATTTGGCGCATTGGCTTTAGCTGTAATGCCAACTATATATATTAGAAATTATCGCATATTGATGTATCGTACTATACACAAAACATATTTAAACGAATATGTCTATGCATGAATACTTTTGAATCTTTATATGACTTTGATTACTATAGCATATTATATTTATGCAAATATTATTGAAAATAGAAAAACAACTAAAACATATTTGAAGAAAGATCTAAGGTGCTTTCAGTTAAAATAAATTTAGATATTTAAACATTGTTTAATGCCCAAATCAAAGAAATCGTATGATTATTTTAAAATGTTCCAATCAGCCCTACGCAATGTATTCATGACTGAGTTTGCATAATACTAACAAAGAAAGAACGTGAAAAAAAAACAAAAATAATAGCCAGCCTTATCAGAATTTTATTGGTCGTGTATGACTAGGGGATGTAATTTGATTTTGTAAAAAAGCCTCGCTCAGAAAACGATTTCTTAAAACAATATTCTGCGCAATTCTTCCCAACTAGATGTAGGCTGATACGTAACTAAAGATTTATGCTCAGGGCCAATTTTCAGACAAACAGGCGACATGTAAGGGGAAGTTGAAAAACTTGGGAAATGATGCGCAGTTAGTTTTTCTTTAGAATCGATTCCGTCAGGGGACATAATTGAATACGTGAAAAACGCGCGAGATGAATTGGAAAAGTATAACTTTGGCAAAAAATCCCCCAAACAAAAGTGTTTAGAAGATAATAAATCTAAGAGGAAATTGTAACCCATAAAGGTTTCATTTAGCCAGCTATATTTTTCGATCAAGTGAGCTTTTAAGGATATGTTATATATTTTATACTATCAAAAGTTAAAACAGACAAGAAAATAAAAACATTATATGCATGTAATATATTTATGGTTTGAATAATAGCTTTTATCCCACTTTAATACTTCGTATTTTAACGGTGTGAAATGACTTGATCAAAAGTATGTAGATATATATAAAAAATTAAGAGGTTTTTGTATTTTTAGTCATCAAAGGTAAGTTATAATCACTCTTGAAATAATTTAAGATTTCGACTGAAGGTGCTTGGTGGAATTTCAATATTAAATTTGAATCGTTTAAACTATTTACATTCTCACAGATTTTGTCACTAACGACCCGGGTTTCGCCTTTCGGCATCTTCAGGCATTCAAGTGCACGGATGAACTTGAACTGACGTTAAGCAAATGAAAGTTTCGTGTTTATATAAGATATAAATGCATCACTGAGTCCAAAGCCATTGCCGGCGAAAAGGATGAGCTCATGAGAATGCCAACAGATTTGAGTAGTGAGTAGTTTCAAGAATTATATAATTTGTTTGTCGGCAAAGGTTTTATGATTATGTGATTTTATGATTATATAAGGTATAGAAGTGGAGATGTGGGAAAGTTTGATATTTCATTTAAAATCGGAAGACTTTGCAGCTGTGCTTTGTTGATTTCTAAAATTTCTTGGAAAAAGAGCTTATGACTGTCCGTATTTGGGTGTAACATTTTTATCCCTTGTTCCTGATTGAACACGTGTCCTTCCGAAATTAAGTGATTAGCAAAAGTAGACGTGTCTTTTTTCAATCTAAAGGCTGCCATATGTTCTAAAACTCGGATGTTCAGTGTCAAATAAAAGACAACCAATTATCTATTATATGAATGTATATGGAGGGTTTATTACAAAAAAAAACTACTACGATGCAATCAAAAATAAAAGTCGAAGATAAGCTTAATTACTAAGAAAAGGAACCAATATATAATAAGTAAAAGAGTAATTCTGGCGCGGAAGCAAGCAACGCTAACCGCTGCGTCATAGGACCCAACAATTTACATTATTGTACTAAAAAATACTAAACTTATTTACAAACTATGTTATGATATAATTGAAGCTGTTTCTGTCAATTTATTCAAAATTTTCTCAACATAAGTAACGTCATAGGATTTTTCACAAAGTGTGCATCATTTTTCAAGCTGTTGGACTTCGAATGACAAGCCAATGATAACAAGATAAGTGATGTCTTCGTATGAATTTGTTCATAGGCGACAGGAAATTCATGTTAGCTATTTTTCTTTATGTTGTCAACATTCATGACTCTTTTTGTTTCGCAGACGACAATACTGTTTACTTTCATGTGCTGTGTTTTTGTAATACGTTTACCTTAGATCAAGATATCACAATTTATTATATTTATCAAAATCTCTTCACTTTGCTAAAGATCTGATTATTACACATCGTTTAATCATTAAGAAACAACACAATATTCATTTGAATTTATTTAGAATGCTCAGGACTGGTTTCGCCCATGGCAAGCATTGTCTACTGGTAAGAAATATAATCATTGTAAAATATTTCTTTGGTCATCTTCAAAATTAAAGTATTAAATGTCTTTAAATTTAAGTATTTTGACTGAGGGTGCTTGATGGAATTTCAATATTAAATTTGAATTGTTTGAATTTAGTAGCCTTTTAATAGAATTTAATAGCCTTTTAATTTAGTGATCTACTTATATTTTTGTATATAAACGATACAAACTGTTTACTACGGGTCAGTTCAAGTACATCCGTGCACTTGGAATGCCTGAAGATGCCGAAAGGCGAAACCAGGGTCGTTAGCGACAAAACTCATGGAAAAGTACAAAATTTAAAAAATTCAAATTTGTCTTTAAATTTGTTGGCTTTTTTTTTCTTTTCTGAATCACACCGAAGATGATATCTCCTCAATGATACAGTTAAGATACAATTTTTTAGATACAATTTGATAGGCAACAATAAATAATAATTAAAACTATATAGATATTAATAAAGGTTAATTAAATACATAGAATTGGTATAACTACAAGTAAAAAAAACAATTAAATAATAATAAGCAAGAATGATAGTTAATGACACTAATAAAATAACTTTTAATTTTTAAACAGATGTGATTAAGGATTGAATGGTGAAGGGCAGGGAAGGTAAAATTTTTCTCCAAAAGAAGTAGCAAATTTTTTGAAGTGACAGACATTTTCTGGAGACGAAACTAGATCTGGATGCCCGATAGGACCAACATAGTAATTGCTACATAATGAAAACAATATACCTCTTTCTACGGACATAATCAATAATAAATTTGTTTGATGTCAATTATTACTAAAAATACATTTAAAAACTCTTATTTTGTATTAGCTACAACCAGATTTTTCGTAGAGATTAGAACCAGTTTTGCCCATCGCAAGTAACAAATAAATATCTAGATAAAAAATAAATTCAAACAAGGCATTGACTCAAGTCTGAATATAAAGGTATCATATATTCATACATTTAAAATCAGAATTATCACACAATATACGAAATGAATTAATCTAAAGTTTTCGTTTAATAATATTTTTTATGAATACCTGAATATTATTGTACTAATAAAATTATCGGTTTATGTATCTTTTCATTATTCCCACAAAAAAAATGTTATGTAAATAATTCTTTTTGTGCACATTTTGGACGAGTTGATAATGCTCGCGATATGAAAAACTGGTTCTGATCTGAATACAACTATACCATTATTACAAAAAAAAACTATCATTGAAAAATGTTATATTTTTTAAAATATAAATACTTTTTAATTTGATTACAAAAATACTGGCTTCTATCCTTACGTCATAAACTTAAATCACTGGTAAACAATTTCAATGGAATATTTCAATGTAGCTTTTTACAAAATATAGTATAAGTTATAATACTTTAGTTTAATTCAGAACAACATCAAAAGAGTATCTTTATAACATTCATAAAATAGGTATGAGATATGCTTTTAATAAAATATGTAGATGAAAATAAAGTTTATTTGCTTCAAGCAGTCCAATAAGAAGACTCTTCTTTTCGCTATGTTTTTATTTACTTCTCCAAATTTGCTTTGTAATTAAAACTACATTTCCTTACGAAAGGAAGTTATAAAGAACTACGAGTAATAAACTTATTTGTATTGTCTCGCTTAGTGTTTGTCTCAACTAACAATGTTATTACCTACAGAAATAGCTGTTTAAAACTTTTAGAGTGTTCACTGTCAATACTAGGTGGAAGGGCATTATATTCAATAAATAAAATACTCATTTGTACGAATTTTATTTATATTTAATATGATCAGGTTGGGTTTTGCCTTTGACTAATATTTATACAACAAATAGTACTAATATTGTCGGGTCATATGACGCAGCGTTGTGCGTCTGTGCCGGATCTTACGGGTTCGATTCCCAGTACGAACAGGTATTTTTTCGGCATGGATGTTTGCGATGTCTAAAAATTACTTCCCACCCTTTTCGGTCCTTTATAACTAGGCGTAGCGAGAGCGATTAGTTAACCACTAGTTCTAAGAGCCAATTAAATATAAATAAGAATAATAAAAATCAAACCACTTGTCACATTTTTTATATTGGTTGACACAAACTAATTCCAAATCATTTATTGTTCTAACAATAACTTTAACTTCCACATGTGAGTTTTTGTAACGGTTGTCTTTGTTTTTAAAATTCAGAAAATGCAAAATTATTGAATGGTTTTTCTTAAAATCTATTCCCACTTAAGCTTATTCTTATTAGTCTCGTCATTTAAATATTCAACGATAAATAAAATAACACTTGAGAAATTACTCAAATATTAAATATAAAGGTATTTTAAAAATACTTTAAAGTTATCTCTAATCCAAAGGAATTGAATAAATTGCACCGGTTATCACGTACCAACTATAAACGCTATTATGACTCTAGGTGACACCCGATTATGGAAGGTGTCGAGTGAAGTGAAACAGTTTGTGAGGCTCAACAATCAGGGTTAAGAAACAAATTATTAAATATTCTGTTAAAAATATTTCCATCACCATAATACAACAAGAGTTTTCTTTGTCTTTTGGTTCAGTGATGTAATTATATATTTTTTCAGTTTACATGTATCAATTGAATTGTTAAAATATAT
Source organism: Himalopsyche tibetana (assembly GCA_030503985.1). Lineage (NCBI taxonomy): Eukaryota > Metazoa > Arthropoda > Insecta > Trichoptera > Rhyacophilidae > Himalopsyche > Himalopsyche tibetana. Next base: position 18,879,715 of record JAPJYX010000009.1, on the reverse strand, counting down.
TAAGATTTTTTATTAAACGCAAATGTTTTTCATCATGATAATATTAAATTTAAAAAATGCACAGAAAAACCTGTCGCTTATTTTATTGTTTTTTGTTTTTATCGATAGACTCAATTTGTCTATTCACAATAGGAATAAGTTTAAGGTCTGTCGACCATTTAAGGCTTGAATTTTTTTATTCAATTATAGTATAGATCGGTAATATAAATTTTAGTTCAACCCTATTCGCCAAGCTAACATAGCATAGCTTTCGAGAACCCTTTGCAGAAGTGTATAGGTAATGAAGCATAGGTAACAAGCACAAAAGAAGTCAGTCATGTAAGAAATGCTTCAATCTTTTGAAGTAATTATAACAAATACTTGTGATTATAAATCATTGACTTATGATATTAAGGCACCGATCCATTTTAATTATTAAAGAGGAATGTTTAAGTCTTAGAATGTTTATTATGATATTGTTTTAGTGAAAGCTTTGAAATCAGAGCAGGAAATGTTCCAATAATAGATATTCCATGTTTTCATCTACAATATCGAGAATTATGGTCTTTTATCGTATGAATAATATATGTATTCAATTAAGCTTATCGCGTGAAAGTGGTAAACAAACATTATTTCTGAACGAACATTAAACAATATTTGCATAATTAATAATGTCTGTTACTACGATAATCTATACTGATATTTTTTTTACAGCATTACTTAAGTATAATATTATTTTAATTTTGTGCGACGCTTGAAAAAGAAAATCAATAGTATTACTAATGTACGTTTATTTTTAGTTCTCAATAAAGCATGCAAACCGAAAATTATAGATTTTTTCAGAAGTGATAATTAATTATTCGCATTTAATTTATTTATAAAATAATTTAGATAAGGGCAAAACATACAATTATTGGCCACTTAAGGATTTTTTCAACTTTGTTCTTGATTTTTGGACACGTATAATTAGAATTTGAAATAAAAAAATATCATATGTTAAATTGTCTATTTATTTATGATAATCAATTATCAAAACATGTAAAAAAATGTATTTTGCACTTGAAAAAAAATAAACAAAAAAAAGGCAGAAATCTACAATTATTGGCCACTTTTTTCAATTATCGGCCACCAAAAGATACAATTATTGGCCATACCAAAAATAGCAGTAAAAAAAATATAAAAAATAAAATAATAATTAATGATGTAATGTTATGTTCCCACATCAATACAAAGTGTAAAATTAAGTGATTAATGCAACTTCATTTCACAATATCATTTTCATGTAAGAAGCATATTTTCTCATTAAATCGAGCTGAATGGACATAAATTTCATAATCGGAAATACCTATAAAGATTTTTTAAAAAACATATTTTTTTACCACGTACGCTCCCAATGTAGAGCATATGGACTCCTAATAGAGTTTATCTCAACAGAAGTATTTCGACGAGAACTGCATGTTGCTCAGTTGCTCAACCTCTCTTTTTCCAAAGAGAGTAGGGATAGAAGGATAGGGCTAGACAGGAATAATGGTAAGCTAATCGCTCTCGATACGCCCCGTTCATAGGATAGGATAGGTGGGAGGAGGGAATTCATGACATAACATACATCCATACCTTCGGACAGAAATTAATAAATCGATTGAAAATCAATTTATAATACTGTTCGTACTGGGATTCGAACCCGTGACCTCCGTAGCCGAAGCCAACGACGTTGACCACTCGACCACACAATGTATGTTATCAAAAATTAATAATCCAAGTTCGTTATTATCCTTGACGTGTTTAATCAATTCATCTAATGCTGAGTCTGAATAACTGATGTCAAAGGGTTCAGAAATTTTATAATCAATGTTCTCTCGATCATTCAAAAAAAATGTTTCGGCGTTACTAATATTTTTTTTTCTGTATTTAATGATAATGTTCTTCTTGATGATGTTTACTCTATTGCGTGAAATTTTTTTTAATTATTGGCCACCAAAACTAAAATTATGGGCCAGGTGGCCAACATTTATATAGGATTGTCGGAAAAATCTGATAAATACATGGGTGATTATTAATATTTTCAAAATGCTATTTTCGAAATAAAATTGACTATTTTACTTATAAGTCACATATTGTATTATTGGCCAGCCATGCCAATAATAGAAATTCTTCAAAAAATTGGAATTAGTTATTGGCCACCACCATTATAACTTTTTAGTAAAATATATCCAATTCAATCAGTGAATGATATATAAATACACTAAAGACAAACTGCTCAAATTATTTTTAAATTCATTCAATGAACATATAAATGTGTAACGTACCATTACACGGAAGTCAAACCCTTATGATTTTTACAACAAATCTCACTTGTTTCACGGCAACGCTCCAATAGTAAGTTTTAAATCAGATTTAAGGTTATTTGACACTACTTTTAATGACAGTTATCTAGTATAGCAACAGAGGAATACTTAGTAAACTTTCTTATTAAGTCAACGAGTGGTAATGTTAGTTTAATATCTTATAAAACTAGATGTTATCTGCAAGTGGCCAATAATTGACGATGGCCAATAATAGTAGGTTTTACCACACGCAAAATGATTTTTTATCATGCATTTGAGATATTCAAAAGTGTGTCAATATTTACTTTAATATACATTAAGATTGATGAAGTATATGTATATGTGTGAATAAGCCTAAAAGGTAGCACTTTTAGGTTGTTTGTCCACCGACAAAACTTAGTGGAAAGGCATTTTATTTTTTAAAAAATACTAATTTGTACTAATTTCTATTTTTATCAAATAAGATCAAGACTGGTTTCACTCATGAAGAGCATAATCAATTGATTGTAGTAAGATTAACTTACTACTACTACTCATTTGCTAGACCTGCTATTCAAAATGTAACATATTATAAACAAAAGCCTGAGAGATTAAATATAAAAACCTAATGTGATTCCTTGAATGCGTTTAGTAAATGGTAATATATAAAATAAATGATCATCGTTTTTCAGCCGGGGCCCACATGGAACAAACGATAACAAGTCAAAACGCTAAAATGCCTTATAAAAAATCAGTCGACTGAGAGAACGTTTTATTTTTGTGTCACTGACGCTCTAGCTAAGCGATATTGAACAATTATTGGCTTATTAAAACGCAATTGTGGCGCTGAAGATTTTTTCCCGATTATCGGTTGACATTGGTAGCGGTTATAGTTTAAAAAAAATAAGAGGTGAAACCCGTTTCAATTTAAAAAAGAAAACGTTCTAGATCAAGTAAAGCATTCAAACGAGATTCGCTTTCATGAAAATATCTTATTAAGGTAATATACAAAATACCTACGTCAATTTGCATGAAAACATTTTTTCCGTAAGATAATACATAATGGATGAACACAGCTGTAAACAGGTAATTTATAAACTTCTGTTGGGGACAACTTAATTAATACATAAGCAATGAAGTTACCTGCTCGGAGATATTTTCCAGACATCTAAGTAAGTCATGACATTCCAACTACCACCTTAATATTATCCATGATGACGTCACAAGTTTCTGATTCCCTTACATATTAAATTTTGACTCATTATTCTCAATTACACAACTTATCGCACCATAGTGTGGGCTGAGCGAAATTACTTAACAGCGCTAGCTTGCTAGGTTTTGCTTGGAAACTGTATTAAAGCGAAGAGTTTAACTGCGTAAGAGTATAAATATGAGAGAGTAAGCATTTAACTTTTAAATAATTTAAATGACAACAACTTTTTTTCGTAAAACATTGCTGTAATATTAGCTGAATAGGATTTATGGCGATAATTTTATTTTAATTATTAGGTTTAGGTTTATTTTCAAAAAATGAAACATTTATATTTATATCACAAGGATCGTTAAGCCAGTCACGATACTATACGATAAAAAGTGAAAATAGTGGAAATATGTGTTTTTCATACAAAATTTCTACCGAATATTTATAGTTTTTACCTCAGTATTAAGTTTATTTATTCATAAAATGGAAAAAAAGTAAACTAATAATTATACTGCTTCGATTTATATTCTCATTTTATTTAAATGTTTTGACAGCATCACAGCAACATGGCTTTTTTAGACCAGTGCTTAATGTTCAATTAACAGAATTTTTAAAATTTTGATCTTAAAAATTGTTTCATATATATATATATATATATATATATGCAATACTTGAGATTTACGATATTTTATTGGAGATATAATTTGAGATGAGTTAGAAAACATCAGAAAAGTCCTAATTATTTCCAATAGATTAAATTACGATTTCACGGATTATTTCCGTAAACAACTGTATTATTCAGTGACTCGAAAGAATGAAAGCAAATAATTGTGCCTAAGCGTTCAAATAATCAAAGACACTGCCATTAGGAAAACGAAGATAAATACGAAACAAAATGGTCTCATTATTATAATTCACTTTTTTATGTTTTTTTTTCATTGTGATCATGTCATCACGTCATAATATCTGTATGTCATGCTCGATAAGAATCAATTCATGAAAGCTATTTTTTGGATGCTTGAACACTTAATCACTCAACCGAGTAGTAAAAAAGCAGTTAACATTTACAATCTGTAACATAACTTGATGTGTCTGGATGAAAATCTATCAGGGCTGTGGAGTCGGAGTCGGAGTCGTGAAAAAGCGGCTCGATTTTTTTTGAAAAATATATTGAATTATGCGTATTTAAACAAAATAGTCAAAAGTGTTAACATTTCATGCTTGGATAACTAAAGATGATCTGATGGTATACATATATATAAGTTAAAATAAAATTATTGAAAAGTTTCCTAGGAGTCGGAGTCGTTAATTTTTTTAAAGCTAGAGTCGGAGTCGTCAATTATTTTTAAGTTAGAGTCGGAGTCGGAGTCGTCTTTTTTTCACGCGAGTGGAAATCACGCCCTGAAATCTACTGCCAACAAAATTACTTAAATTCATTATCAAATAAAAGAAATTAATTCAGTACTGTAATTGTTTTATATTAAAACTATTACAATACAAATACGATGTAGTAAAAAAGTTACTAAAAAAATAAATTTATTGTGAAGAAAAAAATGTCAAAAATATTGACAACTCGGCCTAGTTAAAGTCATACAAAAATCTAATGCCATTTGCGAAACTTGAGGGTCTTATTGGCTGTTACGTGTACAACTATGTTGGATATATGAGGTGATATTGTTATTTTCTTACATACTAAATGTAAAGTACGTGTCTTGAGTTACCTAATGAAAAATACGACTTAAGTAATAGGTTAAGTTAGCAACAGAAATACAAGGCTTCAAAGACGAACTCTGGTAAACAAGAATTCCGGTAAATTCTGCTTTTACTTCGACAATAAATATATCGGATGGGGTAGAGGTCAATGTCGTTAGTTTCTGTGACGGATCCACGGGTTCGAGTTCCAGTACGAACAGCATTTTTTATCGACTTATCGATTTCAGTGCGAATGCATGAGAGATCTTTCTTACCTTTATCTTTCTATCCATATACACTTTGAAAATAAAGGACAAGCAGCTGAGTGACAGGCAGTTTTCGTAGAAAATACTTATTATGAAGCCATCTGCTGTAAACAATCATTTAAAAGTATATAATGATTTATTTTAAATGTACTAAGTTTAAATAAAATAGAAAAAAAAACAGAAGGTCACTTTTTCGTTTATATAAATAATATATAATTTTAAACGATTTGTTTTATTTTTTGTAATTTATGAAAAGTATTATTGCGTGATTGTTGTTATTATAATTATATTAAGATTATATATTTTTTAACGATACAGTGAAACTAATTAATTTTTATGAGACTTTAATTAAGAATACCGTAAAAGAAATTAATGAAATATTTAAACTATTTTGTAAAAATACATTATACCAAGAAAAAACTTTTACTAATTTGATTTATCAATCCGCTTTGCCATTACTACAAAAATCATCAATAAACTTCTTAATTATTGAAATAACTCCCTGAAAAAATAAAAATCTGTAGTATAAAAATATTTTTTATTGACACATAAATTAAAATTATACATCATTATCAGTTTAAATTGCGTAGTAACTATTAAATCAATCATTAAGTTTACGAAAGTTTCCGATTTTAAAATGTAATATTTATATCGGAAAACATATAATATTCTGAAAAAATTCCGACCACTATTTCAAAACAGCTAATGCTTTTTTGTAATTGAATAAAAATTCTTTGAAACAAACATTTATTATTTGATAAATGTTTAAATTTACTCTCACTTTTTGAAATATAAATTGGCTTATTTGATATTCAATTAAGATTTTTTTTTATATCAGTAATACAATAATAGCGAAGATATCAAAATACGATAAGATATATTTGTATGATTTCAATTCATGAAACATATAACATGTCTATAACAATATACAAAATACACCAGACCTTTCATAATTTTTTAAATAATTTTAGTGGAGGCTTTGTGTATTCTTTCATTTACAAAATAAGAGAGGTAAACAAGCAAAGTATTGAGTTCAGAAAAAAAACAATTAAAAATCTTTTTATTGTTAATTCAGCAGCTTTAACTAAACGGGAAATAATTATTTTGGTACGTTCTGAATACAATAATTCTCTTATTTTATTAAATAATTTAAGCTGATTCCATTTAGTTATACCTAGTGTGATGGTTCTTGGTGAGTAAACCCATTTTGAAAATTAGATAAGTGTGCAGAAATGTGTGAAAAATTATGTTATATTTATGAAAATTTAAATTAAATTTAGTAAGAGTTAATTATTTTTCTTCTCCTTCGACCATATACACTCCCAATCAGAAGCATATAGCCGCCACGCATCACCTACATTTTTCCCTGTCACCCGCCAATTGCTTTGCTTCCTACTATGACAAGCCCGCATTCCGCAGTCCCACCAAGTATATCCTATAGAACAGCGTTTCTCAACCGGGGGCCGTGTGGCCCCCTTGGGGGCCACAGCATGCTCCAGGGGGGCCACAGAAGAAAATATCAGTTTTGGGGAGCCACAGCAGACTTTAGGGGGGCCACTGCCACTCAAAATATAATGAACTAAATTTATATTAAAATCAAATATAATACAGTAGGACAATAATACATTGCAGTAGAAATAAGGTATTTATTATACATACTTTTTACTATTTTTACAATGATATTTAAGGATACTATAATAACTGCATCCAAAAGTCCATCTTGTCCACGGATTTCTTTCATCACCTCATGATATTATGAAACTCGTGTACGTTAAATATGTTTTGCTTCACTGATGCTACTATCCATTTTATACAAAACACATAGACATGAAAGAAAAGCCATTTTAATAATTCAAAAAGCTTTAAGAAGTATCCGCAGCAAAAAATGGGATTTATAGTATTCAGTGAAAAATTAGACACTGGTTTAATTAGTAGTTTCTTACGAAATTTCCAAATTAATTGCAAAAGCTTGAAAAACGCATTATATTTCCAAATCTTTGATTTTGCAATTTCAAAAATTATGAATCAGAGTGAAAATGCAATTATTCAGGTGATTACTTTGAGCAATTCCGTTCAGTACTAAGACGTATGTATGAGATAGCAGATGATAAAAAACAACTAAATGAACATTTTGGATAGAAAATTGACTAACCTAAAACGATGTGTCAGATTTTTATGACGAAAAAATTAGTTAAGATAATTTAATGCTCTTTGCCAGAAACCTTATGACACTAAAGGTGTAACGATTGAACAAAGAATTAAGATTTTTATGAATAAAAGATATAACGCTTCAATTGTTGAAAGTATTGAAGTTTTACTTTGATAAATAATCAGGTACTATTTTTTTTGAATTCCCTGCGCGATTCATTTTCAACATTAGGTTGTAAAACATGGGACCTTTGTGTAAAACCCTTAATATTGTAATAAAAAGTAAATTTCATAAAATCCCATTGACTTCAAGAATGTCTTTTTCGAAATCATTTTTTTTATCAGCTCGATGCAAATACCAAAACGCAATACTAAAGACCAAAACTGATCATTGGCAAAGCTTTGTCCCTTCGCTTAGTGGCTAGTGTCCTTAGGGTCCTTCATAAGGCTGCAAATTCAAATACCGCCCCGGGCGTTAGGACCCCTTCCTACACTTCTGCATATCATGCCAAAACTTCTTGCTTAGCAGGTATTAAGTAATTGAAGCCTAACACCCAATCCATGGGAGTGGCTGGTAAAGTACGTGATACAAGGTTTGTAACCTTATTCTTTTGCAGAAACATCTTCTAACCGATAAAGTGCATTGATAGTCTTTACAAAACATACAGAACTACTTCTACAAATGCATTGCTGGTTCTGCTTGGTAAACTTTTGTTAAATCTGTACAAGGCGCAACAGCAATGCTACATAATGGGTGTGAAGTCCCAGGTGAGGAGAATTTTTTGACTGCCTTCTTCTCGACCAGACCTTTCATTCTTAAGGCCCATTGAACTATGGTGCACAGTATTGCTACATACGCTGCTATGCGAATTTGGTAAAATTGATGGGAAATTATTCTAAGGACAGGCAATCTTATAAATTCTTTCAAAATTTAAAAATGCGAATGGAGACCAACGCTTCGACTCAAAATTTTCGGATAGGCCAATTTATAACTAGCCATGGTCACTTCACTGCCAAGCTATTCCAGGTCAGCTGATTAGTAAATAGCTTCAGGATGCTGATCGCATTTTTTGAAAATGTCCAAACATGAACAACGAACGGGAAGAACTGCTCAAGATAATACGACCACAGTCGCATCTGGTGGTCCTGTTGGTCATGCCGATTTAGTTGCATCTAGAAAAAATTACAAAGCATTCAAAGAGTTCACGGCGTCTTTTTAAAAACGAATTGAATTCATTTCATAAAAACTCTTAGGATAACGTTCTTTCATTTTATTTATCATTCTGCAAACTGCAGTGCATGCAAAATAGTTTTAAGAAATTTATGGAAAAAACATTAACACGAATAACGCTTCAGAATACGCCCCCGTAAGAATAGTGTGAACCATAGCGGACTGTGATGGGTACAACCTTGAGTACCCTAGGGATTTACAAAAAAATGTAATATTATAAACTATTTTGGAAACATTTTTTTTAACAAATAATTTTATTGTATTGTATTTTTTTAAAATAAATGTACCTACATTTTTTTCCGAGCCCCGAGAATTTTATTACTAGGGGTAGGGGGGCCACGGAAAAATATGAGACTCAAAAGGGGGCCACGGGCTTAAAAAGGTTGAGAAACTATGCTATAGAATATAGATTATACCTAATGGTCGTCCCGAAGTACGTCAACGGAGTGTACATGGGAACCTATTGTGGGTCACGTAAAATGATCCACGATACGACGTGAACACATGATCCAAGACATGCTCTGGAAAAATTTGTTCCTAGATGTATGGGTACCGTAATGTTTACATTTAGTGGAACCAGTTCTGATATTTAAAAAAAAAGTTGCGGCCAAAAATATTTTTTGAAAATGTGAAATAACCAGTTGTCGGAACGAATAATTTTGATTTATTCTATTATGTAATTATATGCTTCAAGGGTGGCTCTCTCAATTAAAACAATAAATTGAACAAACAACAGTTAAAAAAGTTAAATTGCTTCTTAAGAACTCTTGAAAATGTTCCAGTTTTCTTCGTTTTCACCCATTAAATTTGACGTTAAGCGATCATCATTAACTGCTATTTTTACATGATAACAACTGTTCTATTACAAAAGAATTTCTTGGAAACGCTATTTAATACGAAAACTAAGATAATGATACAAATTACGACATCAATTTTGAACCATTTATCATTGTCATAAACAGAACAAAAAGCTTTGGCCGGCAATTCATGTTTTACCCACCCTGATGAGAGTTAAATGAAGGGAAAAAATACTACTCAAAAAATATGTTTCACCGAGCATTGTGTAGATCTTAATCTTTTTTTAAGTTTTTGTTAAAGTTTTGCCGTTTGATAATAAAAAAAATGCCAAGCAAAGCGCTTGATATAAATAAAGCTCTCATAATGACTACCAACTCGAGATTATATCATCCACGAAAACTGACGTAAATAACAAATTGTAAAAGTTAGTTTTTAATTCTTAAATTTAAAAATCATTAAATAATAAAACAGATAAAGTCGAATGAAATATATGCCTTAATCATAGGCAACCAAAATTTCAGTATAAAGTATATTTTTTTTATCAAAATCTATTTTTTTATTTTCCTACCCTACCACTGCTATATCCTATATTTAAGAAAGTATCATTAAATAATAAAACAGATGAAGTCAAATGAAATATATGTCTTAATCATAGGCAACCAAAATTTCAGTATAAAGTATATTTTTTTTATCAAAATCTAATTTTTAATTTTCCTACCCTACCACTGCTATATCCTATATGTAAGAAAATATAATAATAATAATAGTCTAGCGATAAAAATAATATGGTTTTTGAAAATAACCACCATTTAAATCAGTAAGCATTCCCATGTTATAAACATTGTAACGATAATCATATGTAATTTAAAAGACCTACAGAAACTGTATTTGTTAAAGTGAATATTTCTTCCAGCTAATTGAAAGTCATTAAAATCAAATCAGCAGTAAAATAAACCATGTCGCTTACAATAGCTTTTAACTTAGTGATAAAAAATAATAATAAATACACTTATTTACCAAATATCAGTTTAAGTTCATATGTGTACTTGAATGACTGAAAATGCTAAAATGCAAAATCCAGGACGTTAGTGACAAACATTGTGCAAATGTACAAAAATGAACAATCAAAATTGAACATTAAAATTTTACCAAGCACCTTCAGTCAATATTTTAAATTGAATTTACTTATGTACTGTACGTGTATGTACTGTAAAATATATTGTCAATTTACAACAAAAAGCCAACAATACAATACATAACGCTAAAATGGACTAACGGACTATTTGAACAGAATATTCAACTGGAAAAAATGCACAACAACAACTAAGTTGTATAAAATAAGTAAATCGGACTTTTGGGTAAAATAAAGCAGAGGATTAGATTGCTTACAAATGTTTTGAGGGTTCACTCAAACATTTTTCTTCGTTACATCTCTTTCTCTTGTACGCTGACGAAAGATGTTACTTCAAATGTTTATATTTAAATGTACAACGTTTTAAATATAAACAATGTATGTTTTAAATAGATTGTAAAAAAAAATAGAAACCCGATACATCAAATTATTTTACAATATAGAAAATGCGTTGACGTGTTTAAATTTTTAAACATTTTAAAATTATAATTACTATCAACTATAATTTTAAATAGTAATAAGATTTATTGCTCAACGTAATAAATATAAATATATGGATGATATTATTGGATGATAAGTAAAAATTCCGCCGAATTACATAAAATATATTCAAGGAATCATGTTTAATATTTTATTTTATAAATACATGATTATAATCATACAAGTAACAAAAACTTTTCTTATTACACGTTTTACTTTTAAAGCTTTCATATCTGGCGTAAGCGTTCATGTGATACCAAATTTTGGCAAGGATTCACGTGTTCAGAGTTTTCTGATCTCGAAAAATGCATTTTGATTTTTTTAAACTCTGTTATGAGAATGTGAAACTTTTTACACAACTTTTAAAGTTTTTTGCTTGCGATATTTTTATCAGAACTTAAAGTGTAGTTTTTCATCAAAAACTATGTATATTTTCTGAATTTTCACTTTCAAATTTTATGTTCCGTAGGGAAGTGCTTTTTTTAAATCCATGTCCACTCTCAATGTAAAGTATATGGCCTCCTAATAAAGGTATCTAAACAGAAGTTTTTCAACGAGAACTGTCACTTACTTAGTCACTCAACCTCTTTTTTTAAAAAGAGAGTAGTAAGGGTAGAAGGCTGACTAGTACAGGACTAGTGGTAAACTAACCGCTATTGCTACGTCCAGTCATTAATTTTTCCATAATACATAATTTAGACCAGCATAATATTTAGTTTTGTCACAATACTCCTTTAAGAACATATATGTTCTTAGAATCAAACCATTTTTTATTTCTGATTTCTAATATGCGTTAGTAATCGATTTCTTATTCTTTGTGACGTCAAATAATATTCTTTCTCGAAATATTCTCTTTAACCTATTTTTTAAGTTGGTAAGGAAGTATTTAAATTTTAGTAAAATATTTCGATTAATATAAAATACTATAAACCTGATGTCATATTTCCCTCCATTTCCTACGAAAGTATTTTTTCGGTATATTAATTAAATACAAGCAAATATTAACTGATACAACAGTTGTCAAATAACTTATTGAAGTTTACAATTATTTGAAACGAAAGAACGTTCTTATGATACACACATAAATAAAACTCAGTAGCATTTGTCTTCAAATGAAAATATTTATAATATTGTATATTAATCCAAAGATTATATTTCCGTCGGTGATATTGGTATAGCTGCAAAAAATGTTTACATTTTTACACAAACTGTTGACCTACCCCCACATAAAAGGTTGTGCGACACCTCCATAAAATTCTTTCACTCTTAACAACTACCCTGGCTGTTGATTAAAAAAAACAGCCCAATTCTTCATAAATGGGGCTCTTTTTAAAAATATTAACACGTCAAAAAAAAAGTAAGTACACTAATCAAAAGATATTTTAACAATTGATTAAATATTTTACCAAATTTTTGTTGATACATGCCTGTAATAATTTTGCTGGCATATCAAATAAAATATGAAGGCTTTATTTTTAAGTATTATTTCTTCTTTGGCCATGTTTGCTCCCTATGTGGAGCATATGGCCGCCACGCGGCACCTCCATGTCCTTGTCTCCCGCCAATAGCTTTGCTTCCTCCCATGACATGCCAGCATCCCCCAGTTCCGCCGAGTACATGCTATGGATAGTACCCGACGGACGTCCAGGACGCCGGAATCCCACCGATTGAAAGAAGAGGCAGGCAGAATTAAGGCTTTCCGGAGGCATTTGCAGCACGTGACCCAGCCAGTTCCAACGTCTCTTCATAACCACTGACTTGAAGGGACGCTGTCTTGTACGCTTCCTTATCTCTGAATTCCTCACAAAATCAAACCACCTCACCCCCATTATCTGACGCAAGCATCTGTTCTCGAAGCTCAGTATACGGTTTTTCTGAGTCTTCGTCAGGTGTCATGATTCGCAATAGTAAATCATTACCAGCAGAATGCAAGCGTTGAACAAGTGGCATTTGGTTTTAATCGAGTACAGCTGTGTGTCCCAGACAGTCCGCATTGAAAATTATTTGAATTAATCATTGAGTATTATTTAGATAGGTATGATATTGATTTTTAACGACGAAAAACTCTTTGTGAATACTGATTGCAGTGAAGTTCTAACTAATGTGCTCAATTTTTATCATATTCATTGAAAGTAATGTGATTTGTTTATAAAATAGCTGAGCTTTTTTTTCGCAACCTCTTACTGAGTTCTGGAAGAAACTTGAAAGGAAAAAAGAAGGTTTTCAATCATATGAAGCAATCATTCTATTCGTGACTTTCTTCTTAAAAAACTCTGTGCGATTTATGTATACAATCGACAATGGTGCTTCGAAAAAGATATATAAAGCTTATTTTAAAACATTCATTTTGAGTACACGTCAGTTTTCTATTTAAACAAGCTGATTCAATTTAAAACTTCGTCTATTGTAGTGTTGAATGGGGTGAAACTATACCATGTCCTTAAATGCAAGCAGGCACGATACAAATCCATGAGATTGAAAACAAAAACACTTTGAAAAATCGATTTGCTTTGAAAACGAAACCCGGCGAGACACATAGCCAAACGAATATTCTTACTCGAATAAATTATTTTGGTAGAGATTTAAAATATTGTTATACAGAAAAATGTACGTATTTCTTTTGTATTATCTTCTTCTTATAGATTCTTTGTATTATGGCCAGTGTATTGCCGGTACTGTAACCAAGTGGTCGACGCTCTTTGTATCGTTGTATATACATATTTATTTGCGGAGTTTGTAAGCATTAGGGTTTCTAGCCCGGCTTAAACCGAAACCGGTTAACCGGTGTATTTTATGTTTTAAAAAAAACAGTCTTTAAAGAACATAAAATTTACTCCCATCTGTTCGATCTCGAAAACGGGGCATAGTAAGAGTTATTAGTTCACCATTAGTTTTGTCTAGGGCTTCTAGTCCCGAACCCTATTTTTAATTCCAGGGTTTTGAGATTCACAAATTTTACAATCTGAGATCCCAAAATTGATCACTCACCATACAATCTTGGAAAAATTCAAGATTCGGGATAGAGATTTTAAAAATCGCTGGCAGATTTCAAAATTGTTTTGCTCACCGATTTTGGAATCCTGGGAATTTACAGATTTCCTAAAATGAAAAAAATTAAAGATGTTTTTTTTCGATTGGCTGATTCCGAAAATCCAGAAAAAAAATCCGAAATGTTCCAAAAAAATTTTTAACTTTCCGGATTTTGGAAATATTGGCTGGTTGCCTGGTTTCAAAAACTTTTCGAAAATTTTCACTTCTCATCCTCAATCCCAAAATTCCGGGATCAATCCCGGGACTCACAAAATTGGACGAGATTCCGGGATTGGAGACCCTTGTCCTGTCCTATTCCTTCCTTTGTTTTTCTCATGTCTTCTAATACGAGAAGCTAAGCAAGTAACAAAATATTCGTAGAAAAACTTCTGTTAAAATTTAGTTAATTAGATATATATGGTGACATTTTTAAACCGTGATGTATTAATAGTACCTTTTGTTTAGTTTCTAGATACTGAAAACAGCCAAAAGAAATGTATTAGTAGATATTACTGAAAGAAAAACAAATACAATGGGTTTCATATTTAGGATTTTTAATAAAAAAAAAGGAATTGTATAATTGAGAATAATTTTATTTCACATAACATCCATCGTTTTGAGATTTTGATTATTCATATTTGAAATTGGTTTATATTTATTTCATATAGTCATTCATCTATTATATAAATACATGTAGGTACATACATAGTTTTTGAAATGTTTTGTTTTTACACAAGCATAATAGAATATACAGAGATTTAAAAAAACAAAAAAGACGTTTTGCTTAAAATAATATGCTTTAGTAAATTCAGAAATTCAAAATATCGATAAAACTGTTATACTATTGACAATAAACATATTTTTATAATTTTGATCGACTTCCTTATTTAATGAATTATATTAAGCAAATCGTCTCTCCTGTCCTGTTTTTTTAAACATAATTATGTAGCATAATATTTCACAAAAATCACGTATATTTAGACATATTTAGGAGATTATTAACTAATGTTTTTTCATTCATTATTTTACATGTATGTATGTAAGTACTGGTTTTTAATTGTTGCTTAAAAAGATATAATTGGAAAAGCATTATTTTTTTGTCATTTAAATATAATCATTTCGTTAAGCTTACATCTCTTATTTCTAATAAATATTTTTTTTACTTAAAATGAACCACAACGAAACAAGGCTAAAGGCGCTTCATAATATTTACACCGAGATGTTCAAGTAATTTACATCGCCGAATCCAACGAAACCTCAGCTAATTATTCGTAGTATTTTGGAATAATGCGCAGCCTTAATCTTCACAAAATTAATTACTACCGGGTATCGCAAAAAATGTATCCGATTTTTTATTAAACTCTTAAAATTGTCAAATCATTTTTTGCAATCCCTGTATTTTTTTTTAAATAAAATATTCGATAAATTCCGTGAAATTTTAAATTACACTTTCCAAATAAATTAAGTCTTAAGTAGTTCAACTTTTTAACTATTACAGTAATTCAAATCTTTTTATTTTGCAACGTAACGCAACTTATAGATTTTAACATTTAACAGCACTTCTGAAGTGAAACCAGTAAATTCTCACATTTTTAGTGACTATGTAAATTATACATATTTGGTCATAAAACCTTTTTTTTAAATACAATGTTGAAAATTTTGTAAGAAATATGTTTAAAAAAATGACCGTAAAGAGGTGGTCAAACAAATCACTGCTACGTGTAAACAGTAAAACACTAGCTTGCGTTTAATATTTTTTTTTCCAATGAAGTACAGTTTGGTAAAAACGAATGACGATTTGTTATTCATTTTAGTTGGAAAGTGTATGTTTAAAAAAGCTTTCAATATTTGCTTTAGCATGAATGTGTAGTAAGATGGTAAAAAACATTTTTTTTATTATTTATCATAATCATTTCATTAGTTAAAATGAAATAGGCTCATTATCAGCATTTTTATCCTAAAAAGATTTACACTACATCGTATAATATTATCTAACTATTATTTAAGGAAGACATCAAGTGCCACTGAAGGCAATTTATAAAATAGTTATCCCTTAATCTTATGAACTATATTACACAATCGTCAATTGGCATTATAATTAAGACTTTTGCGTTGCTATTACTAACGGAATTATAATTTTGTTTTATGGCAAAGTACTTACTCAAGAGATATGCAAGGCGGTGAGTTTTAAACGTCCAAAACTTTATTTCAATAACAGTATAAAATATTTCAAATTAAAGCAGTAATAAATAAATCATCAAAAAATAATTTCAGTTCGCTCCATTACCATTAAGTTTTTTTAGTAAAAAAAATTGTTATTGTTTTCTTTATTCACTGAAATCATTTTTGTTTATTATTGCAATGTATCAAATTTTTAAAGGATATAATTTGTAAATATTTATTTGATGTATTATACATTGCGAAAGAAGGTATAATTCAAAAGTCAAAGAGCATTACAAGACGATGATTGAAATAAAGTCTTGGGTATTTGTGAAACAGGGAGCATGGAAGTTTTTGGTATAAATATTAGATGATACGGAAAATAGAAATATTTATAAGACTTTATTATTTTGCTTTAGGCACAATAACAATAATTAGTTTTTACCACTAAATTCGGTTTCCAATGTACATGTAAGCTTTTTACAATAACGCATATTATATCCAAATAGTTTTCCTCACAAAAATATCGTTGGCTTAATATAAACGTTTCTTGAATACAGTAGGTTTGCAGCTTTAGAATTAGAGTCATTAAGATATTTAGAGCTTTTTCTAAGAGTTTTGTTCTGAAATGCAACATCGAGATTTGGACAAACGTTTAATTTACATTTACAATATTCTACCATTATAATATTTTGGAATTTGATTAAAGATACACAAAACATTCTATAAAACGTAATCAATATATAATAGTATTTGGAGCTCAATATCTGATTGTTTTATCGTGTCTAAAAACTGTAATGAATGATTATTTTTGATAATTCCTGTAAACTTTTACAAAACTGATTGTCAAAGTCTTCTAATAAAAAAAGTTGAAAAGGTCAGCTGTAGCAATGAATATTTTTGATGTCATATAAAATACTTTTCTCTTATCAGTATCAATCTATATTAAGCTGTCATCATTACTTGTAAGCCTCAGAAATTCATTAAAGAAATACAAATTTCTCTGAGACTATTGTCAATAAAATTCATTTCTCGCCAGCCAAATTGAACATTCTTTAAAACAATGAAATTTATTTACGATAGTGAGGCGCAAAAATATTAAAAAACAGCAGTGTTCATTCATTTAATCAAAACAAAGCCTTTGCAATTGCTTTTTCCTATTAATGTATAGAAATGGTGTATGGAAATATGATTTAGATATTTTTTTATTTTTAAGAGACTATAGTCATATTGGATGAAAAAGTTATTTTACGTTATACAATGAATTTCAAAAGCTTGAATTGAACTTTTAATACTGCTTTTTTTATTTAAACGTGTATTACAAATAAATAAAAAAATATTTGTTCAAATGCATGTATTGTTTTTTTAATTTTAATGATGACAGAGTTATTTTATGCAATATAATTATTTCCAAAAGCTTTGGCTTCTCTACATTGCATATTTCGTTTTATAAATAAATAAAAAGTCCTTTAAAAACATGCGTTTTTATTTTATTTTCAACTCATTTCACCACATCAAAATAAACTCATAAACTAGAGTGGAATCGATCATTTTTTTGAAAAGTTATTCTTTGAAATTGTTGACGGTATACAATTACAGCTTTCTTGGTCTACAAGTAAAGGGAACTAAATAATATAAAATAATAACTGAAAAATATTTTTCATTTTATTAAATGATACATATGTTTTTATAAAGTTGCGACAGTTTATGAAAGTTGACGCTTGTTTATAAGCCAAACAAATGAAAATAATTAATTAATGTTACAAAATAAATATTAAATTTCATGACAAATATTGTTGGGTTGTATTCATTTTCAGTAATATTAATTTATCTACCTTTAAGTATATCTAGTTGGAATTTGCACACACGGATCATTTTCTCTACCTTTTGAGGGCTTATTTTTATAATATTTTACAGTGACTTCAATGAATCCCAAAAATAGTCATTGAACTACTTGGAAGACAGATATATAAGTACAAGTCGATTCTGAAATAAATGCAATAGATACTAAACTTAATAATCTAAATGATTATTCTAAAATAAATAAATATTAACCAACGAAACAAAACAAAAACAAAAATCACTTTGAAATAATGCTAATATGTGTTCGTCAACTAATCCATATCATACTATGTAAACTCATGAAAACACCCACGAAAATATTATTATAAAACAAAACAAAGTTATTTCAAGAGTTTTTATGGAAAGTGGTGTCAAATATTCTTTTAATGGAAAGCTTTTGAGAGTGAAAATATACGCTCATTATAAATTTCATAATTGATCCGCTAAATTGCAGTTAAGCTATGGAATAAATACGAACGATATCACAATATTGTTTGCATTTTAAATTCAGTGAATCTTTCACGTATAATTTGATTTTAAAATTAGGTTTAGAAAAAGAAATTTGAATATACATTTCATTCAAGTGAACACATATTCGTATTTATTTTCAGAAACATTAAATATATTGAACCAAAATATTATGTAAGAAGAAAATACAAAAACATACAAATTAATTACATGAAGCATCTTAAAACAAAAACCAATATGTCCACTTTTCAACAGTAAATGACGTTCTTCACTTTAACGCACAATTAAGCTTACTTTTCTCATACATTTTTTTACAATTAGGAACAATATGTCTATGTTTATAAGCCAGCCAACCACTAATTTCCACAAAAAAAAAAACGAGGTCAAATTAAAATGTCGGCATTTGCTTGTTGTCATTAAAATTTCGGATTGTGGATAACATCAAGAGATTGAACATTGTTTTTTTATGCTTTATTGGGTACAGCAAGTTATATATATCTGTTAAAAATCGTGCAAAATGACTTGTTATAAATATAATATATATTATTATAATATGTACATATATTTTGTTTAATTTTGACAAAACGTTGACTGATCAGTTTTTGCTTTTAGACGATTTAAAAAATAATATTTTTTAATGAATTAACTAGAAATACTCAGACTGATTAAAAATTGTGCAATCAATCACAGAGAAAATATTTTTTTGTTACGTTTGCATGATTTAAGATTAAGAATAATTGACGATGGTATTTAGAGTGATAATTACAAGTAAAAACAAAAGTATAGGATTTTTGGTGTGGAATAGATAGCCTCGTGAATTCGCGTTCAAAGCTTCTTCTGTAGGTTCAGGTTCCAGCTCCTCTGCAACCACCACATCAACTGCAAAAATATCATCAACGCTCACATCCATATTCATATTTCTTATCTAGAAATTCAGACATGTAAAACTAAGGACTGCAATATATTTATTAGTATTAAATTATAGTGTATTGAATATCAATCCCGGTAACACAAACATGAATAAGTATTGGTCTTACTTATAATGTTCGCGAAATGGAAAAAAGGTGAAACTTTCCCAATAACCACGAGCAGAATTAAAGAAAAAGATGCGATAGGTTTTTTTAACTCTTACTAGAATATTTTGTCGACATCCAACTTTCAAAACTTGGTAGCTTATGGATATTTCCCCGTTGCCTCCTTAAACTGTGCTGAGGTCCCCTAAAATATTTTTTTTCTGTAGCCACATTAGAAAACATGCTGTGCCTCCCGGTTGGTTTAAATTCAGTTTTATTTTTTTTTAATTGTATAAAGAAACATCAAAAATGTAGTAAAAATCATAATATTTGTACCCATATTATGGAAACCTTTAAGGAAGACTTCCTTAAAGTTTTGGATATCAATTATTACACACATTGAAGCAAAATCACTGGCATGCTGTTAATTGCTGGATAACATTGAAAATCTATAAGACCGCAGGATACCATAAAATCCAGGTAATACCCGGAATACTCACCAATAACGGTGTGGTTTCTTGCATCGGCATACCTTCCTGATGGTCCGCGGTAGGCGGGAATGGTCGCTAGGCATGTTAACGACAACCGCCCGGCCGCAGCGAGTCGAAGGGCGGATACGGCAACGCTCAGCCGCTGGCCAGGGGGCGGCTTCGTCGCGCCCATTACCGAATACAGACCCGGTTTTTGATGAGCGAGTGGTGGTTGCTTGGTAGGATCTTCATCGACCTATTATCATGAAGAGATGACATATTAAAAAATGATAAATATTGTTCATCATTTATATCCTGTTTATGCAATTCTTGGTAAGATAAAGTAAATAAACTTTCGTTGAATCGTTGAATCTTAATGTTTTCATAAATAAATTTAAACGTATTGTCTAAATATGCAATAATATAATATATTCAATATATTGATATATAGTCACGGTCTACAGAAACACCTACAATTTAGACAAATTATTAAATTGATTATGTAGAGAAATTCGTTTAATTAATAGAATATAGTTCAAATCATCAATGTTAAGTTGAACATTCCTAAGAACAAAATCAATAATTACATTAGGTTTTTTTTAATTCCCCATTTGACAGGTTCTATTCCAAAATTTAACTAGGTATGAATGTCCGATAAAAGCTGAAAAAAACTTAATGTAATAATTATTGATGTATTTTATTTTGCTAACGTATCATAATTTTTTCAAAAATAAATATTGCGTTTTGGTTGAGATCCGATTTTTTATTGAAAAAAATATGAGTTCCGTGCTTGACACGCTGCGTTAATAAACTTCATTAAAATATGATAGTTAGAAATGCTCAACTCATTTTGATAATTTTAAAATTCTTTTAAGCTAGATTTGATCAATTGAGCGATTTTTTGTATATAAGCTATTTATTAATTTGTGTTAATTATAGGCGTTTTTGTAGACTGTAACTCTTACCCTTAAAATGGTATTTTTGCGATGCAAAGTTGAATTCAATTATTCCTACGAAACGATAATAACTATTGACAAAACTGTAGTTTACGAAATTTTAGAAAATATTTACAGATAACAAAACATTATTCTTTTATTATTCCAAACAGAATCGAAATATGTTATATTCTTTGTTTGTTTAGAGAAAGAAGCAATCTTCTAAATGTAATTTACTAATCAATAGAAAACGTGCTATATTAAAATGTTAAGAGTAATAAAGCTTAATTTTTAAATTAATTACTTCGAAATCGTAAAACATTTCGTGAGCTCCTTAGCACGCGTTAAATCTCATAATATATTGTAGTGAGGTTTCATTCATAAGAAAGTTTCTTTGATTTCGGAATGGGTAGTATTCTCAAAGGAGAATCGTAAGTAGATGGAATTCAATTTCCGATTTATCCTGTTGTTATTTAAGTGCTGAGTTTCACTCACTGTAAAGTTATTTAATTTACTCCCACTTTAAGATCGAGATTGTTAGTTCTGTATTGTTCGAATATGCGGACAATTGCTTTGATGATTAGTATCTGGGTTTGTAAAGTTATCGATTTTTGATACGTTTAACAAAATAAAATAAATGGTCTATTTTTAGAGCTAAAGATATTCTAAATATCACTTGCTTTTTACCTTGTTGACTTTATACAAGAAAATTAAAATTTTTGTTTGTACATTATTGTTTCGTTCTTAGAGTGCTTTTGAACAGTAATTATTTCTTTAAAATTGGGGAACATATTTTGATGACGAATACGTATTTCTTTTTTCGTAAGTTATTTTTAACGACAACTAATTTAAAATTCACGTACATCATTTATGACATCAAAGTAATTGTTTTAACTTTACAATGTCATGTTTTCTTACCAATAAAATAAATCTTACTTGTTTTAAAATAAGATTTAAGTTAAGTTTAATAGAATATTTTTTCTTCTCAGCTAAAGATGAATACAATAAATTTTCTAAAATGTATCTTAACCTTCAACAAATATAACAATGAATATTATATTATTGATGATTATCAATCTGATATTAATTTTAGAGACTAATTATTTATTTCTAATCAGCACTAATAAACAAATTTAACAGTTAATTTAGGTCGATTTTGGTTTTGATATTGATTGAAATATAACTGTTTTATATTTACAAAAGAAGGTTGTAAGAAATTAATTTTCGAGAGAAAGTAATTGATACGGAATGTAATTTTCTTGTTAAAACTAACGGACGTTGCAAACGTTCAACAATTCAATTGCATAATTAATTTGATAGGTGTTTTATTAGAAAAGTGAATCAATAAAATATTGTACTGAAATATAAATGTATGTATTTTTACTTTGTATAAAAAAATTGAAATAAAAATTTCATTTCCTCCATGTTTATTAATAATGAAACAGTGAAATAAATAAAACATTAACAAAATTGTGCAACACAGAATGAAAAATGATTTGATGGCTGTTTATGCTTTTGATGAGCACGAGAATCGATATTTTATTATATTCCAAGCCATTGTTTCAGAAATTCTTTACGCGAATGAAGAATTCAAAAAAAAATTAAAATTGAACATATTCATCGTTATAAAATACAAAATTACCAAGTCTCACTAAATTACTTTAAAAGAAACGTGAAGAGACTCGTGTGAAATAATTTCCGCCTTCTTATAAATATATCTTCATTTGAATTTTAATTGAATATCAGGTTATAAGAAAGTTTTTGGGTACAGTGGAATAGTATAAAATTCGACCGGTCGGACAGGAATAATTCTGCCCGAGGAGATGCCGTCTAATCTATAAATATAAATAAAGAATTAGCTGCTGACTTCAACTTACACATAACAATTATTATAAAAAGAAGTGTTTTGATAAAAGTGCGTCTATACAAATTGTAATCATGCTTCAATGATTTCCGTGAAACATTTTCAATAGAGAACTGATGAATATGGAATGAAAATGATTAAATTTTACTTACATAAGGTTTTAAATTGAAAAATTGTCTAAAATTCTTTTTATTTTTTTATTATGAGTTTTGATGGGTTTAATGATTTTTTTTATATGCAAAATGTTTATAATAATAATAAATTTTAGGGCTATAGAAAGATAAAAAAGTTTTAAAAAAAAGTATATTTATAATAATGTTTTGAGTGTCAAATTTAAGAAATGGATAATTATTGTAGGTAAGATAGATTATTGTCTATTTGTGTATTAAAATTATAAAAATAATACTTACCATTTTGTATCCTGCCGATTTTATTTGTATAATATATTTCAATACACAATAAATGTCTAAATATTTTTTTATATGAAAAGGTCAAAACACCTCCATTTCAATTATTGATTTTTCATAAGAAAAGGCATTTGACTATTTTCGCAAAGTATTATTTTCAAGAAAAAATATCTTTTTCTTATGAAGGGATATAAAACGTATCATTTAGATGAATGAATGATTGATGAAAAATGACTTATAAATGAAAATACTGAAAAAGTTTTTTTTTATACAATGAGTCAATGATAATGATTTTTCCACTATTTTGTATCTAATTCTAGACATAAAGTTTTTTATATTAAAAATCTGCATTGTATTATTTCTCGTGCTCTAAACATGTAAACACATGGTGACTGCAGCTTATCTGCCTATAAGATATGACAAGAGTGTTTTTTCAGTGTTCCACGTGTGCTTGTGAGTGTCCATTAATTATTCACCAGTGTTTTGAAGTAGTGTTACATAGACTATCAAAGTGAGAGAAGAGAAATTATTGGCTCGATGTGTGCAGTTTTTCATATAATAATCGTTTATAGCTTGCAGATCAAGATTATCAATCTTGTTTTATCAACAATAATTATTCTAAAAAAAAATTAAAAAATAGCAGTGCGACAAAATAAATGATGGTCTTATTATTAAATACGCAAACTATTTTTCTAAAAAAAATTATTTGACAAAAACGTAGATCTATAAATAAAATACGGCATAAACGAGAGAAAAATATATAGTAATTCTGAACACTTGTGGCCATCTGTTATTTTATTCAAATTCGTGAAATTTTATTTTTTTCTCGTACGTTTTTTAGATTTTTAAATAAATTGGATTTTTTAATTGAAATTTTAAATTTGAATTGTTTGAATTTTGTACTTTCCCATGAGTTTTGCTGCTAACGACCCAGGTTTCGCCTTTCGGCATCTTCAGGCATTCCAAGTGCACGGATGTACTTGAACTAACAAAATTCAAACAATTTAAATTTGATATTGAAATTAAAATTCCATCAAGCACCCTCAGTCGAAATACTTAATGAAATTTTAAAATTACACCTAATGCCAACGGGCCAAATATTTTTTAAGTTGAAAGATCATTTGAAAAAAACTCGATCAAAATTTATTGTAAGTCACTCGAGATTAACTTGAGGTTAATTGATATCACAAGCACGTCTAAGGTCTTAAATTTAAATTTGAAATTGTCTTAACAAAAAATCAAACTCAGGCCCACCTGGTTGGTAGGGCAAGCTCTAATCAATTGGGAAGGGATGTACATTCTAACAAAATATGACAGGAATATTCGACTAAACATAAATCGATTGAAAAGTAAACGGACAAATGTATCTGTCTATACAAACATTCGGGTAAGCACTACTACACATGACGGTATTTTTTCATTGAATAAACATTTGTCTAACAAATTATTTATACAAATCGATCATCTTATTATAAAAATGCTAGAATTCGTACGTAAAAGAAAATTGAATTTATGTTATTTTTAAATTGCTTGCTAGACGTTGACAGCTGTTTTAACCTCTGTGTTGATGGTATACTCCCACACTTATATTAAATGTCCAGCAACGAAACAATATTTCAAAGTAGGCTGGTGTAGATATATATGTGTCAGTTTTATATTATTTTTATGTTGAGAAATAATTATTTTCATTCCGTTTTGTGAATATTTTCTTTACGTTTTCCGAAATATAATGAATATCAAATATTTTTTTTAATTCGGTTGAACTGTGTATATACTGCGCATTGTCTACCTAATACATACAATGCAAACACTTGAATAGAAAAAAAAACAAAAACGGTTTTAAAAAAATCGTTCATACTTTCCATTGAAATGACTAAATTCATGGATTCAATCTGTTTTTTATTAAAAAAAAATTTTTTTTTTACTTTTTATGTAGTAAAGATTTAAAAAAACAATTAATTTGATAGCAGTAGAAACACAAATTGGTTATAGATTTGCATATATGATATGATTTTACATAAGATTTGCTCAGATTATTATTCTTGTGAAGAAGGGTTTAATAGAAAATTTAAATTAACTTATTATTCCACGTATTATGTTACTAACTGTGACACGTGTTTCGCCTCTCAGAGGCATCTTCAGACTTACTATCGCAAAGTTTGCTTAAGTAATGAAGCAAGATTGATTCTAACATTTTAAAATGATGAAATTACAAAATGGAGGGTGTATTTGATCTTGGTCTTTTAAACGTTATAAGATTGTTTGATATTTATATAAATTTACAATTATTTCAATAAAGAATATACAAAATAAAGAATATATGGAAATAAATGTGTACCACAATATTTTTTTTATGATTCTCTTTAAATATTTTTTAATGAAAGATACAGTTGAAAACAAAAGTATTCAGTTATACAAAAATTATATTAAAATAAATTGATTATTGAAAATATCAACGAAGATGACGTGATACAGGAAAAGCCGTCAATTTATAATATTATTTTGATTTTGAAAGGGTTCCACCAAGTTAATCTTTGAAGCTACTTCTTTGCAAAAGTTCGAATCAGATTTGTGATTAAAATATTGTGAGATTAGCGAATAATAATTGATGGTGCTTAAAGTGTGTAGTAATTTTGGTGTTCATGTTTTGTTGCTACTACTGCATTTATGTCATTCTCTTCTCTCAACATTGAACCAGTCTAAGTAGTGGCGCTGCGAGGAACACGCTTGATGACGGTATCAGTGCAATGATGACCGGCTAGTGTTCATGCTTGATGATATCATGCAGCACCATCATCGTTTCCTCGCCAAACCTGGAGCGTTTGCCTCGGCGAGTGCCTGTGATAATGGTCGAGAGCACCATAAACATCTCTTGCCGAACAGCCTTTAGGCTTTGTGCCGTTGCTGTGGTTTCCATTGGACAATTCAGGGGATGGAGGATTGCCTACGTCGTTGTTGCTGTTCGCCTCGTTCCCCATGGGACGTTGGGTGGAGTGTAGTCTGCTTCTCGCCGACCGATGTCGCTTTCTGCTCCGGTACAACGGCGCTAGTCTGGTATAACTTCTTGACATGGCGGGGTCCACCTGTTTTTTTATTGGTTAGCACAAATTTAATTTAAGCCATACGTTAATCGAACTAAAAACCTATACAATAAGAAAATGATTTATATTGATACGTTGCTAAATAATCGAGAATATGTATTCTTAAATGTTTCCACAATTTCAGTCAGTAAATCATAGTGTATAGATAATACAATTTGACAAAAAACAAAATAATTTGTTTTAATCAAAACGAAAATTGAGCGAAATTTCTAATGTTCAACATAAATGATTTTGACAAATATGAATGGCATAGTAAACTTGTATCTGACAATACACATTTAAAGCCGTAAAACGAATAGATATGTCTGATATTTTAAGATGTGGGTAAATAAAAAAAATCCAAAGTATAATGCTACATAAATTCGTTATTCCTAAGCTGCTTAACCAAATTGAAAGAAATAATAATGCTTCGCATTCTTTAATAACAAATAAATGTAGTCTTTTCAATGTTTTTGTTTTCTCAAGAACAATTTAAAGATCAAAAACATAAATGAATGATGTATTTTTATTCGTGGAATGTGATAAAACACAAACAAAAGCTTAAACAAAAGACTGCTAAAAAAAGAAGGAACCATTAAAAATCAATGAAGCCAGTAATCCCCTTTGTGAGTTGCGTGTAAAAATAGACCGTTCATGTAAATCATTTTATTGTTAGCTAAAAAGTCTTGATAAAAAATTGCCTCTATAATTTAGCGTATCTATTTAAATAGTTTGCTCACGAACTTTGAGTTTTCTTTTAAACAACTCAGGTGATTAGAGAAACTTTTGTGTTCGCGACTTAAATATGCGATTTTAAATAACATGAACACTAAACGTAGCCCTTTTCAACGACGGCTTTGTAAAAAGTGATTATTTTATTGTTAAATAAAATAACTAAGCTGTAAGTGCCACTTAGCATATTTTGAAATATCATTAATAAGTAATAGTATTCTTATATTATAAGCAAACCATTTTATTTATAATTTTATATACACATTATATTTAATGGCCAAATTTTTTTGAAATCAAAGTGACGACTTCTTTGGTTTTCGATCTACAATATCTCTAAAATATGCTTTTGCGTCAAACGGATAGATGCAATATACTGACAAGAAATGGATCTATATTTTTTATACATAATTCTCATAATAGTTTAAGTTAAGCGATCACTATTATCAGAATTTTAAAAAAGTATGTATGAATTTCCGGTGATGTTATATTTTTATATAATATTTAAAATGTTACAAATTTTATTCAAAGTAACATACTTGTTTATAGTATGTAATGTAGTGAGTTGATTGAAATTTGAGGTGCGTAAAATATTAAGTACAATATGTAATGATATTAATTTAAAAAAGGTAAATCTAACGATGGATTCGGCGCTACCATTATGGATGTTTATGATATAAATTAAATTTGATAACTTTTTTATTCTACAGATTTTGTAAAAAAATATGACACGTGTTTTACTTTTTTAAAGAGCATCTTCAAATAAATTGCTTAAAAGTAATTTACGAATTCACTATCGTAAAAAGCGTGTCACAATTTGTAACACAGCGAAATAACAAATTTATTTATTATTTTCAGGTATTTTTTACTTAGAACCTTTCTCATTTGAATCAATAAATGGTCCGTATGCAATTATTTAAGGTATTTTAAATTATAAAACAAAACATATATTTTGTTATTATGTTATTATGTACTACTAACTCAACAAAAACAGTTAGATAAAAAACCAAATACACAGAAATGATAAAATAAATTACTTCTTACCTTCACTCCATCAATAAACCAAGTAATATGAGGCGTTGGATGAGCAGGACTGGTTGTGCAGTTCGCTTCCACCAGTTCACCAGCTGTGTATAAAGGAGCACCAAATGTTATCCGTGGAGGATGCCTTTGAGGTTCTGTCAAAATGAAAAAAATAAATAAAATCGATTTGTATCAATGTAAAATATAAAGGAATCTTCAAAATCAAATCCGGTAAACAAAGATAATTTTATTTCATGACTTCAATTTTCTCAGCCAAAAATATATTTTTTATTTTATTTAAGCATCATACCTAATTTGAATTGAATTACATGATTTATAATCAAATTAAGAATTTTTAATATCTTAATTTAAACATATGGAGCACTAATTATAAAGATCTAATAAATCTATTGACTGTAACTATACGCAATTCATTAGTATATAAAACTTACATTTATAGTATTTTAATTGTTTCTATCATAATGATCAATAAAACATGTTTAAGCAGTATATTTCATAAGCGTTCACATGGACAATAAAATGTTTTATTAAAAGATGTATTTTTTTATAAAACAACAAAATACTACAATTATCGTTTCAGAAATCATAAATAATAATGAATAATCGTTTTTCACTTAACTATTTAATGGAATTTTAGCGGCGTAAAAAATAATTCTCAACAATTTTTTCATGAAATATAATCATTTTCTCTAGCTGTATTTATTACTTGTCCATCATATCTTAAACAGAAAAGTATAATTATTTTGTGATTTTAGTACCTCTATACAAGTACACAACTTTTAAACGAAGTATTTTTCTTTTTAATTGAAAAAAATATCATTTTGATATTCTTAAAAAAGTTTTTATTATTTTGTTATTAATATATTTTATTATTTATCACTTTCTAGATATTCACTGTTGATCTTTGTGTGAAGGCATTTTATAAAATTAAAAAGTAAAACACTTCAAGTACTACGTATATACCTAATTTCAGATAAGCTAGAGAGTTAAAACGATTTTACTTCAAAATAAATAATGTGTGCTCAATAAAAAAAGGGCTATAATGCTATTTATATGAGGTGAATTTCATACGACAATTTTTTTTATTATATTTAAAACAATGAAATAATACGAGTCTTTGATATTAAATACTTGCCAGTTTAACGATTATTTATGGTAAAAAAGTTTGGTATATCTATGTTATAATAAAATATTTATTGTTGTTGTATATATTCTGCATTATCATTTGAAAATATTTTTGATTTCATTCATCGTAATATTTTACTTTGTTTCAGTTTCCGATAAAAAAAAGAAGGCGTGCTCTATTTTTAAAATTAAATCATAATTATTTTCTTTTTTGAATATAAATTCATTAATAGGTGAATCGTGAAAATAATAGATTCGCACGAAAACTATCGCTGAGTACGAGGGTGCGTGCAAAAAATTTAGTCACGCATGTCAAGTCGTAATTTTAAATTAGTTTTTGAGATGATAGGCCATGCTTTGTAATGCTGTATTTTTATTCGCAGACACGGTCGTCGCTTATCGATTTAAGCAATCTAACATTTGGATTAGAGGTAAGCAATTCTTTTGAAATCGGTCAGGCAGTACACTTTTTAGAAACATGTACCTTCACAAAGTACGCGCCGTTTCTCAGATATGATTAAAACATGTAAGATTACTCGATCGATTAGGGATGTTCTTTTTTTACTCTGTGCGAAACTATTTTGACTCAAAACATTGTTGTTAGGGCTTATTTAAAACCGACTTTTGAAGAAAACCGGATGAAGAATTTTAATATTTCCTAAAACCCGATTTTAAACAGATTTTACAAGTTATACAAAATGAACGAATCAATTAAAATAGAAAAAAAATGTACCAACATTTGTTTGTTATAAATAATGTTTCTTTACGATACTGAAATTTACAATTTGTTTATTCAGTGTACTTGAAAATTGTATTCAAGTCAAAATCACAGCAAAAATATGTGCAAAATAAAACGTATTTTAAGCGCATTCATTGAGGTCTCCTGATTATTAATATACATATTTCATCTCGTTATAAATATAACAAAAGCAGTTTTAAGGCCAAATACAAACGTTTTTAATTAATCAATAGTAAAAATACTTGAATATTCATTTGAATTTATGAAACCGGGTTACCAAGTTGAAAAAACCGGCATTCAATTGTTTCAAATTTCACTTATAAACCAGGTTTTTATAAATCGACATGCCCTAATTGCTGTTCACCCAGACATAGTTTGCATGTTTATTTATCATTTAAATGAAGAATGATAATAACTTAAAATTTATATGATTAATAATTAATATAACTATAAAATTGTAAAAAGTCAATCAATGATCCTCCCTCCCGCACCTCGCGATGAGCAAAATCCGTCCCGATCTTTAGTACAAAAAATTAAATGATTTGAAAAAAGTGTATTTAATTATCAGTAAAAAACTCAATTTATTAAATATATTGAGTTTATATACTGATAATAAAAAAACTCTTATACTGCATATTAAAAACGCTAATTTAAACGTAAATTTTCTATCAATGAAATAACAATCTATCCATAGATTTTATGCAAATAATTATAATACGAAACCCGTTCTAAAAGATTGCAAATAATCTTGATTCACTTTTATACCGTAATAAAACAAAACCATCATATTTCCTATAGATTTAATGTACTGAAGCACTCAGAAATATTGAAAAAAGGTTATTTAAAGACTACGCGGAATATCTGAACACCGTAGACCATGCAATAACTCACAGTATTTTCGCATCAATATGATCCACAGCATAAGCTCACAAGTTCTACCACCCCAGAATATTCTGTATAATAAAATCGCTAAATTTATTCATCACACAGAGTAAGCAAATTCCGGAGCGAGCAGAACTTGAAAACTTTTGCAATGCAAACATGTTCAGATAGTACTTACGTTCTCTTATCGTGTAATACCGTTTTTTTGTCAATATCTCAATTTATATACATCAGAAACAAATCTATGAACATAAAATTATTTATTTATCTTCACTATTTTGCGTCAAATAGAATATTTTTTATTTAAAAAAAATCCCACATTTATTATACGGGCTGATTTAAACAAACGGGAGACAACAGCAAAATGGAGATTTTGTACATCATAGTTTGGAAATGTTTTAAGATACTTAATTTAAATGCTGTGAATGAACATGGTTCTTACATGACTTGTTTATGTGGGGTAACATAAAAACTGTACTTGGTACCTTTTTCATAAAAAATAACATGAATCTTAGAGATTTCGCTTGCTTAGCAAAAGAGAAACTTTAATCGCTTTATCAATTTAAAATGTCGAATATTTTGGACTGATTCCCATCCATAGTTCAAAATAATCTAAGACTTTGGTCCTTTATGTTTAACTCAACCCAATATTTCATGACCGGTATTTTCTCATCGCGTGTATTGTGAACTTTGTAGGTGCTATGCAAAACCTGTCTTCATAACAATTCTGGAAGTAGTACAACAAATGTTTAATTATTTTTTAAAAAATATAATATCTTTTCTACAAAAAAACAGTGAAAAATTGCATATAATCAGTGTTGGAATTTAAAAAAAAAACATAAAGTTTGGGTGTATTATTTTCAACGATACATGATTGTTTCAATTGATGGTCCAGTTGATAAAACCTTTACACTGGAAATTAGGCTGGTCTGGCCAGTAAAGTTAATATCAAACTTATATGTTTTTTATTATCAATTTTAGATCATACATATGTTTTTTTTCTGATGTGTATTCTTCTTGAGTTGAGCTCGGGCGACTTTTTAAATTATTTAATATGATTTTATAATTTAAAATAGTTAGCGCATTGGCATAGGCTGTGATGTCAAATGAAATTTAATAAGATATTTATTCTTAAATAAATTGACATATTATATAATTATGAAAACATTTGAATGTGTTTATATTTGATAAACGGTTGTATAGAGACTACAATAAATATCATGTTCGAAAACAGTTAACCACTTTGTAGGTTTTGATATTGTTTCTCGATATTTATAAACCTAAAAAATATTTAAATAAAAAAGTAATATTTGCGTTTTTATAATCACAAAAACAAAATGCTGATTGATTTGACAAGTCACATAAAAAAATACCCTTTTTTAACATTGGAAAGCAAAAAATAAATATTTCATTATACAAAATTGAATGTTTATTATTTGACAAATATTTTTTGTTATGTCAACGTTTACAAATAATTAATACGTCTTGCAAACCGTTGAAAGTTTGAATATTCATATATAGAAATAAAAAGCGCTTACTTATCTGTAAAATAAAAATAAATTACAGCTACACCACGATATATTTATTAAACTTGATGTGTCACTGTCACGTAAACTAAAAATAAAATTCGCCAAATAAGTCCTTAAAAATTCGTTTATAAATGCTTGTCATACCGTGATATGGGATCATTATTTAATATTATTTGAAAAATGAGTAGAATATTCCAATTGTGTGTGAGATACGTGAAATAACAAATACGACGAGTGTGTAATTAAGATGCACTGAAGCCTTACAAATCGTAACGTGTCTAGAAAACTTTTGAAAGAATCTCTCAGGAAAAAGAAGAATCTAAGTGAGAATCGCCGCGTTGTCAAGAGCAACGGCCGTAACAGATAATGCAGTTTTTAGAAGAATCACAGAGACGCGACACAAAAAGTGTCAGATGAAAATTCAGGCATAGGTTGAATGTCGAGTTATAACAAAACAAAAAATAAGTAATGAGTGTAAAATATTTTATTTCCCAGAACAAAAATTAATTGTGACACGAGTTGTGCTTCATCACGACGTACCCTAGTATTTAATACATTTCAGATGTTTGTTAGTAAGTTTTATTATATTAAAATACACAGATGAAGCTGCCAGTAGCATTTTCCCATTCTTCCCAAATTTGAACTTACATATTTTTTTATTATTTAAGTGTGATACTTCTCCCTTGTATGATCAAAACTTTTATTAAAATTTAAATGTGTGCTTCAGTCCAACCATCACATTATCTCTGAGAATCTATGATTGCGTGAACTGATTGTACAAATAAAGTCGCATGTCTGGTTTATATATGTGAAGTCGAAACCATTGTCCGAAAATATTAAGGGAACAATGAACACAATATTACGTTATTTAATATTTTTAAAATAAATTAACAACAATGTTTCAAATTTTACTTTAGATAAGCTATGTGTAACTTAATTGAGCAATAATTAAATAAAAAAACTTATGTGTGTTCAAAAATAAATATAACAAAAAATCATTTCAAAAAGTTTTATCAAAACTTCTAGTCAAATGTTTTTTACACCTCGATTTGATTAACCATTGCTTTTGGCAGTAAATTTCAACGCATTAAATTCTGGAGAATGGCAATAAATTCACTGCGAAGCAGCGCATTAAACTTGGCAACGCCTGTCTAAGGTACTCACGTATAACGAGAAGCTCTTTATCCGCCGAAGGCTTCGTGTATATCGGCGTCTCCAGAGATACCTCGCAGTAGTAGGTTCCGGTTGCCGAAAATTCCAGGTCTTGAAGCGTGATGGAGCTTTCGTTTGACAGGGACATCTGGTGGAGAGAATTAGGAAATTACATTCAACACAAAGAGAGACATTTACATTCTTTATATCCACGTTTATGCCATGGTAAATTGATAAAAACAATCTTGTTTTTAATAACGTGCGTTGCTGTTTATAGTTTCTTATCATGACTATTCCTAACGTAGCTTATATACTTTTAATGGAAGCGCTTTGCTAGAATCCTTATTATAAACTGAAAAATAGATGTTAGAAAAAAGTAGTACTTAGCGAATCGCTTACGCTATTTCTTGTCAATTGATTCGATGTGTAAACAGCAATGCAAAATCCATAACTAAGATAAAAAGATAAACCTATAAGTTGATTGTCAAACTAATGTATTTTTATTTGAAATTAAAATTGTTTATTCAAACTCGTCAACAAAGAAGTGAGCTGATTGCGTAAAATGCTTCCTAAAAATGTATTTAACTAAAATTAAATGCTGATTGTTTCAGATGCCGCAAACTATAATATAAAGTGGGTATTGTTTGTCTTTAAATTAAACGGCACTGCAGCTTTTGTTCTTCAATAATTAAAAAAACGTGAACTCCTGGCAAAGAAAATCAGATTTTTTTATAAATTATAATATCAAAAATTATTAATATGGCAACAAAAAATCTTTACATTCCGTAAATAATAAATTAAAATGTGATGGTGATATAACTATCGGCATCTCTGGTAGAATTTTGTATACCAGATATTTTTGCATAGTAATAATAATAAGCTTCTCCGTTTTTTGAAGAAGTCCAATTTTGCAGGTGGAATATTCTTTAGGTGAAATGTAAATTTTAAGCCGGAGGCTATTTTCAGAAGGTCGCTTAGAGTCAACAATATTTTCTCAAAATCAAGGGTTTGGTGGAGTCTCTAGAGATTCCAGACGTTTCTCTTCTTTTCACAAATTCTAGACGGCATTTGAAAACATGGTAAGTTTATTGAAACTTTATGCGTCAAAAAAATTATTAGCATAAAAAGTTGGAAAAATTCAATATTTCAATCGAGTCGAATATAGAATCAGGACAAATTTAATTAACAAGTCGCTCAACGTTGCCTTCTTCTAACAAACAGGAGGAGTAATAATATTAAAATTAAGTTTACAACATCCATATTGCTAATAAAAACACATTTCGTATCCCACAACTTTGAAATGAAATGGTTTTTGATATATCGCCGTCAACGCAAAAAAAAAACTTTACATATGTCAAAAAACTGATTTTAGAGAGTTTGAGATAATGTTTTATTATAACATCAAAAATACGTTTTCTAGTTTCTCCTTGTTCACCATTTAACCATATGTTTTTCTTGAATTATCATTATCTGAACATAACTGTATAATAATAACAAATAAAAATAACATTTGTATTATAATGTGGACAGATTTTTTTTGATCGATTTATCGATTTCATTAGCA
This sequence comes from Himalopsyche tibetana, assembly GCA_030503985.1. NCBI lineage: Eukaryota > Metazoa > Arthropoda > Insecta > Trichoptera > Rhyacophilidae > Himalopsyche > Himalopsyche tibetana. The sequence goes on along the minus strand of JAPJYX010000009.1, from coordinate 18,844,452 downwards.
TTCCATCTGTAAACATAGATGTTTGTGATGTCTGAAAATTCCCTCAAACCCTTCCGATCTTTCAATAAATGGGCGTTGTGAGATCGAGTCCTGTCCTCGTCTTGTCCCTACTACTCTTTTACCAATCAGTAGAACAGTTGGATGCATTACAAAGAATGTCATATTTTACTAATTTTTGTAAAATCGATCACATGGGAAGTATTTTTGCGTTGAAGACGATATTTAGCTTAACAATGATAAAACACAGCTTTTAGCAAAATTTCGAATCACGGAAATGTTTTCAATGATTTGTTTTTCAGCTGGAAGAAATACGATAAATTGTCTTTAATTTTAAAGATCTAACATCTTATTTTTTTCTATATTAACAAAGCAAATGTGATTTTCTAAAAAATGTGTATGGTTGATGGTACTTTTCTTTTAAAACTTAGTTATAAATATTTATATAATCAGTTATTGTTTAACTATACAAAATAATGGTGATTGACTTAAAATGAAAACGATTCAGACATTATCATTAGTCAAAGTAGGCCACTCGATTACGGAACATTATAATATGTTAGATTATGTAACCGACCTAGATTGCAAAAGTCGTTACTCCACAAATTCATCTCGGCACTACATGAAAACGAAAAAACGTTATTAATTATACTAAGTTGTTGCATACTTAAATTCTGGAATATGTTATTATTATATATATAGATTAGATATTTTGGATTTAAAATTTAAGCAAAGTCGACAAGATTGTAATATCTCTTTAATAAACAATATTTTTACCAAAAATATCTAAACACTATTTTTTTAATAAGTTTTCCGTCAAATCTTAGTATGGAGCATATACACTTCTTAAGTATTTCGACTGAGGGTGCTGGATGTAATTTCAATATCAAATTTGAATTGTTTGAATTTTGTACTTTTCCATGAGTTTTGTCGCTAACGAACCGGGTTTCAGTTCAAGTACATCCGTACACTTGGAATGCCTGAAGAAGCCGAAAGGCGAAACTCGGGTCGTTAGCGACAAAACTCATGGAAAATTACAAAATTCAAACAATTCAAATTTGATATAGGCTTCTGATTGGTCAATTAAAAAAATGGGGATTGGGGTTGGGAAAAGATGTTAATGTTCGTGTACAGTATTGGGAAGTAAGTCATTAACATATCACGGCCACCTATGAATCAAATCAACATCGGAACAAAATTTATCTATAATAAAACTACATACGTCTTAGTTAAGGTATGCACGTATTCAATGAATAACCTAAATAGCCAATGTTTACATTGCCTGTTTTAACCTGTTACAGAATACTCTAGAGAACAAATGAACAGTCTAGTGATCGAACTAGTCAATGTGAACATCTATTCGACAAACATAGTTTAATTGTTCACTAAAAATATTTACGCCCGCACTCATAGTGATTCCAGCCACTCTCCACCGCTGTGCGCACGCAATCAAGCAACTATTGTGTTCAACTTGACTATCATTTTATATTTAATATAATCGTAAATATCACTTTTATGGTGTTCACTGTCAATGTCAATACTCGGTGGAAAGGCATTATATTCGTAAAAACACAATATTTCTCCGGTTTCGCTCATTGCGAGCATTGTCAACTGGTCAGTTGACAATGCTTGCAATGAGCGAAACCGGTCCTGACCTAATTAATAAAGTGGAATGAAGTACAAAGAAATATTGCGTTTTTCTAATATAATCTTAAATATATCAACGTCTTGTTTTCATTTTTGTCTTAGTCAAAATATCTAGACTAACCTAATATAATATAAGCCGTAATGTCATTTACTTTATCTTTGGCTAGAGATTGTCAGTGTACTAACATAACATATATCGCACTGTCATTTCTATTCTGTCTAGCTCCTCGCCAATGAGTTTATACACTTACTAGCAAATTTATACATTGATTAATCAAAATGAATATGAACTGTAATGATGTAAGCTTCAACTTAAGCTGCTGTGTAATGTAAACATCGACTCATATATTTATCAGTTACGTTAGTTTACACTTTTACTGTGACATATACAATATATATTACATATACCTACCTTAAATATCGATTTGAAATATTTTTTAATAATTATACTTTGAAAGAAAAACTGAAAAAAGTAATCACTTTTTTTCGAATAAATTATTAATATTAATGATATATTTCACTTTTTTCACTGTTTTCTTGTTCAAACTTGAAAATTATGTATATTATTTTTTGAGTTAAAATAGTTATATGCTTGTTTTAAATATAACATATTACTGTTGAAAATATAAGGCTTGTCGAAAATTTATTTTATCGCCTTTATAAATTTTGGAAAATCGATACGTAAAAAAAAAGTAAAATGACATTAAACGGTCAAAAGCATTTCGCTGAAAATGTTTCATTTTTATTAAAATTGAACCCATAAAAAATGTCCCTGAAGATAATAACGGCGAAACTATGCAGCATTTTGAACATTAAAACAAACTGACGCGGCGCCTAGAAGGTTGCGAGAAAGAAGGGTTGCTTCACCCTCTCGTTGAGAACAAGGCCGAATTAGATTTATCATTTGAATTTTTTCTTAATTGCTTAAAAATAAACTAATTCCAATATTTGTAGTTAATACGGGATTTTTCATTAGTATCATTCAATACTTTTACGTATCCACGAGTAAATGTTTCGTTGAGAAAAGTTCATTTAGCATCAATTTTTTTTGAAGACCGCAATCTATCATACTTATATTTCTTAAGCTGAGAATCAAACATAAAAACAAAACTTGTTTTAACGAGAACTGGTTGTTATTCAGGCTCGTTACGTCGTCTTGGTTACGGAGCTTAAATTCCAGTACGGCTGAATTATAAATGGACTTCAGTCGATTTATGGATTTCAGTCCATGGATGTCTATAATGTATATTATAAAAAAACTTGTCCTGTTCTAGATAGAGAAATTACCAAGTCTTGATCGATTGTTCCTGAGACGATCCCAGCGCAAAACTGAAAAACGTTATGAAATTCGTCATGCAACGAGAGACGTGTAAAAAGTTTTTTTTTATATAATTGAAAAAAGAGTAGTTGAGAAACTGCTAGATGACCTACCTTCCGCTACCATAATTATTCTTGTGATAAGCAAAACGTCTTGATTATTGATTAAAATAAAGAATCTTCAAGTGCCACCAAAACTTTCACAGTTAACACCATAAAAGTGTTATGAAATGATATTGATTATTTTTTAATAGTGTAAAGAAATAAAAAATGGTTTATATATATACTAATTTCAAATAAAGTACATAGAAGTCTGTTAATGATATTTAAAACCCTATGGGCACATAATACTGACAATGAATTTTTCAGAACGTAATATTGATCGCTTTAGAATTCAACAAAATTAATCAACATACGCAACACGCTGCTTGAGACATAAAATTTGCTGTGAATTAAACATTTTTTTTGTTTTACTGCTCAGCAAAATGATTATAATAAATGAATATAAATATTTTAGGAAGATGTACTACCCTTAGGGCAATCCAGCCCTGAAAGTTAAGGTAAAAGAAAGCGTGTTTATGTTACACCAAGGACCAATATTGTCAACATGTTATCATGCTTTATTTGGCGTCACCAGACATTGCTCTCTCGCTGTATATTGTGGATGGAATTCCTTAAGACAATAGCTATCCAATACGTTTTAGTCGAAACGTGAAAAATATTTTCTAGTACATATACTTCAAAATAAAAATAAAAAACATCAAGAGTATTTTAATAATTAAAGTTATATAGATAGTGCAATTAATATAATATAAATCATTTTAATAAATAATAATTAATTTATCTAATGACAGTTTTTAAATGTTGTAACTATAAAAAAACTTTTATTGAACGTATTGAAAACTTTATGTTGTATTGATTAATATTAAAATTCATTTCAAATAAAGTCATTTAAAATATTCATTTAGAATACAATAAGTGTTCAATAAGAACTAAGAGTCTTGAAGAGTAGTAACAGTTTTGTTTTTAATGAATCTAATATTTGAAAGATTCTTTATAATTTTTTTTTTATTTTATTGAAATCAGTTGGTTTTAATATACTTAAAAAAATTATCTTCAAAAAGACCAAAAAGAGATCTTCTTCAAAACGTTTTCTTAAATATGTAAAAAAAACAAGAATGATTGCAAAAAAACAAATATATTTTATACCTGGCGTTTATAAATATTGAACTTTTTTATTAACAGCCTTTTAATTAAGTCAAATACACCAGGAAAAATAAAACAGCACGTAATCTACAGATTTGAAATCAATGCTATCTATTCTTGGATAATTTTAGTGGCAAACCTGTCACATATAGCCTCTAAGACAGCGATTTCCAACCTGGGAGGCGTGAACAGTCCAAAATATGTATTTACTCTTTAAAATGTGTCTTTATTACTATATGAAAGAAAGGGTGGCGAGGCGCAAAGATATTTTTTCGTCAAGGGAGGCGCAGTAATATAAAGGTTGGAAACCACTGCTCTAAGAGAAAAATTTTCCACTTGGCCACTTATACCATTTTTTAACGTAATCACTTTTAGTACTCATAAATAAAACCGAAGAGAGACAGTAAAAAAACAACTTTCTTTTATTCAATATTTTGCGTTTTGATTTACGTGCAATACGTATTTTTGCAAAAGGGATGTTTTCTTACGTGGTTCGCTCACAAACGTTGAAAAGAACATATGCTTTTCACGATGAGGTTTTCGCTGTTTCAAAAGCTCTTTGTCAAAAATTTTGCATTCGTAAACGAAGTGTAAAGTACTTCGACCTAACGTATATACGTAGCACAAGAAATATGCTCGTTATCATCATCCCTCAAGTGTACGTTTGAAAATCGCAAAAATAGACCACACACGGTTTCGTTACTTCAAACACATTTTGCCGACACAAAAAAAAAACAACGATATTGAAAATCATGATGAATTGAGCATTGTGACACAAAGCTGGTTTATGGCGAGCTTTTATGAAACTTGTTTGCTCAAAAAGATTCTACAATAATGCAATGATACATGGCGCATTCTAACAGACGTATTTTTCAAATGTAAATCTGAACTTTAGGCTTAATATATTTCGTAAATATACAAATGTTTTAAATCGCAATAACATTTTTATAACCATCATTTGACACATTAATACGAATATACCGCTATCGATTTTTTTCTATATTTTTTAAATGTGTGTTATGTGAAATAACGCTTAACGAGACAAATATTGGTAAATTTCAGTACAACATTATCAAAGAAGTATAGCTATTGAATACTTCTTTGATAAACATCTTTAAATTATTTTTGTATTTAGATTACGTGTATTTAACAGTTGAATCAGTTTTAATCCTTTCACTATTTAAAGTACAAGATCTCAAGAGATAAAATATACTTTTATTACAACTTGCGGAACTAAAGAGATACAAACAATTACAACGTAAACCAGTTGCGAATTTGTCTCTTCTCTGATAAGGATAACCGATAGATTCCCTTTAAGTCAGGTACACATTTTGTTGTAACGATCCGGGGTTTGACTTATTAAAGGAACATTTGCTTATTTAAGAGACACTTGTTTTTTCATGTTTTCAACTACTACGCAATTTTTCTAATCGACACTACTATATCTTTGTTGTCTTTTGAATATACAAACGGTGAAATAATACAAATTATTTCGTGTAAAATTAATGTTGATAGCTGTGCCTGCATCACCACATTTTAGAACATTACATTAAAAAGGTTTATTTGAAAAGGGTTTTTTTACCGAAATATCAATCAGTTTTAATCAATAATTCATTTAAAAACGAAAAATTGCTCCATATAGTTAATATCATGAAATTCTTGAGCGACTGAGTAAACACTTATCCTCGTAGGCCAACTTTTGTTGAGATAAACTCTATTGCGTTGATCTCTATATTCTTCACAGTTTGAGCAAAAATGGTTATAAAAAAAATAATACCATATTGTGTTATCGTCGTTTACTATTTTATTTTTTAAATATTCCATTATAATTCACTTTGTTTTAAATTAAAAACGTACATGGTATACAAAACATACTTCTCAGAGTCAAACTGTAATAGTGCAACACATAAAGCACTAGTAAACGAACGAGTAATATATGAGATATTTTATAAACGTCTTCTGTGACGGCAAATAAGTGGAAAGTGGAAATTCTTTGTCTTGCGACTTTATTTAGCAAGTGATATATGTTTACTTTAAAAAAGTAATTTTACTTCGTTTCAATATTGTACAAGCAGAAGTTTTTTTAAACAATCAAATCATCTACCACTGAACATAATGGTTTTTGTATTCCAAAAATAGTAAAGAATTAAATCGAAATCTTAGAAAATTTACGGAAATTTAAACAGTAAAGAATTCAATACTTTGAAAAAAAAAATTGTACAAGTTTTTCATAATACAATGTTTTTGAAGTTTATTAATTAAGATGCATTAAGCTTCTTTCATAATAAGAAATATATCTTTATTTTGATTTTGATTATATGTGTATTTATTTACTGTAATAATACTATTTTTTTAAGTTCGTTTGCAAAAAGAAAAATCTTTTAAGACTCTTTGTGGAAGTATTCTCAATTTAATGCCGGCGAATAGAAATTGTACAATTAAGATGATGTGATGATTACTATATTCACAATGAAATAAAATATTGTATCTAATAAAATATAAAAACACTGCAATCATATTTCTGTTTAAAGTATCGAGGTATTTAGCCGGCTTAAAATATTGTAAGTAACTGAAATGAACTACGCCGTTAAATAACGGTCGATCAAACAATTTATTCATAAAGTGATAAAACGTACAATTTACACATATTTTAAAATAAATGTTTACTAACTTCACCATAAAACGGTGTAAGCTTTTTACAACACCATTGCTTGAGGTGAAATAAAATAGCGAGTAACGGAAATTAGTATGCAATAGGTTAATTACCTTATGGCGGAAACCCTTATGGGTTCGGGTTATATTACACACTAAAAAGATAAAATAAGGAAAATGAAGTTAAGGGTCAATTGGGTGGGCATTTATTAAGCTAAACACCGCACTGCTTCATATGGACTAGCGGTCAAGATAATATTTGATATTAATTTCTAGTGAAAAAATTATATATGTATCTTTACCCTAACTGCGGTATACACACATTTATCATTGTTTTATCGTTATATTTGTGCTATCTTTAATATGTTGCTTTTTTAAACAAAATAATAATTTATTGTTGATTGTAATATTTTAATTTATTATTTCCGATCCGATTGATACGATCCCATTTTTTTTTGCAATTACAAAATTTAAATTAACATTTGTTGACAAAAACTTCTTCTACACATTAGTCTTAACCATATAAAATTGTTAAAAATTGTATACAAATTTATATAAGATATTTTATTTTTTATTGACAAATTTAAAATGACGATTTTATAAACAACGAATGACAGTATTACACTATCGGGTCTGTGGTCAAATAAATGGCAGACTTAGTTGATAGTTTAACTTTTAGTAAGGTAAAAAAAATCTTTTCCATCTACCTGATCCTAAATACAATATGTACCGAAATTGATTAGAAATACACCACTCCAGGCATTATCGTTCTACTTATTATCCCTTAGAAAAAAAAGGTTGAGCAACTGAGAAGCAAACGTCTGTTCTTCTAAAAATAAAACAATTTCGATATAAAAAGAAATGTTTTCAAAATTTGTTGATTTTTTTTTCATAGCCGCTCTCAATGTGGAGCATGTGGCCTCCTGATGGAGGTTTCTCAACGGAAGTTTTTCTACGAGAACTATTTGTTACTCAGTTGCTCAACCTCTCTTACACAAAGAAAGTAGTGGAGATTGAAGTTAAAGGCTATGGCTAGTGGTTAACTAATCGCTCTCACTATACCCAGTTAATAGGGGATCGGAAAGAGTGGGAAGGAATTTTTAGTCATTCATGCTTTCAAACAAAAATCGATCGAAAACATGCTGCTAGTACTGGGATTTGAACCCGTGAAGTCCGACACGGAAGCCCACAACGCTAACCACTGCGCTATAGGACCCGACAAAAAATATTAGAAATATTAGATTGTGAAAATATTATAAGTTTAATATGGCTGAATATGTTCTAAGCTACATCCCTGATTGTCTTTTAATCTGATTGGTGAATTCCAGACGCATATGGTCTAAGAAGTTTTACTAAAACTGACCTGAATTTTGAAAAATTACTGTAAAAATCACGTTTGAAAAATAGCTAGGACAAGCTTTTAATTAATTTTATAAAAATAAATGAAAATAGTGTTACAGCGACCTATTGCGAATGTTAAATGATCCGGTTTAAGCATTCTTGAAAATTACCTTTGTACGTTTTCGTAAGGAAAATCAGTGCTTGCAATTGGTTTGTCAGTATTCATTTGTTTTTAGTATCACATTTTAGCAGGGTCATTAAACTTTCTCGGTCCGTCAGATGTATGTTGATTCGTTATCATGTACAATTGTATTAAACTCGAGGTAATGAAAAAACACTTTTCGCAAATGGTGTCTTGGGATTACAAAAACCTAACTACAAAAATGCATGTTTTGAGTTTATCTGTTATAAATGAAAAACGCTTTATCGATCATTCCAATATATTTAAACAGTTTCTTAAATAAAACTGTACATATTTAAAACAAACAAAAATGTGAAGTTTGAAACACAAATATACTATAAATAATCTGCTTCTCTTTTTCATTTATTGTATAGATAAATCAAGAGTAACACAATTATACAAAAATGTGTTTGAAACAATATGAGCCCCATATAAGTAAAGTGAGTCAAATGGTATATTAGGAAACATTGGGTTGGATGCGTTACAATACTTTATAAGTCTTGAAGTATCATAAAAGTGAAATGAGCTCAGAAAGCATACACTGCAATAGTGTTATCTTCCTAAAATAAGAATATTCAATCTTCCAAAACACCAAGTAAAGAAGTGATTGTGCTTAAAAGCCCAATAGGAAAGTTTTAATGTTTTACGGCTCGAATGTTCTTTCACAAGACGACGGAGGCCTATAATTTTAAAAAAACAGCCCCAATTTAGGCTTCAGTCGTACAGGTATTGCTATAAAATCAATCAAAACAATACTTACATTTAGTTGTGACCCTTGTGTACTGTAGTTCCGGAACGGTGGATTTCTCTCCCGAACATATTGGAATATCTTGGACTCGCCTCGCAGCCATTCAACTTTGTACAGAAGCTCGGGCTGCACGTTGTGTACGCAGCGCAGGGTCACAGACGAACCCCTTGCGGCGTACCGAGGCATTTCCAGTGATACTGCGACCTCACCCTTGCCGCCTGTGGATAGAAAACGAGAACGTATATTAAAATATCACGCCATAAAAACTTACCTGTCCGTAGAGCATTTGAGGCAATAAAGAAGAGTTTATGATTACAAGTGAGGATACATTTAATAAAAATATAAATAACGTTACACTTTGCCGGTTATTTTAATTTAAAACAATGAATGTATATTTATTTTAGAGCAAGAAATATTTTTGTCTAAATCTAATTGACAAGAAAATAAGCAAAAACGAAGCAATATATAACAATTTAATGCAACAATTTTCTCTCATACAATTTATATATATCAAATCATTGTGTGAAATCTTTTTTGATCAATACGACAAAACAAAAATACATGTGGCTTTGTATCTATCTATCGCAATAACTCCAACGATGAACAGTAACAAGGTGAAATTTACACATGTCATTCCAGCTGCCATTTCTAGCCTTACTGTGCCAAATTGAACTTTCATCTATATACATAATATATTCATCTTGATGAACCATATTTTACATATCACACCTAATTCTCTTTTTGCACTGGTTTTTTTATACGGCTCCGAAATTGGACGGTCCTATGCAATGGAACGTATCTTAAATTTCTCTATGAACACTTGTTTGAATTACGTTTTTTTTGCACGGCTTTTTAGCATGGAACGTATCTCCCGTGCTAAAAGAAAATCGGGTGTATATTATTATATGTTTAGGGTTACAGGAGTTACAATCTACAATATTATTACCCGACTTTTTAAAATTGTGAACACAAAACTGAAAACATTTTATATTTGTTAAATAGGCGTTCAAATTATAGCTTTGATTTTTCGATTAACATAATAAATTACTACATAGATTAAAAGATCAGAATTTAAAAAGAAAGAAAGATAATAATATTAATTAATCAAAGATTGATAGAACATGGCCAAAATTTACAAAAAACATTTTTGTCGGAAAAGCTTTTTATTTATTATAATTACAAATCACCATACTTGGTTAACAACTTAAAATATATGACAGGACCTTTTTATTTAGTGAATCATAATTTCAGTTGCGGTAAGCCTGTTATGGTCGTACTAAATATAGAATTGAGCAGTGCCGAGTTCTTTGAATTATTTTCCATTGTGTCTAAAAAGTAATAAAATGAAAAACGCAATGCTTAAATTATACTTTACACGTGTTTACCGCGTATAAAAAACATCCACTTCAAATTTTCCTCCATAACGAATGACACGACGCGCGGCGAGTGAAGCGGAAACGAGTCGGTCAGCCAAGGAATGCGGGAAATAATTTTCCATTAGGAAAAATAAAACATCCGCCACGCCCTATAATTTTGGTAACTGGATTGTGGGGATTTCAGGTCACCTTCTAATGGGTGAATTTAACTCGCAAAGTGGCCGCTAACTCGTAAACGGCCATAATTTAGGCGGGCCGTGAATGCATCTCGGTACTACAGTATTTTCAAGCGGATTTATTCCACTCTGGGCCGCAAGTGCATTTAACGTGTGAGTTTTTAATAGCGCGAGTTTTGTAAAATATGGCGTTTCACTAAATTCAAAGCAATTAAACCTTTTTGTTAATACCTCGCTTAAAATCGTTGCTTTAAAATACTGATTATAATTAAGAATATTGTCACTAGCAAATAAAAAAAGGTATGATTGTTCTGCGTGGAATTTCATTAACGACGTAAGAAATATTTCATGGTGGAACTGTTTTATTAGGATAAGGTTGTGCAAGAAAGGTATACCTTTGGGTGTCAATTAATAAATCCACTTTTACCTAATTGATATTATTCAACCATGGGACCATAGCGATATCAAAAATACAAATATAAATAAAATTACAATAATGTTTTATTTTAAAATAGCCACCTTTAAATCATTTTATTGATAAACAAAATTTGTTTGATGTTGAATTTATTGATGTGATATTAAATTAAAAACAAGTTATTTATTTGTTTTAGGTTTTCGTTATTATTTTGAAAGCATTTATTTTTTTCTTTTATTGTAAAACATACACAAATTTAAATTAAATCAAATTTATTTTGTACATAATTAAAGGCAAAGAAACATACAACGCATTTTTTAAAGAGTAGAAATACAAATCAAAAATATTGCCGACCCATGTTTTTTAAAATATGATAGACACCAAATTGACAGCTGACAAAATTCCACATAATATAGTAAATATGATGCATTATTATTCATATTTTTACCTCCGATGAGCTACACAACACCATTGCTTAGCTTAGCTTAGGCAATTGTATGAGCAAACGATTATAACGGCATAATTAACCACCTTTTTTCTTGTAGTGGGTCAATTTTAGACCAATGGCCAAAGTTACCTGTATTGACCGTAGCTTAATGTTCTGATTTTTTCATCTTATATGACATATTTTAAATTTGCTAAGAATTGTATCAATATTGACAGTTCCACGATTAGTTAGCATTTCAATGATATATTATTATTTAAAAAAAAACTGTATATATTTTGTTATCTAAATTACTCGTTGATTATAACATATTTATTAATAACATATTTATTTTTTATGAAATATCGAAATAACATTTTTTTCTAATTCGCGAGATATTGCGACTCAAATTTATTTGTTTTGTTTTAAGGTTTTATTGTAGTTATGTGCTGTTGCAATACCCGACTAAGTCATAAAGATAGGATATTATGTTCCTCGTTTAAGGGTCAAAATCGACGATCAAATAATGTTAACGTTATACAAGGAACAACACTGTAAAATGTAAGAATGTTTTCATTTTGATATATTTAGCAATTTATTAGTTTCATGTTATTTAATCCCATTATCCACCAATTTCGTAATATAATATTATAAAATTAACCAGACTATTTGTGTACATAATTACGTATTAGAGGGAACAATGTTTTATGTAAAATTAGACATAAGCAATTAGAAAATAACCATAAAGCCGTCATGGCGCGACACCAAGCGTCGGGTATTAAAATTAACAAAATCTTTGCTAAACATTAAGCCAAGTCAAGGGTACTGGCTGACCGCACTTTGGTGGTAAGACAATGTGACCTATATTGTAATGATTCTACATCTCAAGTATATAATTGAAAACAATTTAACATTTTTAATTATATATAGCTATACAATGATAGTAGCAAAGTTTTTAAATGTTTATTGTGTTCATATTTTACCTTGCAATCACCAACTTGTTCCAAAAGGTAGGCTTATTGCCTAATTAACAGCTAATTCCTTTATTTATTTTTAGTCCTACGTTATTTTTTCACTAAAAAAGTTAGCTTAGAGTGCAATTTGTCTCCAAAAAATTAAAATAAATATATATATACCTTATTTGCTTTATTACATATTTCATCGATGTTCACTCCCAATGATTGCATCTGTCTTACTAATGGTAGTATTTCAACGTAGGCTTTAATTCAATTCAAGTCAGTTGCACTTACTGACTTGAATTGAAGTGAGTAGAGACTGAACGATTGGGCTAGAGCAGGCCAATTAGTTAGCTAATCGCTTTCGTAACGCCGTTATTTTAGAATTGGAATTGTGGGAAGGTCTTTTCAAACATCACATACACCCATGATTTCGAACATAAATTGTCGGAATATATGGTTAAAAATATATTGATATTACAATAAAGTTAATGAAAAAATATAATGTAAAGTTAAGGATTTTTATAGTCGTCAAAAATTTTAGTTTACCCTAAGAGTTCAGGACACAGTTAAAACTAAATATTTCAACTTACCGAAACAAACTCTTATTCATTTATTTTTTGAAGTAGAATATTTTTTTATTTTAATTATGCTTTTAAAAAAATAATCACATTTTTATATATATATAATGAATGTAGAAACGTTAAATTAGAATAAATACATATAAGAAGAGATACGTTATATTGAGTTGTTTGCTTTTTGACTCCATTTCACTTGAAAATTTGGATATTAAACAAATGAAATAAATGCGTTGATTTTTTTAATCAAAATTACCAAAACATGAAATTCTAAAAAAATGACTTACGTGATGTTAGAATTAAGCCGACGATATATTTATATGTTTATGTTTTTACACCCTCCAAGGACGAGCGTGACCATATGGTCACAGTAAACAGCGTTGTGTATTAATCCCACTATTTACCCCTTTTCTACCTGAATATCGTTGCTTTTACTCATATTTGGTTAACTTGGTACAGACTTGAGTTAATCATCAGCCACGGGGACAGAAACGGTCACCAAAAGAACATGCGATTTTTTGAATTTCCGTTTTTTTCAATGGACTTTTTGAAACTGTTAGTTATTTTTTTATCACAACATCAAATTATTTACAGTTCTTTTGCTAATATATTTGTATTGAAATTATGTTGATCTAAAGAGGTCAAATTGTAAATATTTTTAAAAAATGCACGTTTAGCTATATTTCAACCCCGAATTTTCACGTCCCCATTCGGTCACGCTCGTCCTTACTACTATCCGTACACAATACTACATGGTAAAAAAAAAGATAAGCAAGACCATATAGTCATGCGGGGTTTCTATACAACGATTTTTTTTTTAATTGTTAGGAATAAAAGTTATTTGTAACTTCAATATGGCTGAAAAAATATTTGTTTTTATCGAAAAAGCTCTCTTCTCTGGAGGGTTAATTAAAAAAAACTATTGATAATGTGGTTTTTATGCTTATTCTTGAATTTTTACATTCTAGCGTTAACAAATTCATGCCAGACTAAGTCTGTTAAGATTTTATACAATACAGCTTCTAAAGCTAAAAATATATTATATAATAGAATTAAAGTGACTACTACACGTTGAAAATGTTAAGAAAGATACAAAAGCCTTACAGTACAGAAAAACTAGCCCTTTTATTCATGCATCCCATACTTGACACGCGTTGTTATTCGACAATACAAAATAATGTCCACATCTATGAGTTCCTAAAAGTATTGATAAAACTGCCCTATTTCAATGAATACGATGTTTCCTATTATAAAAGTGTGTCTATCTTTACCGTTGTAGGGTGAACTGAAAATAATCACCGACGTTAAAGTTAGTTCATTACAGAACTAGTGTTGTCTCTTTTTTATGACAAAAATTTAGAGCGTTAGAATTTCTAATAAAGTTCATTTATCGTATTTATGCGAAACCAAGGAAAAAAATACTAGTAACTTTTTTACTCACAATTTTAAAGTATGCCAGCAACAAAAAAACGACCTGAGCAAAAGAGTAAAACAGTTTGAACTATAAAGACTTTGATAGTATCCTAAAACCTGCATATAAATAAAAAAAAATAACAACTGAAAACAATTAAAAATGATTTACAAAAATTACCAACATCTAAAATTATACTCAAATACTGTGAGCCATTTTTCAGTAGATTGTTATAAATTTTACGTTTTTAAATATTAACAACAGTTCCTAGCGGAACAATGACATAACGAATGGAAGGTTGTTAACTTTTTTTAATCCACGTCTGCTCCCAACGTGGAGCATATGGCCTTCTTATGAAGGTATCTGAACAGAAGTTTTTTTTACGAGGACTGCTTGTTACTCAGTCGCTCAACCTCTCTTTTTCAAAGAGAGTAGTAGGTGTAGAAGGATAAGGCTAGGACAAAACTAGTGGTTAACTAATCGCTCTCGCTGCGTCTAGTTATTAAAGGATCGGAAAGGGTGCGAGGGAATTTCATAGATATTTATCTTTCTGTTTGAGATGTTATAAATGTGAACCAAAATTTATGAAACTTTCAATTAATTAAATACTTATCTTAAAATGACGACAAAAAGGTTTTCATTTTAAATATCAACCGTTAAAATACTCTTCAACACGTTCACAGAAGCTCGTAAGCGAGCCTTTAATGTATAAACTATTAATCGAATTTCAACAAAAATTACTCAAAGCAGCACTTTCCAATTTCATTTTCAATTCAATTTTTTTTAAGATGAATAAGAGAAGTTTAGGTTTGGCACTCCTTATTGTATTGTGGATTTCACATGGTGGCACCTCTTACAAAAACTCACTACTCTAATATCCAGCTACCACGCGATACTATTAGAACCTTAATTTATAAATATTTCCTTTGAAAATATTGTAAACGTAACATACGTACTGAAATTTTAATTCGATAGAATTGTTCAACATACTTGTGTGAATTTTATCTTAGGAATAAGCCGTTGTATATTAGAAACAATATTTATAGGTAATTAAATTTAACGAGTAGAAATCTATTATCGGATTATCAAATATATAAAATATTATAAATTATATTCTAAAAATGTCCCATTCGCCAATTTCGATAAACCTTTGAACTCATCATACATATCTTTTTTACTTAATTGACTTTAATATCTGGTTTTATTTTTTATCAAAGTATTTATTGGTAAAAGGTCTTCAACATTTTAATGATCATTTATTTATTATTTGTATCATCACTTATTAAGTCAGTAGTGTAGCAGTTAACGTCGTAAGCCTTCGTAGCATTTCTCAAGGCTTTGAGTACTAGTATGAACAGAATTTTCAGAACCGGTTTCGCTTATCACAGCATATTCAACTGATAAAAATATAAATTAATTCAGGGCTATTTAAACTAAGCCAAGTTTAACTATTAAGGGTGAACTAAGCAATTTGGTAATACAAATAATCAGTTTTAATTGGCTTAGTATAATTATTATCCCTGAATTAACCCTTGAATGTATGATTTTCTACTTTTTATAAAATTGCATTGTGTTTACTAAAAATACACACATAAATTGCAACACTTGCTCAATCAAAATTATTTGGTCAGTTTATTTATTGTTAATAATCAATAAACATTAGAGAGTAAATAAATGTTTTTTCCCCGGCAAAAAACGGCCTTTGCCTAAAATCAAGATTTCCAAAACTCTAGCCCCCTTTTCCTTAATTTGTCCCATTAAAGGTGAAGTAAGCCTAGAGGTATTTTATATAAAAAAAAGTTAGATGCGTTGTAATACTCTACACGTCTTTAAGTATCGTAAATGTTAAGTAACCTTAGTTAATAACCATTGCCATAGTGTTATCTCAAATACTAAGTAAAGACGAGATTGTACTTGAAAAGTATAAGATTTTTTTTTTTTTTTATTAGTATGCTCACTTCACCTCTCGAAGGCTTATATTATTTTTAGTATATCATCATATTATCTGTATGAAAAAATAATTTAGAAGATTCTTGTCAATAAATTTTGAAAAAAATAGAAAAGAAGTCTCACCTTTATAATCGTATTTATTTTTATCGCACAATCAATTTTTGAGAACAAAAGCTCAAACGGCGCTAATGCGTTCTTAGACTAATCTACCGAATAAGAATTGTTTGTTTGGACGCCACTGTCGTACGCCCTACAAATAACAATTACGCAGCACACACCAGGACGATTATTTCTACGCGCTTTGCGGCGTGGACCGTGAAAAATTTAAACTCCCATATAAATTTTATTAATGCCCCTCTATTAGGCATTCTTTCTCTGGTAATTTCCCGTGAGTTAAATATTAAACTCCTCCACGCGCGAGCTTTATAACGGTCTTCAAGTAATTTTAATGAAACAACAGCCTCTGGTTTCAAATGTTGCACAAGAATACGTTAAGGAATTTCTGCTGGTAAATATTTTTCTCCTGTCTGATAATAATACTACACAGTCTTCCGTTGTAGGACTTGGCGAATACACGTAAAGAATGAAACGAAACTTTTTGAAAAAGCTTCGTTCATTATTTTTCTTCTGTAAGAAAAAGCTTTCTATCATTTTTTAATTACAAAAGTGTGTAAGCTACTTAGCCGTTTAAGTTGGAAGACGTATGTATAAATGAATACCCATATAACCTTTGTTCAAAATTCTTTATAAAACTACCTCTTTGGTGAACATCGTTGGATTTTGTTTCGTTTTTCAAGGTTTTGAATTGAAATACGAACTATTTTTTAAATTTATTTCACAAACGATTTATGATTTTTCGTTTGTGTAAGACTGTAGTGTATACAAATTGTCTTCTGTTTATACGATTCTAAAAACAGGACCAAGAGGGAGCAATTAGCTAACCACAAGTCTAGTCTAATTTTATGTTTATATTCTTACTATCTTCGAATAATGAGAAAGTGAGCAACTGTGTAACAGGCAGGTGTATTTTCTTGGTGCCAAAAGATTTACAATGGGAGCGGACATGGATTTGAAAAAACTTAACTAATCGTATGTCTTATTTTTTTAAAATTAAGTCACACCTTCTCGTTTAAGTTAACAGTAATGCTTCTTTTTGCTTTCATTAATATACACAAAAACGAAAAAATCATTTTGTCTTCAATTATCGTCTTGCCCCAAAACTGTTAATTTGTATTAATATTGAAAAGTAAAACCTATACTTAAATAAACACATGCTGCTGATAATACCGTAGCTTTCTGTTAAATTATAAATACGTGACCTACGAGTTTTCCTGAATGGGAAATGCTTTCACCTCGTATACAAGATGGGAACTCTCGAACGCTTTCCGAGACCGAAAAAGTCTATTTTCTCAGTGTATAAGGAAAAAGGCTTTGCATGTCAGACATCCATCCGTAAACTTTTAGTGGTGTTTTTCTTTATTGCGTAAAAGGAGAAAATTTCGGCACAATGAAAAAGCTTGCAGCATCTTTTTTTAGATATATGAAGAAAATAGACAGCCTGCTGATAAAAAATGATTCTTGTATCAAACTATATCTTATTTTTTATCGTCAAAGTAAATTGATATTATTATAGCTGATTTTTTTTATAAAACCTTTGTTATAACATTATTCGTTTTAATCAAGCAATATTAAATAAATATATATTAATAATATTTAGCAGTTTTTTAACATATGAAAGTAAAAACTATTAAAAAATATAATAATTTAATAAAATTAAAAAACTTATAAACTGTAATCGAAGTGTTCCCCACAACACTCACTTTATATATTTAACATATTATCGTTGTTAATTTACTACCAACACTTATCTCAACTTTTGTCAGTTTTGAGTTTTTTGCTGTAATTTAATCAAAATTTAAATTCACACATATTCCTGTAACTCGTATTCCAATAAAAATATTATTTTGTACTTTATTTAACCTAGTACAAAATCGTTGGCAAAAAAATATCTACGCACTATTGTTAAAGAATCGGAAATGTTGGGAGGGATATCACAAACAGAAATCGATAAATCGATCGAAAAACTGCTGTTTGTACTGGAACTCGAACTCATGAGGTCTGGCACAAAAACCCACAACGCTTAACTCTGCGCCATAGCACCGACTTAATAATTATAATAGATTCTGATAAAATCATTTCAATAACTTCACTGAACTAATGTAAGAAAAGATTAAGAGTACATATAATACAATATTCTTAATAGTTTTTTCAAATTTATTTGTTTGTGTTTGATAACAAAATAAGTAGCACTTCTTGATAGTTGAACAAACAAACATCACCGAGAACACAAATAGAAAGTCGTTAAAACTCTGCAATAAAACACGAAATAACACAACGCAGCGTGGTGGTTGGGAAATATAAAAAAGCCTCCCTTACCTGTCATTTTCCAACTGAAGAGCAGGAGGAAAACTCCTACGGAAAGATTTCCGCCGGAAATGCAGCTCGTCATTGTGACTCAACGGTAGTTTGAGCTAATGCACTAAAACACCATTACTATGTTAAGTGCACTTGGGACGCGTGCATGTCGAGAGCAGTCTCTGTAAACACTGCTTTGAGTGATCTTCTATTGTGGTAAACGCACTTTAATTAAAACTTAACTCTAGTTATCTTTTTATGCACTATCACTTGGTATTAAACATTTTGTTTACATTTTTACACAGCTGAAAGAAAAAAAGCACATGTATTTATTGATAACAGATTTTGAAATGAAAATACCAACACAAAATAAAGTTATTAATAGATTTACCACATCTTTATATATTTTATTTATAAATATCACGCATGGTTAACACTCAACAGATAGTATGTTTTATTACGCATTTATTATTTTTTTAATTGTTAAAATAGCCAAGAATTTTTTACTGATAAAAATACTTTAACAATTCATATTTAATTGATCTTTTGAATCCAACTGCTTTTAACTACTTGACTTAAGTAAATCATTATTTGAGTATTGATTTTATATCTTAGCAAATTGTTTGTTCACTTAAATATTATGTAAAACATACTGTTTATTTTTGATTTTCGTTTAAAAGCATTATATTTTTTCTATTTTATCTACATTAAATAATGAAAAAAACTTTGAATTATATTATTAAATTGTTCTTGCTTTAATTCGTAAATATTTCGTTTCTTTATCATAATTATAATATTTTTATTGAATTATTTTTAAATTTCTCTTTAATTAAACTTAATCTTTATATGGTTATTCTTTCACGTCTTTAACTTGAAATGTTTAAATTAACGGAAATATTTCAATGTAAATGAAGACGCGTTGTTAACTGTTTGTTATAAATCATCAATGAAAGACAATTTATTTAAGTAATTATTTATTCTATATTAGCTAAAAAAACTTTACTTAAAAGAACTTGAAAATTTATTTTAAAAAATATATATTTCTCTTCTTGTGTCATAGAAAAAATGCTTAATTGAAATACTATTATATCATACATGCAATGCCAAATAATAAATAATACGTTAAAAAAAATGTTTGAGATATAATGAACTTTTTAATTGAGTTTGTTTTATTTTTTTAAATTGACCGGTAAAATCCATTAAGATAACATACAGCGTGTTCATTTTTAATTAATCGCAATTAAGGTTAACAAATGATACTTACTTGATAACATATATGTATGTACAATGAAAATTCATTTTGGTATCGCGTATCATAAGCGGTACCATTATATGAATTTAAACTTGACAGTGAATGCAAGTGAGGATGATTGTTTTGAATTGTACTAATGTATTTATATAATCCAAGGCCACCTAAAGGTTAAACTTGTTAAGCAACGTCTAAAGTTATACTCGCGTTGTAGTATTGTATAATGAGAATAGTATAAATATATTACATAATACTGTTATTTAATTTTACAAAGAACTCTCTAGAAAGAGTGCAGCTTTATACCAGTTTGTCTTGATATACGCTATAGTATATCCAATCCACAAATATATCAGGTGAGTGCGTATTTTAGCTCGCTAGAAGACAATTCAAGCAAGGCTACTTAAAATAAAGCAATTTTAATGAGACTATAATAAATACAAAATCGACGAATATTCCCAGTGGTGGGATGCAGATCATCAGGAGTATAATAACTCTGTCGTGGCCAAAGATAAATAAATAATAGTAATTTTTCTCAAGAATTGAAATATTCAAGTGAAGTTGACTCAAAAAAGCTTGAAGTATTTTAAGACAGGAAGCAATATAAAAACAAATATATTTTACTTGTGAAGGAAAACTGAAATTTTACCACAAACTTTCTATCAACTACAACATAAAAATATAAATAAAACACATGATTGACAAGATGAGCAAAGAAGTTTAAAGCAAAAAGGACAACAAATCAATCTTTCGGGAATAAACTACATTATCTTTTATTTTTTATTTGGATTAGTGATTTTTTAACTTTGAATGAGAAGTAAATCGTCAATTCTCGATAAAAAAATGCATAAAAAAATACAATTATTTTAATAATTTAAGACTTCGATCAGACCACGTAATTTAAGATAACAATTAGGGTATCCAATCCCGAAGCCTTTTTCCAATCCCGGGATTTCGGGATTGAATTATTTTGAATTTTTTTAGCTCACCGAGGAATTTGAAATCCCCGATTTGGTATACTTTTTCCCAGAATCTCACAGAAACTCGTTTTTTTTTTTTTTAGCTCACCGAGGAATTTGAAATCTCCGATTTGGTATACTTTTTCCCAAAATCTCACAGAAACTCGTTTTTTTTTTTTTTAGCTCACCGAGGAATTTGAAATCCCCGATTTGGTATACTTTTTCCCAGAATCTCACAGAAACTCGTTTTTTTTTTTTTTTAGCTCACCGAGGAATTTGAAATCCCCGATTTGCCAATTTCGTATAAATTTCGAGGATTTGTACGAAATTTCTCAATCCCGAAATCCCGGGATCGCGGCCATCTCAATCCCGGAATTTCGGGATCAGAAAATTGAACGGGATCCCGGGATTGGATGCCCTAATAACAATGGTATGATGGCTTTTCAATTTAAACATAATTTCGATAAAACCAAATATTTTAACATGTTTTTTTTTTATATAAGGTGAAAACAAAAATTTTTGGATATGAAATATTTTTTCGGGTAAAAAAATATGTTTGAAAGAAACGTTATACTATGATTAAAATCAACTACTATTTATTTCAAATACTTCTTCAAAGTGTAAATAAAGCAGTAAGTGAATGATTTTAAATAAGTATTTTAACTATGATTTGTCCCAATTTTATACCACTGTGCTTGCATATTGAATAAATATATCACAATTTAGGAAAAAGGAAAAAATACTTGAATTTTTAAAAAATATGTTTTAAGCCCCAGTTATTTGCCTCAAATCACGAGCAGGTATTTTTAGATGGCATTGTGACAGTAAATTCTCTTTCATGTTTTCAATTCTGTTTACTTTAAAGTTTGAAATAAAGTTTGTGAGTATAATTTATTGGGTCGTTAGGAGTGGAACCAATTGCTGTCAGTTAGCGAGGACATATTTAATGGTAGTAATGCAGTTCCTGTGTAAATTCAATTAGGCATTCTGAAAGTTGGTCTTCCTCAACCGGCGTGCTCTAATGAAATTCTTGAAATAGATTTCCTGCTGCTTTGTACTCTTCAAAAGTTATCAAAAGTTTGATCTCGTTTGCTCTCAATGCATTTGATAAATCCGATAGGATGTTATTCGATATCAGCAATACCTGGAATAATTTGTTAAGTTAATATGAACATTGTCTGTTTATAAAATATTTTATTTCAAAACACTTTTTATTCTAAGAGTAAGTTTATAACAAAGTGCCTACAATATTGTCTGTCTCTGCTTTTATCAAAATCGTTGTTTCTACTTGTGCCTACATACTAATTCAATTATCACGCAATAAATTTTCCAAGGCTTGAGTTTATTTGAGGTTCATATCTCTAAATCCAAATTGGCCAGGGCAATAGGGGGATCCCTATTATATGATATTGCATATGGAAATCACGCACAAAAAGATTCAATATAACCTGTCAATTGCTTTTTTAACTCTCGTAAATATTCAACAACTCTTAATTAAGTTAAGGAATACATATATTGTTTATAGGTAGTTTGAGTATCCAACGATCAACTAGGACACTGGATTCCCAAAGTTTGTAAGAAACAGTGTGCACTGTTGAGGCTCTAGGGAAAAATTTGCAGCACGTAACTCAACCAGCTCCAAAGTCTCTCCATCAGTGCATCACAACGCTTTCTGACATTATCAATAATTTCAAAAATCTTTGTGTCATCAAACAACCTCACCTTTTTTTTAATTTAACGCAATCGTGTATTTCCAAATCACCATTAAACAGCACTATGTACATTCTCACAAATTTTGTCACTGACGACCCGGGTTTCGCCTTTCGGCATCTTCAGGCATTCAAGTGCACGGATGAACTTGAACTGACTCAAGTTCATCCGTGCACTTGAATTCCTGAAGATGCCGAAAGGCGATACCCGGGTCGTTAGTGACAAAATTTGTGAGAATGTACATAGTTTGAACGATTCAAATTTAATATTGAAATTCCACCAAGCACCTTCAGTCGAAATCTTAAATTAAAAAACAGCACTAGAAAAATGAAAACTTTGGTCAAATTGGACTAGTTTTTTTTAAAGCTTTTAAACGGCTTCTCTGTCATTCGCCAAGATTTGCTATCGTGAGACAGCGATAAAAGATTGTCAGGATCAATCAAAAGGTTTGAGTTTTTTTACTATGCAGTTCTACATAAAAAAAAACTGTTTTTGGATAAAAACTAAACAAAGAAGAAATATTTTTCCTCCAAGATTTTTTTTTAATATTTTCACTTAACTTGTTATAGCTGACAAAATACAAAAATATATTTCTGTGAATTAAAAACGTATATTTGCTAGCGTATCTCTCTGGCTTTTTTTACTTTCCATTATCGCTATTTCTATCATTAAATAAAGAATATATATATATTGCTGTTATGAATTTAATGCTTTCAGAGTATCAATAGAATGTTCTAAGTGCAAAATGTCAGTTTTGGTACGCCCTTATCCGAGAAGTTGTCCCACCTAATTTAAGCGTTCGCAGTAAAAAAAGCTCACATGACACGGGATTTTATCTGCAACCTTTCATGGCACCGGAAATACTCAGGCGGAAGCTATTAGCCAGTCATACATGTTTCAAAATGTCGCAAGGCTTCATTCATTGAAATTGAAAACGTATCAGTAGGTATGGTACATTCACGTTTCCGTAGCTAAAATAGTTTTAATGAACGTGTGCGATCTATACTTTTTATGACTATTAAAGACTTTTTAGTAGCATTTTTAAACGTGACACAAACGAAACTTGTTTTATACATAATATGCCATTAGAATATTAAATGCAATGTCATATAAAGCAAAAATTAAATTTACTACGTCCATGATTTAGATCAGTGTCTGCCAAACTGTGTGCCGCAAGAAGTCTCAGGTGTGCCACGAAAGAAGAAGCCTCAAAACTGTTCATTTTAAATAAAGCTTATTCATATAAATTTTCTTCGATTTTAAATTAATTTAATATCTACATATTCAAATAAATATTTTTCACGTTCGTCCAGTCTTCTTTTTCGTTACTTGATTATCAATGTACCAGTGGGTACACACCCGATACCAAAAGAGGAGGAAATTTTAATACATTAAAAAAACGGCTCTGTGTACAAAGCCCCATTTTATATTGTTGAGTTGTCAGCATTTTAGATATCGCTATAGAGTCAATATCTTCGATAAGCCACAACAGCAATTAAATCTCTGTTGCCGTTTGAATTGTCGTATCTTTGCGAATTGGTTTTTCAGCACACGTGGTTATAAAATAAAATGTGTACAGATGGTAAATGAGGAGTGTTTGTTAAACTAATTTAGATCAGCATTTTGACAAAATTCTTCCTAAAATCAATTTCATTCTTCTCACTAGTAAAATAATAACCATCCATGGACATACTTATGTATTGATTTTCAAACATGTTACTTACACTATCAATTTATATATTCATAATAATAAGGTACATTCCCTTTTTTAATGCATTTTTATTTGGTGTGCCACGGAAAAACTCCCATTCGCTAGTGTGCCGTGAAGTAAAAAAGTTTGGCTGACACTGATTTAGATAATAACATAATATCAGAAAACCGTTTTTATAAAATTATAAAAAAAACAATCATGTCAAATGTTAAAAGTTACTCTTTGAGTAATCAATATCAAACGCAACATATTTAGATGCTTTATTTCAACATAATTTCTCTTTCAACACAAAAATAAATACTATGTATTTTATTAATTGAAAAAATGCTTTTCTAACTGGGATACTACAAAGTAACATAAATGTAAAAAAATATGATTAAATTATTTTATGTTGTGTACTGTTTTGTTCAATAGTTAAGATAAACAACGAAAAAAAAATGAAATCATTAATTTACTTAAAATTATTATCCCTATCGTCAGAACGGTATCAATATATTGCCGGTATATTGGCAGAAGTAAAAAAATCCTTGTTTCGAGATAATCGTCATTTTTGATATTCATTAAATTTGAGCGTCTTTGTTTATTTAGTCCATCTATTACTCATCGTTACTAACACTGAAATTCAATAATGATATACAAATTCGATCCACATATTCAAAAGCGATAATTTATAGTTTTTTCAGAAGATATGCATTCATAACTAAAAAAAGTCGGTTTTTTAATTGACGCCTTCTGCCAGTATAACGACGATATGATACTGACGTAATTGTGATGTTTGTATAAAGCATTAAGCACACACTCAACAAAATATAATATATAAAGCGGTGTTTATGTGTATGTACTTAATAGTTAAATAAATATGAAAGCATTTCTATTTCAAACTAACTCTATACTAAACACATTCTTGACGTCAATATTTATTCATATCATTCAATTATTGGGTGAATTAAAAGTTAAAACGTAAATTATAGCTAACTAAATGTGCTATACATCTTTCAATCAATCTTAGTAAAAAAATGTTCTGCCTCATTAGTAAATTCTTATTTTGCAATGGTTAGACAGTTTTTCTAACTGAAACCAGGAAAAATCTCTTTTTTGTGGCAAAAAGCTCAAGGAGCTAGTAATCTGAACGCTGTTTTGTAAGAAAGGTAAAGTTAATAGCAGATGGCGTTCCCAAGCGGCGACCTATTTTTGTATTATTTGTCCAATACCAGCGTAGCCCGGCTAAAAGCTTTGACAAAGGCGTTGATTTTGTATACTTAAATACTAAGCGCGGCGAAAAAATGCCCTATTACGTTGCAAGCTTTTTCTTTGAAGCACCTGCCCATTTCAATCATCATAATGGCTAATGACGACAATTAATAAAAGTGCAAAATATATAAAACCAATGTTTACTCGTTAAAGTAAGTTATTTTTATAAATTAGCAATTCCGTACTGATAAAGATATTTAAATATCATTACCACTTGCAGAATAGTTAGAAAAACAAACTGTTGCATTATTTAATAATGATTTTTCATAATCATCTATCATAATAATAAAACATTCTAGATATGTGTATTTTTTTCAAAAATGATTAAAAATTCAATATCATAAAATCATTATTGTTGGTACACTACACAGTATTTGATAACATATCGCTATCATTAAGCAACAGTAGGATAAATCAAAAATACGAGTTGGTGTTGTTTTATAAAGTTTATTTTACGGCTTTTGATAAATGATAATAGTAGATTTTTTGTACATTTTGGCAATATCAATTATTTTAAACCTAAGAATATTCTTTTTAATGGGTAATTTTCTTTTTAAACTAAAATATTGCAGTGTTTTATTATAAAGGTTTACCTTTCAGCAATCGATTTGGCATACTTAAGATAAATGTAATATTGTAATTATAATTAGGATGATAGAGTGAATAACTTGATGCATTGTGTATCTCTTCAGAGCCAGTATATATAGCTGATCAAAATATAAGTTTAAACATAGTTCTGACGATGGCGAAAGCCGAAATAGCTATCAACGCATAAAATTATTAAAAACTGTAGATCTAAAATACTTTGATATTTTTAATCTGTTATTGATGTAGCAAAATATTTCTGATTGTACGAAATATCAATGACAGATTTTCCATGTTGGTTTGCTTTTAACTGATAACGCGATCTTTTTTTAAAAAAAAAACCTCGATATTCAGTGATGAACTTGCATCTTCGTGCTTCAGAAAAAGTTTGCTTCCCTCTCCCATTCCGGATCACTAATTCGTATAGACACCTGTCAAAATACGTATAGCAAGCAGAAACAAAAGCATTACGAAAACGCTCCGGTGAGTTATTACAAGGTACCTGCCTGCACCGTTCTCAAAGCATTCCGAATTTGAAATTTAGTTCCCTATATTATTATACTAAAATTTCGACATTTCATATACATATACTTAAAGAAAAAAAAATGTGTAACGTTTCATCTCTGGCAGTGTATGGTTTGCTTACAAGTACGGCAATTCATAATTCAGATGATAATAATAAAAGCTATATTTAATGAATCGTTAATAATTTACTGCAATGATATTTTTAAAGAAAAGCAAAACGAAAAATGAATTTGTAATCGGTTAGAAATAATTAATAAAGCCTAATATTGAGTAAAATAATTTATGTTGGGTCCGTAGTGCATTGGTCAGTGTCGTTGGCTTCTGTGATTGGTTGCACGGGTTCGATTCCCAGTACAATCAGTAATTTTTCAATTTTGTTCGAAGGCATGGTTGTTTGTGATATCAATCAATTCCTTCCAATTAGGGTATCCAATCTCGAAGCCTTTTTCCAATCCCGGGATTTTGGGATTAATTGATTTTCAATCTGAAATCCTCAATTCGCTATACTTTTTCCCCGGATTATCTCCAAATCTCGTTTATTTTTTTTAGCTCACCGAGGAATCTGAAATTCACGATTTGCCAATTTTCGGGATTTGCTCAAAATTTCTCAATCCCGAAATCCCGGGATTGCAGCCGTATCAATCTCGGAATTTCGGGATCAGAAAATTGAACGGTAACCCCAATCCCGGGATTGGATGCCCTACTTCCAACATTGTAATACTCAAATTATGGGGCACATAGAGACCGATGAGCTAACCACTAGTCGCGACCTAGCTCTGTCCTTTCTTTCACTGCTTAAATAGAGGTTAAGCAACTGTCTAGTAACAAGCAGTTCTCGTAAAAATATCGATATAACTCTATTAGGAGACCATATTTCCTACACTGGATTTTAAGAAAATAAATTTGTATTGATTTTCATTATTTTTTAAATTTAATGATAGTTCAAAAAAAAATATCACACGGTTTTTATACTGAACAAGCTGATTTTTGTATTGACTTTACTTCTACTTCCTTGTTTAATCATAAACCAATTAAATTAATTTTTATAGTTTTTTTTGAAAACATTTCTCTTAAAAACAAATTGGTATCTAAATTGAAAAAAAATGCCCTTCAAATATGAAAACTTTTCTCAATAAAAAAATATTATTTTTCACAACGTTCTAGACATAAACATTTA
The DNA here is from genome assembly GCA_030503985.1 of Himalopsyche tibetana. Taxonomy (NCBI): domain Eukaryota; kingdom Metazoa; phylum Arthropoda; class Insecta; order Trichoptera; family Rhyacophilidae; genus Himalopsyche; species Himalopsyche tibetana. The sequence goes on along the minus strand of JAPJYX010000009.1, from coordinate 18,816,498 downwards.
TATGTCAAATATTTTTTCGATTCCATTATTGTTTTCGAAGAAAACGTATGACTCAAGTTTTCGCGATAATAGTTAAATAAAAATACTTGAAAAAGACATATTATTACATAGTCTGACATTTCAAGGAGATATTTCAAGAGAATGGGTGTCTTACAAAAAGATTTTTATCTTATTTTTAGAAAAATATAATATATTTTTGTTTAAAAAAAAATAATTTAGTAATTGACGAGTACTTTTATTTGAAAAATAGTAATAAGTGATAAAATCTAATTGTTACTTTTGAAAAAAATTCAAAAAATCAATGATCATAATTGAACATCGAAAATTTTTCATTTCATATGTTTTTTTAAATAATTCAATGTTTATATCTAAAAATTAAAACAGAACTGAGTGGCTGTAATTAATTGGTTAGTATTTTTTTATTTTAAGATTTTTTTACTGGCTTGTGCGCATAAAATATGTTTTATCATTATGTAATAATATCAACCTATCTACTCTTATAAGTTGTGATTGGTCTTTATTAAAAAAGTAAGTCCTGGCATAAATCAGTAACATTTGTTTTTTCTGTGTCCGTAAACAATACAAATTTTCACCTTTAGTTGAAGTCAATATAAGACAGAGCAAAAATAATAAAGCATACCTTGCAGAGGATTTATGAGAATGTTTGTTTTTGCTAAAATAAATATTTGGTTTAATAAAGTCGCCATGCTCGTTGTATACTAATTGTGCAACAGAACAAACTGCTGTTAATTAAGACTCTCAGTTAAATCATTGAGTCAAAAAATTATCCCATTTCCATGTTGTAGAAAATTCAATTACTTGACCTAGCTACTGTTTTGAAACGACGCGAGATCTTCGATTGTTTTATTTATGCCTTATTTTAGTGTTTTAAATTCTTAAAAAAATGTTTGAAATAATCGGATGGGTGCTTTTCCGCCTTAACACAGTAATTAAATGATCAAATGCGGGATGAATTTTTTGTTGATTTTACCGCCCCTCTGTGATGGCGCACGGTTCATTTGCACCACACAAAGGCCGCTCCTGAATAAAAGGAAAGGGTTTTAATAATAATAATACAATTACATCATGGTATACAGCGTCCGAAGTTTTAATTAATGACGAGCCATAGAAGGTTATTTTTATTTGTTTAATGAATTCAAAAATTATAAGACACGGGTGTTTTAAAACTGAAAAAAAAGATAAAATTATATTACATCTGACTATGAAGGATAATGCTAAAAACTTCACTTTATCAATTTGATAGTTCTGGGTTCAAGTTCTCTCAAGGATTTGAACATACGACGTTAAAAATAATATTCTGATATTTTGAATCAGTACTGCAATATTTTAACAATATCTCATTTTATTAATAAATTAATATGGCGTGTTTGATCTCAAATTTCTCATAAATCGTTCGCTACCTTAAAGCAACAGTGCGATAAATTGAAAATACTAGTATCAAGATAATTGAATTATAAGGTTTGTGTTGCACTTTCTTAATAGTTAAGTATAGTTTTATTAAGCTTCTTTTACGGCTTGTTATAGAATATTAGAGTAGATTTTTTGTATACCCACTTTTATTTGTATTTAGTTATTCTATTAAATATAGATCTTTTAGAATAATATTTGCCGATCTTCGAAGCATTTGCAATAAAATGTAGTTTTATAAATTTTTCAGCTATTAATATGAATTATTTTATGGGTCACTATGTAGTTTTTCATATTTAAGGTATAATATAATAAGTGACATTATATTGATTTTATAATATTATTATAGTATAATTGTATAAAAGTGATATATTCCTTCCCAGAGAAACGCGAAAAAAAAATAATTAGCGAGCACCCTGTTAACGTAATGGCAGCTCACCAATGAAAACAACTACCCAATCAATTTGAAATATAAATGTTTCGGCTTTTAATAAAATAAATAGTATTAATAAAAACACAATAATCCTTTGTACTTCATTCCACTTTATTTAATATGTCGGGACCGGTTTCGCTCATTGCGACACCAGTTGACAATGCTCGCAATGAGCGAAACCGGTCCTGACATATTAAATAAAGTGGAATGAAGTACAAAGGATTATTGTGTTTTTATTAATATAATGCTTTTCCACCAAGTATTGACAGTGAACACCCTAAAAGTGATAAATAAATAGTAGTTTTAAGCAAAGGATACCAATGTAAATTATACTTTAAAGTAGTTTTGTGCATTACCGAATTTCGGAAATATAATCATATCGATGGACATCAATAATCCAAACAACAGAAGATGTTTGTTTGTTTTATTACAGAAAAAAAAACTAAAGCAGTGATAAGTAAAACATGTTGAAAAACTTTTGAAACGAGTCAAGTATGATATTGCGTAAATAAAAGAGCACCTCGGCACATAATGAACAAGCACGTTTTTAAAATTCAGACCTGCGACGCCAAAAAAAAGTATACTGCGACGATCACAAAGCACGTAACCTAGCAACTGGTCTATATCCATCCACGCACGGTAACTTCGCTAATAATGGGGCAAGGCAAACACTCACGGCGCGTGAACGATAATAACAAGTACGGAGCTGTCAAATGAACTAGAATCGCACACAAGAACCAGAGCTGTCTGTAGCCTAGCCAGCACTGGCAGCGAGCTGGTCGGAGGTGCTGGGGCCGCCTACACTTCCGCCCACGTCTATCTGTGCTGCCCGCCTACGTGAACAGACGCGGGCCACCCCCGCCTGACGGAGTTATAGGTGTTGCGAAGATGGGTGATTGCTACAGCACGACGATCGTAAGGGTTGTTTCCAATAACATACTATCGGTTCATTTCCCACACCCTTGGTACTCGAATAATGTACTGGTTGTTGGCTATACAATTAATAGTATATTTTTAAGGTAGAACGAGCACGTAAAAGCTTAATGATACATTAACAAAATAAAAAGATTACGACAATTCATTAAAGACACTTTTTAATTTCTTGCTTTTTTAGGCTTAGTTACCGTGATAATTTTTACTCTTTGTAGCATCTTATCTCATCATTGAAAATATCAAACGAATACATAAATCAAGATAAATTGTGTAGATGTATAGATAAAAAGCAGTGTTCAGTCATGTTTTAAATATATTTTAAGTTTCAGTTACTCTATAATCTGTAGATTTCGTTAATTACTAAATTTCACACAAACCATTTACTGTGCTGTAAATTATTTGAATAGTATTATTACACGTACTACCTGGACGCATTTTATTAGTTTATTTGAATAATAAAACATTTGACCGTCTGTCTTATATATTCTGATGAAAAATTATAAAAAAAAACTTTTGCAAATGCCAGTCTTAAAAATTGATATTTTTATAACTGTACTGCTACATGTTATATTGACAAGTCATTCTTTGGTTGTGTTTTTAGTAAATTTTATGTTATAAAACATTTAGATATAAAAAAATGACGGATAGTTATACTGTTTAAAGATCTATGTAACACAATAATAATCTACATGATGGAATTAACTTTACACATTATACCAAAAGATGCTGGGTAATGACTTTTACGTTAAATTAACTGCTCAATCGTTCTCTTCATGTGTACAAAAGGTGTTTCTCATACTAACAAACTGTTTAACATTCCTGGAATCAAATTTAATCTAGGAAAAGGATAGTAATATTCAAAAAGCCTGAGGAAAACTGTATTTAACAGTTATTTACAATAGCCCATTCATAAGCAAGATATTTTATCATGGGCAGCAGAAAAACCAAAGTATACATTTAAAACGAGGCATAAAGTTTGGAATAAAAATATATCTAATAATATAAATGTATTCTAATATACTTTTATCATAACAGTTTGAGCGAGTATCCAGTTAAGTAAGTAACTAAATTTTCAACAACTGATACGATTATTGGAATATGGTTCCAAAAATGTATCATGATGAAAATCAGTGTATGCTATATTGCTCGAGTACATTAGTAATTCGAAACTCGTTAAGGATTATCGCTCGACTTCTATACCGATATACGAATAAAAAAATGACAATGTCGAATATCGCAATAATTTATCTTGTTCCATTCAAGGTCTTGAAACTACTAAAAAAGATAGATTATCAAAATATTTAACTGAAAAAACGCAGCCTTCATTTTATTAATCGAAAATCATTTCGTTTTTGGATAAGCTCCAACTTCCATAGAACATTTTATAATATATATATGTATTAGGCGCCAAGCCGCGAAGCAGAATAAAATAAATAAAGTTATTAAACAATGTTTACTATACAAATAATCAAAGATTTTTATGATCCGTTGGAATAAGATTCGAATCCAAACCGAAATAATTGTTAACTACTAACCACTAACTAAATTGAATTTGATAACTTTGTTACTCTATTTTTTGTATTATACATTGTAACATTCGTTTTGCCTCTTTAAGAAGCATCGGTGGAACTAATTTATAATTATGTCTGATGATGTTTTCTAAAAAGGCGAAACACTTGTCACAAACAACAAGTAAATTATCAAAGATATTAAATCCAATTTAATGTTAAAACTGAACTTGCACAAAGTTAGCGCCGAATCAATTTTTTAAAAATCCCAAAAAATGATTTCAAAATTTCTCGTTCTTTTGTTATTATAGTTTTATTTTGTCAAGGAATTAAATAAAAATATTTTTTTTTACCCAATGTGGAGCAAATAGCCCCCTAATGAAGGTATCGTAAAATAAGTTTTTCTAAGAGAAAAATGTTTGTTACTCAGTCGCTCAATCTCTCTTTTTTTACAGAGAGTTATAAGGATAAAAGGACAAGGCTTGGACAGGACTAGTGATTAACTAATCGCTCTTGCTTGCTCTCAGTTATTGAAATAAATGAGTGGGAGGGAATTTTTAGACATCACAAGCACCCACGCATGCGAACAGAAATTGATAAATCGATCTAAAAAAATCTGTTCGTACTGAGATTCGAGCCCGTGAGGTCCGACACGTAAGCCAACAACGCTAACCGCTGCGCCATAGGACCCGACGATTCTTGTATAGTAAAATAAAAGTATGCGCACAGTATTTTTATGTTTTGTTAAAATAAATATTATATTTTAAAATATTTGCACCGTTTTTATTCGAAAAAACACATCTACATATTGTTGAAAAAGCTTGTAAAAACATTTACAAGTTTATAAGCACGCTAAACTTAAAATGTGTTGGGGAGTAAACTCAATGAAATCTTGTTAAAAAATGTTACACGTAGGCGATTTTTATTACCATAAAGCAGCAATAAAATGTTATTTTTTTCACATGCTTGTTAGTATACAGCCCTATTATTTTCTTTCACGTAAGCATCTTTTTATACTTAACAATATTTTTTTCTGTGATATATTATAATCTACACTACAGTACATAAGAAAGGCATTATATTTTTTAAGACTCATTTCTCTATAACAATTTATTAAGCGTAATATATTTGCTGAAATTTTAGTCCATAAATCATAGTAAAAAAGTAAAAGTACAATTAGGTTGTCCATTCATTTTGTCCGTAACTCGGTTAAAACGAATTTATAATAAATAATGTCAATGTATAAATTGTGCTTTTTGAAACCAATCTTCAATCTTTTAATGTCTTGATTTTAAACGTTATAATTTTTTTAAGAACCAAACTGCCGCATAGATAGACTCTTAAATGATTTTTTTCATATGGCATTTTCTGTTTTGATTTTTAACAAAATCTCTACAACAACTCTTGTGATGCAATGATTTACAAAGGGCGTGCCTCGACCATCATATATATTACACATATGTAACGTCACTCATATATTTTTAGGAAAGCAACTGACGGGTAAATGACTTAGTGGTCAACTTTGTTGACTTAGAACACGTAGGGGCCGCGTTCAAATCCCAGAACAGACAGTTTTCATATAATATTTTAATAGATTTCTGTTTGAAAGCATACAAGTATGTATGTATATTATGTCTTAAATTTCCACCTACTCACCACTAATCCCCTGTCATCCCTGTCATTATATCAATACTCTCATTAAAAAAGAAGTGTTGACAAATTCCATGTGCTCCACGCGGACACGCATATATTTAAAAGAAAAGTTTGATTGTTGTAGGTTTTTAAATTTTAAATGATGAACTTTTCTTTGCCCTGTTTTTAAGTGTAGTTTGAGGCTTACATAATAACAATTTTAGCATGCCAGATATATAAAAACCTTTTCGGTTTCCACGCAACTTCAATATATGCAGTTAAGCTGTCATCTTGATATGACAGGACATGTATGTCATATTTTATACATTTATCAAAGCTTAGTTTGCTGTGTGTTTTAATAGTATTATTCTACGTGCAACATCAACTGTTATAAAGCCACTGATGCTTCCCGTGGCTATTTTTATATGAATCGTCATCCAGTCATTTTACAGTAATCTCTTGAACAATTTCATATGTAATTGGTTCTTATTTGACTGTGATTAGGAAAAGCATACAAATAGCTGTTCAAGATTATTAGGGGCAGTATTGATCAACAAGTGTTAATTTTAAAATAAGGATTTTTCAAATATATAATAATAATTTGAATACAGAAAGATTCACGATGCCATATAATTAATATTCAGTTTTGACTTTATACATCAGTCACGAGGAATCCGCGGCGCGGTCCGTTTTTTTCCCTTGCCCGCGAGCTACAACCGCAATTCTGAAAAAGATTCTGTTTTCTCTCTGCGTAATTAAAATTCATTTGTCGGAAGAGTACATCGGTGTTGAAAACGTATAATACGGGAAAACATTGTACTTATAAACATAACGAATACTGTGATAATTTACCTCCGGAATAAAAAAACGGGAACAACTTATGGATCGATTCAAATTTTTTTCAGACAAAAAAATGTGTGTATGCGGCACAAGACGGTTTATTGGTTCCTTAAGATTTAGAGGCAAGCATTTTTACTGCCCATACATTTGTAAAATTCTGATTTAGACTTCATCATAAAGAATATATTACTGAAGCTTCTTTTTTGTGATAACAATTGTGTAAATATTATTTTACTTGCTGCCCACCGTTCATTTTGAAATCCTTAATGTGGCTTTTCTTACAAAAACTTTGCCCACTCCCGTTAAATATATCTCAAGTGCATGGCAAATTGGCGTCAACTGTATGAATAATGTCATGTACTGTACTTTTTATTTTTAAACAATAAATATTACTTTCAAAAATTTGAGAACATGGAAAAATTTTACCAAAATAAGAGAATTATGGTAATTCACGTGTTTTTTGAGGGTTTATTTTTCTTTTAACATTTTTTACGGGGTTTCCAATAACACGGATTTCTAGAGTACGCTTTTAAGCATGTATAGGGATGAGGTAGAGATCTATACGAGCACGGGCTCTTACCCGGCCCGGCTCGCGGGCTGGGTTCGAGCAGGTATGCGCAATTGAAACTAGGTAAGGAATTTATTCTTCTGAAAAATATTTTAGACTATGTTCGTGTCATAAGTCAGCCATGATGATTTTAATTATCATAGATGTGTGGTATAAGATTCGGGCCAAGGCCGGATCAGGTCGGGTAGTTTTGTAAAATTTCGACCCGTGCAGACCTCTAGGACGAGGGATATATGTGTGATAGAATATTGCTTGTTTAGATTCTATTAGCTGAGAAAGACGAGTCTATCAAATTTTAAGAACAATAAAACGAAAAAACAATAAAAAAGAAAACAATTACCCGCTGAACAAATATAGCGCGCCCATTCACTTTTAACAGGTTATTTTGCTTCTGTAGCCGTTATCAGCCGCTAATAAAATGTTTAGTAGCGCTTTTATCCAGTTCCAGTTACATTTCTGTGAGAAAAAATATTTCTTCGTGCTTTACGAGTTAATTATTTTTTAGTATGTTTCTACATCAACTTGTGGATTCGGAATAATGAATGGTGTACATTATTGCCACCTGCGAGAGTTTTTTTTGTGTTTGTTCAACAAGCAATGTAAATATTGTTCTAATCGCAGAAAGATTTTGTTTCGTTTTCACAGTTGTTTATCGTGAAAAACCTTTTTTTTAACCCATCGCTGTCGGCATACACCGCATTTCGAAAAACAGTGTTATCAAAACGGTAAGTATCTAATTACACAAAAAAATATTTTCGAAAAGATTATTTTTATAATAATTATCAAAAGATTATTTTTTTGCATCTTGGTTGAGTGATCAACGTCGTTAGTTTCGATTACGGTACGGACGGGCTCGAATTCCAGTACGGACAGCTTTATTAAGTAATTGATTTTTATTCAAAGACCACCTAATTTTCACAAAAATAGAGCTAAGCAGGAGTAATAAACTAGCCATAAACCTTGCCTAAGTCTTATTCTTTAATCGTTCTTATCTTCAAAAAAGAGAAGTCGAGCAACTAAGTAACAAGCAGTTTTTGTAGAAAAAACTTTCGTAGAGATAAACATATATACAAATATGATGCTTCACATTGAGAGCGGATATGAATAAAAACATTAATTGCTTAAATGTTAAGTAACATCTTTTCAGTACTATTATTATTTTTTTTCATATTTATTTATTTTAAGTCTAATACTCATTTTTTATGTTCGCGATAAAAGGTTTTTTCTTTTATGGTACAATTAAGTAATGAGTCTTGATTTCCAAGATTCTCTGAAAAAATTGAAAGGCTTAAAAATAGCAAGATTTCATAATAAGCAATAAATACCCAATAACAATTTTTGTGTAAATTTGTTGCATTTTGCAATTTTTTAAGTTAAAAATATTGTTACTATAACATATACTTCCTTCAGCAGGATAGATACGAATCATTAAAAACATCTAAAGTCTAGCCACAAAGGCTGATTTTTAGTCGTGTGGCATCTATCACTTTGAAACATTCATTCAACTCAGCTACGGGGTCAAACTTTAAAGTCCTCGATTGGACACTAAACATTTTTCTTCCCTGTTTATTTACAAGTTTTGTTACAGAGGTTTCGATGTATGTAATGTTTTCATGTCATTACATACTGTTTTATTCACTAATTCTAAACTAAGAAGACGTTCAGTCTCTCATTATGAAATATTTAAAGATTTACCGTTTCCATAAAAAATAGTTAACCCAGCTAATAGATTGATTTGAAAATATTACAACATATCTTAAGTTGTCAAAACCAATAAAGAGAAAAAAAATATACAAAAGATTAACTGTCGTTTATTTTTCTAATACATTGAAAAATCTCAAAGAATTACATACTCTAACAACACCGCTCCGCTTCGCCATAGGACCTGGCAAACGCGTTAGCATTGTTGGCTTCCGTGCCGAATTTCACGGGCTCGAGTCCCCAGTACGAATTGCACTTTTTAGATATTTTTTTAAATTTCTGTTCGAAGGCATGGGTGTTTGTGATGTCTAAAAATTCCTTCACACCTTTCAGATCCTTCAATAACTGGGCAAAACGAGAGCAATACGTTAATCATTAGTCGTGTTTTAGCCTTGTAATTCGATCTCTACTACATTCTTTGAGAAAAAAAGCTTGAGCGACTGAGTGACAAACAAATTGCGCAGAAAACAATATGTTGAGATACCTTCATTAGGAGGCCACATACTCCACATTAGGAGTGGACATGGATAAAAAACAACAAACTGCCCTAAATTTATTCGGGCATTATTGATAAAATAATAATAAATTTTAAAGAAGGTACTCGTTAATAAAAAAAGGCAACAAAATTCACGTTAAATTCAAACTGCGTAAAAAGCTGCCCAGTAGAATAAAATTCCACATCGTCTAACAAGTGTTCCTTAATTCACCTTTTGATAAACTTTTATGACAGTGCGGGGAGGTGATGATGAACCTGTGAAAGGGCAGATTATCCCTTCGTTCTATGGTAGCATTAAGTTTGACAGAAATTTATGATGTATCGCATTACGGTATCATTAAAACAACATGGCCGTGAGCTGTGATGTTGACGATCCATCACCCTCAAAATTCGACGAAGATGGTTATTAAGTGACATCACAAAACTACATCACAACATTGACAGTGGTAGAACGGTCATATTTACACGTTAATTAATCTAGGAACAACTGTCACAAAGGGGATAATCAAAAACGTAATACAAAATATTGTTTTATAATGAATCAATTCGTTAATTAATTAATATTAGATTCTTCATTTTTGGCATACTATTTTCTTTGAAATATATGAATAAAAAATTTATTTTTTCTAATTCCAATTTTATGTTATATGATCAGCATTATCTACCGATCAAATGATAACGCTCGTCATAAGCGATACCGGTTCTGGTCGAAAAAAGGATTAGTGCAAATAAGTGTTTTATTTTTTGAATATAACGTTATACGTAAGTATTGACAGTGACCACCTTAAAAGTAAAATACATTAGGTGTAAATTATTTATCAATAAGTTTAATTCTTCATTTTACACATTTTATTCTGACTATGGTGAAGAAATTGGAATTTATATAAAGCATTTTTAAAACACGTTAAACAAATAAAAATAAGAAAGCACTGTATAGGAATAAAGAAATAACTTTGTGATGAATTATCCGTGCTTTAAAACTGCTTTTATATAGTGTTCTATAAAATAATTAGTTTTGACGATTGCACTCTGCTTGAATTTATATAAACTATCTGAATAATATCACCTTTAGAGAGAAAAATGAAAATTCAATTAAAAAATAAATAAAGTTTTTAACATAAAAAAATATTAATGATTGGTTATTTATATAAATTGTATAACAATAATCAAGTTATTTCTCTTTTAAGACACTCTTGATAAAATTTCAAAACGTTGGATTTTATTTGGGATTTAAAAATAGCAATACATTTTGGTTATTTTGAATAACAATCTACAATTCAGAATATTTTATTTAAAAAAAAAAGACATTTAAGGTCACCGTTACGAGCACATGGTGTGGTTGCAAATACATTTTTTTTATTGGTATTGAAGCACACTTTGGCCTTATTAATCGACGAAAATAGTTTTTATATAAATTTCAGAAGAGTAAACACAAAATAAGTTATATCTTTTCATTTTATACATTTTGAAGCAACTATAAGTGTTAAAAAAATATTCCAAATTGAGAGCTGAGTAGAAACGTAACGTCATTGTGTTCTATGTTGTTTTAGATATAAAAAATGGATATTTTTTAATCAATTTAATCCAGGTATAATTTATCTGCTTGAATTTCAGCATATCAATTAAATTCTAAACCACGGTAAAATCTCTATAAAATCCTTGCTGACAAACCTAATTAAATTATAATCAATCTAGTCACAATATATGGACCGACGTAAGCTCTTCGATCATTATAAATAATAGATTGGGCACGCCATAGAAGGAATGTGACAAAAATAAATAGCATCATTGAATAATTTCAGTCCGTCACACGGGGTGATTAATTGGAAAGTAATCATTTGTGAAATGCTGAAAAAATATTGCATTAGCGTTTCTGTCACAATATGTTGTGAAACAAAACAGAAACTTATTTTTTTTGCAAAATTTCTAATTAACTTTATTACAGACAATTAATTTTGTAACGTATATTAATAGCATTTTTGATTTTATGCGATTTGGCTTTCCAAACAGCAAATATAAACATTGTTATATCGGTGTTTTTATTCCCTGCAAGGAGCGGGGAGCCAGAACATGATTATAAGCCCGCTATTTATTATTCATAATATTAAATTATCAAAACAATAAATGTTAGTTTTTACGCATATATTCAAAATCTTTAGAGTTAGTCGGACGGTGTTTCTTGACGCTAGGAAGCACGTGTCACACATAGTAATGCTATTAGTAGAATAAAAATGACACAATTGTTATTTTCGTTATAGCTTTTACAAAATAATATACTATGTGTAAGAACACACAAAATTTCATAGAGCCACTAGTATTTTTTTAATGATTCTGAATCAACTTAAAAATATTTGATTAAACACATTCTCAATGTTTTAAATTTACACGATACCATATTAATTTAGTAAATTGTTTTAAAAAAAATCAAGCTTGGCATTTTCAGCATACATCCTTTTAATATAACGTGTATTAATTTGTATACGTTGTGATTATCGAAACAAGACTCAACTAGATGTTGATCTGAAATGGACTGAATAAGCAATTCTTAAATTATTGAGAAAAAACATTACTGTACACTCGTGTCGTCTTATCGATGATTTAATTTGTTGAGAGTAAATAAAAATAATAATTTTTATGGCATAAATGATTACGAAATCGTCTAGAGATGATATTAACAATATGACGGAAATAGGCACCAAAACATTTTTTTCTGCTAATTCATTTTTTTTCATTTAAACGTTCACGTCATTTACTTTGGAACCTTACTACTTTTTTTTTACTGTAAAATAATAACACTCATTATACAATAACAAAAATGTTTCCAATAGTTTTCAGTAGGCGTTGGTAAGTTATTTGAAATTGTGAATTGATTACTGAAATTTCATAAACTCGCGTTGAAATGAAGAAACTTTGACATTAAATACTTCATCTCTGAAATTGTTATAACCTGAAAGGCAGCAAAAAATGGAGGATTGAAGGTTTTTGTCTCAATGAAAAGAATATACGTTTGATAGATCCTGTTTTGACTTGACATTTATCACTTTTAAAATGAGTCATGAGCTAGCTACAAACATAGATAAATATCGCTTTTTTTAATCATTGTATTATCGAACACTTCCGTACGAAAGTTTCCGAATAAACTAAGATTTAAATTTAATCAACCTTAGCATGTCTCAATAAATATTAACCTTTACCATTTATTAAGAGAAGTTTATCAAAACCACCAAGAGTTTTTTTTCAATTCAATTTGAATTTATTGCCAAGAGACAATTACGAATTTATAATTATGTTTTATTTATATAATCTAAAAGTCTTCCTTAGTATTTATAAAAAAATATTGTGTACATATATATGTTCAGACGGAAGATATTGGATTAGCTTAAGCTATTGAATAATCTTAATGTCATAACATATAATCCATTTCATATAATACAAAATATGTTAACTTGCTGTCTAAAAAACATTTTTTTGACATGTTGTTATTATTGCTTTAAATATTATTCTAGGACTTTTTGAAATGAAAAAGCAATTGAAACAATAAACAATATTGAGCGATTCAATTTGGCTTTCTGAACACGGTCACAAATCAAATCATAAATAAAAACAGAACTCCCGATCACGACCAAAATTCTCCGAAAAGAAAACAGAACAAAAAATCCTAATACCGAATAGCGGGACAAAGGCCTCAAAACAAAACAAAATAGCACAAGTATCGGCAAACATAATTACGCTTGTTTTACAGCGGATGAAAAAATCAGCCGACCCACAGGTCTTGTTTTGCAACCGCTGGAGTTTTCAATCCCCCGAACTGGGAAATTTTACCTCCCTACTGGCAAACATGAGGCGATTCCCCCTGAAGTAGAAGATTACTTTTAAGGTTGGGTGATAGGGGTGGCTTTATTTTTTATTATCACCCTTGAGCCATCTGGCAGAGTGCTTCCCGTTGACCAATTTTTGGTTTGACGGTTCATTTGAGGCTTGACGACTATATCAAATTGCCGATCGTAGCCACTGAAAGCCCTAGAAGAACACGACAAAAAATGCTATTCCTATTGTGAAGCCATTAGTGAATCCATAATTTTACAATTTGAACTTCTTGTGATCAAAATGTAAAAATATTAGGTTAAAATATTATATTTTTTTGCAAATAAGGTTATGTCGTAATTATACACTTTTTAATAATGGCTGCTTCTTATTTAGTTCATATCAGCTCTCAAATAGTAGTAGAGTATGCTAACAGAAACATTTGTCAAAAGCAAATATCAAATGTACACAATACTATTAATAAAAACACAATAATCCTTTGTACTTCATTCCACTTTATTTAATATGTCAAGACCGGTTTCGCTCATTGCGAGCATTGTCAACTGGTAAGAAATATAATTTAACAATACTATTTATACAAAAATGAAAAGTTATAAACAACAATTGGCATTGAAAAGAAATTACCAATTACATTAAAAGTGGTTTAATTTTAAATTTAGAATGGCGATTGAAAGTAATTACAAACATTATTAAAATTTGGGAAATTTTTGCCAAAGTGATAAAATGCTACATTAATAAAGTGAATAATTTCCCAAATTTTAATTATGTTTGTAATTACTTTCAATCGCCATTCTAAATTTATTAATCTAGGATGACTTTTAAATTATATGTTAGATGTGTTAAACATTTTAATTTTGTGTTATTTGAGAACCACTTTTAATGTAATTGGTAATTTATTTTCAATGCCAATTGTTGTTTATAACTTTTCATTTTTGTATAAATAGCATTGTTAAATTATATTTCTTATCAGTTGACAATGCTCGTAATGAGCGAAACCGGTCCTGACATATTAAATAAAGTGGAATGAAGTACAATGGATTATCGTGTTTTTATTAATACAATTTCTTTCCACCAAGTATTGACAGTAAACACCCTAAAAGTGATGTACACAATACATTAAATTCACAAGATAAATACATAACGATTAGTAAAAATCTAACAGCAAAGTAATCGTTCTCTCTACGTTTTGTTTTCAGGACCCACCCAAAAAATGGGAAAAAATATAATCATATCAGATATCCACTAAAAATTATTTATTTTATTCACGAATGGATTAATAAAATCAATGCATTAATGTTTAGATGAAAGATAACGAAACACTTTACCTTTCAAACTGAATTTTATGAAAGCTGAAATATATCGACCTTTTCTCTAAGGGACTGTTACAATAAATCATTCATTTATTTTATTTTATACACATCAGTATTGGTAAAGTACAAAACATTTTATTTCTCAAGTGATACTTTTTAAATTCTCAGAGTTTTGGAAAAATTCACAGAAAAAATCTGGTAGTTCCAAGAAGTATGTTCATACGGTTTAAAATGTTGAATTTATTTAGATTTATCAATTTTAATACCATAACGTTTCATCTAAGCGTAAGAATAGTAAAAAGAATTATTTTGAAATAGAACAGCAACGCGAGGATAAAAGAGATGTAAAAACAACCAATTCGACGAATGTTTTAAAGCGAATTTTAAACTGGATTCTGAAAATGTATTTCACTCATATTTTCACAAAAAAATTGCGAAGTTAAAACTTTGCACATTTAATAAAAATAGCTGTACGTTTAATTTTATATGTGTGTAAAAAATTTATACAGCTTATTTATGTTTAAACGAAAATAAAATAAAATATATAAGTAAACTGATTAACGTGAGATGTATAACGATGGCATTTAATGAATACCTCTGAAGGTTAAATATATTGCCGAAATTGATGTCTTGGAAACCTACAACATACCTTGACGTTTAGTTCCGAGGGGAAATCCGGCTCAATCGGAAACACAATTTCCTATTTCTAATTAAGATGTTGCTTGTATTAACACGTAGATCGAGAAATAAACCGAAATTAGTTGCCATTTATATGTAAATTGATACAGCTTTCAGAAGAGCTTTGTACGGAAATATTAAATAAAAATTTTCTATCCATGAAAACAGTAATCGAACGTGATGTAAATTTGCCTTTCAAAACTGACATTGCTTTTTAAAACAACAAGAGCATTTGATTGATTGGACTGTCAATCTGCATGGACCTCTTTTGTGATTTAAAAGCACTAAATATAATTATTTTTTTACATCAAAAATAATGTCGTCTGAATTTTTCGTATGTGAATAATGTGAATTTATGTGAATTTTGTGAATACGTAATTAAATATTGTCATTTGTATTATGTTGACTTGACTGAATTTTTTTTTGTTCAAATTAGATCCACAGATTCAGCTGAAGCCAGAAAATGCAGAACCTGCAGCCCGTTAACAAAAAATTGCCCAAATATGTATCTTAAATATTCAAATGTGTCATAGTAAAATTGAAAAATATAAAATATGCTTTCAGTAAATCATTGAATTTAACAAATTTAATAAGCTTTTTCATTGATAAAGTAGAATACATCGGTTCATAGAAATATGGTGACTGATATAAAATATAATATAATATAAAATATAAAATAAATTAAAAAAATATATAAAACATATAATATAAATAAATATATTCAAATATTAAATACAATTTGAAGTTTGAAATAATTAATTTTTATTATAAATACGGTATGTTTAAAAAAATATTTTAAAGTAAAAACGTTTTTTATATAAACACCTAGTCTCGTTTCTGCACGGCTTAGAAATAAAACTGTCACATTTAACAGAATCTATCGTTTATCACGCTACAGTATTTTTGTACGGCTGTTTTGCATGGAACGTATCCCTTGTGAAAAAAGAGGATTGATCGTATTTTTTTTCTTTGCGGCCCAAAACCATCATATTTTTGCTTTGTGTGGCCCACTAGGATAAAAAGGTTGTGCATGTTTGGCTTGAGCTTACGAATAAACACTTTCATATATTGATTTAAAAATTGATTTATAGTAAAGTGTCAAAATAATGTGACCTTTATCTTTATAATATTTTATGTTGAATATATTTTACCAACTGTTTATTATTAGTCTTACTTCATTTAAATGAATAAATGTGTATCCATTTACATGTTCGTATATTTTTATTTGGGTTTAAGACTATTATTTCACGCGTAGTAGGTATAGGAAGAACGCTTAAAAAAGATAATTATTAACGTATGGCAACATCAATTTAAAAATTTAACAGTTGGAAGTAATAGCGCTTTACCAACAGCATTTGTTTTAGAAGTGATACTTCATCAAAATATGTATCCCTAAATCTAAAGAAAATATTGGTGAACCATGGAAAATATTTCTTACGCATAATGCAACGCAAGCCGATTTTGTTTTACGATCTCGGAAGACTTTGAATTAAGAAGCTTATTAAAAAACTTCAGACAGATGTTCACAGAGGCGCTAGATAAGCGTCCAAAAAGCGCTTTGATAAATTGAATGGGTTGGCGTTTCAATTAATATCCCTAAGGACGATGCAGGCATCTTTCTTCCCGGCGTCAGACATTTTAAATTGTCATTAGCATTTACTTCAGATAAAGATTTGGACCAACGCACCGTGGCGTTATCAAATGTATCATATAGACATTAAGTACATTTTATAACGTCTTTTGACTGTTTTTTTTTATTTGTCCGCTGCAAATTTGCACTCATACTCCAACATGTAAAAGTGAAAATTTGCTGTAAATCACTTACGCTACTTTGCTCATCGGAAAAGGTACGCAAAGAATTTTTGAGATACCGAGTAAAGGATTAAAAGTTAGCTTGTGGCTTTGTACTCGCTCCATTTTAGTTAAATATAAAGTGAGTGAAAAAGAAGAAAAATGCAATGTATGAAAGTTTCGTTTCATAGATTAAAACTCTTCACTAGCACCTAAGAGGATTAAGCTTCGTAACGCTAACCAGTTTGTATAATAGCCAGCAGGTTTTTCTAGTTGCAAAGTTTTGTATATGTTGTCAAAATAAAGTAAACATTATAGTTTAAGCTTATTATAAAAAAAATATTTTTGCCTAAACATAAAACTGTCATGTTTTTGGTCAAGGGGTAAGCGTAACGACGGATTTAGATCGAGCTCGAATCATAGTCAACGTGAATTCATAAGTTGATATTTAAATCAGTTTATGGATTTCGGTTTTAAGACATGGATGCCTGTGATATGTTAATTTTCCTCCCACAAATCCGATCATAAAACAAGGCCTAGCAAGAAAAATATTAACTTACTTGTTGTCTGTTCTTGGTCTTTGTGTCGTCCTTCCATCACTACTCTTTTTGAAAAATAAAGGCTGAGCAAATGAGTTCAGCAAGCACTACTGGAGTTTATATGTTTCACATTGGGAGCAAACATGGTTAAAAAAATACTTAAAGCGCGGATAAAAAAAACAATTCATTGGTTATCGATTTGATCATGAATGTGAAATATTGAATAACATTATTAATGAAATTTATAAAAACCATATATGACATTTTGTATTATATACCAACAAGAAATTGAAATTGAAAATATTGATAAGTTAGACGTTGCGTATAATGTTTAGTTTAATGAAATGAGACGAAACGGTAACGTTTTAGCTGTTCGCTACTAAAACAGAATATCAAACAGTACAAAAGATATTATAACAAAATCTTTAAAAAGCCTAAAAATGATAATTCTCTTAGTATTTTGAAGTGAAAAAGCTTTGTTGACCAGTAGTAGCAACTTTTTTAAATTATATCTAGATAATTGATAATTGAAAAATTAAAATAATGAATAGAAAAGCTTTAGGTTTCTTGCTATATATAATATAAGTGTCAGACTGCATATATGTGTACTGAATCAATCCGCACAGTATAAAATCAGAGCAAACCTTGTGTTTAAGCCGTAACTATAAAAATATCATATTGCAAAATTAAAGTTGAAGAGAGGTATTTAAAGAATTTTCGATTATTATAATAAAGTCAATGGGTAACTCAATATTTCAATCGATTTAAAAAACATTTCGTTAAAAGTTACCGCTCAATAATTCGGTTTTCAAATATAATCCCATCCACAGGTTGGTAAACTTATAGATTTTGGGGCGGCTCTATTTTTGGTCTCACGAACATCAAATTCCGACCAGCGTGCGACGGCGTGGATTTACGTGGCTCAAGAATTCCCGTCACGTCATCGCATTACGCGTTCGGGGATGGGACATTACAGTTCTGCCTAGGCTGTATTCTTCGCTATACGCGTTCGTCATTTTCCACGCTTAACACTTTTCAGCTAAGCGCGCTTCTTGTGCTATGCTAATATTTTGTCAGCGAAAGGAAATTCAAGTAAAACAAATTAAAATTAGAGGACGGTTGCCAAATGGCGCCGTGCCCATATTGCTACACTGTCTGTTTAGTACTTTAGCTCATACAACACACATTTTGATCAGTATCAAATCAGCTTACGTCTTGAAAGTGATACTGTTTGAACATAATTCATAAATGTTAGTATTTTTTGAATATGTCTTGGCCTTTACAGTGAAGCGGTATTAATTTTACTCAATGTGGCTCTAATTATTAATATAAATTTCTATTTGATTTATTTAATATTTAGTAACTTTTTTTTGAGTTTTTGTTTATTTTTTCTTCTTTAGTGATTGTAAAAATTCTTATCACATAATGCTAAATATGTTTTATGTAGTTGATTATTAACAATAATATCAGATGACGATGAACGAGTAATTTAAATACTTAAATCCTTTACAATATATTTGAGCATTATCATTATAAAAAATATATATAATATTACGACATATGAAGCGTATCAACAAAATATGTTCAAAAATATCAGGTCACTTTCCCAAGACAGTTAGAATGAAAAGCGAAGAAATAGTCATATTCCAGATGACTATTTTTATGTAAGGGTATTAGTTCTACTAAAATCTCGAGAAAAGCTTTAAAAATTTGAATAAATTTAAATCACATTTCACTAATTAAATTATCATTCAATCGAAACACTTTTTATTTCAACGTACATTGCTTTTTTTATTATAGTATTAAAGAAAGCTAATCACTCTATCCACTTCCGTTTTCAAGGCCACACGTGGTGTATACAAGTTTATAATAAAAAAAAATTGGAATCAAAATCAATTTATTATAAATTAATCCATATGTAAAAAATGCCTTGCAAGATAAAGAAAAATTATTATTCTGGTATATACCCTAGTAAGACATTACGTGTATATTACTTACAATTATTCATGTTAGAAATAATTGATCACTGTTATATATTAAAACGTTGTGTCAGTATTCGTTGGGGAAACAAAGTTTTATGAAACACACCCCTTTAAAATAGTATATATTTTGATACGTGGCTTGTTTGCATGCTTGTGGCATTATTGATATAAAAAACATCGTTTTCATATTCAAAAAATAAAGTATACATTTGTACTAACTTCCACTTTTATTTAATAAGATCAGGATCGGTTTTTCTCATCACGAGCATTATCAACTGATAATCAATTGATAATACGTGTCATGAGTGAAACCGGTCTTTTATACCAAGTATTGACAGTGATCACCCTAAAAGTGAGCATCGTTTTCATTTGGTAAGCTCAGCTGTGTTTGACATATTTTTTTGATATTTTTTATTTAGAATCAACAAACGAGAAATTAATAGAAAGCTTTTAAAATTTCAACCTTTTCTAAGGCGCAGGTTTCTAATGGAGGAAGCACATTTCATTATGCAATCCTGAAGAAAATTAAATTAAATATTCCCTTAATAGCTATCTTGGGGAAACTTCCGTTCAGACGGATCTAACAAATCAGTTGACGGTATAGTAATTATGTAAGAAGTGCCTATTTAAATTTCAGCCGTTTAATTAAATAAATTTAATTGTATTAAAAATAAGTGCCTCAAGATTTCATGTACGTATGTTTATAAAAAAATCATTTTATTATTTTGACTTGTTTTTAAAAATACGCATTGGAAGCTATAATGCATTATAGTGTTAAAGCAATATATTGAAAATTCCAATAATATTCCACATGTCTTTAAGTATATTAAAATACAATGAGCTCAATAAATACACACTGAAACAAGGTATCTCCCTAAAATAAAAATAATAAATCCACCAGAACACCACGTAAAGACGTGATTGTACTCCAAGTCCAATAGAAAAGTGTTACCATTCTACTACTTGGCTCACTTCACCTTTTGCGGCCTCTCATTTGTGTAAAACAGTATGGGTGTCTTTTATGTTTTTATTTCAGTCAAATCATTTCCATAACCGATATAAAAAAAAAATGTTTTCATCAGAATTAGATAGGTAGAAAGTTTTGAAATATAGCTATTTTGAAAATAAACCAGTGTATATTTTACAAGAAAACATAATTAAAAAATAGAAAACAGCGATAAAAGTAAATATCGATCCAAATAGCGATGTAACCAAATTACCATAAAAATCGTCAAAATCGTATTATACGCGCAATTTTACACCAAGTAAAAAAATATATGCTCTAAGACTCAATGCCTAAAAAAACTAATTTTAAGTAGCTATATATTTTAAATCTAGTTGATCCTGGTATGTACAATTTTATGTTGCTTATATTTATTTAATTGTATGGTTTATCGGTTGATAAATGATATTTTATTTAAAGATGGATTACAATAGAAAAAAAGCAGTTATATTGAAATATGTAGACATTGTCTTTTGAAAATAGACGCTTCATAAATGAGAGTGGAATTCTAAATGCACTAGAAGTAAATAAATTATTTATAACTACCTCTTTGTCTCGCGTTCAGAATTGGATATAATCGTGAGGAATGTATAAAAAAATTTTTTAGATCGATTATTCTTTCTGACTTATTAATAAGATTTTTCTTATCTGACTTAGTACACCATCGTTGTTGTTGAGTTCGTGGTCAAATGACAACATTGTTGTTTACGATTGTGGTGTTCACGGGTACGAGTTTCTGCTTAAGTAGTTTTATAAATTGAATTTTCAATCGATTAATGAATTTCCGTTCGAACGCATCTATGATGCTTAAAATTCTTTTCCTACCAATCCAATAGCATAACTAGGTTGTAGCAATAATGATTAACTAGCTAAATACTAATTGTTTCATAGTCCTACCATTTTATCTCTATCATCTTGAAGAAAATGGATTTTTTTTAATGAAAATCTTCCATAGTCGGATGTTTTATAAAATCAAGTGTAATGATTTTGTCAAAGCGCAATATAATATATTCTCCCAAGCCAAAAAATTGTCCCAAATCAAATTTACTCCGAGGTATTCATTTAATGTTAATAACAAATATCCTGAATTCAAAACTATGACATAATTTGGCGTATTTAATTTATTTGGTATACCTTTTACTTTTTCTCTTTATTTCTGGCGATAAAATAATGTTTTATGTCTAAAAATATAATGAATATTGTTTGAAAAATTCTGGTATTTATTTTGCAAAAAATGACTTTATTATTGCAGTATTATTACTTTATTATTACTGCATTATTGCAGTACCCGATGGTGTCAACGACTCACTGTTGTAATTGTAATATTAAAGAAGTTTTATTTTGGGTCCATGTCACAGAAAACGTCGTTGGCTTCCATGATAGACGTCACGGGTTCGGATCGACTTATCGATTTCCATTCAAAAGCATATATGTCTGTGCTGTCTGAAAATTACCACCCCTCTCCCCTCCCAACATTCTGATCCTTAAAACCAATACGCGTTTAGCGAGAGTGATTAACCAACCGATAATTCTGTTCTAGTCCTTTATTTTTTAAGCTCCACCGTTCTCTTCGAAAAAAAGAGCGATTGAGCAAATAAGTAAGAAGCAGTTCTCGTAGAAAAAAAATATGTTATGATATTTCCATAAAGAGGCTTTATGCGGACATGAATACAAAAAAAAAGTTTTTTTTTATTTTTTGATATAAGGAATATGCATAAAAATAAGAAAGAAGTCATTTTTAAATATATTGATAGCATACAGAAAAATAAATCGTAATGGATTCCGTGTATTGAGTTTTTGTTGTGAAAATATTGCCATAATTAGATGTTAAATAATGTGATATTTTATTATTTTCAAAGAGCAAACCTGGAGGCATCGCGTGATGTTTGCAAGTAGCCGTTACAAATAAAGACTGAGAAAAATAATATTTTTCATTTAAAAAACAAATTTTTGAAAGTAAGCCTGCACGATTCTAAAATCTCCCTAAGTATTCATTACATAATAACATACACATAAAAATGTGATGTCAAGTAGAAACCATAACATATAAAAAAGGTTTCGAAATAACAAAAAACCTTTCTGCGGTATAAACATGCAGCTTTACGGGTTTTTCCTTTTTGATTACGCATTATACAGAAACTTCAGAAAAAGCCGTTTATTTTTTAAAGCGCCTATTTAAGGAACTAAGTTTCGTGCAACAAAAGTTTTCTCAGAAGCTTCACGGCCGTAGAAAAAGCTCTGTAGATAAGATTTGATTTAATTTTACAAAAGTGATATCTGAGAAATGAAGAAATTCGGCGAAGAAGTAGTATTTATTATACCCGCAAAGATTTTCAGAATGTTCGACTAAATATTTTACATTTTCTCTTCGTTTTTGCGCAGTCGTTATGAATGTTAATGTTGCATTTCGTTTCCCTTTGTTAACGAATAACATTGCTCCGTTTTAAAATTAAAAATCCATAATTTATTATCTTTACACTTATAATACCTGATTTATTTTCGTTTCATTTACATTTTTGGCTTGAATATTGACATATATCGTACTTATTGAATTGAGAACAGCTTCAAGCGTTCATACACAAGTATGTATGTTAAGAAAAGTGTGAGAAACATGGGAAACTTTAATGAAGACCATTTTACAGTTAAACTTTTTATTTATCATACGCATTCATAAGTTCAGGTCGTTTTATTTTCATCATTGAAGAATTTCTCTAGCATCTTCTTATAATGAACGTTCAGTTATGCGTATCATATGATTGTAAAAGAGAAGGAAAGCTTTGCATAAAAAAAATATGAATACCACTGAAAAACTCGTTTTCACATTAAAAAAAATGAATGGAAAGTAAATTAAAACTTAGAACTTATCATTGATGAATTTAATCAACATTTTTTTTTTAATCTTTGGAAATTTAAATAGTCGTTATTATACTTATTACAACTATTGAGGAGGAAGCAAAATAACTATTCTTTTTCATACAGAAGGTGTCAGAGTTTAATCTCAAAATAGAATTTTCTCTTCATGTTTCAAACACAAAATTCTGCACTTCTATCGCCTTATCGATTATAATTTACATTTCAAAAAATAGTATACTAATTTAAAATGCATTAATTAAAAATCACTTAAGTCAATTATTTTAACTTAATTTTCAGATTAAAACGGTAAGGGTTAAGAATAATGGCGCAAGTGGATTGGATTGTTTTCACTGGTACAAGTGAACTTGACTTTTGATTATGTTGAAAATATAACAAAATACATGTTTAATATATATCTCTTACATATAAAATTTGTTATCACAACCTTTCGTGCATATAATATTATATTTTAATTCAAAAATAAAATAGTGTAACAAAACAAACATCGGAAGATACACTATAGGTAAAAATGATATAACCGAAAGTTCATTTATTTCTAAGCCAAATTGTAATAGGTACACTTGTCAACTTTTTACCAGAAGATGTGATCTATGGCTAAATTATAAAGGTATTTATAAAATATGTTACCTCATAAACAAATTTATTCCATACAACGAAGGGCTTCATTAAATATACGTACGTTTTAAATTAAATAATATTTTAACTTTAATTTTTAACCATTTATATTCTGTGCTTAACCACTGTATTTAAGGATTTGCAATAATTGTTAACCCGTCAAGAATTTATAAATTACTTAAAAGTCTGGTTAGAAGATTTACAAAACACTTTCCTTATTAACACTACAGCTAACCAATCGTGACAGGGCTAAGTAGTTGCGAAAAGCTAAGGAACTTATTCTGTAGAGCTTAAAGTTTTTGAATGAGCTAAAACATATAAATTGTCTGTACTCGCCGAGTTTATTACCGAGACTTTAACAGTTTCGAAATATTTGAAAATTTCTAACTTGAGTTAAAAATAGTTACACAAATTTGGTTCAATGCCAAGATACTAAAATGTCAGAAATTAATGTCATTTTTAGAATCAGCCGCTATTGATCAAATAGTAGATTTTTAGAACTAGTTCAAAGTTCTAAATTTAGCTCATCGAATAACGCAACCGTTTATTTATGTTATTGTATTTGTTTTCATCTAATATTGATATTTTTGAGTATTTTTTTTTAACAAAACCGTTTCAATGCCTGGCTTAGAAAAAAAATGTAATCGAATTTTCTCTCTTATAAAATTTTGTGAGTTTTAATAATCGAAGAGAATAAAATAGTATTTTTTGAATACATGCAATTCAATTTTCAAATATAAACACACCTGCTTGAAGATATTAATTTTAAATTGACAGTGCATTCATTTTTTATTTTCCACATATAAATATGCACATTTATGTACATATTACCAGGTGGGCTTTCGAGAGGTGAAGTGAGCTAACTATTTAAATGGTTAAACTATTTTCTCGGACTTTTAAGTACAGTCACGTCTTTATTTGGTCTTTTGATGGATTGCATATTTTTATTTTACGGAAATAACACTATTGCAGTGTGTATGCAGTAACAAAGATTACTTCACTTTTACGATCTAACATTTTTTATAAAATACCATTTGGCTCACTTCACCTCTAATGGGCCCATATTAAAGTGTGTGTGATATGTCGTTGCCTGTTTTTTTTTATAAACTACCATCATCATGTGAAGCTTGCAAAAGTGGCTCTTGGCTATATTAATTTCTAGGGTGACAACAGTAAATATTTTAAACTCTTTTTACGCATTTATTCTAGCTGTATCGGAAAATATTCAGATGAAAGAATTAAGAAAAATCTGACATGAACCTTAATCAGTATGAGCAATAGATGATTTGATTATTCGAAATAAAATAATACACCATTCTTATTAGTGTTACATCAATATTTGATTTTTTTCGAATTCGATTTGGCAAAAAGTGCCCTTTTAAAATTTTTTATATTTAAACAATCATCTGTTAAATAAATTCAGTTAAAATGAGGCTTGTTATTTTCACAGTGAAACCTCAAATATAAAAATAATATTTGCACCTAATTCAACGCAAATAATAATTCTTTATGCAAATGAGTAAATGGGAATCTTTTTAAAAATCACAAAAAGGCAAAGAACCCCACAACGCAGCATAAAAAATAATAGAGTAAATCAGTCGAGCTTTTTGACAACGCCAGTGAAATGTTTTTATCGCTACTGTAGTAATTAAATTATGCTTCTAATATTCTTTAGACTAAAGTTAAATTTTCACAGTGATTTGCATTTTTTAGCTCAACCTAATGACTACTTTAAAGAAGTGTCATTATTTAAAAGTTCTCATTTTTATTTTTACAACCTTGTCTGCTCTCAACATGAATTATTTAAGCTTATAATAGAGCAACTTAGCAATTTTGTTGATTCAAAAACTAATAAGTAAGTCATTGATTCACTTTTTTGGAGACGATCATTAAAAAGATAGATTAAGGAAGTCAACTTATCTCTTTTTCTATAGCGTTCTTAAAATATTTAGAGGGATTTATCGTCACATAGACCCATTCATACATTTGAATATAAATTCAAAAAGCTATTGATAAAAAGTTATGATTGTTTTTGTTGGGTCTATAAATTAAAAATCAAAATTTAACGAAGAATAAACAAATGAACGTTGCTTAATCGGTTACTAGGCCGATATACATAAAAAAATAAAAGAATGCGAATACATTAATGTTCATTACGAATGTCATCAGTCAATCAATGTCACTTAAATAATAAATAGTATATTATTTTTTATTGCCATCAATGTTGTATATAAAAAATAATCGTCTGTTCTCTTGGCCATAGTGAAAACGTTTTTTAATTTCCTCCGATTCGGTGTTCTAAAATTAGGCATTTTCAAAGCATTGAAATAATGACATTCGATATCGATCAAATTGTCATTTATAGTGTTCAATTTAACTTTACTTTTTGATGAATCATTTGTTATTTCGAATGAAATTTACCCTGAAATGATAAATGATTAAGTGATTTTTACCAAGGTGTCGTAAAAAATAGACGACACCGACTATCTTATTAAATTAAAATACTAAAACTAATGTTTTATGTAAAGTTTAGCAGGTATTCAAAAGAAAACTCTCATTTTTACTAATTCAAAACTGGTTTTTCTCAGGACATGTTCAGAATACAAAAAGAAAAGAAAATTTAATGCCTTTCTGAAGCCAAATGCTGAAGTATTGAGCTCAAATCTTATCGCGGACACTTAAAAAACATTTGATAATACAGTTATGGATTTATGGTAGAAATCATGGATGTTTTCAGTGTATATTTTTTCTCTTACTCATTTGATCATAAAAACGGATAATTAAAAGAGCAATAAGCTCATATTCTCTACAAGCTATGTTATTTCTTGCTAATACTCTTCACAAAAGAGAACATAATTGACTAAGTTACATGTAAGTCTTTTAAGACAGCAAAAAATGTTTTCTTTTGTTTTCATGTCTACTCCCAATGTGAAGCATATGTTACCCAATTGCTCAACCTCTTTTCTTTTTCGAAGAGAGTAGGGATAGAAGGGATAGGGTTAGATCAGAACTAGTGGTAAGCTAATCGCTTTTGCTACGCCTCATTATTTTGCTATTGTAAAGGTGAGAGAGATTTCTTAGACATCACAAACATCTATGCCTTTGGACAGAAATCGCCAAATCAATTTAGAAAATACTGTTCGGACTGGGATTCGTACCAATAAGGTCCGATATGGAAGCCAACGACGTTTACAACAGTGCCAAAGACCCAACGAAAAAAAAACCTTTATATGCTCTTCATTAGGAGTATATAGATATACAGTTTTAAAAAAATACATTCAAAATTATGTGTATATAAATTGATTTATAATGGTGCATTTTTGCGTGATTTATGATTTTTTCACAAAAGAAAATGTTACATTAGGCTCAGATGAATTATTCCTCCTTATTATTGTTTGCATAAATTATTTCAAATTGTACTTTTTTGGATAAAAACCATGATAACATTGTATTCTTGTGCAAATACACGCTCAGTGAAAACTCCTTGCTTGTTTCAACGCTCATGAATATGTATATTAGGAAAAGCTTTTTACTAATGATTCTTAACTTCGGTGGAAAAACACTAAGTACTTATAATATATCTAAAATATTGAAGCGGTAAATGCTAATTTACATAATTGTACTTAATGATAAAGTCAATTAGTGTAACGTCATGTCGTTTTAATTATAAAAAGTGATCATAAAAATATCTATCGGATGCTAACAAAAATAATTTTGGTCTTTATTAATTAATATAGGTTATTATAAAGTCCATATAAACTGTCGTTATTAACCTTAGTATAAAAACTGAAATATTCTGAGCAATATTTTCATGACACTTTCTTCTTCAGAGATTCCTGGCAAATTTTGAAGCATTATTAACGTTGTTACGCTGATAAATTAACCCTGTAACAAAGATGTACGTTTTGACGTGTATTAATTGGAAACCTTATCAAGGTGAAATTGATTATCCGACATTAGGCATAATAGTACAGTAAGATAAAATAAGCAATACCTTTATAACAACTCCGTTTCAGATATCATAAAAAATGATAAAATATTCTGACAGTCTTGTAAATAACTGAGTTAAATTCAGTAAGTGGCTTAATCATAAAGTTTCCTTCTATATTGTCCAATAATACTTTGCAACTGGTATATTGAATAAAAAACCTGTGTTATTTATTACAAAATATTGTACCAACGTAAAATTTAAATTCATAACATGAATTAACATTACACATTTAATGAACGCAAGATTTTTTTTGTTTTTTGGTTCAATTGAATTATTAAAATGCAATTTCGCTCCAAGACAAACATGCTATACTGAAAATAGTGGCTACACATTTTTTTTCAAAAATATAAAATATTTCATTTAAGATTTCGACTGAAGGTGCTTGGTGGAATTTCAATATTAAATTTGAATCGTTCAAACTATGTACATTCTCACAATATTTCGTTTCATAAGAACAAGTTATCATTGCAACGCAGGTTTTTTTTCATAATACCTTTTTTAGTTAAACAATATAGTTCCTTTCTTAGTAAAACGCTGGATCCAAATAAAAAAACTTTTGGCAAAAACTCAGTTTTTGAGTTAAGCGATAAAATACAAGTAACATATATATTTCTTAAATAAGTATCATTTATTTATAAACGTTTTATTATCGACTTTTTTTTTATTAATTTTTTGAATACTATTTATAATATTATTTACTGTTAATGTTGTCACATATAAAAACTCCAGCATTTCAGTTTATATAAAATAATATTGCAGTATATTTATACTGCTTAAAAACAGATTATTGTTTTTTCACATAAATATAATGAGTTCAGATACACAGGTGAATTAAAATAACCCACAGCAAATGATTCTTGTACATTTGTAAAGACAGCCTAAAAAAATAACCAGTTAGAAAAATTGATTTTTATTTAAAAAAAAAAAAAAAGATTCTATAAAAATGCGAAAAGATTACTTTCAAATAAAGACATCGCCACGCTCAGAGCATCAAATTTTTAAATAAAAATTAAATAACGATTTTTTTTATAAAAGTAATTCAAATGGAACTTTTAAAATTTATATGTTTGCATTAATTTTAGTATTAAAATAATGTTTTTAAAAATACTTACTTATTCTATCATGCAAATAATTCACCAAATCTTAAAAGGTATTTTAAAAAAAATATGTGTATATATTATTATTTTCATTGAGAAAAATATTTTTTTAAATGACCACATTCATTTTTTTAAAAAAAGCTGCAATTTTTTTCACAATACAAAATCACTAAAGACGGAGAAAAAATACACATTAATGAATGACGTTTCCACTTGTTGGTGCAACAAGCAACACAGACAACCTGTCTCACTCACTCATTTGCGCAGCAGAAATCCTTTTTACCGATGCGCACGTCCTTTCGCGACCGCTGCTAAACGCGGACTGAGTGTTTTCAGGAGTTTTTCCAGCAAGACGTACACTTTGTCCGAACACGTCACGCACTTTCTCTTCCATCCTTCTCTACGATATCGACACCAAATGTGTACAAGTGTATTGCCTATATGATATAATTACTCGGACAAGGTGCTCGACGAAAGTGCTTGTAGAATTTGTAAGGAGTTTTCAACTATGGTTGCGGCGTTGTTCTAAAAATAAACATTATGGAATGACATGGACAAATATTATTTTTGTTGTAAGGCATATAGGTGTTTTAATAATTCAAAGTGTTTTTACCGGCCTTAGTGTTGTATAGTCATTATTATTATTTTTGGTAATACCTTTTAAAAATATGTAACAAAAACATGTATCCATAGACCGTAACCATTATATTTACAAAAAACGCTTTACTTTTGTAATTTAAATTCACATTAAAATCAAGCAAAACTCATAACTTATGGTAATTGAGTCAAAAAACATAGGCTGTTAAAATATGTGTGTTCGAAAATGCAGTTATTTTCATGTCGTTACGTGATACTTTAAATTAAGCAAAAATGCAACTCTTACAGTAACTCCTCTAATTTTCTCCCAATTATTTTTGCTTTTCATAATTTACATGATATTATTTATTGTACATATTATGACTAAAGCATAAATCTACAACTTTTTAAATGGACTTAAAGTAAGAAACAACAAATTATTTGTAAAACTCTAGTTTTATTCCTATAAGTCATATTTTATTCAAAACAGCAGCAGATAGTGAATGAATAAAATTGTGTAAAACTTTGCTGATGCTCAGTACTGGATAATGCCATGAAAGAAGATGACGATATATTAATAATATACTTTACTAGAGTTATAAGTTTATTTTAAAATAAACAGATAACCAGTACAAAAAATAACTTTTAAAAGCATAAAACAAAATATCACTTTGCTAATATTATTGTATTATCTGAAAAGGATATTTTTTGATATGCATCATAAAATTTTAAAATATTTAAATATATGTAAACTACAGGTAAGATATCACATTTATTCGAATAAAATATGATAATATATGTTCATTATTTCAAATTTGTTTCAAGATTTTGTGGATATGTGCTTGTAATATTATTTATTCGCAGACTAAAGAATCATAAGTACATGTACTTAAAGTTACAAATAATACAAACTAAACAAACTAAAATAGGTTGGTTGGAAATCGGTAGTGTTTTATAAAAAATGAACACGAGTCGTATAAATATATAATACTATAAGTTAGTCATATTTCTAGATATTTAAAAAAAGTTTCATTCTTAAAAAACAGGAAGATTTCATATATAATTAAAAACTACCATAGCTAAATAAGATATCAACTCTTTATATTTTGATAGAAATCCTACATATTCCATTCGCCAAGTTTATTTTTATTAAATTAAATTAATCTTTTTGCGTGGAATGACAAATCAATTTAATATAACTCACTACCTTTTTAACAATGAAATACCATAAAGTTTAAATCTCTTATCACGTGAATAAAATCGTTTTGTGTAGTTTATTGTTATTGAATAAAATGTTGAATATTCTTAAAAACGTAAAAAAGTTAACAATAAGTATTTTTTCTTCGCATCATTACGTTGCTCCCTATTCAATCTTAAATATCTAGAATTTTGTAAAACAGTAACAAAGAGAAAATCAAAAAAAACGTTTACTTATTAAATGAGTATTTTTAATATCAAACCTTTCAAGCAAAATCATTTAAAATGAAAAGCTTAGCTAAAAATCACACTTCTAAAAAATGTGACTTTAAAACGTGTTTTGAGAACACTTCGTTTCGGCTGATTTTTTTTAAATATTGCACAAAAAGCTGTGAATTTATTGTTAACTATCACTTACTGCAATAGTTGAAGGTTAAGCTATTTAAGATATCGTACAGTATATTTTCATTGGTAAAAGGTAATTGTATGTTATTAGTCTGTTGGGATAAGCAGTGAATTAAATATTTTATGATTGAAATGTATCTAAAGAATTTTAACCTAAATATCAGCAATTTATTTGTCATTTGTAATGTGCAGGTATTATCTAATACAAAATGCAAGGTGTGCTACTTTTGAAATGCACTGGTTGACCTCACCTGAGCAATATTTCGAAAACTCGAGGCCTGAGCGGCGTGTGACGTCACACCCCGCACAGCCTGCGCCTGCGAAAACCTGCGCTGCAACCAACGACTAAAATTACCCTCACTGCCTCCGTCGGTACAATTCAGTCGTTGCAAACTTTGCCCAGCCAAGTTTCTGTGGTAATAAATGACTCTTGCAAATTTTGCTTGCAACTTAACGTAAAGTATATCTCTAAACAGTAGCATACATATCAACGTGAAACTGTTACATGTTCACCATTTTGTTAAACGATTTTCTTATAAAATATAAACATTCTATTTTTTTTAATTTTAATTATAAAATTATTTGAATATATTTTTTGAAAAGAAAGACTCCAACTTTTCATACTATTTAAATACTACTCATCGGTGCTTTATATCAAATCATTTGATCATCTTTAAAACAAATATGGATGCTAAGCTTGAATTTCAAGATCAACGAAATATAACTTTTAATGTCTTTGATTCAAATAGAGCAGAGCTTTTTTGTCACTGATCATTCTTTCTGGGTTGCAATGGGTTCTGCAGACTTGATTGCAGCCATGTTGATTTTGTGGTTTCATTTTTTTTAAATGTGTTGGTTAAGCTGATGGCACTTTGGTGAAACAAATAACATAATCAAATTCAAAGGATTGATAAAAAGTTACTCATACTAATTAAGGTCAATACAAAAATATGTCTCTTACACTTGTGTGAATAAATACTTTACTCTCGTTTCTTTAATAACAATGATTTTTTTAAATAATTTAAAATGCCAATGCACCAAATATTTTAATGTTGAAAGATCATACGAGAAAAACTCGATGGGAATTTATTGTAAGTCACTCGAGATCAACTCGAGGTAAATTAGCATCACTAACACCTACGTCTAAGGTCTCAAACATAAATTGAAAAAACCTAGCTATAACCAACTAGACTACAGCAGGCAAACACTTTAGTCTATTCAATAAGCATTAAAAAATATTAATGAATAATAGTATTGTAAATATGTACAAATGCTAATTGAAAAATATATCCAGTTAATTAAACGTATAAAGTGAATTGAAGTGCTACCGTTTTTAGTTGAAAAAGCTTTACGTGTATCGTAAAATTGAAAAACATTTGAGAGATCACGATCCTTGTATTAAAAACCACTAGATGGAAGATCTAGCAACCAGTTCATCTTGCGATTGAGTCGTGAGATGGCGCTGATAAAACTTTCTAATGATGATGACGAGAATAAAACTCGCGGCGAACGTAGATAAAGTTTCTCGAAGATCTCGCACTTCCGGTTTGAATTACATAGCCTTCACTGTATGGAAGGCTTTCCATGGTTTATATCAGTAAATTGGCTCACATTTCAAGTCCCCTTCAAAGAACTCCAAGTCATAAATGTTTCTTGAGTCGAGTCTTTGAATGTTTTACAGTTAATTTTGTTTTTATACCATTTCCTTATTTTGTTTGAGATTCAATAACAAAAACATAATACTTCTGTGTTAATGTAAAGTGGCAAACATAGTTTCACATAATAAACATTAACATTGGTTTAAGTATATCTTTTTTTAAATATATAAATAAGCTACACACGTTTTAAAGGGGTTGACAAAATAGCTTTAAATTCTAAGTATATGTTAATCTTTGCTAAAACTGAAAATATGACAATAGATTCTAAAATCTTAAACTAATTTTAAACTTTAAAATACATTTTGTATCTATCCGTTGTTATTTTTTAGCGTTATTGCCATTAGTTTGCTAGCAACTCCGTCAAAAACACACAACGTGAAACTCGATTAGAATTGTATAAGAGTTTGTTCGTGTTATCTCAAATCAATTTTCTGTCTGGAATGATACCGGCAAATTTTTTAGTGATGTTATTTTATTTGTAACTAATGTATTTTTGTAAATATGTAATTTTGTCTTTCAAGTTTCCATATTGTTGTATTGTTTTTGAATTTGGGTATAAAATTAAAATACTTTAAAAATAATAAAATTATAAATTGTTATATCTTGTATTCAAATTGATAATTATTTATAATAAAATGTAATAGATAGAGATAAGGCTTTCCAATCCCGGGATTTCGTCTAATTATGTGATCCTGTAATCCCGGGATTGGTATGGTCGTGATCCCGGGATTTCAAGATTGAATTTTTTTTTGCAAATCCCGAAAATGTATAAGATTTTTGGTTTGGTAGAGCTAAAAACTACTAGAGATGTTTAATATGCTGAAATCAAACATTTTTAATGTTAACGCTAAAATTTGTAATTAAAAATACTTTACTCGATAAAATAGATACTAAAAATACGGGTATCATCCCATTAGTAATGAATTGAGAGGTTTCGAAGCTTTCTTGATAGGGGTCTTCTCTTCATGCATGAAAAGATATATAAATGGGAATAAAAGACTGATTATACTTACAGAATTTATTTTTAGTGTGCAGCTTTCAATTTCAGCAGCAAAAATTACAATTCTTTCATTAATATGTATTGAACGAAACACGAAGAAAACATTTCAACATTTGTACACAACACTTCAATTACAGAAATTTTATTTTTGTATCTAGCTAAACTCATGACACCCATTCCATTAGTGGAGTATTTTAAAATTCCAACATCAACTATGATTAGTATGAGAGGATAAAAATATCAAAGTATATTAGTTCTACAGTTTTAACTAAAATACTTTGATATTTTTACCCTCTGATAATGGAGTTCTACCAAGTAAATTCCAAATCAATTAATGACTAGTACCTTTATTTAAACAAGAATTTTTAAAAATATGTTTGTGGGGAAGCCATGGGAAGCTAAAATTGAAATATAATACAAACTTGTTGACAAGCATAATATTATACAAGCGGCCGTAAGCAAATAATTTAAATTTCTACAACTGTTTCAAAGAAATTTTATACGTTGATAAAGAAAGAAAGACAACTCAAATGTTCATAATTTTTCGTCAACGTTGAGTCAGTGGCGCAGTGGTCAACCTCATTGATTTCCGTGACAGATCTCGCAGGTCCCAGTATAAAAAGCATTTTTAATCCTAAAATAACGGGACGTAGCAGAAGATATTAATTAAACTCTAGTGCTGTACTAGCCCTGTCCTACTATCTTCGAAAAAGAGAGATTGAGCAACTGTCTAACAAACAGTTCTTACAGATGGATTGAAACAATATATAATTTTTAAAAGGTTCGTTGACAAGCGTGATACGGACCACTTTACCCAAATTATTTTATTAATCATATGTATGTTATGCTTAAAGGATACTTAAAGTTTCTTAATATTTCTCAAAACCCAGTTCTACATAATGTGTAAAGATTTTTACGAGATTGATTGAATTGGCATTTACTTGGTAGAACTCCTTTATAATAGGATAAAAAAATAAATATTTCATATTTAATAAAAATAATAAAACATTTTTAGTACTTTTTCCACATAAAATTTATTAGATCAGGACCGGTTTCGCTCATGATGAGCATTGTCAACTGATAAGAAAAACAATAAAACAGTGATATTTATACAAAATTTAAGTGATAAAAACAAGGTATGACAAACAATTGGTATTACAACCTAGCAAAAGAATTGAAGTAAAATACAAGGAAAATAAACTATAAATAAAAAGTTGAAGACCACTTAGCAATGAAACTATTATGACAAAAACCAATTAGGTATGAATTATCATTACCAAAGTAAAAACCAACAATTAGTGTATATAATAAATAAATTTTAATGTCTGTCAACCAAATTGAGTTTGGAAAAACCAGTAGAGTACAATCCAGCAAAATTGATTCCTTGTTTCATACCTGTCATACCTTGTTTTTATCACTTAAATTTTGTATAAATATCACTGTTTTATTGTTTTTCTTATCAGTTGACAATGCTCATCATGAGCGAAACCGGTCCTGATCTAATAAATTTTATGTGGAAAAAGTACTAAAATTGTTTTATTATTTTTATTATAATGCCATTCCACCAAGTATTGACAGTGAACACCTTAAAAGTGATTTCATATTTAGTTGATAGCTATTTCGGCGTATTCAATTCTTCAATTGTATCATTTATAATAAAGGTAAGAAACAAAAAGTAAATTCTTTGTTTGACATGTATATACTAAAAAAATGGTTAAAAGACTGGATTACAAACAATTTTCGTATAATAACTCTTGTTGATATGCTTTATTATAAAAAAATACACTTCACATTTTTTAAACGTATATTGTCGAAAAGATATGTTTATTGTGATTTGCGGTATACATCAATTTGTGACTAAAATTTCAAACAATAAAAGCAAAGAAATTTTAAAGCGGTTATATAATTTTATTTTGCTAAACGAAACAAACAGGTTCAAGGTATCCTACCTACGTCGTATATGTTAATTTATTCTTTCATCCCTTAGGCGTACTTACATTCAATAATAAAACAAAATACTTGTTCAAAAAAACAGCCTCAAATAGATTTAAATTATTTACCAAATGTGAGAGATTATTTTTAGAAGCAGAACGAGATTGTTATTTTTTGAGGCAGAATTTCGCTGTATGGACTCGCCTAATTCGATTTGTATAGCAGCTGTCCTATGTACTCTAGCGCCTCCTAAATCAAATTAGATTGCCTGTCGTCTGTGGAACTATCAGCTACGTGTCATCGACTTTCGTAAAAATGAAAATTATTGTCCACATATTTTCAAATAATTGGCCTTTTCATAGTACAGTAGAAAGCGCTGTTGGAAAATCAGCACGTTGTATCCGGTTAGCTTTTACCGGAAATTTTGATATCACATTGTTTATGGGTAACTTTGTTAATACAAACATTCCTTTAGGGGTGAAATATTATCTCTCTGTTTATGTAGATAGAAGTTTAAAAAAAACTCATTTTCATAGTAATAAAACATTGAATTCAAACGATTTTTTTTGTGTTATCACATTAGCTTACACTATTTCTATTACATTTTTAACTGAAAGTTTTTTTTTGCGAGCAATAAGGTATTGGTTTTGTAACAAAATGAAAACTTTAGAAGCATTACATTGATTATAAGAATATTTTTTTAGATTATATTATGAACATCGGTTTCTTTGCATTATATAACAATATAAAAACAGTATAGATTGAATATGTTTTATATTACAAATTAAAAATATTAATATTTTATTTCACAAAATGTGTTGACACGTGTTTGGCCTTTCTTAGAATCATTTTTAGACAAATAATCGCCTTTTACAAACAAACTCAAAATTGATTATAATTCTTTACTTATTAATTACAAAATAGAGATTGAGTTTTAATTACGTTCTACTGAAGGTATGCATCAGTGGAGCCAAGATACAAACACTGATACTACATATTACAAATTAATTACTAATTTAAAGAAGGCTAATTCTCAAAGGAACGACATTTAAAATTGAAAACCTTCTGTCAATTTAAAATATTCTATTTTTATATATGATTATTTTATTTGATTTCCAATAACTCTTAAGTTCTTCGATAATTTGTCTGAATATTTTTACAAGAAGACAAAATACTTTTCACATTTCATTTAACAACTTGCGAGATGAGAAAAGTTATTATATATTTTATAAAGAGTTACAATTTGATTTAATTGCTTTGATCATTTCAAGTCTTTCGTTATAAATATTATAAATCTGCTACATCAGTTAAACCTTCATTTAATCAACTTGAAGAATAAACAGCTATAATAAACTTTTCATTATTAACACAAACAATACTTGATTAAAATTCAAAGTGACTATTAACTCTCGTAAGCTTCAATCCCAGAGCAGTCAAGTTGTTTCATCGCCAGAGAAGAGCTTTTGCATTCATTGTCACAAAGCTCCAAGGAAATGCATCCGGCACAATGCATGACAATTGTCTCCTAACTCCTTTATTCTGACGTTGATTCAAATCTTGAATTTAGCTACACTACGTTGTGACTTGCGACTGTTTATACAATGTTTGCATATCCTTTAAATACATTTCATATTATTTTGTTTTAAAAACAAATCGTTAAAAATTAACTGACAAGATTTTTAATAATGTCAGACAGAATATTCCTCAAAA
Organism: Himalopsyche tibetana; assembly: GCA_030503985.1. Classification (NCBI taxonomy): domain Eukaryota; kingdom Metazoa; phylum Arthropoda; class Insecta; order Trichoptera; family Rhyacophilidae; genus Himalopsyche; species Himalopsyche tibetana. Next base: position 18,778,776 of record JAPJYX010000009.1, on the reverse strand, counting down.
GATTTTGACTTAATTTAAAAAAAAATGCCTTTGACAAAAAAGCAGTATGGTAAAAATGAATTGTGTGTTTTATTAACTAATTTACATTCGTGTCATAACTCATAATATAATATTTACATAATATACGATCGGGTCCGTAACCCAGTACGTATTTTTTCAATCGATTTCTGTTCAAAAACATGTATGTCTGTGATGTCTCAAAATTTCTTCCCATTTTTCTTATCGTAAAATAACAGACGTAACAAGAGCAATTAGCTAACCACTAGTACTTCCTTAGCTTCAATCGTGTCTTTCCCTACTGTCTTCGAAAAAAAGAAAGATTGAGTAATGGATTACAAACAGTTATCTCAGAGAAAATTCTGTTGAGTTACTTATTTATTTATTTATTTAATTACCATTGCACTAGGTTGACAAATTATAAATTTAAGACTTTTACAATGAAGAAAAATAAATAGTACAATTTAATATTAAAAGCAGTAGAAAAAAAATAGCAAGGAAGTCAACTGAGTAAGCTACGACGAACTACTTTAATACATAAAAAAATAGTATCCGTCGGAACTAATCCACGTCTAGGTGGAATATGTCAAAATCCGAAGCAATTCTGTTGAACACCGTTAAAGCACAGTGGCATCCCCATTGGAAAGCAATATGTTCCACATTAGGATCAAATCCAATGAATTAAAACAAAACATTTAAAATCGTGAACGCTTAGAAAGTTTTCTACTGGAACAGATAGATCTTTTGTTACTTAAAAATGTCTACTACATAATGATTTTGTTATTTTTAATTCAATATTATTTAAATCTTTTGCAAAAAAAAATATTTAACATTTAAACAAGTTAAAATCATTTTTTTTTCTCAAATCCTACAATTAAATATGAAAATAAAGAATGCTATAATAAATACTAAAGAATGAACTATCGCAAACAGTCATTTATTTTAAATTATGTAAGATAAGTATTAAGTATCCTTAACTGTCTACACAGTACTCAGAACAAGATTTCAAGAGGACGATCAATAAACAAGTCGTCTCCGAAAATAGTTATCAGTAAAGCGTATATCAGACCTACCAACTAGTGAATAAAAACGCTATTAAGAATCCATTTTCTTCATGCTACGAACCAAAATCGTTTTAAAAAATATGACATGATTTGTATCTGTATTTAAAAAAATAGCTTGGTGCATACAATTTTGATAATATCTAAATGTGGATATAAACGAAAACACTCGGAGTGCGACACACGACAATAACACAATGAATATTCTTTTTCAGCAAAACAATAAAGCTTAAAGTTTATAAACGCTTCCCCTTTTTTTCTTTCGCTATCCCTTTACTTACGCTAGAGTGGTTATTATGGTGATGGCAACTCTCAGCACTGATTTTTTTTAGAAGTAGTTGTACTTTTTAGCGCCTACACAAGATGCTGAATAAACCACTGATAAAACATACAACAATTTAAGGCGAAGATACAATCCATGCTTTTTGTTATTCTCGTGCTATATTTTTAATTTTTAGTAATGAATTCGTAAGCTTGGAACTTTTAAAAGTTTTTGTTCACTTAAAAATAAATGATATTTTGTTTTATCTTGTATTGCTTAATGAAATTGGCGTACGTTTTTTAAAAAATGGTTGATTGATTTAGAAAGGACATGATACAATTACCAACAGTTGAGATGGTTATATATAAATATATTCAATAAACTTATGCTGTCATGTTAGAAATAATTAAATAATAACTATTTGATCTAACATAACTACAAACTGTATTCATTTTGCTTCAACCAATATAAAAATGATTGTCTATTCAAAACTTATCTTCATTAGTTTAATAATGACTGATGGATAAAATATTTTTGCTGAACGCTTTTTAAATTTAAAACACTCTTTCCATTTGTAATAATAAAGCACAATTAAAAATACATACATCGCAAAACTATTTTGAATAGTTGTGAGGATCAGTGTATTCCAGGTAAAATTTTGAACAAATGAAAGTGCACAATTAGGCAGACTAAGATTTAAATAAAATTATATAAATAAACGCTGTTTTCTTGGTTAAAGGTTGTTTCCACGACATTAATTGTTTTTAAAATATGTATATTAATACAAACATTAAAATATTTTTATATTAGAAAATTTGTTCAAAATATTTATTTATTAGTGGCTCAAAACAAAATACTGTACGTTGTATGTTAAACAGCAATGTCATTTTAGATACGGTATTTTTTTTTTAATGATTTTTCTTACGCGATTAATGATACATCAACAAATTTAAAAGAAAAACCCTATAGCGTACGCTTTCATTCAATCTGCTTTTAAATACAACCTTATCGTAGCTTGCTTAAAGATGCTTTTCTTGCAAATTGTTTGACCTTCAATGGCAGGCTATTGAGGCAGGCAGTCTGCCAAAAATTTCAGAAAGAAAAACGCGTGTCTGCAATAAAAGCAACGCGTGCTAGCATCCAGATGGTTGCTGGACGTTCCGTCAGGGGTACGCATTCCGTTTTGAGCTTAAATTACTCCCCGGAGAGTAGGAAATAAGAGAGAAACAGCTTCTGAAAATGGCGGAGGGGAGTGTTTCAGGTAAATAAACATTGATTTATCCGAAACTCGTTTCCCCTCTATCAAAACATTTATTCAATTCAATTGGTGTTATTATGAGACGATTTTCAGTATTTATTTAACAAACAATGTTCTCTACCAACAAGATGTTCTTTTACAACCTTACATATTAGAATCATTTTCATGCGGATATATTAGTATAACACACCTATATCAGAAGAGATTTTTAAGTTCAATCCACGTTCATTACGGCTTTTAAGTTTTTAAAAACCAGTTTTGAAAACCCGGTTTTCAATCAAAATTCACGACATTAGAAACCCAGTTTCTACAACTGGGTTACTCGGTTTCAAATTTTGGAAATAATACATTTTTTTCAACTATCATTCAATTATAAACGTTAATTTTTGGCTTGAAACTAGCTGCCTTGGTTATAATAAAAACGACACGAACTATTTGGTTGAATAGTCATGAGACTTCAATGAATACGACTGAATAGGATTGCTGAATTAAAAAAGTATAAATTAAGTATCTTTTTGATAACTTTGTCACTTTGTTTTTAATAAACGAAGGCTAAAAATATACAAATCGTTATTCTTATTGGATTATACCCTTTTTATAAAACATCGAAAACTATAATCATAATATGGTGTCGCAATGATAACAGTCTCAGAAAATAAAGTAATTGTTGACGGAAAGAACTAGTAATTATATTTCTTCTTTACCCATATCCACTCCATATGTAAAGCATATATTTTCTATGGCCAACTGGTTTGTTTTCTTCCATGGCATGTTAGAATCTCTCAGTTACTCCGAGTACATTCTATAAATAGCACCTAACAGTAGTCCTGGACCCTTGAATTCTACTGGTTGGAAGAAGAGATAGCCAGGTTTAAGGTTATTTCGCGGTATCCGCAACCCATGACCTGGCTAGTTTCAACGTCTATCCAAGAACACTGACGTAACAGGATGCTCTCTGTATGTATTGAGCCTCTCATGAAATCAAACAATCTCACCCACAATGTAAGACTATTTGTAAGTATTAACCACTCTGTTATGAAAACAAAATAGGATAAACTTTAGTGTGTAGTCAGACCTGATGCATAATTTTGTCAATCCTTATGTAGGAATCGAAATAGTTTCGAGCTCTTATTGTTGTATAGGGCAGTGGAGCTGTGGAAGAAAAACCGCGACTCCTACTCCGCCAATGTCATTTTAAAATATTGTAACTTTGACTACGACTTCAACTCCAGGATATAAAAATAATGAGGCCCAACTTTGACTTAAAGAATGGTAAGTAATCTACCTTTGCATATTGTTTTTAAATATTAACAAAAACGCAAGAAGTCTGCTTAACACAGCCTTGATAAATACTGTCAACAAAATGAAATTCAAAGTTCTCATTTATTTAATTAAATAAAGTGCAACCGTCCTATACGTTTCTTTTTCTACAGTAAAATGCGCTTCGAAAGGAAGGATTAGTTCAAATATTATATAAAAATTCTGAAAAAAAACTATCCATAAATACCCCAATGCAAGATAAATCTTTTATTTTCTTAGCTATTGTTATTGTTGTTCTCCACTTTGAAGAAACATTCTAAAATACATTGATATTCAAAGTTTGGCATATGTTCAACAGTTTGTATTTTTTCAGTATTAAATAGAAAGTTCTGATTAATCGTTGGTACCCTGACAAGTGACAGTCTTTGGAGCAGTGGTATATGCGCTTCAGACAGCGAATGAAACAATTTAAAAGCAATTATCTGTATTTTATGACATGGCTACCAATGCATAAACATTTACCGAAGTCGAAGGCATGGATTAAAAACAGAGCCAACTTGATTAGATGTATAAGTTTTTTTTTATATGAAGTCCAATCTTAATGTGCAATTCTAATGAGGTTCATAATGTGCAATAGTATTTCTTTTTCTTTGAAAATAAGAAAATAAATATATGAATAGGACAAGATTTATGTCTAACTTGTCGCTCCACAATAAAATAAAAATAATTATTCAAAAAAAAAACACTCTTTTGTACTTTTGTCACATTTATTTAATACGATCAGGACCAGTTTCGCTCATTACGACTATTTCCAACGTGTAGACAAAAATAATGATCTATAACTATTTATACTAATCCTAGTAAAACTATAAAGGGCCTAACAATAATTTGTCAATGATATATGAAACGATTTATAGATACAAATACAAAATATGAATAAATGACACTTATTGAATTTTTATAATTTAAATTTTGAATAACTATGTCACTAAAAATAATTTCAAAGATTTTTTAAATCTGGGAATTTTTACAATATAATTTATAATATTACTATCGCATTGATACAATTGAAATCAATAAGCTACAATTAAGCTGATCCAGGAAAAGCGAGGAAGTATTTTTTTCAAACCAAACATCCATGAGGATTTTATCTAAACCATATCATCAAAATAATAAAAATAAAATCATGGGTTTATAAGTAATAAATGAAGGTGGATAAAAATGGGTATAATAACGACGATGAAAATAAATTTAAAAAAACTCTATATTAGTATGTATATTATATTCTTATCAGTTGAAAAAAAATGTGAAAGAAGCCTGTTCTGATCATATTAAATTAATTTGGAATTATATACAATACGAAAGGTTTTTTTTTTAATATATTACATTTCACAAATTTTGACAATGAGCTTATAAAAAGTGATAAAAAATAATTAATTTTATATACAAACAATATTTCTACATAGTTCATACGATGGAAGTATTCCTACATCAAATAAAACAAATTATTCAATTGCATTTTATTAGGAAGAAAAATATCTATTCTATGTCTATTGTAATAATACCGTTTGCATATTCATATGATGATCTTGATTTGCTTGTAAAGCAGATTCGAATGGCTCTTATCGTAATTTTCTTCTGTGATCTTATTTGTACTATTTTCATATTATGTCTAAAAGAAAAAGGTCTGGTAAGCGATCTTGTCTGATGCGCCTTTTACCTACTTGCGTTATTTTACTGTTTCTAACCATTTCAATACAAATATTCGATTTATTTTGGTATATCAAATAAAATAAGAAAGAAAATGGGTAATATTTCAATGAGTTCTGTAATAAAAGAAAAAGTAATTCTACAATGACTGTTTATTAAACAGTCACTAAGTATCAGTTTTTAAACAATATTAATGTTAAAAAATAAATAATTGGAAGGACTTGTCAGTTTATCGCTTATATATATATAAACCTTTTTTTCAATGTCAAACTGAATGAAGACATCACAAATATCCCTGCATTTGAATACAAATCCATAAATTTATTTTAAAAATTGCGTACTTAGATTGAAGCTCGTAAACACTGCAACTAATGAGGATGAGTTTGACTAGTCGGTTTCAGGTCATGCAAGCTATTAATATGCAATCCGTAAAAAGGCATTAACATAAAATTTGTATTTGAAAATCAAAGATGTTTTTACATATCATTTTTTCTTCACATCGTCAGTATACTGGCAGAAGGCTATAAATAAGTCATTGTTGTGTTCCACCACCTGTTACGTATATGTAGCTGCTGTGTCATGGATACCTTACATAACGCAATAACGACAAAGAAAAAACTGATTTACACTCCATATTCTTGGTCAGATGACTTTTTCAACGATGCAGTATAGTGCTTAAAATAAGATGAAGATAGAAAAAAACAAAAAACAAAATGTAAGTTGATCAGTCATTTAGTTCAAGTGAAGTTTCGCAGATCGTCGGTAATTTCTACAATAACACATAAATCTACTTTATTCTACCGATTTCGCTTATAATTCCTATATAACAAAACTGGAATGGTTTTTTCCTCAATAACTTTGAGGAAGTTAACAATAAATAAGCCAAATACGTTTCCAGTCATGGCGCATTCTCCTTCATACAAAACTTAGCACGTGACCATATAATTTGGCAACGTTTTTGTATTATGTTAAATCAAGCATGATATAATGAAAAAAATAGAATACGAGTTAAAGGAATATGTGTGTATTGAAATTCTGATTTCTCAAAAAAAAACTCAAAACTGACAAAAGTTGAGATACGTGCTTTTAGAAAATTAACGATGAAATGATGTTATAAATTTATCGAATGGGTCAATTTTGGCCTCGGTTGAGATCGGATCAGATGGGTGGGGTGTCACAGGACTTACTAATGCTGGAGGTCAGCGTTTGGTGAAGGATGACAGAGGATCGAATAAGGTATCGAAAACTTATTTAGAAGGCAAAGATTCACCACGGACTGATGCAATATGTATGAATCGTATAAGAAAAAGAAAATGTACACCACTTATTGATGCAAAGTTTGTCAAAATTCTCTTGGATTCTCGTCTTCATAATTATAATAAAGAAAGCAGAATATATTTCATCTTTGAATAAATCATCTGCAATTTTTACATTCATATATTAACACTCAGTTGAAGGAAGTTAGTAGTTTCTTAAAGAGTTTGTGGTATAAACTTTAACAAGGACCATATTTACACTATGTTCGTATAACTTGTATACACAATGCGGCATTAAGCACTTCTTAGCGCTCAAAGCGTTGAAATGTTCCGTCGGGAAGACTCGGAGCTATCTATTTTCCTTGCTTTTCAAAGGAACTCAATCCGGATGCCGTTTGCAGAACCAAGATCCTTGCTTACGCTGTGTACGCTTATTATACACGGTGCTCGATAAGTAACTACGCATTTTTATATCACTTAAAAACATAATATTACAGTTATTTAAAATGTATATGTCACAGTGTTAAATCTCGTCAATGTTTAACATTCACTAGTGGTTTAAGTTTAAACTTACATTATTACAATTCAAATTAAATTTGGCTAGTCTCAGACTAGCCAAACTGATTGAGCCAAGCGCTTATTCATACACTGACTAGTAGTCAGTGTATGAATAAGCGCTAATGTAGTAGATGGAGTATGGAAAAAGAAGTGCTTAATGGAGTATAAATGACATTACGGTTCAGTGGCGTAGCTAGAAATTTGAAGCCCCCGTGCAAACGTCAGGCAAAGCCTCGCCATTTAATTTGATACACTGAGTACACTAAACTCTTTTTTACACGGTAGATGCGTCCCACAATTAAACATGTAAAAAAGTGATATAATTCATAGGATAATTTTAGATTTTTTATTTGCATTTGAAAACCATGTTATTTGAATAATTATCGATATTTTGGTATGGAAAATTGTGTGAAAAAAGTTAATAATAATAAATAAGACTCAATAAGCAAATTAACAAAAAAATATATTATTGTTAAAAAAACATAATACTATTTATCGCACTAAGCCAGGGGTTAACAAAGTGTGTCCCGCGAGATATATATTTAATCTACTTTTTTTTCAAACATTTAAAATTACTTTTTACATCAAATATCTTTAGGTTAGAATGAATGGTCCGTCATTATGATACTTGTTAAACATGCTCATAGAATGGCTTCTTTATTTGGGAGTACGTATATTTGTAAATTGAACCAAGATTGCGAGATTTGTTTTCAAACAAATGTTTAAAAAAAAAAAAATTCCAGTACATATAGTAAAAAAGTAAAAAAAAAATCTTTAATAAATTTGTTCAATGGTAGATTTGACCCAGGATTTTACGAATTTCCCAAAATGAAAAGACGCAAGACCTTTTTTTAGCTCTTCCAAGATTTTCCCGTAGCCTTCCAAAACTGTGCTGTGGCTCCCCTAAAATATTTCTTTATCTGTGGCCCCTGGTTGAAAAACCGTGAACATGACTATGCATACAGAATCTTTCTGATAAGCTATGTTTCCAATTATTATGACATGATCTGATATTTGAACACTTTTTGGTTGCCTTATCCCGCTAGAACTGTACTGTCAATAGTAATAATGTTTTTCAAAGAAAAACTGCTCTTATGGAACACACTGTAGATCATTCGATACTTTGATTGGGACGAAGGCCCCCTACTTGAAATAAATCCCGGTTTATTTAAATTGCTCCGATGGTTTGCTTTTTGCTTTGGCATATTGATGAGACGATAGAATTATTATTAAATTTGTATGAATGAGATTGGAATATCATTTCAAGAACTTTTGATTTGAATTTCACAGTACGTACGTACCTATCTATGTTACAAGACGTCAAAATTTGAACCTTTTAAAAGTAAGATTGATTGATGCGATAAGTTTATTGACATCTAAGATGTTGAAAACTATATATTATTTATAGTTTCAGCGCCATTATGCACAAATATGGTATTTAAATAGAAAAGAATGATTCGATAGATAAGAATGATCATTTTAAGGTATAAGTAGTTTGTTTATCAACTCCCTAACCGAGTGGTTGATGTTATTGAGCATCGCCTATTTAATTACGCTGTCATCGGATTAAAACACCGAAATAAAACATTTGTTTTTTTTAAATATCCATTTATGTGTTTTGTATCCAGAAAAATAAACGTCTGTGACTTTTGGACTCTATTCAATCCAGTCCTAAAATAAGGGTCAAATATAGAGCAATAGCTTTGGGAACTTAAAGTCTAAGAACATCACAATCATCATTGTCGGGTCCTATGCATCGGTTAGAGCTGTGAACTTCCGTGCTAGACCTCACAGGTTCGGGGGAAAGTACAAACAGCATTTTTTCGATCGATTTATCGATTTCTGTTCGGAGACATAAATGTTTGTGATGTCCCTCCCACCATTGCCGATCCTTTTATAACTGGGCGTAGCGAGAGCGATTATTTAACTACTAGTCATGCCCAAGCATTAGGGCGGAAACATACTGCCGACACTCGACGCCACGTAAGCGTGTTGGATGAGATCATAGCTACATATTTGCCATTGTATTGTATGGAACAGGAACGCACTGCTAACATCCAACGCGACGCGACGGCAGTGCGTTCCTGTTCCATACAATTTCCCGCTTTATCCTTATATCCCTTCTACTCTCTTTAGAAAAGAAAGGTTGAACGACTGACTACCAAACAGTTCTCGTAGAAAAATTCTTTTGAGATACCTCCATTAGAAGGCCATATGCTCCACATTAGTGACGGACATGAATTAAAAAAATCGTCATTATAAAAAATAATAAAATTGAAACTTTGATAAGTGATTTCCCTTTTTGTTTTTCTAAATCAACCACTTTTTTATAATAATACATATAACCACTATGAAGGTTATTGAAACACCCACGCTGCACACTATAAAGCACAGTTACTGTATTCCTGTGCAAATATTTTTTCAATAAAATAGGCATCATTATTTTTCTTGCGGTTGTCGAGTCGTTTTTCATTTTGTAATACTTTTAAAAGTATAAAATATTTGTTGGACGTCATGATATTTGTTTATAATTCAATGAGTAAGGAGCCAATTTAAAACAGTAAAAAAGTTGAATGATACTTCAATATTTGTATTATATATTTTTAATTAATTGTCGATTATTTATTTACTGCTAACCTCTAAAATAAATTATACAATTGAAAGCGTATCCACTAGCACGTTTCTATATTTTTTACAAAAACGCTAAGATCGACTAAAAATTAATATTAGCTTACTTTTTAAGATAACTGTTTTACATTTAAAAAACCGAGCATTAAAAATTATTCCATTAAATGAACAATTGGAGTTATATTTAATTTATTAAATATTAAAACAACGACTACGTATAACGAATTCTAACGAAGCAGTTCCACATCTGTTAGTGAAAGTAAAGACGCTCAATAGTCAAACAAATCCAGTGTTTATCAAGCGATGGGTGTTCAAATTGATTAATTTTGATCATTATCAATCATCTTATCTGTCAATACAAACCTCTTCTTCTGAACATTTTTTAAACAATGTCAAAAAGAGTAAACACCAGAAATTTTTAAAATGAGAGACACCTAATGCGTTGAGAACATTTTGAATCTGGCGACCATTTGTGGTTTGTATTACTGGCAAAAGCCATGATGATTCACATCCTGTCAATTAAAATCTATACGAGGAGTTGCAATTTGAAGAAGAAAAACAGTAAGCATTATTATTTCAAATAATGCGAAAATTGCAGCATTAAGAATGCATGATATTCGATATGATAGTCGTATGCTGTAGAAAGATTGACAATTATTTCATAACATAGTGACATTTGCCCGTTTAATATCGCTTCCGTTTTCCTGATAATTACCATTCAAATATCACTAGCGCGCATTTCGTAGACAGATTTCGCCACCAGTGGGTTGCAATTTTTTTTTCTAGTAGCAATACATAAGGCCAGTGACTGCAGCGGCACTTCGTGCACGGGAACCAATCAGAGACGTTTTTAAAGTACCTGCAAGAAAACAATTAGTAGGGCCGCACTTCTTTCAACCGATGTTTAAAACTTAAATTAACGAAAACAACTGAGGTCAATGACTGCATCATATCGCACTCACTTACTCGCACAGCCCCATCCTTTACTGTTTTCAAATGAAATTCAAACAATAATTTTCGCGACAACCAATCAGGGACGTTTGAATGAACAGTGCAAGAAAGATATATCAGACGAGACAATTCGGGAATCATGTCACTTCATTTTTATTAGCCATCTAGTCAATACGTAATCTGGGGGGGGACGCTTTCTATCGATAATTCTCCGTTGCACTCGCAAATTATTTCACTGGTCGTATTTCGGTAGCTGTTCCCGACATTGGAGAAACTAATTTACTACCAGCTTGGTTCCGGAAGAAATTAATAAGCCACTAGACGAAGTCACAAAGCTGATCGCAATTATCAGCTCACCAGTAATTCCCGGAAGCAGCATTCGTCTTAAAGGTTTGAATACATAATTCGTTATTTTGCATAAACACATGACTCATTACGAACGTCTTCAAGCCCAGTGCTTTATGACGGGATCGGATGAAGTCTTAACGTAACTTCATGCATGGGCAATTTAAAAACCCACAGTTAGATTCTCGCGTATTTAAATTCACGCGTTTTCAAATCCTTGCGCCGAACTGAGTATTTCGACACTCAGCCCCGGCTTCAAATCCTGTGTAAATTCTCCATCTGAGAATCAAGTTCGAGTCCTGTAGTAAAATCATCAAAGCAAGCGTATTGGTAGGCGAGTCGACGGAGAGAATCCGAAGGAAGCGTCCTCACCCACTGGTTTATCTGTAATTTTTTTCTCTTATTTTGTTTAGCGTATTAATTGAGGTATTGAGGGTAACAATTTTTTTTTATGTCGGTCATTGTACCTAGAGGAGTCTCTCTAGATGACCCAATGTTGTAAAATCTGTGTTACGGTCGATTCGAGAATATTCCGTGTTAAATTAAATTGCACTTTCCACCCTGTCGTATGAAGACAGTATAAGACATTCAACTCAGTAGATTAAAAATCGTGTTTCGCGACCACCGGAAACGAGATGCTCGAAGGTGACGATTTATAATTCCACATACGGGTCGATCAAATCATAAAAGTAATGCATTAACAGTAATTTCTTTCTATTAAGAAATTAATAACAAAAGATTAGACATCAGATAAAACTATAAGTAACGAGTAATACGTTACCGAGATAACCAAGTCACGTAATAATCAAAATAGCTCATTACATTTCTTAAGCGATCTGATTTATAATTAAATTCCTTTCCCGTAGCGACGTTACATATAAATCCTAAAATAAATAAATAAACAATTATTGTGGTATGTTGGCTATAAGCACCTGCCTGAAATTGAATGTTTGCGTTACGAAAGGTGCGTAACAAAAAAGAAAAAAAAATATTCAAATTAAAAACTAACTAGCGATGTATCAAACATAAGAAATTCGTATGAAAATAACAGGTAGGAAACGGAATAAACTATTACGTCACAACCAACGGGTAACACAAATAAAGTCTAAACAATTACAAAGATATTTCGACGTATCGAACAAAAGAATCTTCAAGCAGCGTCACCTAATTAATAGTTATGTAATTCAGAAATTACTTTTGAACGTATTAAACTCGTTATGTTTTCTTAAACAGCCTAACTATGAATTCAAAATTTCGTTCAATAATACAACTCGGTATTGGCACAAGTTAGGAATTTATTGTCGGAAGTTCTCTCTAATTATAACGCGTCACTGGATTAATAATTATGCCATTAGTTATTTTCAATCTTTCACATTCTCGATAATAAACGGACTACGAATTAATGTTCATCTACACACCGAACTTCACTTAATTGATAAAAATTTTATTCCAAATTACTTGCGAACGTAATAACACGTCATGTTTTTTTTTTAACAGTCACTATGGATTATAAATAATACGACTCAGTATTGGCACACGTCGAAAGTTTATTATTGGATGTTCTCTCTAATTATCTGAATGCGAGTTAATATTCATCTTACGGGGAACGCGTCACTGGATTAATAATTACGCCATTAATTATTTTCAATCTTTCACATTCTCAATAATAAACGGCCTACGAATTAATGTTCATCTATACACCGCCTTTCACTTAATTAATAAAAATTTAATTCCAAATTACTTGCGGGCGTAATAACACGTAATTTTTTTTAACAGTAACTATGGATTATAAATAGTACAACTCAGTATTGGCACAAGTCAAAAGTTTATTATCGGATGTTCTCTCTAATTATCTGGATGCGAGTTAATATTCATCTTACGGATAACGAGACACTGGATTAATCATTACGCCATTAATTATTTTCAATCTTTTACATTCTCAGTAATAAATGGACTACGAATTAATGTTGATCTTCAAGTAGCGCGTCACTTAATGAATAATTATGCGATTCCGAATAATTTTTTTTTTTGGTTTTATCCAATGGGGATTAGTCGCGGCTCTCAGCGGTATGTGATAGCAAAATAACTCGATCGACCGTAACTGAAGCCAAGTGTAAATGACAGACGGACGCCTCACGTCCACCTTATAGCATAGCAAGAATTATTTGAGGTGCGACAACACTACGCGAGTACTGGTCATTGGCAGATACAATCAAGTATGTAAGTAAATGTTTATAAGAGGCTCGACCAAGTAGTGATCGAGAATAGCGGCTGCAGCGGACGGTAGCATAGAATGCCAAACGATGGTCGATCTGTTGGCACAAGGCGGGGCCCAAGTAGTGGGCTGAGTCCGCAGGAAAAGGGAGGCTACCTTGGAAGGTAGTCTCGGCACTGGTGGAGTCCAGGTGCCCGATTCTAGTAGAAGCTAGGGAGCTGTCGCTCCGTCACGTTGTAGACCGGGCTACGAGGATATTACAGTCAGAGGCCTCGGGGCCAGGCAGCGGTCGATATACCCTTAGTCGCGAGGGTAGGAGGTGGCTGATATCTTTGTACTAGAATAAGTTAGCATAGGCAGTAATAGGAGGGTTGTTTAGTTATCAAGGACGAAGGCGTAGCAACATCGACGCGAGTTACTGGAAGCTCGGTCGATACGCCCTCTTGTTGTCTGTGAGGCCCACGGGCTTTTGAAAGATAAAGTCGGCTGAGTGTGCGAGGTTCTGCACTCAGCCCTCCTACCGTTTCTCCCGTTCGGCGGAGAAAACGGACGCATGTTGATAACCAAACGTCTGGCCATGACGTGACTCGCGCTTGCTAGCGGTGTCGTTGAAAGGGCATGAGCATTAGGGCGAGTCGATGACGTAAGGCACACGTCATCAGCTCCTCATTGGGCTGCGCCTCCGTCCAGATAACAATATAAACGCGCTTAGGTATAGGATAGGCTTAGGATCTGCACTATGAGACGGGTCCGCGGAGGGGGAACGTTTAATGAGGAAAATTATTAACGTAAACGATTGCGTGAGTCCTCACCGCTGGAGGTGTTCCGGTGGCTGGACGCCGCTGGACGACTGGAGAAGTAAGAGGATTCCAATGGATCCCCGGTGATAGGAGTTCCATCACCGTCTCCTAGTCGAGGATCCCGGAGAACGCCGACCCCTACCATAAGTGCCGGTCAACCGTAGTAATTGAGTAAATATAGAACTAAGGACCATAGGGATAGGACAAGCAACGTGATCTGTGAAACATGTTGTAACTTGTGTAAAGCCGATCGCCGGCAGTCTCTCGCTTCGAAGTCTGGGAAGTTAAGTGTCTTCTATTTTTCTTGTTTATGTAATCCTTGCAGGCATGCCCTTAGGCTTCACCACTATATAGAAGAACTCCTGGGAAGGTGAGCACCGGCGGTCGGACTATTCATCCTATCGCCTTCCGAGGAAGTAATTTTACTTCTAACCATTGTAAATTTAGGGAGGGCGCACACTTAAGGGTCAGGTCAGACGCCCCGCCCTATTCGTCCATTGGTCTGCTAAGTATAAATAATTCTGTAAATAAGAATCTTAGTATAAAAAAAAAAAAATTAGATTTAAGAGTACGTAGGTAATTTTGGCATAATGTTCACCCAGAAATGGAACTCACCGCCCCCCCCCTGAAACCTTTGTATACTGATTGAAATAACTAGTAATATCATGTTTTGTCACTATTTAAATTATGTCCATATGACTCATTTGCCTTTGCGAGCTAGCCAACCAATGTTTTCTAAATTGACTATGTAACCTGTCTCCTAAATAAACTCATGTGTAAGGCTGTGCCCAAAAGGCACGAATTACTTTCATGACCGTGATCGAGGTGTTTTATTTGTTTGAATTGCTACCTATTTATAAACTTTGTTCCCAGCACTATCAGGTTATACAAATCTGGAAGATCGGGTTGAAGGGAGTCTTTTCCCTCAAACTCTATCCAAAGAGGCCTGGTAATGTTTTTTTCTCCAACTTGCTAATCTTTTCTATTCAATGTTAATTTTATAAATTACCTACTAAATAACACCAAAAATATTTATTAAAAGTTTGCTGCTGCCATCTTTGAACATTTTCCAGAAACATTGTAATTTTCATGCGGTAGTGACATCTGCTGAATTTTAAGGAAAACAATTAGTTATTTATATACTTTTCCAGTGGTCTCTTTTTGTATTTAAAGTCATCTATGTTTTTCAAAATAAACAATAGTAAACTGTCAAGTAGTATGAATTGTATTAGTTGATAATATAGTTTCTTAAATTGGCACCAAAAACTATTCATTGTAAATGACAGATGACCATTAAAAATACCAATAAAACAGAATATTATTTAATATAAAAACATATTTATATAAATACGTACATATGTACTTCCTCTACTCTTATTCTCTATTTAAAAATAATCATTTTTAAATAGAGTATATGTGAAAAACATTAGATATTTTTTATAACTGAGAAATTAATCGCAAGTAAAAGGTTTGTTAAAATCGTGACTATAGCTCTTTTTTGGATTTAGTGACAGATGCCTTTTATCTTATTTGCGTTTTACAATTGTTTCGCCATTTCGCAACAGATGTTCGAAGTAATTTATTATCAAGCTATTGGGTCACTTAATAATATCTGATTGTAGAGAAACAAAGTAAAAGAAACGGCATGATATTTTTATATTTTATAAAATAGTCAGAATACAAAGTATTTTTTTTTTCAATAGTTTTACGTATCATAAAATTTATTACGTCGAGCACCAAGTCTTAGATACAATAAAAAATCATTAACAAATACAGCTTTTTTTTTAATCATTTTCCATTTTAATTTAAATTATAAAACGGTATTATGTGTTATTTGAGATTGAAGTACGTGGTGGAATGTCAATATTCAATTTGAATCCCGGGCTTAAAGTTTATCCGTATCAACATTAATTGTTCTTAAATTAATGCTTATAAATTGTATTGTTATATATACACCAGTTCATCCGTGCACTTGAACGCCTGAAGATGCCGAAAGGGAAAACCCAGGTCGTTAGCGACAAGACGTGTGGGACTGTATACAATTTGATCGATTCAAAAGTCTTATCATGCAACTATTTACAAATACTGGTTGTCATTTAGTCTGTAAATTTATTTTATTTGGAATGAATAACAATAGAAAAACAGTGATAGAAAAGAGTAGATAGTCAAGCTAAAGCTCTTCTTTAACTTCCACAAAAAAAACTTAATTCTTAAACATATAACTTATATTTATGTAAAGTTTTGCGCTTTATTGTGTTCAGTAGTTACTCTGACAACAAAAAAAGCTTCTTAATAATTAAACACAATCGATACTGTCTGTCAGTATAATGTTCGACGATACATTTTTAAGCACATACTCATTTATAAAACATATATTTAAAAAAACACAATATTCCTTTGTACTACTTCCACTTTTATTTAAAATGATCAGGACCGGTTTCGCTCATAAGGAGCATTATCAAATGAAAATAAAATACAATTTTACAGTATTGATACAGGAACTGAGCCAAAAACCAAAAACCGTTAAAACTGTTATTTTTGCCTGAACGAAAGCCGGAACCGAACCGGTCAGCGTGTGTTCAAGCACGCTGGTATTTGGGCCAATCGGTAAATTCCTGGGTTTTTGGATTCGGGCTGTACCGAAACCCGTTATTTTTGCCGGAATGAAAACCGGCACCGAATCGATATATATTTTTTTACTTGAACCGGAACGAAAAAATAGCGGTTCGAAGCTATGAAACAAAATAAAAAGGGTGTTATAAGAAATTAGTATTGAAAAGAATTTACAAACTACAGTACACATATGAATAAATCACACTAAATAAACATAAATAAAAATGTTTATTACCTCTAAAATGTAATTACAATAATCACCAAAGAGAAATTAAACTAAATAAGGGACTAGGTAATTTCAAACTTAATTATAATCTCGGAAATTTTAACAAAGTAATCTATGGCGGTTTATTAATAAAGCTTATAACTAAATGCTGATTTAGTTTATAAAATGTCAGTACCTTGAACACAACAGCTTAATGCAACCATTTGAATATTGATTTTCCCATTAAGTTTGACTAATGAACTGATACATTAAAATAATGATGTGACATCGATCTCTTTCAAATCGAATGTGGAAAGGAAAAAGAACGTTATCAACAGCTTTTTTTCGATAATCACAATTTGAATTGTTTGAATTTTGTACTTTTCCATGAGTTTTGTCGCTAACGACCCGGGTTTCGCCTTTCGGCATCTTCAGGCATTCCAAGTGCACGGATGTACTTGAACTGACGCGTAGTAAACAGTTTGTATCGTTTATAAACAAAATTATAAGTAGATCACTAAGTTATAAGGCTATTAAAATGTAAATTAGCGAAAATTGAATGTATACAATTTTCAATGGATTAAGTGGGTTTGTAATAATTATGGGGATTTTTCGAAAATATTAATGACCAGATAATAAAATAGGAATGTTTAAAATAAATCTAGGGTTTTATCCGACCTATTAATAATGAGTTGATTTGTTTTTAAGCCTTTGAATTAATATTTAATGATAGCAAGTGCTTGAATTATTAATAAAATGACAATTATTTAAAGGGGGTACAACAAAGGGGAATTCGGTAGATAATATTGCTCGTTTAAAATTGGCAAGCTGTTAATCTGAGCTCGATTAATCTCTAAGATTTCTTGGTAAAATAATTTAAACTCGCCCCTGTTAGTATGTAATAAATCAATACCTGAGTCAAAATTAAACGTATGGTTTTCAAGAATTAAATGATTGGCAAATGTGGAAGTATCTTTTTTTAAGCGAAAAGCGGCTAAATGCTCAGCCACTCTTATATTTAAGGTTCTAGCAGTTTTACCAATATAAAATTTGGGGCAATCACTACACTGCAATCTATAAATCCCAGATTTGTTTTTATAATCTATAACATCTTTATTATTTATCAATAATTTACCTAAAGAGTTCTTGCAATAGAAAGCCGGTCTAACACTTTCTGAGAGCTGCTTCTTTATCTTTAAACTGGTGTGTCCTATGTAATTAATACTACGCCAAAACCTAATATCACCTGAGTCTTTCGTTATTAATCCCTTGTGTAAGATTTGTTGTGCTAGCTTAATACGTTTTTTATATAAAAGATTGTCTATAAGAGACATATCATAACCATTGTTAATGGCGATTTGTTTGATGATTTTTAATTCAAGATCAAAATTTAATTTGTTCAAGGGAATACTGACAAGTCTGTGAATTTCGGAATGAAATGCAGCTAATTTGTACGACATTGGATGTACTGAGTTTTTATGAATACATGTATCTGAAAAAGTCGGTTTACGAAAAATCGTGAAATTGTGGGTATCGTTTTTAATGTCTATAGTAAGGTCAAGAAAGTTTATTTTCTTTCCTCCGACTTCCAGGGTGAATTGAATATTATCGTCTAATGAGTTTATAAAGTTATGGAATTTGGTGATTTGTCTATCGGTTCCGTTGAATAAACAAATAATATCATCTACATATCGGAACCAATAAACTATTGGTTTGATTTCAATGTTATGACTAAAAATGATTTTCTCTAAATGGTTCATATAGAATTCAGCTAAAAGAGGTGACAGACAGTTTCCCATTGCAAGGCCGTCAGTCTGTTTATAGAGCTTATTATTGAATTGAAAGTAATTTTGTTCCAGTTCAAGTACATCCGTGCACTTGGAATGCCTGAAGATGCCGAAAGGCGAAACCCGGGTCGTTAGCGACAAAACTCATGGAAAAGTACAAAATTCAAACAATTCAAATTTGATATTGAAATTCCATCAAGCACCCTCAGTCGAAATACTTAATTATGATAATCACAATGTTTACAACTTGATACACGTTCTATCAAAATGATGTAAGCTGAAAATACCGAATTAGTATCCTAATTTAGCTTTTAATTTTGAAAAGAGGAGGGCCTGTGGAGATTGCAATCAGAAAAAAAGACTTAAACAAAGTTTTTTTTTTGATATGTTAAATATATATTAGTTCAAATTAATTAAGAGCCAGTTAATAAGTCTTTGTGCACTTTAAGGTTGTGTATATTTCATAATTTTCCTTTCACCCAAAATCATCAAAAAACGTTTTTTATGTCTCCTGTAAAGTTTGTCTTTTTTCCTTTCCAAAGTCAAAATGAAACACAGCTACCGCGTCCGTTGCAAAATTGTAAGTGTTTCTTTTAGAACCATCTGTGTCAATTTTTAATTTCACTGTTTCATCAATAATAATAATTGGCAATAATTTCAATCTTAGCGAATTATAATTGCCTTTAATTACAATTCTGTTTAATTACAAAATTCCACCGATGGAATAAGCATCAAAGAAACGAAATAAAACGCCTTTAATTAAAACGTTATACAACAAATAATTACAATAGGCTCAGTTGAATATTTATTGTTACTCCGGATTTGTTTTCCGTTCACATAGATCAACGCAAAAGAGATGAAAGATAGCACCTTAGAAAAATAACGAGATGTTCCAGGATGCTCCTTATTCGCAGACAGTGTTATTGTCCTTGAAAATCACTTCAAAACTACCTGCTTCGACAAATCCATTTTTTATCCCATGAAATTTAATTGATAAATAAATAATAAGCCCACAGTAATATTGTTTTTTCAAATGGAATGCTGTTAGATTAAGACATTCCCTTTTAACTTTGAATGTTTTTCATTTATTTTGATAATATTCGTAGTGTTGTGAAATAATCACTTTTAATACAATATTTCTCATACAAGGAAGAAGATAGTAACTGACAAACTTAAGAGAAAAATGGCATACCTAATGTGTTTTTTTTTCCATTACATTACTGGATGAAGTGCATACCAAACAAGTACCTTGTCGATGGAAAAACTTCAGTTGATGTCTTGTTACTAAAAAAAAAATGTTAATGACCATATTCCCACTAATGATTTTAACAATATTTTAGTGAGTTTTTTACTTTAAAGATGAACATCATATTAAGTTATCTATCAGATGACATTCATAACTCAATTTCCCAAAATAAAATATTTTGCTATTTCTTTTTTGACATTGTCGATGGATCCGGCGGTATTTTTAGGGAAGTTCATTTTTAATATATCACTAAATTTAGTAACGTTATTACTCCACTTGTCGTGCTCAAAAGTATAACACGTGTTTTGCATCTCCATGAAGCATCATCAGACCGAACATCGCATTAACCTAATCCTAACCTTAGATTCTTTGTCTTCTGCCTTCCTCTATGCAGCCTGACGTTAGAATCACTTATCTTTACCAGGTTAAAGTTATCCATTATCATCAAAGGCTTTTCATGACTATAAAATCGCTACGGCTTGAAATAAAGACAGCTGTAGCCCAAAATGTTTTAGGGTAGCCGTAACACATGCCTAAGGCCAGTCCACCGTTAATTTTTAATATTGAGCATTATACAATTACATAAATAAAAAATGGTTAGATTAATATTTAAACAATTTATAGAAACTATCCAATATTATTTTTCTTATAATTTTCCTTCGCTAAATTTTATTTAGTTAGTTTGGGAATACATAAAATATAAAAATGAAAGTTATGCGAAAATTATTCACGACTGTGTATATTTTAAATTTAAATTTATTTGAATGAAAATTGTCTCAATTAGAAGTAATGATAATCATTCATGGATATTTGGATCATTCTTCCTGGTGTCGTTACTTTGTATGGACTTTCGCCTGATTCGACATCTGCTTCCCTATTGCCCTGGACCTCGCCTATTCAGCAAATGGCATCATTAACCAGTTTTGTGTTTAATTCAAGCGGTTTTATTTTAATTATTCTTGCGTTAAAGTTTTAACCATTAGTTATATTATCAACGATTTTTCGGTAGAGCTTAAGATTTTTTCGATTCATTTTAATTGCAGATTCATAAAACACGTAACGATTTTATTTCAATCACACATCAGTATTGTTTTCATACAGTAGCATAGTATACTAATGAAACAATATAATAACATGAAGTCCTACTTGGGATTTCATTACTAAACATATAATTGTTTACGAACTCGTTATCAGTAACTTTGTAATGAATATTTCCTGTCTTGATTTTTTTTATCCATGTCCGCTCCCAATGTGGAGCATATGGTCTCCCAATGGAGTTGTCTCCATTGTCAACATTTATTTTTAAAAAAATAGCGTTAAAAAATCTCAAAGCAGTTAATAAATATATCTTCGTAAAGGGGGGCTTATTTTTAAAAAATCTACATAAGCAACTTTATTGATTTTGTGGACGGTTCGAATTTTAGTAGAGAGTAATTTCAATATTTATATTATCACAGTTATGGCCAACGCAGATATCACCATAAAGCCGATACTGCAAACAAATAACTTTATCCTAGGTAACCGAATCATGGAAAAAGTCGAGATTTTGTATCCCTAGTCGATGTCCAGAATAATGTTAGCTAGAACATCGGGATTAGAACCGTAAACATCAATGGAAGATTTTACGGACTAAATAAAAAAATTAAATCATTTCGTTTATCACGAAATATAAAAGGTTGCATCTTAAATACCCTCAAAAGACCAGTTTTGGCGTATGGGCGCTTAGCTCTAAAGAATCCCAAAAGATACAATTGCTTAAGCGAAAAGTCCTGCAAAATATTTTCGGTGCTGTCTATAAGATCGGCATCTGGTGACTTTGGCACAATCAGTTTAATAACCTATACGGTAAGCCAGTGTCAGATTTGTTAAAACTCAACGCCTACGCTGGGATGGACATACATATATCATGCACGGATGAATGTAAACCAAAACAAATATACACAAAATACTACCCATGAAGAAGACGAAGCGTTGGAAGACCTCGACTTCTCTGAATTGAGTGTCGCAGAACTTACAAGAGCTGGAGGTATGCGTCTAGCATAAGAGGGCGAAGAATCGAGTAAAGTGGAAGACTGTATCGCAAGAAACAGAGACGAACGATGTTTGAGACATTAAATAACCTGTTTTTATAAGTAAAATATCTGTTAATACTGTTAATTTTAAATCAATAACAAGTTTCAATACAGAAGATTTTCACATTTAAATACTACAATCACTCATCTTTTTGAATGCATCAATTATATTAAGTTGTTTTTCTCTTAATATTAGACAATGGTCTTCAAAAGCAAACCATCTTATTTGTAAATGGATTTCCTGACAAAAGATTTCTTTGTACTTTTCTCAAAATAATTTATGAGATGTGTAACTATAGAAATAAATTATAACCAGCAATAATAATACGATTTCATTACCATTGTGGACCGTCGCATTTGATAATTAAATGCTACTTTTTTTTCAATAGATTTTCAAGGTTTTCCTTTAGAAAAAAACGAGAAAAAAACTTTTTATATACAAGAATGGATAACAAAGAACATAACAATTATCGTTTTTTTTTTATCTGAACGTGACCTCAAAGCTTAATTGTATTCATAAGTATACACATATTTCGAATTTTAAACAAAAAAAATGTTTAGTATTATTTTTTCCAGGAAAAATAAAAAAAAACTTTCTTTGGGGTAAGGTAAAACAAATACATGAATGTAGACAGTAAAATAGCCTTTGATCATATGTTTGTCCACTTTTAATTTTTAACAGTATTAAAGCACGTCAATTAAAAATAGCTTAATCGAATACGTAATCTAAAATATTTATAGCAACTTTTTTTAACCTTTCATTTATAAGTGATTGCTTTTATCTGTATCTTTAAATTTTAAGGTTGAGAAAAATAAACCAAAAAACGTGCTCTTAATCTTATTTATTCTATGCAAAACCATTAAATACGAATACCAAATCATATAAATAATAAGAGTGTTATAAAGATTCGATTGCTTGCATCGATTGTGTTTTTTTCGTTTTAGAATTATATTCATTTTTAATATGATATTTAGACCGTTCTTTCTACTACGCTTTTAGTTTCTAACTACCCGGTTTCTGATCGATTAGAAAATATTCAGTTCGGATTCATGTCCCAGTGGGGTCAAAAACAAAATAACATATTTTAAATTTATTTTCAGATCTTGGACGTGATATTTCGTTTCTCGATTTAATCTCGAGTGACATACTAAAAAATCTCAAATTTTAAAATATTCGACTTTTAATGCCAAATATTAAAAAAAAACTATTACAAGTTTTCTTTTATTAGGGTATTAGTATAAATTCTATCTAATCAGCTTTAATTGAATTAATTGTTATCTGCTTGTTCAAAAAGTTATGACATATTTTCCACTAAATATTTTTTTTTAAAATAACTCAATTTTACAGAGAACATTTAAAAAAAGTGTGTCATAAAATTTTGTTATCATTCCTAAAAATTTTAATTTAATTTACGATTGTCAATTAAAACATCTCTGTAATGCTCTGAAAAATATAATACACAAATTAATTTTGTTACTATTTTAATACGATTTTTTATCATTTTTAAGATGGTTATTGACAATTTTTGTTTAAATGTCATTAGTGAAAAAATCACCTTTCTTCAACTATCACTTTTAAGGTGTTCACTGTCAATACTTGGTGGAATGGCATTATAATAAAAATAATAAAACATTTTTAGTACTTTTTCCACATAAAATTTATTAGATCAGGACCGGTTTCACTCATGATGAGCATTGTCAACTGATAAGAAAAAACAATAAAACAGTGATATTTATACAAAAGTTAAGTGATAAAAACAAGGTATGACAAACAATTGGTATTACAACCTAGCAAAAGAATTGAAGTATAATACAAGGAAAATAAACTATAAATAAAAAGTTGAAGACCACTTAGCAATGAAACTATTATGACAAAAACCAATTAGGTATGAATTATCATTACCAAAGTAAAAACCAACAATTAGTGTATATAATAAATAATCTTAATGTCTGTCAACCAAATTGAGTTTGGAAAATCCAGTAGAGTTTAATCCCGCAAAATTAATTCCTGCAAAAAGAATAAAGGCAATATCAATTCTTACAAAATAAAAGCAAACTGAGAAAATTAAAATTCAAATTAAAATTCTAAAGAAATAAAACAGTACAAAAATAAAACTTGATAAACAAGAGATCTTAGAAATAAATCGACATAAATTCTTGCCGGACTCTAATTTATTAAATGAACAGCTTGTATTTGCATCATCACCCTTGTTATATCCGTTTCATTAACATAATTCTAGCCTATTACATTTCCTTTTTTGTACTGTTTTATTTCTTTAGAATTTTAATTTGAATTTTAATTTTCTCAGTTTGCTTTTATTTTGTAAGAATTGATATTGCCTTTATTCTTTTCGCAGGAATCAATTTTGCGGGATTAAACTCTACTGGATTTTCCAAACTCAATTTGGTTGACAGACATTAAGATTATTTATTATATACACTAATTGTTGGTTTTTACTTTGGTAATGATAATTCATACCTAATTGGTTTTTGTCATAATAGTTTCATTGTTAAGTGGTTTTCAACTTTTTATTTATAGTTTATTTTCCTTGTATTATACTTCAATTCTTTTGCTAGGTTGTAATACCAATTGTTTGTCATACCTTGTTTTTATCACTTAACTTTTGTATAAATATCACTGTTTTATTGTTTTTTCTTATCAGTTGACAATGCTCATCATGAGCGAAACCGGTCCTGATCTAATAAATTTTATGTGGAAAAAGTACTAAAAATGTTTTATTATTTTTATTTCTTCAACTAATTCCAAATTTTTTATCAAATATCGGAACCGGTTTAGTTTTTCATTTATCATATCGCCAGTAAAAATGCGAATACAGAACAAAAAAGAGTTTCTCTCCTAAGACTGTTATTCATTTTAGAATTACTATTTTTTTTACAAATTTTATAGAATAAAGTTTTTCGATTACCATTTATCAGTTAAAGTTAAATTTTACTAAAATACATTACGATATCTAAAGACGAACCTAAGTCATATGACAAAAACGTGGGAAAGTTCAGTATTTGAAGGATTTAAATTCTCATTAAAATTTTACTAATTCGTTCGGTAGTTGAAACGACCCCTAGTTTTTAAGAATACCGTAAATTGATTTTAGATAATTCAGAAGTACTAAACTGTTATAATTAATTTGAAGTAATATAGACAAAAGAAAATAACCATATTTACATGTAAAATTCTCACTACTATGTTTGGTGTTTTTTCGTATTAAGGTTACCGTTAGACCTTTGGGAAATTATATTTCATTTTCGCTTAGCAGATAATATCTTCTGGGAGACGAGAAGTAATCCAATCATGCTTTGCCAATTTTGAGCTAAGCAGTTTCAACTTTTATATGTTAAATGGTTAAATCTAACAAAAACACCGACAAGACAGTTTAGTTTTTGCGATTAAAATTTAAAAAATAATACGATTTAAATAGGACCCAATAAACAATTTGAACTTAAATTTATTATTTTAAGTGTAATAATACTATTTTTTTGTTTTATAAAAAATCACGACTAGTCTACATAATACATTTTATTCAAGGAAATAATCAACGAAAACGGTTTTAATAAGTTAGCATTTATAAAAAAAATACAATGATAAAAGTTCCAAAGTTTTTATGAATAAATAATTAAATTATAATATATTTTTAGGCCCAACATAAAACACGAGGGCTAAAGATCACATTTTTTTTTGTTGACTTTCAAACGTATTAATAAATTTAATCCTGAAGAGATAGAAATACAGTACATTCAACCATTTATCTGTCTGAGACGAACTCTGATAATTTTCAGAAATAAGATTTAGATAGGCTTATGAAAACTATGATAAAATGGTAAAAAAAGAAGGCTCGCCACCTTCGTCAAATTCAACAAATGGCTCTATCGAACAAAATGATCGATCTTTTTAATCCATTCTATAACACCTAGAAATATTGTTTTGTTCCATTTAACAAGACTTTCATCAAGGTGGCAAGTCTCTTGTTTAACACGCTGCTTAAAAGTTATTGAACACTTTTTATCAGATTATTTTTAATGTCAGAATCGCGGCAAATCTGGAGAGTTCATCAAAAAAGTTACGGCAGCTAAAGAGTTAAATCATAATTTCAAGATGAATACGACTTATTAGTAAACTACCAACTATCTTTAGTTGTAAATTGAACCTTGAATATTATCACTGACGAGCCCCTCATAAAATTATGAAAAGTAATATTAGGGGACCTTGGCGTTGGAGAATTCATCAATATAAAGATTCATATTTTTTTCAATAGAGCCCGTCGAGTTTGAGCCCGTGAAGTTTGATGGAAAAACGGAAAAAAATATAGACTTTGGCTTTGTAGAATTCATTGAAATGAAGATATATTTTTATATTTAGTAATATTTTTTCATATAGGTATGTGAAGCACAAAATGCTTTAAATAATAATATTTATGTTCAATTTACGATCCGAGATGTCGTTAGTAGTCTTTTAAGAAGTCGTATGGACAGTCGATGAACGAACTCTTGAATTAAAATTTCAAGTTTATAGTGTCGCCCTTAAGAACTTCATACTACATTATTTAGGGTGATTCATTAAGAGGTACTTTTTTCAATAGACTAAAAAACGTTTATAATTATTTTTTGTTGCATAGTCTTTAATATAATAAATAGACCCATTTTCTACATTTATTATTTAAATATTATTTCTTTTAAATGTTGGTCGTAACTACACCTAACATGGTCCATTCGAAAGTTCCAATTTTGGATGACGCGTTCGAGCATTTTGACTGGTATTTGGGTATTGATGCAAGTAATGTTGGCCTCCAATTCCTCAATCGTAGTCGGTTTAATTATATAGACTTTCAATTTTACGTAGCCCCAAAGATAAAGGTCTAGAGGTGTTATATCGCAAGGTCTAGACGGCCAATTCACTGGTCCGAAGCGTGAAATTATTTGTTCACCGAAATTTTCTCTTAATAAAGCCATGCTTTCACGGGCTGTGTGGCAAGTAGCGCCATCTTGTTGAAACCAAGTGTCGTGGAGATTATGGGCTTGAATTTTAGGCACCAAATAGTCCGTTATCATGGAACGATAACGGGCGTCATTCACGGTTACGTTCTGGCCACCCTCATTTAAAAAAAAATATGGACCGATTATTCCACCAGCCCATAAACCACACCAAACCGTTGTTTTTTGTAGATGTAGTGGCAGCTCTTGAACCTCTTCGGGTTGATCTTCAAACCAAATACGGCAATTTTGTTTATTGACATATCCATTAAGCCAGAAATGGGCCTCATTCGTTAACAAAATGTTGCACGAAAAACATTCCTCGCAGAACGCTGATTTGCGTCATACAGCTGAATAATTTGTAAGCGCTGTGCTGGCGTAAGTCTTTCCATTATGAATTGTAAAACAATACTGACCAAAAATAAAATAACACTTGGGCACAACTCACGTGTTATCTATAATATTATCAAATCTCAATAAGAAAAAGTACCTCTAAATGAATCACCCTTTATAAAGATAATTTTTGAGAAAATTATTTTTCTTTTTTAAACAAGAGGCCCGCCACCCTTCATCAAATTCAACAAAGGTATCGATCCTCAAAAGATAATTATTCTTTTGATACATTCTATAACGCCAAAGTCTGAGAATATTATTTTTTCTTGATTGAACAAGAGGCTCGCCTGTTTTTCTGAATTCCAACAATAGGCTCGATCAAAAAATGAAGCAAGAAGCTCACCAGCCTTCATCAAATCTAACAATTTTTATTATAACATTACTCAGTTAGAAAAAGTTTCAAAACATGTTTATATGATAAATAACATAATATATTAAAAACAAAAATAATTCACTCTGAATAATGATATATGTTGATACTTACCGACAATACTTGATTTTGCGTCGGCTATGAAGCTCTACGTCGTAGAAGCGTAGACTTTACTAACGGATATTTTCCAATCATTCATATCGGCTTGGGTGAAAACATATCCCTTTCAATTTTGCCTGGCATAAATTTTCTACTCATTTCCAACTTGTTCAAATAAATGAAAAAATAGAAAAAAAATGCTTGCCGCGTTGCTTTTTTGACATGGTTTGAGCAAAGAATATTTTTTAAATTAAAAAATCCTATCATGCACATACACAGAAATGGAATCAATCTTTTAAGAAGAAAAGTAAGTACTTATACTTTAAATAAATATATTCAATATCATAAAATCCAAGCATAAGATGAATTGGGGATTTCATAATACAGGGCATTTTTAATATGTTTAGTTAATTTGTATTGTGTATACATAAATTAAAAAGATACTTTTTTACAGATATGCAATCAGACAGTATCGTCCTGAGGATTGATAATATATAAAAATATTATAAGTTTCATTAACACTTGAATTTTAAATATTATAATAAAATGATTATAAAAAAATCGATTAAAGGAAATTTTAAATGTAATAAAAGACGATTTTGTTGCTTAAAGTCGTTATATTTTTTTTGATAAAAATATCATTAAAAAATTACATATTTACATACATATTTTTATATAAAATAGTATACATCTTTAGCTTTTTTTTGTTTTGTCATAAACATCATAATTTTCGCTTGAGAAAAAAAATACCTAATGTAATATTTAAACGGAAATATTATGCGGGCTTGTTCTGTTTAACAGAATGTCTTTATGTCAAGTTGGGGCTTACTCTTTTAGATTCAAAGGTCCAAAGACAAGTTGAAATCCATCACTTTTTGCAAGTTAAACCGGCGCAAATCGGCTGCACAGCTCTTCACCCATTAGACTCTTAATTTATTTTAAATGTGATTTCGAGAATATTTTACTCACTAACCGTTCTAAAGACGGTGGTCAAAGTCTCTTTGAAGTAGAGTTACCTGTTTATTTTTCCCATATATTGCTTTTCTCCAGACCTTACAATTTATCACCGAACACAAAAAACATCGACCATTTTAAAAATTCTTTGATTTATGAAAGAATGCGCATCTACACTTTAAAAATCAATAATAAAAAGTTTGTTGGTAACAGAGGCTATTGTCTATCAATATATAAAAATGTAATAGAAAAGTTTGGTCGTCAAACTTGCGTTATTATGTGTATTAAAAGGAAAAATGATACTGAAAAACTAACAGAAAATAATGAACTTTCCGTAAAGAAATTGTACTAAGCCAATCAATAAATATTTATATATAACTTTATATGTTTGAGTGAATTTTGATAAATAACAATGTTATCAAACAATACAAAAAAGTAAATTATTGGTCAACCAAATACTGTATTAGTAACTTAATCCGGTTTCACACTAGTTTGTGTGTAAAAATAAAGAATTTTTGATGTCAATATAATATGCAATTTATTAACATAATTCAAAAACACAACGTAATATTTTTTAATGTTTTCGAGATCATAAAAGAAGAGAGAATAAAATGACATATTCAAATATCTTTAATTCAACAGATGGGTATTTGTGATGCCTCATTTTGAAATTTGACGTATTGGTATAAGCTGTAATGCATACATATTTTTTTTATTAAAACATTCAATAAAAAAATCCGTCCATAATTTAAAAGGTTGTTTTTCAACTATATTTAGTTTTTGGTTCAACTAACCTCACTGAAAGTTTTGTTTGTAGAACATTATTCCACCACTTTACTTTGAATGATTCTTGTCTTTAATTGTTTTTCTAAAGATCACTCTGAAAGTCTTCTGGAAGTTATTTATTTCACAATGAAAGTTAAAACATGCTGAACATCATATTTTATAAAATAGAACGTACGGTATTTAAAATGTAATCCAGCTGGGGAATGGATCTAAAAACTTTTAATGCTAATGAAGAGGAGAGTTAATTTTACGGCACGTTTAATGAAAAAAAACTCTTGTAATATATTTTTAAGTATTTAAGACTCTTTGTCACTCAAATAACAATGAGTCACATAATACCCAACAATGATTAAATGCTTAAGCCAGGAAGAAAAATCCATTAAGTTTGTCTACCTTTACGACGCAACGTAGCAAAAGGCAAAAAAATCTTCTAGCGAGCATTGTTTTTTTACTTGTCGGCGTGATGTATAACCCCAGTACGAGAAAAAGCAGAATAGGAGTTGAAAAAAGTATGTTAAAAGATTTTTATCAAAAATTTTATTTCTATTAAAAATTATCTATCAATAATTCAATTGTTAAGGACTAAGCAATTTATTCCGTATTTTTCATGTCTGCTTAAGGGTGAGTGTCGCTTAACTACGGTTTATCAAATTCTGTTCCGAGGCATGGGTGTTAATGATGTCTTAATTTCCCTCCCACCTTTCATATCCTTCAATAACTGGGCGTAACGAGAGCGATTAGTTAACCACTAGTCCTGTACTAGCCTTATTCTTCTATTCCTACTACTGTCGTTGGAAAAAGAGAGGTTGAGCGACTGAATAACATACAGTTCCCGTAGAACAATTTATGTTGAGATACCTCCATTGGGAGGCCATATGCTCCACATTGGGAGCGGATACAACAAAAATGGTTACATCTCGTTAGTACCGTATCAAAAAAAAATATGGGTTAACAATGAAGTGAAAAAAAGCTTAAATGAAAGGTTTTTTAAAATGAATGTATATATTTACACTCATTTAATTATTGTGCAGCCCTGCAGATATACATTTTATTTCAGTTTTCTGATTGAGCTTCCAGGTTGAGCATATATATTATTTTTCAATTGTGGTTGTAAAACAATAATTAAAAATGTAAAAATAACTGCCCTGGTTATATACCACGAACAAATGACATGTTTGCAATAAGTTTTCTTTGGTGAAAGTTTTCAGAGAGATTTTTTATATTCTACTCTTGTGTCATTTAATTGCACAGCAATGCGAAATTTCTTAGTATGTATTATTTAACGTTTACTTAAATATTTGATAAAGGCATTTTTTTGGTTCAATCAATTCGAGGATTCCTATTTGATAGTTTTTGGGTGCAATTAAGAATGTTAACATTTTTTTTCTAGTTTTCATTTCATTAACACTGAATAAACTCAGCTGTGTTTGTTCATTCAAAATATTTTCATAAATGCAGCACGAGTTTCAAATATACTTAACTGTCTTTATACGCCCGATATTTACTTTGATGAATTATTATCTTTTCATAAATAAAAGCAAACATTACGAATATTATATGGAGATTGAATTTCGCCTCTGGCAAGACATGCCACTCGCTTTCCAACACAACGATAAGAACATGTCGTTGCTCTGCTTTTCATCTGAATGACTTAAATTTCAAACAACTACGCTTTGTCTTGCTTAAAAATAATAAGCTTACTTGCATAAGATTTTTTTATGCAAATAAACCGTCTCTTGGTTAAATTATCTGTTTTAATGAAACACGTTTCTCTTTGAACAAAAATATGTTGAGCTTACTATGTACACATAGTGATAAGTTTAAATATGGTTTGATTTTTTTTCCGGAATACACAAACTTAGCGATCAATTTTGGTACTTTTAGTCTAAAAAAACATTACAAATAACACAAATAAAAAAAATGTTGAAATAACATCATGATTCAAGATTTATAAAGAAAAATACACCCTTCCCCGGAATCACAAATATCAAGGTTTAGTTGACGGTATAATAAAAGCAGGGCTGTTTTTATTAATCTCTAAAGGTTAGTTTCATGACTAAGAAAATAGCTGACCAATAGTATAGTGTAAATTGTAAATGTAACTTGTAATTGTAAAATAAAAGACCTTCACAAAGAAATAAAAAATCCTATAGTAAATAAACACAAAATTTACTACCACCAATTTACTACGACTCTTTAAAAAAGAGATGTTGAATGACTAAGTAACAATCAGTAGTCGTAGAAAAGCTTCTGTTAAGATATCTCCACTATCCACATTGGAAGCGGACATGGAAAAAAATAATTATATTTACAAAGATGCTTAATTTTAACAGATTTCTTCGGTGCGAAAATGCAAAAACCTCTGTTGATTTATAAAAATCAACAAAGTTTTCTGGTTTTTAATAAAAATCCGTGAAAATTAAGTATGTTTGTAAAAATAAATTGATTCAATCGCTTAATCGTCAACGCAAAAAAATTGCTTGCGATAAGCTTTCTTCACGATAAATTGTGTATTGTTATTATCGTATCAAAATTTATTTTATTGACACTTACGCCTTACATATAGAAAATAGTCAAAATAAAAAAAATATTACATATTATTTATATAATTTAGATTCCGATTCGTGTAGAATTTTTCAACTAAAAAAATATATTTTGTTTTACATTAGTAACGAGATGATTTATTCTACTGATGATATTTATTTGGATTACCTGTCCCGAATATCTTCGATTTGAATTAAACAGTAGACGTTGTAAATAAAGAAAATCCGTTTTAAAAACAAAAGGTACTGCAAAACAATTGGAGAGTGAGTGATTGTGTATTAAATATGCAAATTCGTTTCCGCCTGTGAATTTTTAGTGAACGCTCAGTTTACATTGAAAAAATTACCATAAATATATTTTTTTAAAACTCAATATGACAAAATTTAAAATACTCATATTTGTGTTATTATTCAAATTTAAAAATTTGTACAATTTACTGCGAACCATTTTTTGTCGCGCAACAGCAATGCCCAATTTAAAATCAGTATTTTGATTTCTACGTTTGCTATTTTTGTAAATCTTTAAATTGAATTATATTTTCGCGGTTCTATCATAATTTTTATTTTGTATGGATAAATTTAGTAAATGGATAAGTTAGGGAAATGAGCAAAATTATTAATAGAAATAAATAGAAAAATACGTTCGGAAATTCTTAATATAATCACAAGTAGGGCTTATACAAAAACCGAATTTTGAAAAAACCGGTTTTCGAATCTCAATATATGTTTTACAAACAATGGATAGTTCAATTAAAATAGCGAGAAAAAGTTCATTTTTTGATGTTGTTTTTTATATACATAATAAATAATACACAACAAGAAATTATTTTGTTGTACTCCTCAGAAAATATGATTTAACAAAACACAAAGCGTCCACTGATCGTTTTGTAACAAAATTTCCTGATATCGAAAATACTTTTTCGCTGGGTAATGATGTGCGGCATATGGTCTATAAGCCATCAATTAAAAAATCCAAATTTTCTGTCCTTTTGTTTATAGACTCGTTTATGGAAAATTTGGCACAATCGGTTACGAAGTTGAAAAACCGGTTTTCGAATGTCACAAATTTAGCAAAAAAACCGTTTTTGAAAACTGACAAGCCCTAATCTCAAGGATAGGTCGTGTGCACGTCATTATAGATAGGACAACACTTAGAAAGTCGATTCATGACTAGAAAACCGTCCATATATGACGACATGCTCTAAAGGGGATTTGATGTAATGTGATGATTTCCCACAAAACGTAAAAAGGTTGTAAGGCGAAAATGTAGCGATGGGAAGGGCGAGGAGTGTAAAATATGGCCAAAATCGTGTGACGTCATATGTTGATGGCCCCTAGAAAAATAAATTACGCCAAGTTATCAATCCTTTCGTGAAATATATTTACGCTGTCTTACTTGGGCGAAGTCACTGCGAGCACGATTGGAACGCGGCTTAAAGCGAATCAAATGATCAAATAAACTGATCGTGACATGCTTTTTGTTACGTAGGATACTCTATATCAGCGGAGACCATTTGATATTTTCGTATTGCACCGAGTCGCTTTGCATGCGTTTTGATTTCGTTCACGTAAGACATACAGTTAGTGATTTAAGAATTTTATTTATTGAATATAGAAAGGCTCTCCCGACTTATATTAATAAGTATGTTAAGCAGTTAATATTGTTTTGACTGTCTGTATGGAATGATAAACTTTTATTGAGTAATTGGCTGGCTCTTATTTAAATGAAAAAAAAATGTTTCATTGGAAAATAATTTAAGATAATTAATATGTGATTTTAAAATTTTATCAGTTCCTTGATTAATAATACAAACTTTGGAGCACTGTTTTGAAGATACACAAAGAAACTTCTAATGAAACGATTTTGGAAATAATTATAACTTAAAAGTTAATGCTGTTTTAAATTTTAAGCTCAGATAATAAAACTTCATTTGATAGCTCCTAAGAGCGCGGCTTTGAGAAAGTCTTAAGGTTTCGAGACACCAATTTTCTTGTTATTTTATACCTACTTAACTCTGACCATAAACTTACTGCCTTTTGAATCGTAAAACCGAGCCTTGTCATTTACGATCTTTTACATAGAAAACGCCTGTGAGAACAAATTTCGTAAAGTCGGTACCTAGTGCACTGTTAAGCCGCCGAAACGAATAAAACCAAGCTGTCACGTGTTATTTTTTTATTTTAGTTTTGTTACTTATTTTCAAATGATCGAGACTTTGATACTTTGACATTTTATTACATTTTAACTGAGCCGCTCGTAAGCCAGTGGTTACGTTTTGGCTTACGCTGTTTGTAAGTATGGACTTTCGAATCGCTGACATTGCAGTTCATACTGAAAAAACGTTTAATGCATAGTTAACTTTTCCATAGCAAAACTCTGCACTCGTTTCTAGCAGAAAATTTGACTAGAGAAACAGTTGAGTTATCCTTCAGAATCTTTGTTTCCCTATTTCCTCCGATACAAGA
This sequence comes from Himalopsyche tibetana, assembly GCA_030503985.1. NCBI lineage: Eukaryota > Metazoa > Arthropoda > Insecta > Trichoptera > Rhyacophilidae > Himalopsyche > Himalopsyche tibetana. Next base: position 18,743,955 of record JAPJYX010000009.1, on the reverse strand, counting down.
CATAATTTTGTGCTAGTTTTACAAAAATAGTAGTACGTAAATAATCAAAAGCTTACGTCGAAGTATTCAATTTTAAGACCTATTTTTAGGCGATACGTTTTATAAAAGTTCATTCTGAAAATAAGTTGTAAAGTTAAAAGCTGAAACTTCTGCATCTTAGTCATATACTACGATTAACATTCATAAAATAAGACTTAAATTGCACATTATTTGGATATACCTACCAGGACAACCTCCAAGCAGATTCATAACTTAAATTTGCCTAAAAACGTTTGAATTAAAAAATTGCATGCTTAATTATTATATTTACAAAAAAAATCAAATCAAATTCTATTGGATTATTCCCAAAGGCAAACTTGATAAATAATTTAATACATAATATATTAAAACAAGTTGATTTGTCTTATATTCTATTGAAAGATAAAACAAATTATGACATGTCATTAGTTCAACAATATCTAAAGCAAAACTGCCTTTATAAAGAACAAATATGTATGTTAATTTTGTACGTGATATTGTATGGTACTTTATTATTATTTTATAATATATAAGGCCATTTGACCGTCATTAAAAGTTAGACTACAGTCAGTTCAAGTTCATCCGTGCACTTGAACGCCTGAAGATGCCGAAAGGCGAAACACGTGTCGTTAGTGACAAAATATGTGTGAATGTACATAATTTGAACGATTCAAATTTATTATTGAAATTACACCTAGCACCTTCAGTGAAAGTTTTAAATTATAATACTACAGTGTTATTTATGTAGAAAATATCTTATGTACTTTAGTTTTATAATAATTATTATATTTATATAGTTGATAGCTTTCGATGGATTCAGCGGTAATTTTGAAAAAGTTCATTTTAATATAAAATATAAAATAACTTAGATTATTCCACGTGCAGTGCAATAAACTATGAAACGTGTTTCGCCTCCTCAGAGGCATCCTCAGACAGACTTACTTTCACAAATGCATATGGGATTATTAAGTATTTTTCAAAACAAATCGGTTTAAATTTCGATGATAATGTTGAATAACATTGGCTTGTTGTAACGGTTAAAATAATGCTGATAAATTAATATTTGTTTATTCATAAACCTCGTTTCCACCATATTCAAAAAAAGTTATTATGACACTTTTGGGTGAAATGATGGGTGAGTGATTATTTGCGGTCAATTATGATAGACACAGTTAGTTATTTATAAAAAAATATATAATTTTGACAGTTGTTCTTATTAACAAGATGTTTCAAATTAATTCACATTAATTGGTTTACCTTCATAGAAAACTTATAAAGAGTAAACTTTACTTTTGAAAGAAGAAATTTTTATTTTCCAAACAGAGCAAAGTAACTTATTTTTTTAAACAAAATTTTGTTTGCTTTTTATTAATCGTTAAAGTCATTACAAATTATAAACAGATTCACCATCATCTGAAACAGGAAAGATTAAGAATTTAAGATACAAATTATTTTAACTGCCTGTTAAATTATAAAGTTTGCACAATTAAAGGCTTTAAACTGTTAAGAAGAAGGTAGCGATTAGGCAAAATAAGCTAAGAACTTTTGACATGATACACTTCTATAATAAAGCAGATAACCGGAAAAGTAAAACATCATCTTTAGTATTTGAGTTCAGTACTTTAGGCGCTTTAATGTTTGGGGGAAGCGGTTCTAAAGTTTTTGTTTCATTAGTCCCTCGTTCATCAAAACAACTTTTTGTATTTGCTTTATTAGGGAATTAACCAACACAAAGTGAGCTTTTAATATTGGTCAGGGGATCTCGTTTAATCGCTTTGATGATATTGCTGCAAAAACATATTATTTTGAAGGGTTAGGTTCATTATAACACTTGCTAAGGTTGCGGCAAACTCTGTATTCTTTTTGTGCTGTACATTTTAAGCAAAGTTACTTGTTTTAAAGCAAAGCAACTGGAAAAACTTTTTGATGGGGCTACTTGAACGAATAAAAGAGTTTAACTTAGCCCTAGAGACTACATCATATTGTTTAAGACATAATTTCAGAAAAAAATATCAGTATATAATATAATACATAGCTAATTATGTATTGTCACCGATAATCGTTCTCGACTTCGTTAAATAGATTTTATTTAAATATTAAGTTTTTCAATAAATTTTAAAAACGTTTTTACCCGTTAACAAAACATAAAAACGATCCAAATCCTAGTTTTCTACTAAAGTTTTGTACATAATCAATTTAAAACTATTAATTATTATCTATTGCTGACGTACACTTTTTTAGTAAAATAATATTTAAGGATTTATTTAAAATTTATAATAAAATTCTGGAAAGCTTAAAGAGACATGCAAGGAAAGAAAAACGTGTTTTTATTTTATGTTTTTAGAAAGTTTTTTTCTTTCGATTTGATTTTTTTTTGCATTTCAAATCACATTTATTCTTTTTGTATCGGTGTTGTCAAAAAAATATTTCTCAAATATAAATCATTCAATAAAATAATGCCTAAAGTTTAGTCAAATAATAATTTAAGCTGGTGAATACTTGAAAAAACTAAAAATAATCAACGAATTGAGTAGATAAAATACTGATATTATTTTTTCTCGTTTTCTATTAGACCATAAAAATTTATAATGAAACATTTTATACACATAGCGACAACTCTTTGAATCACAGTGCTATACTTATAGTTAACATATTTTGTATTATAATCAATGTAATATCGATTTAAAAAAGAGTTTCCTCGTATTATCGAAACGCGTTGCTAACAGTACGTTAACTACTACGTAATATAAAACATTTGGTTTTGATTTTTTTGGATATATGGCGGCGCAAATGTTATAGCGTGTATTTATTTGGTTATTCTATACGATATACTTTTAATATATTGCCAAGAATGTATATTTATTTGGTTTTATTATTTAAAAAAAAAACGCGATCTTAAGTGTATGACCGTCCTAAAACCTACCGGCATAATAAAATGGATTAAAAATAAATTGATATATTCGATACACTAATACGAGAATTTGAGCCCGTTCACTCAACTTGTAGACCATTTCTCGGATCAGGTCACAGGCTTTTATACCCGACCAGTTCAAAAAATGAAAAAAAAGTAACTGTTTCACATTTCTAAAACCAGCCCACGCTGAAAATATTTTAGTTTAATATGAAATAAAATTTTCAATTGTATGACCGTGTATTCTGTACAGGTATTGAAAATGGTAAAAACGTAGTTGAGATACTTCAAAGCTACTCAATTTATATTTCTTAATAAAAAGAAATATATAATAATTCAATAAACGTAACGGTATTTTTGATAAGTGAGTTATACCAATGGTTTTAATCTTATAAGACGTTGAGGATCTTATAATTTATGGCATCAAAGACTTACTCGTAAGCTTGGGCACTATAAATATCCAACAAATGCCTACGTCAAACTGTCTGCCTGTTCAAAAATAGAAACCCTTTTGCTATAGCGAAATAAAAATACAAATTTATTTATGTATTACAAAAAAAATCTACCATTTCAGACATTTTTTAAATTTAATAATTTGTATTTTTATACATTTCTATAAACACATAGTCACATTGAACACGCACTTAAAAAACTATTTTAAAATAGCTTATTTGGTGGTCAAGAGATCAATGTTTTTTTGATTCGGTTTCATAAAATAATTTTTAATCGATTTATAGAATTTTTACCCAAAAGTATGCATGTATGTATATAATATCTCAAATTATCTTTCACTATTTTTTTCTTTAGAATATGGCGTAGCAAAATCGATTAGCTATAATCTAGTCCAGTCCCAGCCATAATCTTATATCCCTACTCTCTTATAAAAAAAGAATGTTTGAACAACTGAGCAGCAAGCAGTTTTCGTTGAAACATTTATGTTGAGATAAAAAGTCAAAAAATCTACATTCAGAACAGACATTGATAAAAAAGGATTATATAAAAATAAGTAAAACATATTTTACATTCAATTTTTATTTGATATTTTTCCCGTTAGAACTGGAGCATTCTGATCAGTTAGTGAAGTCCGTAGTAACATGCTAATATTTATTGCCAATTTTTAAAATTAGACACATTCTAATAACAAAGAGATTTTTTTATGAGGCTCTTATTCCAAGTGTTATTTAACACAAAAAACACATTCAATACTTTTGGTCGGAGCTTTTTTAGCGTAACCATTTACAGCTGATAAAGCACCGGTCTGTGAAACATGTCGCCAGACCTTTTTTTAAATACAAAATACATTGTTTATTCTTATTTTTGTTGAATATAAGCGAGCAGCTATTCAAAATATATTTGAAAAGTTAATAGCCATATAATAAAACTTGTATAGCTAATTAGCAAAGGTTTCAAAATGTAACTAAGCTTTCAAACATGATACAAACATACCTGCTTAATGAGTAGTAAAACTAAAAGTTAACAATATAAATTAATGTTTTTTATTAAAATAACGATAAAGCGTTGTTGCTGGAATTTAATTCTTTTGCCACGGTGAGAATCATAATATGATACCAAAACAAGTTTAGTTTATGCTGTGTTTTGTATACCCTCCACTCCATTGCAATATTTTAATTCAACAAAAGTGAATCAAACTAGGTTTTTTTGTTGAAAAAAAACATTTTTAAATATGAAATATGCCAAATAAAGAAATACGACTAGTTATTTTAAGATCAAATCTTTTCCTTTGGGAAATATTAGACATATATAAATAAATCAAGTGAATAAATTAAATCAAATTATCTAACAAACTAACGAAATGTTTGGTGTAGAAAAATATAAACTTTATTTGAAGAAAGTAATGTAAAAATTGATGATGTTAGCTGAGAATATTGAATTCGTAGAGAAAGTTGTCATTCGGCGTCAAAGGCCCCAGCGTCATGCAATTTTTCCGATTTTGACATTTGACCAAATATTTCTTTTTCCGTTCGAAGTTTTCCATTTCCCCCGTGACAGGAGAACAAATGATAACTCGAAGGTAATAAAAACAAATGTCTTTTTCAAATTCTCGACGCGTATAGAAACGCATTGGCAAACGTGTGAAAAGTTTCACATGAAAGGCATTTATCATTTATTTGCAAGAAACCCATTGGTCGATATATCAAAAGTTTAACGGAGAATTTCATTCGGTTTATGAAGAGTTATGAATTGTGTGTAAAAAATGTTGCAAAACACATACTTTTATTTTATCATATCAAGAATTACAAATAAGTACTTAAATTTTATTATTCTTTCATTTGACCATTTTTTTCTTTTGACAACTATTTTATTATTGGTACTCACAATCGTTTATTTTTCATGTAAGCTTTATAGATTGAATCTGAAATAATAAACATTTTTTATATCTAGTACATTTTTACTATGAATACATACAACTACATTACACAGTATACCACACAGTATTTTTTTATATGAAAAATAAATAAAAAACATTTAAAAGCAGTTTGAAAGGTAATGAAATAGGCATGCTTACTGATTTAAAAGAATGAGGTATTATTAATGTTGTGTTATTTTAAGATTTTGATTAGTTTGATATCTGAAAAATGTATTATTATTTAACGAAAGTTAATTATATTAATATTCATGTAAAGGGTGAATTATGAAGATTAATTTGTTCGTTAAAAATGTTTGCCAGTTTTCTAATTTGTTTCATAAAGCTAATCCTAACTTATTAAACTAGGTTTATACCAATTCAATTTCATCATAAATTGATTATTGTATTAACAAATTTTACTCTCAACAAAAGCCATTTTTTTTTTTGCTATATGGCAACATTTATACGATAAAGTTACCGCCGGTTTGTTTGTATGTTTAAATGGCATCTTCTCGTCACTTATGCGCAAACTTGCATAACATTTTCCTTTGATAAAAGTTTTCCTAGTCTAGAATATATAATGGCAGCGTATTTTCATACTTTGCTTTCAGAGAAAATTGCAACCAATGAAAACAGCCATCGGTTTTTGTTTATGCAATCTATTTGATTAGTTATTCTTGTAAAAATATAGATATTTAGTTTCCACACACCATCGTTGGCGTTTAAACTAAAGTGTATTTATTAAAATTTTACAATTTTAAAATACATAGATACAATTTTTAAAATAACTCTTCACCAAGCCAATACAAGATCATGAAAACTGACACGGGCAGAGTGAATAGTTAACTTATTATCATTTTTTCACCTTAACGTTGTTTGTGGAAAAATTTTATATTTATAAAAAATAGAACACACATTTTTTACAATTTGTCCACAATGATCTTGGCTGGTTTTTTTAATCGTAAACATTGAGCATAAGCTGAGAACTTTTTGAAGTTGTAGAATACGTACAAGTTAAATGTACTGAATTATTATTTATCTGTGTGCAAAGAACAATAAGTCTGAAATTTTTTAAAAAAAGTTGAATATGCCAAAACATCGACAGTATACATTGTATGCATATTTGAGTAAAATAATCTGACAAATTAGAGTGCCCGAATTAGTTAATTTGAATATATTATTAAGTTTGATAACTTGTTTACTCTACTTGTGACACGTGTTTAGCCCTAAGAAGTATCATCTAACAGAATGTCACAATATTTGCGAATGAACTAAAAATTTATCAAAATAAATAAAACATAAAAATCGGTTTTTTTGTCGTTTACTGCTGAACGCAAGAAGGGGATGAGATAAAAAAAAATATTTTACTAATTAAAAATTAATTACTTATATTAAGTACGGTAGATACAAATGCAAATATGTTTGACATCCATCATAGTAAAACTTCTCGTTGAAATATCACATTTTACATCTAAGTTCATATAAATGCTCATTTTGTTATGGTTATCCTGAAAAGTACCGATTTTTCTTCCACAGATATAAACGTTTTTTCTTAATTTTTTCGCTTCAAGTATAAAAATTACTGTTTTAAAATCGATATCAAAAGCACCTTTAAGGATCAGGTATCATTCTAAGCGTAAAATTGTTGAAAAATTTTAAATAAGTCTGAAAGTCTTTTTCGAACTCAGTTAAAATTGACACCTGAAAATTGGAATTACTTTTAGTAAATAAGCGTCGTTTCACTATCGTCGATTTTAATAACTGTTTCGTGTCATCAGGCAATGGTGATTTTCAGTTAGGCGGATGATTTATGTTCACTAAAATTATCCAACCAGTAGATTTCAGTCAATGCACTACCTAGTAAATTGACTATAGTTACAATACGACAGAGTGACCATTGGGAAGCACCGTCAGACAGACAATTGCAATGCTTAGGAATAAAATAAAAATTGATTCAAACATTTCGTTATAAGTCACAAAATTAAAAGCTGGGGTTTGTCCTTTTCTACTGAACGCAGGAAGTGCGTTAGTTTGTCTGACGATGCTTCCCAAAGAAGTGAAACACATGTCACAAGCTTTAGCACAAAAAGTAGACCAAAAAAAATATCAAATTTAATTTTATATTAAAAATGAACTTCCACAAAGTAACCACCGAATCTATCAATGATAAGCTAATGAACTTTAAATTATAAAAAAACTTTGTTTAATAAACGAATTTTAATATTAATTTATTTTTTAACCCATGCCCGCTCCCAATGTGGAGCATATGGACTCCTAATGGAGTTTATCTCAACAGAAGTGTCTCTACGAGAACTGCTTGTTACTCAGTTCCTCAACCTCTCTTTTTCCAAAGAGAGTAGGGATAGAAGGATAGGGGTAGGACAGGATTAGTGGTAAGCTAATCGCTCTCGATACGCCCCGTTCATAGGATAGGATGGGTGAGAGGGGGGAATTCAAGACATCACATACATCCATGCCTTTGAACAGAAATTCATAAATCGATTGAAAAATCAATTTATAAAACTGTCCGTACCGGAATTTGAACCCGGGCCCTCCGTGGCCGAAGCCAACAACGTTGACCACTCCACCACACCGGCGGCAATAATAATAATAGTAATCATTATTATTCTTCTTAAAACATTATTCTGATTGTATTTTAAAATTATGAAAAAGACGAAACACGATTCGTCTTAAGTAAAACAATCAACATAATTATTAAATAGATCAATTTTATTTTTATATATGTACATATAATTGACGAATCATTTAATAAAAATGAAAAAACATATTCACTTTTTTGTTTCATTATTATTGTTAAAGTGTTGTAAAAAATGTAAAAATCGTAAAATAATGAGTGTTAAAATAAGTGACTCTTTATTTTGATAGTATTACGAGTATAAAGCTTTTTAAAATATGTCGCACAAAAATAACAAACCATATATAAAATGAAATTTCTTAAGAAAATAATATCACTTCAATATTAATATTTGGTTATAAGTTGTTCTTAGATTTTTTTGATAGTTTTTGCTTTGTCATTGCTGAATATTTGTCTTTCTTTCTATATTTGAATATCTGAATCTTTGACAAACCCAAAAAAGAAAATGACTATTCCAATTTTGTTTTTGTTGTTAATACAATAGAAAAACCATCCGTTATACAGTTATACATAATATTTTATGTATAAATATAGTAATGTTTACAAATATGCTATGATAACATACACACAGAAGTAAAGAAGCAGAAAATTGTATACATCTTTTTTCTTAAAAAATAAATATATTATACTAAAGTTATTAGGTTTCATCGTCCGATTTTATTGCTTTAACAATAACTAAACACATTTTTTTAAGGATTCTGAAAAGAATACTTATTGGTTATTTTTTATGCTTAGAGTAAATATTGTGTAAATGAGCCAATTCATCACCTGTCACCTAAATAAATTATAGAAACTTTTCATTATTCTTCTAATTTAGGCCTAGATCGTAATTCTGTTTATATTTATATATTATCTATTTTCATTGATTCCAGAAAAAGAACCGAGCCGAAATATAAGTTTGCGGCTACTATGGTACCTAATTTGGTGACAATTATTAGCAACAGGTTATAATAAACATATTATTATAAACTTAATGTGACAATTAAAATTATCTGATATATGTCTTTAATCGATTGATAAAATCTTTCTGTACAGGAATCCGAGTCTGTCCATACCGTAACCGTAATCAACGGTGTTGGCCATTTGACTATGAATTCAGCAAAAGGAGCTTATTTTGTGAATTTTAATGTTGTTTTATTTCTTGCCATCTCATTTCAAACTTTTAACTACATATTACAAGTTACAATTTGTCATGTCTGTAACATTTGTGTCTGTTACATTGTCTGTAAATAATTCAGCAACTCACACAATTGCAAATAATGAATAATGATATATTGTCACCCCAATATCTCGGGCAACGATCCGTTATAGTTGACCCAGTGATGGTAGATTAACGAAAATGTATGCAACGTTTGACGTGACTTTGTGATGGTTTTCGACGCAAATTGCAGCTAGCACTGCACGTAATAACAGTTTGTTTGCAGATTTTGCGAGGCGAAATCCTACTGAAATGTGTAATTTTGTTCACAACCGAGGCGGCGCAAAATCTATGCATCGCATAAACAGGAAACAAATTCGTCTACGGTACGCATTTAATCTGAAATAACGGTTGCAGAATCGGAGTTTCGGCAGTTAATAAAGCCATCGACCAGACAAACAACTCCGTTACCATTCATCCATACAAATTATTCCATTAATCAAAAACGTGATTATAGCTTTGGTAATATCGAATCTAATTGAAAACGAAAAATATGCCTGAGTTTTATTTTAATTATTATTAATTTATTTATGATTTTTTAAGAATTGATTATGTTTTTGAATTGTTTCGGCAGCTATTTTGTAGAAATTAATTTAGGACACGTGTTTTGCCTCTTTAAAAAGCATATTGTGTCACAATTTGTATAGTAATACTTTTTTAATAACAACATTAACAAAAAAAGTTTTAATAAACGTTTACAGTGATTTAACAAATAGTTATGAGCTTTTATATGACATAGGAATGTTATATCTCATGAGTTATATTATCGGGGGCTTAATATCATAGCATGATGATGATTTAACAAAAATACGTGTTTTAAGTGAAGTTCGGTTTTTACAATACCATAATCATACTTGTTCGTAACGCAAAGCTTTATATCGCACATGTAACCCTTTGTAAAATATGTTTGGGTATATCTAAAAATTAAACTGTTATTGTAAGAAACACAAAGAATGAAGTAAAAAGAAAATAAATTTAAAATAATGTAAAAATGGCATTCAAAGTTAATAATAATTTTTAAATACGTCTTAAAAATAGTAAAGATAAAATAAGAAAACTTTACAAATGAGCGCCATAGTTTCAAAACGTACCTAATTCCAAAAACTAAAATTATTGGCAAAGTGCAAAAAACTGCTGTGGGGTTTTTGGATTTGGAGTAGGTTTTGAGACTAAGCACGTTTTTTAAAATGCGTCTTCTCTGTTTAAGAGAGGTTTTGAAATCTAAAATTTATTGATTGTGTAGATGTTGAAATAGGGAACAAGTTGGCATCAAAATTTGAAAAAAATCAAAAATGGTCTTTAGGTAGGTTTTGAAATTGAGATCCTCATATGTGGTACCTTTTAAATATCTTCAGGCTCGTGGATATCAATTTAAGTAAAACAAACATGTAAAAGTATATCAACTTGAGCTTAAGAACATAAAAAGGTCATTTAATAATTATAAAAAAACTCACTAATGCACTAGAGCAACTAGAAATGAATAGTCATTATCAAATAAAAATAATAAAACATTTTTAGTACTTTTTCCACATAAAATTTATTAGATCAGGACCGGTTTCGCTCATCGCAAGCATGATCATCAGTTGATAATGCTCGCGATGAGCGAAACCGGTCCTGATCTAATAAATTTTATGTGGAAAAAGTACTAAAAATGTTTTATTATTTTTATTATAATGCCATTCCACCAAGTATTGACAGTGAACACCTTAAAAGTAGTCATTATCAAGTTTATGATATCCTTAATGAAACAATAAATATCAATCAATCACCGTTGATAAGACTCTTACACGACACTCAAGTAACTAATGATTAATAATCATTAAAATTTCACTTTTAGGGTGTTCACTGTCAATACTTGGTGGAAAGGCATTATATTAATAAAAACAATAATCCTTTGTACTTCATTCCACTTTATTTAATGTCTTTAAGTCTGTCAAACTAGACAAGCAAGAAATCCTAGAAATCAATAGATTCAAATTTTTACCTGATTCAGATCTTTTAAACGATCAAATAATTTTTGCTAGTTCCCCGTTACTTTATCCATTGCATTAGCCCTTGTTAACTATTCTTTTATATAAATTAAAAAAATAAATAAATAAATATAGATTTCTTTTGTTAGAATTGATATGGTCTTTGAAAAATTTGTTTTTCAGAATCTTCCTGGCTGTCGATTTTGTTTAAGTGATGAATGAACACACCAACTACTTGGAAGCGGGGAAAACATAAAACTATCATTAAGCATATACATATCATTAAGCATATTCACTTTATTAATGTAGCATTTTATCACTTTGTCAAAAATTTCCCAAATTTTAATTATGTTTGTAATTACTTTCAATCGCATTCTGAATTTATGAATCTGGGATGACTTTTTAATTATATGTTAGTTGTGTTGAACATTTTAATTTTGTGTTATTTTAGAATCACTTTAATGTAATTGGCAATTTCTTTTCAATGCCAACTGTTGTGTATAACTTTTCAATTTTGTATAAATAGCATTGTTAAATTATATTTCTTATCAGTTGACAATGCTCGCAATGAGCGAAACCGGTCCTGACATATTAAATAAAGTGGAATGAAGTACAAAGGATTATTGTTTTTATTAACATTAAAATTTCAACCAATATTCTTTGAATAATCCCAAGAAACAATAAAGTCAATTTATCAAATATAATACTTTATTTTACAATTTAAATTAGAATGTTTTGTGTATCTCTGTTGAGCTCATATATATATACTCAAATTAATGTATGTTTAAGCATAGTCCTGATGAGAGCATGAGCCAAAATAGCTTTCAACCATGTGTACAATATTATATTTGTAGAAATAAAATAACTATTTTGGTTTTTTTTTTCCTTATTATTCGAATAGTTCTAATTTGGTTCATTTCCATTGTATAAACTACACAAAATGCCGTATATTGTTTTTATATAAATATCTGTATACCATATTTTAAGAGTTTTATAATTCCGTTAACTGGGTAGTACGGGTAAAATGTTCCCAACAAGCTGAGTGAATAGTCGGAACTGCTGGAACATTTCCGTGCACTTAAAGGTTTTATGATATTAAAATGTGTTCCAAAGTGTTTCGATCTAATGGTAGCCTAAAACTGTGCTTACAAAGCGTACTCTGATAAAATGCAAACATTCCGCTAAAGCTTTTTGCGAATATTCTAGTACTAAAACGAATAGTATTAAACAAATTTATTTGTATAATTATATACATACGTGTCCAATATACTTTCTTTATAATTTAATTATATCATATAATTGTCTCAATAATAACAATCAGAAAACGATTACATATTGTTAAACGCTATTTTGTTATATTATCGGGTCAGTAGAGCAGTTTTCAAGGCTATTGGCTACAGTGTAAAAACTTGCGGATTCGAATCTGAGTGTTAACAGCATTTTCCGATCAATTTATCAATTTTTATTTGAAGGCATGGATGTTTGTGATATCTAATAATTCTCTCCCACCTTTTTAATTTAAAAATAATGGGGCGCAGCGAGAGCGACTAGCTAACTTATTCATGTTTTTACCCTATCCTTACTATCTTTGAAAAAAGAGAGGTTGAGCAACTGAATAACAGATAGGTGTCGTAGAAAAACTAATGTTATTAAAAAAACATATCCTCGACATTGGGAGCAGAAATGTTTTAAAAATATGCTTTTTTCCATTTATCAATATTTAGACCTAACTATAAACGTTTACATAAATTTCGACATCAAATAAAAAATATGTTAAAATTAAAACATTATAATATGAAATAAAATCGGTAAGATTTTTTTTTAAGCTCTCGAGATCATTTCTAGGACAATTAACATGAACAAATACCCTGACTCAATTTGACAATATTATTTATTACTGGGACGTGAACCGAGACCTTCCTGATTGGTAAAGCAAAGCACTTGCCAACTAGACCACAAACGGTCACGATACTAATGCTAACATATAATAACATTATAAAAGAGTTCTCTTTAGCTATTATGTTGTATAAAGAGTGAACAATATTTCAAATAAAAGGTCACCGTATGGAACAAGATGTTTTTTTAAATTCTAGTTAGATGGATTATATGAGGTATATAAATATTTAATTCAGTAGCCGAAGAATAGCTATATTCCTTTTATACTAAATGTATATTACTGTCACAAAAACTGACCAATTTTTGAGATGCTAAATCATTCATCAATAATAAGATGAGTAACAATATAACATTCAGTTTTTCAGTATACTAATATTATTCACTAAACGTGCCACCCCTATTTCTTTCGTTAGCAATATGTAGAAGCACGCTTTATGGCCGATAGACGTAGTCACGGTTTTTGTAAATAAAGAAAAAGTAAAACATATTTTGTAAAAAATTGAAACACTAAGCCTAGCAGATGTATTGACATAAATGTATCCAAACCGTTGTGATGAAATATTAACTGACCATAAAACTGTGAGGTTATATTAGCTTTAAGATGGCGGTTACATAGAAGATATCAGCAGGCAATAAAGAGCAGTCGTAAAACGTTGACCTTTTATTCGGCAATAGTATCAACCCTAAGAAAAATACAACCCCCGTACGGTTACACGGAAAATTTAATATTCCTGTCTCGGAATCACTTTTGAAAGAGGTTCGAATGCTAGGAGTGCTGTGTTGTGTCTGTCGAGAGAAACCGTTTCTATTTTATTAAGCTAAAATGCGTGCTTTCATCTTTGTTTGGTGTTTGCCAAATTTCTCTCCATCGAGTATCTCCAGCAAATAGCATAAACACTACGTTCTAACCCAACTTGCTAAATGTAACATGTCTAGTTTTATCCTAATGTAGAATAAATGATTTTTCATTGGAGTATTTTGAAAGTAAATGATAAATGTAAAAATCAAAGATAAATGAAAGTAAATAATAAATGATAAATGTCGGGTCCTATGGCGCAGTGGTTAGCGAGGTAGGCTTCATTGCCGGACTTCACGGGTTCGAGTCCCAGTACGAACAACATTTTTTTCGATCGATTTCTGTTCAAAGACATGGGTGTTTGTGATGTCTAAAAATTCCTTCTTAGTCTTCTGATCCTTTAATAACTTGGTGCAGCGAGAGAGATTAGTTAGCCACTAGTCCTACCCTAGCCTTATTGCTGTATCTCTATTACTCTCTTTAAATAAAAGAGATTGAACGACTGAGTAACAAGTAGTTTTCGTAGAAAAAAAATCGGTTGAGATACGTCCATTAGGAGGCGATAAGCTTCACATCAGGAGCGTACATGGATAGAAAATAAAAAATAAATATGAAGTGGCTAATACTCAATCATACCTTATTACAATTTGTAACTTTGAGATAGTCAACACAAAACGTGTAAATCCCTCGAAATCAATTCCAAAAAAAACACAAATTTAACTACTCTTGTACATTCAGACTGGTTTTAAATATCTCAAACTCTTTCAACTGATAAATGTACATGTACATATATTGATACAGAACTATTTATACGAAATAAGAAAGACTGAAAACAATATTTTTTAGTTATTACATTCTTTTTTTTCAAATATCTACATATGTTAAAAGTTGTGTTTGAATATATATAAATATACTTTTATAATACCAAGCAATTAGAGATCAATTAAATTCATAACAAAAGTTTTTTTTAAATCTACATTATTTAGAAAAAAAAATACTTACCGATCAAATAATATCGAAATAGCTTTTCTTTAGTCGTTTTAAAAATAAAAATGCTTTTGTGTTATAAAAACAATTTTCGGTCTTAAAAAATATGCAAAACCTTAAAATACGACTGAATTTTGTTCAGTATAAAACTTTTTTTTAAAAAGATAACCAATATGTACTGGCTATTTAAAAAATTGCGATAAATGAGAGAAAGGCTGAATGCAAACGGTTCTAAGCAAGGCATTTTTTAATCAACATAGAAAAAAGGTATTTAAATCTTCGTTTAAAAATGTACATAGCTTACGATTTTATTTTATTTTTTACCATGTCCGCTCCCAATATGGAGAATATGGACTCCTAATGGAGTTTATCTCAACAAAAGTATTTCTACAAGAACTGTTACTCAGTTGCTCAACCTCTCTTTTTCCAAAGAGAGTAGGAATTAAAGGAAAGGGCTAAGACAGGACTAGTGGTTAGCTAATCGCTCTCAATACGCCTCGTTCATGGAATAGGATGGGTGGGAGGAGGGAATTCAAGACATCACATACATCCATGCCTGTGAACAGAAATTCATAAATCGATTGAAAAATCAGTTTATAAAACTGCCCGTACTGGGATTCGAACCCGTGCCCTCTGTAGCGGTATCCAACGACGTTGACCACTCAACCACACAGGCGGCTACGAAAATAAATACCAACCTATAATAGGTAGTAACCGTAGATTATCCATTTTTATAATGTTCTCAGGTACAGCTTTCTTTCTAAAACAGTGTTTATTGTAATAAATAATAATATAATACAATTAAATGATAACTGGCATTCAAAATAAATATACATCAATATTTATATATTTTTATTGCAATCAATATTATTAATGTTAAGATTCTAAAATCAGTATATTTAAAAACAGATACCTTAAATGGTTTCTGATAAAATCTTAGTAAAAAAAAAATGAAAATATGATAGATTCGGCGGTAACTTTGTGGAAGTTCATTTTCAATACAAATTTAAATTTGATAACTTTGTAATTCCACTTGTTATATTACAATTTGTGACACGTGTTTCGCGTCTTTGTGAAGAATCATCAGACCATCGCAACTTTTACAAAAAAAACTTAAATTTGATTATAACTCTTATGTTATAAATAGCAAAATAATAATAAACAAACAGGGAGGGGGTTAAAAACCAACTTAGATAGTACTAATAAAAATAATTAAACATTTTTAGTACTTTTTCCACATAAAATTTATTAGATCAGGACCGGTTTCGCTCATGATGAGCGGAAAATACAAGGAAAATAAACTGGTTTTTACTTTGGTAATGATAATTCATACCTAATTGGTTTTTGTCATAATAGTTTCATTGCTAAGTGGTCTTCAACTTTTTATTTATAGTTTATTTTCCTTGTATTTTACTTCAATTCTTTTGCTAGGTTGTAATACCAATTGTTTGTCATACCTTGTTTTTATCACTTAACTTTTGTATAAATATCACTGTTTTATTGTTTTTCTTATCAGTTGACAATGCTCATCATGAGCGAAACCGGTCCTGATCTAATAAATTTTATGTGGGAAAAGTACTAAAAATGTTTTATTATTTTTATTATAATGCCATTCCACCAATTATTGACAGTGAACACCTTAAAAGTTAGATAGTACTAATTAAGGTATCCAATCCCGAAACCTTTTTCCAATCTCGGGATCTCGGAATTGATTTATTTTCCATTGCTTTTTTAGCTCACCGTGGATTTTGAAAACCTCGATTTTTTATATTTTTTTCCCGATTGTCACAAAACATCGTTTTTTTTTAGCTCACCGAGAAATATGAAATTCTCGATTTACCAATTTCGTGTCAATTTTCGGGATTTGCTCAAAATTTCTCAATCCCGAAATCCCCGGATCGCAGCCGTATCAATCCCGGAATTTCGGGATCAGAAAATTTAACGGGAACCCGAATGGAATTGGATGCCCTAGTACTAATTATAAACTAATTACTTTCATAATGTAATTGTTACACAAGTGGAATGACAAGTTATCAAATTTTATTTTATATTAAAGTGTTTTGCAAAATTCTTTTGATGAGTACATTGCAAAATACTTTACATAATTGCTTAAAACAAATAAATATACTATCAAAATAAAAAATACAAAAAATAATTATTAATATAAAGCATCCTCAAAATTTCTATGAAAGGGTAAATATAATGCTTAACATTTATGTATAAGTCGGAATGTTTTCAAATTTTAGGACGATCAAAACACGTTATATCAGAAGAATATTATATGCAATAGCAGTAACAAATGAAGCCGTTAAAACAATGAAAAGGTAACCTTTAAAAAATGAAAAAAATGACCACAGCATTTTTTTTACTGTATCTGATTTTTTTTGCGAATTTCTTGTAAAATGTTTCAATTTCAAAAGCTTTTTGAATATGCGAAACTCCTAACACTCAAAAGCTTTATTGAATAGAATAATTTTCAAGATATTATATTTTCAATATAAGGTATTTTATGCCTGAAAAAGATACCATACAACCATTTCTATTATGTCACGTAAATTTAATCTTCAACTGTTGAATATACGAAAACATTTACCGTATAAAAGAGTTTTTATATACTCTTTTTTAATAAAAAAAAATGCAATTTGTTTCTATTATGAAAAGATAGCACATTGATTTAAGTATTTTTTTCCTCAATACTTACCTTTATCGCAAATAAAATATATTTATCATATGGTATCACTGCGTATTAGATATTGATTAAATTGGCGTTTACTTAATAGAACTTCATTGTAATAAGGTGAAAAAATAACAAAGTATATTTGTTATAAAAAATGTATTTCATAATATTTTTCACCTTATTGAATGAACGAATATTTTTATATATATATGTATATATCAAATAACAATGTGAATAGCGTATTTTGAAAGGTATACAAATTTTTACTATTACGTTCTTGTTTGTACCAATCAAGTGAATTAGTATTTTACGAGAGTTACTAATGGGAAGTTGTCTTTATTTTTTTAAGGTCAGGATTTAGATATAATCAACGAAAGCGAAGATCAAAAACATTGTTTTTAGTTAAAGTATATATGAGTCGTCTAATTACAAAAGGCGATATAATCAAATACTATGTTCCAAAACTCAATATAAGAGGAAGAAAAAAATCAATTTTAAATCTCATTACAAAATCTCATACAAACAGTTTTTGTTTGTTACATAAAAAAACTTATTTTCCGTTAATATTAAAGTGTCGTTTTTTTCTCACTAGACGCATCATATAGTAATTTATTCACTTATTTTTAGTACATCAAGTTAGTTTAAAACTTTTTCTTTTGCAAAAATATTTTTTTTTTGTTTTCATATTTTGATCAAACTATGCTGTCAAATGAACATATGTATATGTCTTTATCAGTGGGTATTTTTAACTAGTAACTTGGAAAGCAGTAATGAAGGTTATTTGTAATCATAATAAAGTTTTTATGTTGATTTATAAATGAGAAAATATTACAGTTTACAATAATTATACAAAAAACCTAAAAGTCTTTTTGGTAATACGATAGTTTTATAGTTATGACTTTTTTATATGGTTTCCATCTAAAATATATGTTTTAAATAAATATTTTAACTTTGATTATAATAACAGAATGCTGTCAATTTACTGCTTATTTTTTTTTCCACTTTAAGGCTGTACGTATTACTTTTTTCCTACCTTTATTATCTCATTGAAGCTTCAATTTCGTGGCTATTTTTTTTTTTTGAGTATTGAATACTATTGAAAAACATCAAACCTCTATGCTTATTTTTCTTGACAGTTTTTTTCTAGTTTTCAAAATTTGTAATGTGATTTTTACCTTTGTGAGGTTTTTTTATGCTTTATCTCAGACTTACTTTTCAGAGTGACTCAAGGATTACCGTATAGCTATATACCTTTCTGCCTTTCAAATGATTTTTAATATACTATCTTAGGCTTAAGCAAAACATGAGTTCGCAAAAAAATAATCTTTTCAAATAGCAACGAAGTGACGTACTTCATTTTTATCGTTGTTTATTGCCGATACAAATGCCAAAAGTACTGATACCATACAAATGATATCCAATTCACATGCACCACTGATAAGCAAATGACATTATCAAGTACCACAGTGGGACCATAACCATGCATCGACTGCGTAACGAAGTCACGTGGCGCGATCGTAAACGATGCCTTTACGCATTTCGTAAAAGTGAACGATTTTGCACTTTGATGTGCTATTACCAAACGAAACGCGATATGAAAAAGCTCTCGGTAAAGCCCTCTCGGTGAAAAGTTTTTGTGATGCAAATCATATGTGACAATAAATTTTACGATACACTCGGAAAGGCGTCAAGAAAAATCAAAGGGAATTCTAAAATAAAGCTATTTGTGTGTTTGCATTACGGCGTGAATGCCTTATATTAAGTTTGATATTCCAATAAAGCTCATGGTTTATCGATTCTTAAGAAAAAAGACTAACAAAAGACATACACTTTGAATAAAACTTAAATATTTAAGAAAAAATAATAATTTTCTGACACAACATATAAACATTTAAGATTTCTTATCATTAGCTCAAGCATACAAGCAATACAAATTTAGCAGCAAAGTTAGTTTTTTTCATGAAAAATATCAGATCTAGCGAATTTACATTCAATGAATCACATTTTATAAAATGAACGGTTTTTAAAACTGTGAGTGGTGATCAATTAGTAGTTAAAGAAATTTGCTACGAATAGAAAAAAAAATAAAAGAAAACTGCTAGCAATTTCTTTGCAAATGCTTGAATTTGTCTGGGAAAGAAATATTATTTAATTATAGCCGCACCAAAATGAGTGAATACAAGACTTATTTATAAAATGTTTATAATAAAAACCAATTAAATTTTAAGAATTAAGTACATTCAATAATTATCTTTTGAAAAAGTCTGTTTGTATACTTATTGAAATTGATTTTCTTTGCAGAAAACTTTATTAATTAAATTGGTATGATCATATTTGATCAATTTTTGTGTAAAGAAAATAAAAATATAGTTTAGGTAGAATACATTTGAATGACAGCAAATACAAATGGGTTGAATAAAGAATGCTTTCTTATAAGTAATAAGTAAGTTTCCGTCTGCTCTGATGATAATCCATTTTACGTTGGAATACACAACTAAAGCGTGGAATTGTATGAACAAATATTGTGTATTGTTTTCCACGTCCGGGCGAAGTAAAGTTTCTCCTAGTTTGACGATAGAAAATATAATATATAATGTTATTAATGGTACAAGTTTTAATTGAACAAAACCAAATTCAGCGTAGAATTTCATTAAAACAATACAACCTTCAAATAAAAAAATGTATGAGTCGCATTAGAATTTATTGAGCTGTATTGATTTTTCTTTGATTATTTTATTTTGCTTTCTGATTGGCAAGACATTTTTGAACTGACATTATTCTCTCTATAACTTTACACTTAACAACTTCTTGGTCGGAATTATCATGTCTTATACACTTCATATTTTATTATTTTTATATGAAAAGATAGTTACATAAAACGCAGGAATAGAAACAGTTTTTAGGAAAAATCAATCACCAAAACGCAATCATTGCATACTTATATTTTTGTTATTTGAAAGATAATTATTTTTTTTCTAAGAAATTTCAACATGACAGGAAAATTAAACATTATCAGACGAGAAAAAGTTCGTTGCAATCTGTGTATTTTTCATGTCTGATAAAACTTTGTATGAATCGCATATAATAAGATACAACCACTCTAATTGATGAATAAAATATGTCAGGTATATATTTTACTAACAGCGATCACACTCACGGTAGAGCAAATCGGTTTACCAATTTTAAAACCAGGTAATTGTTTTTTGTTAATTACGTTTATTTACAATTATGTTGTTTATAATTCGTATAACACACACCTTTGTTCAAACTGTGCGTGAAATCAATGCATTTATAAGCTTACTCAATATCGCAAATTGACAAATAGTTGTTGTTGGAAAATACTAAACGCGTAAATATATGTTTTGATTATTCTGATTTTTTTTAAAAAAAACCTGACTGTGTTAACAGGATACTTTAAAAATTAAATTAAATTTGATAACTTTGTTATCCCATATGTTCTGTTACAAAATATGGCACGTTTTTTGTATGTTTGAGAAGCGTCAACAGACTTAACATCGCAATGCTTAAAATAAAAAAGTTTTCAAATTTAATCTTAAATTGAAAATGAACTCTCATAAATTTACTGTCGAATAAATTGTAGATATTCTTATTCTGCATTCAATTAACCCCCCCATTTTGAGACAGAAGGTATGCAGGTGGAGAGCGAGTAGAAATGTTTCGTTTGCATGTGCATAGGATAAGTTGACATCACATACCTGAAGATTAAAAAAAATATACAATCGACAGTTAGAACATTATATACTATAGTTATTAGTGTTATCTAAAAGGTAGCCAACGCAACCTATAAGGACATGCGCTCGAGATCGTCGAACACTTAACAAAAAAAATATTATAGCTTATTCAAATTTAAGTATAATAAGGATGGATTTTATTCAAGTAGGACATTTTTTTATTTAAGTATATTTTTAAGCTTAGATAATTGAATATTGCCAAAAGAAAAGTTACTGTTATAAATTTCACTGTAATTTTATTAACCCTTTGAGTTAATTTTTTCTAAATTAGGTATCAACAATGGGCGTTTGATAGGTTTTGAAAATAAGGTCTTCAATTATCACATTTTATTATTTTCCCTATTTTATGAAATATTTATGAACGATTTGTTTTTCAATTATGATTATTTTTTTTTCTGAACTAACCTATTTTACAAGAATTTTAAAACCAATCACATATTTTTACTGCCATTTCTTTTACCGAATATTAAAAATGGCTACGTATCTAATAAATTGATTTGTCATTTTATTAAAGCCAGGGCAAATACTGCATTGGTAAATAATAAAAAGAAATGATTCGTAACAAAAGTCATAAAAATGTTTTATACGATAAAAAATGATCGTAAAATATTTACGAAACGGTAAATGTAAAATTAATGACGTCAGAAACCTGTTAAAAATTGTATGTCCAACTATAATAAAGCAGTCAACAAATTGTTCAGTGAAACGATTGTATATAAGCAATGAAATGTACTGATTTATTTTGTTATACAAATAAAAAATTGAAAGTGCCTGTTTTAGTACTTTTATGAATCTAACTTTAAAAAAATGCAACTGCAAACCGTACTTCTAAAAAGCTGCTTATATCATATATATAAAAAAAATATGATACCTCTCATTATTTTGGCATTAAAACTTATACGCTTCAAAATAATTGACGCTTAATTATTTAAAAATCAATAATATGTTTTCAGTAATAGATTATTGTCATAGTTATAACAGAGCATAGAGCAGGGCAGATGCACGACTTGTAACATAGGCAAGTATGTGCTGCCTTGCACTACGCTGCGACGCCTGCGTCTCAGCATACAACTAGCCTAAATGTTAACTAAAATATAACCGGATTACATATGAATAAACAAATATTTTTTTATAGTTTTTTTATTCCACTTGTGTGGACAGTGCAACAATATAGTTATCAAATTAAATTAAATTTATGAAATATTAACTTCCACAAGATTATCACTGAATCCATCGAAAACATTATAGATTATTCCTGTGAATGTTAATGCGCTATTAGGAAGCGTTTTTTTTAATATGATCGGAAATAATTAAGAATCTAGTTGTGTAATGTATTAATTTGTTTATTGATTAAAAAATACCAATACTACAGCTATAGCAATATTTTTATATTTTATCGCTTACGACTCAAGTTTTGCCTTTTAAGTTATCGGATAAACTTTTACTTAGATATTTGCACAGTTTTTTCAACTTTTGTGAAATTATATTTCCGACTCAAAACAGCGCAGATATGCGAATTTCAATGTGGTTAAAATACACTATCTACGAAACATTTCCGATCGGTCTTGGCGTTACGGGGATATTGAAAAGATATATACAAACTGTATTTTTTGTTCATTATAGCAGTATTAAAAACAGAAAAATATGCTCTGCTTTTTATAAGAACAAAAAAGGAAAGACTAGTTTCTTCCTGAAAAAAATAAACTACTTAATATTTTATACGGAAGTGATTTCGTAGATGTTTCTATAACACGAGCGCGATAAGGAAGGATCAAGTCTTGTTTATTATTAAATATTGGAAAAAATCAATATATCGCCAGATAAATTTTTAATATCATTTCTCGGTCTTTATTGCATTTTTATAGAGAAAATAACGGTTTTCGTGCAATTTATTTCAATCCCTAGAGAGCGTTTTTGCTAAACGACCAGCTGTACAGCAGCGTTTAATCAGAAATGTTATGAATTATTTTTCGGTATAGCATGAACGCTAGTATAGCACGTTATTGGATAGATGATCGTTTGATTCTGCAAAATAAAGGAAAAAATAAGTGAGTTTATATGATCTACACTTAACGATCGTTATATAGGCAATGAATTTTTTTTTTTCATCGTCCACGCTAGAAAAATACAGCCGACGATTCTTATAGAAACGATTTATTTTATATGTATGTATAAATGTTCCACTGAAATAAAGTATGTAGTTATAAGGCCGTTTCTCCATATAGTTAATAACTGTTTGAGCAAAAACCCACATTCACAAGCTTACACTTTATCACTTGAATAAAATTAACACTACTTCAGTATCCATCAGTACACTAACTACAGTAATCATCAAAAGGTGACTCTAAAATAACACAAATTAAAATGTTTAACATATAATATTTTTTAATCCATTTCCGCTCCCAATGTGGAGCATATGGCCTCCTAATGGAAATATCTCAACAAAAGTTTTTTCTACGAGAACTGTTTGTTTCTTAGTCACTCAACCTCACTTTTTTCAAAGTGAGTAAGTAGGGAAGAAAAATAAGGCTAGAACAGGACTAGTGGTTGGTTTATCGCTATTGCTACAGCCAGTTATTAAAGGATCAGAAGAATAGGAGGAGAGGAAATAAAGTGAATTGACACCACAAGCACCCAGTCTTCGATCACAACTTTGAATTGAATAATTTTAAAATTCACTGTGATCTGACCGGGAATCGAACCGAGACCTGCGTGATCGGTAGAGCAAGCTCTAACCAACTGGACCACAGCAGGCGACCAATTACCTTATTTATTGGCTAATTAATCAATAAATTGCCAATAGTTATAATACTTAAAGTACTCAAGATGAAGTTTAGTTACAGAAAAAATTACTTTTAAAACTATTTATCAACACATATGGATCGTTCAGCTATTTTGAATTGACTTCCGTAAGTAGCAAGAAAGAAAACAAAATAATATTTTGCAATTTTGTCTTGGCGAACTGTTTCTGAGAATGTCTATAACCTGACGTTTGCAAATTATTGTATGAAAATACAAAAGACACTTCCAATTTACTTACAATATAAAGACACATACATACATTAGTTATTGTCCATTTTTTTTCAATTGTTTGTAACTGTAAACAGTAATATTATATGTACCTGCTTGCATTATAAAAAAAAAATACTGGTTAAATAAAGCGAGTAAGTTTTTTGTGTAAGGAGACAGAATATCTTAGAAGAAGTATATAATGGCCATGTGTTCTGGATAGAAGCGGATATGGTCGAAGAGTTGCTAAAAAATATTAAAAAACGCACCATTACATTTCTTAAAAGATACAGACCTGATTTGCACATCACTGATATGAAAAAGCTCTGTTAATCGTTGAAAATATTTTTATAACCGCGACAGAGATTTATGTCAATTAAGCAATAATTATAGAATTGAGTGTCGTATTAAACTTTTTACTTAAACGTGTTTGTTAGTGAACCTGAATTTTAAATATTTTTATTTTCGAGCACAGATCAGTGTCATTATTATTTCGTGTCCTTGCCCACTGTGGTCTAGTTGATTAGACATTGCTCTACCGATCAGGCGAGTCTGGGTTTGTTTTCCGGTAAGGTCAATGTCAAATTGGATTTTTTCATTTTTTCAGTTGAGATCTAAGACACGGGTGTTTGTTTGTTTTTTTGAGTTAATCTCATGTGACTTAGAAAATTTTTTCATCGAGTATATTACGTATGATCTTTCAACTTTAAAACTTTCAAATATTTGACGCATTGGCGTAAGCTGTAATGTCAAATATTAAAAAAAAAAAATCTCAATAAAATTTTCTTTTAATCTAGGCAGTTTCCTGATAGGTATTTATTAATCAGCTGTTAATGGTTGACCATTTTAAAAAAGCTTATAACTTAGACAACAATATAACTTTATAAAAAATAATATATAATTTCTTCAGATTTCAATTGATTTTCTTCGGAGAGCTAAGAAAAGATCTACAAAAATTTGTAGGGTTTGAAACAATATTCAATTTGTGTATAAAAAATTATAATTGTTTGTAAGAGTGAGGTAACAATAATGTATTTTATCAACCAAGTAGCAAGAGTTTCGATCAAAGTCTAAAACTTCAATTCAAATAACAGTTTAAGAAATTAAATTTTTCAAGTTACTTCTAAAACTATTTTCCAAAGTAACCATTTTCGAACATTTTTTTTAACTGCTTAAGAACTTTATCTTTGGCTTACAAGTCAGCTCTTTTGTATAAATTAAGTTTTTGTTAATTTAAACAATGTTTCAGTTAAATATTTGGGTAATTTTAATAGATGGCATGGTACAATTTGGTCCAATCAATATTGCGTGAGCTAAATATATTACTTTTCAGGTGTTCACTGTGAGTATTTGGTGGGTCGTAAAAATACAATAAACAAATAAAAACACTTTTTGTAATCACGGCCATTTTCAAAAAATAATTACTGACTGTTTCAGTAGAAGTAATACGTAAGATTTTTTTATTTTTAATCTTAATTTACATTTTTGAAAAACAGAAAGAAAAACTTAAATTATTAGCATTATTAAAATGGACAAAAGATTTTCACGCCATGAAATACAATAAATGAATTGATCTACCAGACATTCTTCTCCTAAATAAAAGTGATATAAATTAATACTATGGTATAAATTATGAATTAATTTTGTTTAATGAAAAAGTTGATTGCAGTTAAACGGAAGATAATCAGTCAACAAATTTAAGCTTTATTAAAAAAATACATATTCATTAAAATAAAAGAGGTAAGCTTACCTTTAAGTAGGAATTTATATTTAAAAGTATTTAAAAAGAACATTTTAACGTTCATTTAAAAAAAACAGTATATATTTTCCAGTTTGTTCTGCTAATGTTCAAAGCTTGTTATATTTTTAACCGGCGATTCTGATGTGTTAAGTGGACCTATTTTCTTTAAAACTGGAATATCGCGTGCTTCCAGAAATTGTATTTTCTAGACAGTGCAAAGGATACCTTGGTGACTTTTCCTTCAACAATTAACCTTTACAACTGCAGTTTAGTGCATAATAAAAAAACTTGTTTGTTTTATTGTTTTCATTGCTTACCTTATAGTCTTTGGCATAGAAATACTCGTTAAATACTGTTTGTTTAAGCTTACAGATTTGTTTTTTTCCTCGTATAAACTAGATTTTTAAAAATAATGTGTCTAGAACATAAAGAGTTCATAAGAGTAGTCATTTATTCTTAATTTTTTGGGCTTTTTATAGTAAATATATTTATTTAAAGAACATATTGCTTGAGAAACATCAAAATGTCTGTCAATCCGTTTTATCAAACTCGGTTTATTTATCAACATTTTTTTTAATGATGTCTTCTATGGATTTCGGTGAAAACATTTCAAATTCTCTACGGTGACCGGATCGGAAATATCTTCATTTCTGCTTTACCTAAAAACTGAATAAAAGGGTAATTTTGCTATTGCATTAGTTATGTTTTATACTACAAACTATAGTGTAAAATTTTCCCATTTGCTTATTTATTTTGATAATCTGACTATTAGAGTTTTTTTTACTTGTTTAATTTTTAACCTGGTTTTATTTTTGCTTCCCAAATATAAGAATTCATTTTTAAGAGGTGTAAAACATTGTAATTATAGAAAAGTTGGTATTATTGAATTATAATTTGTATCTTTAACATTTCTTTTACCAATTGTTTGTCACACGTTTTTATCAGTCCTATTCAAATAAGTATAATTCTATACAAGGAAAAATAACGATTTGCATTTTTTAATGCATTTATTTGTATTACCTTTCTTCTTCTTACTCTAATTATTAACCCTGCTTCTTCCAAACAAGATTTTTTTGAACACGAATTCTCTGAACAGAATACTCCGAACACGAAGTCTCCGTATAGGAATACACCGTGATATTTAAATGAGTATTATGTTAGGAAATTTCTGTGTATGGAAGAGACTGTGTTCGGAAGAATCAGTGTACGGAGTATTCTTGTAGACTTTTATTTTGTTAGTAAAAAATAAATGCATTACATTTTTCTGCAAGTCGATTCAAATTTTCTGTGATGGTTTATTGGTCATATTCGTTTATCGTTTTGCATATATTAAAAATAATCCTAGTGGCATCTGACGTAGAATTTTAAGGCACTGCTTTTATTTAGTTTGGTCATATCAAAAAGCTGTGCATTCTTACATTAATTCACATTTAAAACAACACAATCTTTTGTTGGCAATTTAAAACAAAAATCCACTGCGAAGCGATAAAAAAGGAAATTACTATTTTTCAGAGTGTTCTGACCCCGCGTTGGCACGTAGATGTTTTTCCAAAGGGTTCCAGAAAATTCCGTTGCTATTACTACTTTGATGTATAAAGATGAAAATAGAATAGCTACATCGTATGAAAGCTACGTGGAAAACTGTATGGCAGGGTATTTTCTATGCAAAAACCAAACCGAGCGAAGTATTCGGGCAGGTTTGTATGATATCTTATTCACTTTTGGACCTTTCTAATTTCACATAACGAGGCCTTTTCCATTCATTGAGAGTAACGTAAGTGCCTTAAAAGGGGTTTGTTTCTATTTTGTTGGAATTTTTCAATATAAAAGCTATTTCATTTATCTAAGGGGTGAAAAAATAATGGTGTGATTCAGACAAAAATGTTTTGCAAGATGGATTAATGTTTTATTGTGGCAGTAGATATTTCGTCGAAAAATACAATTAGTCGCTGTGTTCCCAATACTGAGCGAAAACTGCTAATAAGGATTTGTCGTACTCAGTTGTATGAAAAAAGTTCAATCCGAATCTTAAAACTAAGCTTTGTGAAACGGAAAATCATACTATTACTTTTTTACCCCTTTACTCTTTTTTACACATCTAACAGATTAAGATATACTATTTGACACACGATTCTTTAGGGAATAATGAGCCGTCTAGAGGTGAAGTGAGCCAACTAGTAAAACTTTTTCTTGGACTTTTAATTACAATCAAGTCCTTATTTGGTGTTTAGGTGGATTGCATATTTTTATTTTACGGATAAAACAATATTGCAATTTGTATTAACTAAGCTTACTTCACTTTTACGATACTTTAAGAAGTGTATTATACAATATTACAACGCAGTTATTTTTTTTATAAAATACCACTTGGCTTACTTTACCTCTAATAGACCCAATTTTTTGTCGTATAAAATAGTTAAAAGAATCTTTATTTTACCGTTTATGAGATTTCAACTACACAAGAAAAAAATCAGTTATAATAGTTTGTCAATCGCTCTCGGAATTAAAAAAAAGCAACCTTTGATTAGTTGAACATACACACATTATGTTTAATGTAGTTTTATACCAAAAATTATCAACAAGTGTGGGCAATAACTATTTTTAATCTATTCTTATATAAAAGAAAATTGAAATACAATTCAAGAAACCTCATTGATTGATCATTTTATTCAGATGATCCTTAGAAAATAGCTTTGGCCAGATTCATTTTTACAATTTTGAAATCAAAAATGAATTTAATGAAAAAGAACCTTGGTTGCTAATAAACATTTTTATATAACCATGTTTTCATGAATTAAATAAATAAAACAGTTTATGTTTGTCACGTTGTTATTCGTAACACTAAATACAAAAGAATACAAACATTAATGCAAATTATTCGAATATATTAATAAGTTATATGAGGTACCAAGTGAATGCATACGTATTATAATATACATTTTTGATGTGATGAACAAATACATTAAATATATTTTCGAAATTTATGTCATATTAAAATTCTGCAAAAGTCATTATATGTTTAGTATTTCTTTTAAACGACGCCCCTATAATATTACGAAAAGCTCCGTACGATGAATCGTAGACTTGGCAATCTTCCAGCAAAATGAAAGCTTTTCGTATTGAAAAATTCAATAATTTTCCCGACTCCGCTAACTGCACTTCTGTTTCCTAGGTTCCGACATCAAATATTTATTTTGGCGCATCATACGGCCACGTGGTTGGAGCAGTTAGCCGGGTTGAACACTACTTGAGGATTAGCCAATTATTAATTGCAATCCGAGCGAACAGTCTGATATCAAAACATAAAGAGCTTTCCAGTTCAGTTGGTGCAGATTATTAACGCTCGGTTGTGTCAAGATTTTTGGTCAAGAAATACAATTATTATTTCATCTTAAAGTAATCAGATATTTTTTTCCCTTTGAACGTTGCGCAATTATTCAATTAGATCATTACGAGCATTATTAACTGATGAAAATAATAACCCTAAAACAGTTTATACTTTTATTAGTTATTATGCGCGTGATGAGTATAACTGATTCTTATCTCTAATAAATAATGTAAAAAAAGTAAGAGTATTTTTATATAGCTTAATGCCTCTTTAACAAGAATTATTGACAATGAACTTTAAAGTAAAGTTTCTGTAAATGCATTTAAAAAAAACACACCCAGCTTGTTAGATTGAGCAGACTGCAAAATCTTTATTCTTAGAATCAAAGAACATTTAATAAGATCTAAAAAGCAAAAGGTTTTCAGAATTAAACAAAAAAAAATGTGGATTAACAACGAAGATCTTAGAGTTGTTCGACATATTATAGTTAAGAGCAGCAGTATAAATTAATTATTCTTCGTAAATAACATTTAGAATGTAACAGTAATAAAACTTTAAGGACAATTAAATTTAGAAACAATACTTGCTTATCCTTTTACTGACACACTATCGAGTCATCAAATTATCATGTAATTTGCATTGGTTTGTTTAAGCTGATTTTTCAAAACGTCCTTAGCTCGAAGAAAATAAACGATATTAAATTAATTTAGTTTTATATTTATAAAGAAAATCCGATATTTTTATCAAGTGAGATCGATTTATTAAAACTGATATTATTTTTAATTTGAATCGTTCAAATTATGTACATTCACTCAGATTTTGTCACTAACGACCCGGGTTTCGCCTTTCGGCATCTTCAGCAACTACATAATTTGAACGATTCAAATTTAATATTGAAATTCCACCAAGCACTTTCAGTCGAAATCTTAAATGATATTTTTTTAATGATGTAAGTCATGGGTATCCAACCGGTAGATCGCGATCGACCGGTCGATCCCAAAACAAAATTTGGTCGATCCCGAAAGCTTCCGTGAATTACGAAAAAATATGTAATTTAAATATAAAACATACAAAAATATTAAAATTAAATTATTTCGTAAGCACATACGTATCTAATGATATGAACTTCACATTTAAAATAAACATTTCTATGTTTGAAGGAGGGAAAAAACCCGAAATAAATAAATATCTTAAAAGAATCATGCTACAAGTCGATCGCAAGAAAACTTAAGATTGAAAAGTCGATCCCAGGGCAGAAAAGGTTGGACACTCTTGATGTAAGTGGATGGAATTAGTATCACAATTTTTGTATCCGTTAAATATCTTAACACGTATATAATTGAAAACTACCTATATTTAAGTATTTGTTAATAAATAAATTTGCATTTATAATAATATCTTTCTTTCTGTATTGTAATGCAATTAAGATTTTAAATGTAATTTATTACAGATACTATAAGCTGGTGGATGAATAAATCGATAATTATCAAAGATATTTTACCGAGTTTGTCATTTCACTTAATATAAACCTGATGAAAATTTTGACAGATATGAATATAATTTAACTAAAACTTTTTTTTCTCAGTAATTGATTGCAAAACCAATTCTCAAATTTGTTGACACACTACACTAATTGAAAAATAAATCAATAAATTATTTATTCAAAGCAAAGTAAGTTTAATAAAAAAATATCTTATTATGACTTTCAGCGGCAAATAGGCTATCTGAATTAAATCACTCGAACAAAAAAGACAGCCTAATTAAAAAATCCGATTCGTCGAATTCGTAACATTAACCATCGACCGCACTGAATTAAAAATGAAGGAATCTTTTTCGCGAAAAATATGCAAATTCAGTATAATTAATAGGCGTTTAAAACGATTTGGGATTGAACGAGACGCCAACCGATTCGATTAACATTCAAAAATCGAGATCCGGCTGAAATTACCCCCATACCAAGGGTTCGACAACTTTATTTTAGACCTTTTTAAAATGTAGCGAGGCCAAGACCTTAACGACTCTATTAAAAGCTTTATTATTCTTATAGTGATATTAGAAAACTTTACACCATCAGGAACTGATTTAATATTTGTGATTTATGCAGAGTTTTTGATTAAATATTATTTAAAATCAATTATTCTCTATTTCAAAGATACACGCTAAAAACCCAAGAGATTTTGTTCTACTCAGATTAATACAACTTTTTCTATTATATTTCTACAGTCAGCGGTGAATCTTGACCGCTTCAATAAAACTCTGATTTTCTACACCAATCACTACCCTACAATGGGTCTTGAATTATTACATTTTTAAACGTATTTTTAAGTTTATCCGGTAGTAAAGCCATCACTTGCTGTGGCCCAGTTGGTTAGAGCTTGCTCTACCGATCACGCAGGTCTGGGCTCGATTCCCGGTAAAATCACAGAGAATTTGAAAATTATTCAATTCAAAGTTGTGATCGAAGACTGGTTGTTTGTGATGTCAACTCACATCATTTTTCTCTCCTCCCATCCTTATAATCCTTTAATAACTGGATGAAACAGTTGCGATTAGTCAAACACTAGCCCTGTTCTAGCCTTATCCTTCTTTCTCTACTACTCACTTTGAAAAGAAAGTGAGGTTGAGCGACTGAGTAACAAACAGTTTTCATAGAAAAAACTTCTGTTGAGATACCTCCATTAGAAGGCCATATGCTCCACATTAGAAGCGGACATAGATAAAAAAAGCCATCAACAAAACTTTAGAACTATAGTTTTTTTGATATTTATTTCGTTATTTAACATTTTTCAGACACAATTTTTTTGTCAAAATGGCAATAAAACATAGAAAATTTAATCATACATTTTATTCTCACTTAAGTATAGATTTTACTGAGAAAATAAACATAACATAAGATACTGCACTATTAATACTGCACTAGCTGTAAGCCCGTTGCCCAGCAACGGGAGATTTTTGCTGCATTGTGTTTGATTTTATTTAGTTTAATTTATTTTATTTTAATTCATTTTATTTAATTTAATTTAATTTAATTTAATTTAATTTAATTTAATTTAATTTTAATTTATTTTAATTTATTTTATTTTATTTAATTTAATTTAATTTAATTTAATTTTAATTTATTTCAATTTATTTCAATTTATTTTATTTTATTTAATTTAATTTAATTTAATTTTAATTTATTTCAATTTATTTCAATTTATTTTATTTTATTTTATTTTATTTTATTTTATTTTATTTTATTTTATTTTATTTTATTTTATTTTATTTTATTTTATTTTATTTTATTTCAATTTATTTCAATTTATTTTATTTTATTTTATTTTATTTTATTTTATTTTAATTTAATTTATTTTATTTTATTTTATTTTATTTTATTTCATTTCATTATCTATTAATTTGAAAATGTACGCAAACAAAATACATTTCGTAGAAGAAGAAGATGTCTCGAGGACATCATCAGTACGCACACATTTGTGAAAAGTGAAAAGCGAGTGATTATTTTATCGACTTTTAATATATAAATTTAGTATGAATAAAAAAGTGGAGACTGGAAGGTGTGAAATGGACGCTCACTTCAAACAAACACTCACCCACTCAGACATACGGACCTTATCGGCTATTAATATATAGATTAATTTTAATTTATTTTAATTTATTTTATTTAATTTTATTTTATTTTATTTTATTTTATTTTAATTTATTTCAATTTATTTCAATTTATTTTATTTTATTTTATTTTATTTTATTTTATTTTATTTTATTTTATTTTATTTTATTTCAATTTATTTTATTTTATTTTATTTTATTTTAATTTATTTCAATTTATTTTATTTTATTTTATTTTATTTCAATTTATTTTATTTTATTTTATTTTATTTTATTTAATTTAATTTAATTTTATTTTATTTTAATTTATTTCAATTTATTTCAATTTATTTTATTTTATTTTATTTTATTTTATTTTATTTTATTTTATTTTATTTTATTTTAATTTATTTTATTTTATTTTATTTTATTTTATTTTAATTTAATTTATTTTATTTTATTTTATTTTATTTTATTTTATTTCATTTCATTATCTATTAATTTGAAAATGTACGCAAACAAAATACATTTCGTAGAAGAAGAAGATGTCTCGAGGACATCATCAGTACGCACACATTTGTGAAAAGTGAAAAGCGAGTGATTATTTTATCGACTTTTAATATATAAATTTAGTATGAATAAAAAAGTGGAGACTGGAAGGTGTGAAATGGACGCTCACTTCAAACAAACACTCACCCACTCAGACATACGGACCTTATCGGCTATTATTAATACTGCATTGTACTGATTTAATTCACTAATCATATCGTGCAAACAACTTTTAAGTATCCAAAAGTAATAACACTGTATCAAGATATTATTTCCGCCTAAACGATTATTTAATAACCGTTTAAAAAAATCAATATAAATATAAAGATTTTTTAAGTAGAAAATAATGTTGTTGGCTGTAGTGTGTAAAAAATACACACTTATTAACTCAAAACTCTGCTTTTAGGCTTGTTCCGTTTGTCTTTTTATAAATTATTAATGAACCAGTATCAATGGAAATTTGTATAAGCTGAAAATACTTGTGATAATAACAATTTGGGATTAGTACAACAGAGTGTTTTTATTTTTTAGTTCATTGTAGATCGAATCTGTTTTTTTATTGTTGACTTTAACAAATAAAATATGTTTTTGGGAAAAGCAGTTTGAGGGAAGCAGGCACTCTGAGTAACCAAATATTCTTTAAGTGGGTATTTCCGAAGTCAAAATGATAAGTGGGATCGATAGGGAGGCTTATTGACCCCATTTATTTTCTCTTCATTATAATCTTAAAGAACGGGTATTTTAAGCAAACCTACAAATTATTCCATTTCAAAATGGCTGTTCAACTCGGTAGTATTTTTGTTAATTGTACAATTGATCCAATTGACAAAAATACCACTTATTTATATTCGCTAAAAACCGTATACATAATAAGTTGATGCTTGTGACTATCCAATTGAAAAAAAACTAAGAAAAGAGTGACTTCTTTATTAACATAACATAGTATGATTTCATAAATAATTTCATTTTTGAATCCTTACCCTCTTATTTACTAAGAATAGTTTTTGTTTTCAATACTCATTGTCAAAAATCTTTTATACACAGTCAATTTACTGTACACTTGTTGAGAGAGCTATTATTTAATCGCTGTATTTGTTACCAGCTTGAAATTAACTGACTCGATAAAGATCATTGCAAATAATATATATTACTTAATCCCTTTTGCTCAGAAAGGTTAAAATATATAAATAGATGTTCCTTTAAAAATACATGTGGCTATCAAATCAGTTTATTTTTACATAGTTCTTAATTTCCTGAAACTATTTTAAATAAACTTATTGTAAATCAGTCACTTTGGCTCAGAGTGGGTAAAATATACAGGCCTAGACCCCCCCTCCCGAGGAATTTAAAATCCTCGATTTGCTATACTTTTCCCCCGGATTATCTCCGAAACTCCTTTTGTTGTTCAAATCCAAAATCGAAAAAAGTTGGCGACCACCCCAAAAAACTTTTCGTTACCCACAGGTTGGGAACCCGTGTACTAGTCAATTAGTTTTCATATAGTTTTTTTATCGCGCGATTATTTGAAAGACAATTTCAATGAGAGTCCTTTTTCAGTATGTATACATTTGAAGTTTTAAGATAAATCTATAGATATAGACTTATATTTAAACTTTTAAGGCTAAAGAAAGCTGATTTTGAAAAAAGCCGATCGTGAAAAGTTTATTACTTAGGCCAAGATTCGCACTTGATTAAGTATCAATATCGCAACCCGTGTACTACAAGGTTCTTTGTGATTTTTTTTGACGAAACAAAAATAACAATGTTTACCAATATTGGTACT
Organism: Himalopsyche tibetana; assembly: GCA_030503985.1. Lineage (NCBI taxonomy): Eukaryota > Metazoa > Arthropoda > Insecta > Trichoptera > Rhyacophilidae > Himalopsyche > Himalopsyche tibetana. Next base: position 18,708,731 of record JAPJYX010000009.1, on the reverse strand, counting down.
TAGAAGACTGCCGCAGTGTCACATCTGTTTGGCTAAAAATTTACACTTAGAACTTTGTAGTACTCAGGTCGCGATATGACGAAAATAACCAATACATAAAAAATAGTGAAAAATCTAAATCAATCTTATTTTCTTCACATATTTCTTTTCTTCATTAAGCCATGCAATTAAACTGTGTTGTAACGGTTTTATTTTTTATGAATAAAGATATTTTCATATGAATAATGTGGAGGAACCAAGACCAAGAAAAGAATAAGGGAAAATTCCTTACAACAAACAATAACTCAATTATATCTACTACAAGTAATGAATCTGTTGAAAAATGTACTCACATAATCTAACGAGTAGTTTCCAACAAATATACATTAATACCTACATAAGTACTATTAAAAGAAGCGAAGAGTAAAACAAGTCAAATTAAAAAAAAAAATAGTAATAAAGTTTTGATTTGATTAATGAAATGAGCTTATTACGTTTCGCTAAAAGCTCAAATAAATTTCAAGCTTTGTACATACCACAAAGTAAGTGAATTGGCATAAAATGTCTACTCTCTTTCAACACATTTTTTCCTTAAAATAAAGCTTTTTGCCGAGTAGTCAACATTAAGGTAAAAAATTCACCTTTCAGCCCTTCTTGTATAAAAAGTGACATTTAAATGGTCACCGTAGGTGGTAGGGTGGTCACATTAATTGGAGCCCGTGGAGAAATAAGTGGGTGGGCGGGAGAGGGAGTGCTACGGCCCAGCGAGAATCATCCGCCCAACGAATGCAGATGAGCACGTGATGAATCACGTCACGTGACTGGGGGTCGCCTCACATTTCCGCCTATGGTCAGGAATCGTGAACAATATACGAAATTAAAAAAACATCTACAATGGAAAAATATCATTATGTAACTCTTGCCAAATTAAGCAAAGTATTTTTTTTAATGTTTATTCTTTTTTTCCTTTGTTAAAGACAGTTTTTTGTCAGCTTGACAACAATGAATTCGTTATTGTTTTGAAAAATTAAAATTCTTTCCTTTTGATAATTTCTTAAAGAAACACTACCCCACTAAAATTCTTTAAGGAACGCTATCATTTCACTCTCTTCAAGCTCGAAGATCGTTGTCAAGTTTAAAGCATTTTCTCTTCTTCTTCGTGGCCGAGTGAGTAATCTTGAAATTCTCATGACTATTAACTTACATGCTCCCAATTTATTCTTACGTGGGCGAAATTATAACATTTTTTTTTGTTTCTAAAAACTTGTTCCTCGCGTAAAATGTATGACTCGCCAGTTCCAAGGGCTGTTCGACTGACTAACTCATTGCCTAGATAAGTGGACATTTTACATAACAGTATTTGTGTTTGTTATGTTTTACTTTTTTATTTCTCGATTTTGTAGATTGATTTTTTGATATTGATGTATAATGTACTGTTTTTTTATTTTAATTTTATTTGTCAAGTGCATGGCGAATCGACGTCAGCTGTAATGTCATGTACGGTACTTTTGTTTTTTAAACAATAAATAAATTATGTGCCCATATACTACACGTGGACAGCGCACATGGGCTAAAATAAAAATATTCAGATACTGTGAAACATATATCACATCTAATTACCAACCTGTGCAATAACATAGTTATAATTTTCTATAAAATAATATTTCTACCAAATATTTTGAGTATCTGAGGTTTCCGTGTTTTGCCGAATACAAGTTAAGTCATCGTGGATGTAGAAATGACAATTTTTCAAATTGTAGTCAGTTTAATATAAACATTCATAAAGCCCTTACATATAAATTTGTCCTTTCGATGGTTTCGGCGGTAACTTTGTGGAAGTTCATTTTAATATAAAATTTAAAATAACTTTGATTATTCCACGTATTGTGCTACTAACTGTGACACGTGTTTCGCCTCTTTCAGAGGCATCTTCAGACTCACTATCGCAAAGTTTGCTTAAGTAATGAAGATGCATCTGAAAAAAAGTTTCAATTTATTTGCCAAAACTTTAAAATTATCTAACTACCGCCACTGTTTTCCGAGCCCTCATTATTACCCAAGTATTATTTTGTCTGAAATCAAAAAACATAACTTATTTTACTCAACAATGGTTTTGTATACCTTATCTTTGTATAAGTTATGTATTGCGCACAATGGGATATCAATGTATCTTTCACAAAGCCTACACGGCATGATTGTTTAAATTACACAGCGGGAAAATGACAAAATTTTATTTGTTTTCATTAACACTGTGATATTATTATATCAACGGGAGGCCAAGGAAATTATTCGCCATGAATATTTTCATCAATTAATTATGTGCGTAGGGAAGTTCGTTTTAATTTCATACTGAATAATACAATATGATAAACTTTGTTTTACAATAGACACTTCAGAAATATTTCTAGAGTTTTCTGCTGTCACTTTTTTATTAGGACCGTCATTTCATATGTAATATAAATATTTTTTTTGCCGTCCAGTGTGGCGATCCGAATTGAATATTATTTTTCATGTATATTTTTTTACTGGCATTATTATTTGTAAAACTAAATAACGGTTATTGATATAAATTTTATTATGGTTTTGTTATACCTATTTCTCTCTCACGTGGAAAATTACTTATAAAAAAATTGGATAGTGAGAATGACTTAACATTTACTTAAAAGCACGAAATACTGAATGCTCCTTCAAAGCTCGAGAAACTGACACGTATTCAGAAATGATAATATCAAACCAAAGAAACATAATTCTTGCAATCTGACCTTAAAGTAACTTTGGAGACAATGTATCCAAAAGTATGCTCAATTTTATATCCGACTTTTATTTGGAAGCTTTATTTTTATGGATGCAGTAACTTTAGGTTACATTAATTATTTAATTTGTCATAACAAACATACGCAAATCTGTCAATTATTGAGAATTGTATGACACATTTGCAAGCTTTCATAATGATTATTTAAAAAAAAATAAACTCATTTGTACTATCTTCACTTTGACTTTATGTGATCAGGACCGGTTTCGCTCACAATGAAGTTCATCGACTGATTGACACTAGGGTATCCAATCCCGGAGCCTTTTCCAATGCCAGGATTTCGGGATTGATTAATTTTGAATCCCGGGATTGATATACTTTTTTCCCGATTGTCACAGAACCTCGTTTTTTTTTTTTTTAGCTCACCGAGGAGTTTGAAATCCCCGATTTGGTATACTTTTTCCCAGATTCTCACAGAAACTCGTTTTTTTTTTTAGCTCACCGAAAAATTTGAAATCTTGAATTTGCCAATTTCGTGTAAATTTTCGGGATTTGCTCAAAATTTCTCAATCCCGAAATCCCGGAATCGCGGCCATCTCAATCCCGGAATTTTGGGATCAAAAAAATGAACGGGATCCCGGGATTGGATGCCCTAATTGACTCCTTAATTGGATGCCCTTATTTTATGAAAATCTACACCTTCTTACTAACTTGAAAGAAGCGTGCTTAAGATGAAAATGCGCTTACGCTAAGTAAAATAAATCTGGATCGTTCCTTAAATTTTAATAAGACAATCTTTACCTTTATATGTATGATTTTGCTTAAATTATGAAAATGTATGGTTTTTACCAAACGACATATAAATTGCAACATTTTGCTTAATCAAAATAATTTCGACAGTTGTTTCATCGTAATTAATTAATAAAAATGTAATAAAGAATCAAGTACATTTTTCCCGGTGTAAATTGATTTTTTTAACAGTTAAAAGTGAACTTAAATATTGACAAAAATTAAGATTTCCAAAAACTCCAGCTCACATTCTTTGATTGCAGAATTGAACCAATAAACTTTGTAATCACAACATACATTCAAAAATTGTAATAATGATTAGAATTTTACCATTTGGTATGAAAATCTATGTTAAAATTGATTTTTCGTAATACAATATGAATTAAATGGTTAAATTGTGTTATTATTTGCTGATCGACGCTGGAGACATTAAGCAATCCATATAAAATATGTTTTATTTATTTTCAAGCAATAAAAAAATATTATTGTTACGATATAATCAGATAAACATGTTTTTTTAATGTAGGTAATTTATTTACAAAACAAACATTTTTATTATAAAGAGCAAAGCTCTTGGCCCAAACGGCTTTGTTGAATTCTACCACCTGAGAAAATATTATATGAATTTAAGACTATCAGAAGAGTGATCTGTGGCTTGTTTATTTTTAATATCTCTATAACAACGTAACTGCTAAGCTATTGTGATAACGTGTACCAACATACATCAACGTCTTATTCTCAGAATTTATTTACGTGGCTAAGTTTTAACCCTTGAAATGTTTTCGTCTGTTTCTAAAAAATTCTCCGTATAAGTAAAATCACATGCCGTGGGCGATTCGTGTTATTCATCATACGACAAGGCATCTAGAAAATTGAGGGGGTTTTACACGTGTGTGCGATTAATCTCGCCTTGATATGCCGGGATGAATACAATCTACACTAACATAGCGTACTTAGTAAATTGTATTTTAAAGAAATCTTGTCAGAAGTTGTTACAGAGAAAATAAATGTCTTAACTTTAAATTCAAAACTATTCATTATCACTGTAAAAAAATGTTGGAAACGCAAAATAACCATTAAAAAATAACTTTTTTGACTTAATACCTTCGTTTATTTATTTTAAACAATACCGATTTCTGTTAAAATACATATTATCAATACATATGTAATAACCTAAGTAAGACGAATAATGGTATTAAAAAAATGGTTATAGAAATATGAAAAAAAATTAGATATACATCTGAATTGACAAATAATTTATAAAAGAGTAATGAAAATAATTGACGAATAATTTTTAAAATAATGACACTTAATTGAGAATAATTTAAATGTTTAGGATATCTTACAACTATTTTATATGTCTATTATATTGCAGTCTTAAATACAACCAGATTCAAAAAAAAAGTATATTTTTAATGAATTCAAAAGTAATTCCTAAATACTTACTATCACATTAAGCAAATGACATTTCTTTTAATATATAATGTGAAATTGGTACGGAGTAAATTGTTTTTTAAAATAAGCGTTTTTTTGACAATGACATTTAAATGTGAAACTATCATTTTATACGATATTATTATACTTTATTAAAAAGCCATATTACCAAGCTAAACTCACAGCAAACAACGTATGATATTGTGGTTTAGTAATACAAAACTGAATTAAATATCAATTATTCAATTAACACACACAAATTTTGTTCAATTACTTACGACAAAACCACTTAATTACAAGATGTATTGACACTGAGCGATATAAACATTTTAAAAAGAAATTACATAAACCTAAATATTATCATATTATAGTACCAGTTGTTGCGAAGCATCGTTGCTTTCACGTAATAACCTATAATTACATTTCAACCGAACAATAACTAATGATGATTGGTCTATTATAATATTTTGTAACGTTAAGCAACTGATACAAGTTTCCTTTAGACGGTAATGGATTTCATTTTTATTCAAGGCCATTGAGCAGGGCAGCTCATTTTTTATAGTAAAAGGAATTTCAATACATCAAATAGTTCTGTTCACAGTAGTCAAAAGCGATTGTATTTACCGAAAAAAAATATAACTGAGTCTTTTAAAAATCGTTTTTCACGTAACAATCGTAAAAAAGTTACTTAACGGGTAAAAGATAATGATAATCATTTTGAATAATTCACTGTCAATTCTTAGTGTCTTAAAAAATAGATTCCTTTTTGTACTTATTTCACATTATTTATTCTACAATAGATCAGGACTCTCGTCAGTTAGTGCTCATAATGAACCGAAAAGTCTTGACATATAATTTATCAAATGTTGTGAAATTACTAAAAAAAATGTTTTATTTATTTTAAAATATTTATACCTAATAATTCTGGCACACAATAGTTTTTTTCTTATAGGAAAATAAACATCAAGATTAAAAACTGCAAGTGATTTTAATCTTGAATCGAAAATATGATCTGAAAATAATCCATTAACGAATAAATAAAATAGTTTTTCCACTCCCAGTATTGAACATATGAACTCCTAACAGATTTTTTCACAAAAGAAGTGTTTCTAAAAAAACTGCTTGTTACTCAGTAGCTCAACCTCTCTATTTATAAAAAAGTGCAGATAGAAGAACAGTACAAGAACATGACAGGTGGTTCAATAATCGCTCTTGCTTCATCTGTTTTTTGAGGATAGGATAGGTAGGAGAAAATTCAAGGTATCACAAACATCCATGTTTTTGGATAGAAATTCATAAATCAATTGAGTCCGTAACTTTAGTAACCGAAACCAACAACGTTGACCATTTGACCACGCAGCAAAAAATAACTTTTTTAGTTACTTTAGAATTATTCTGTTTAGTTGATCTTGCTTATCTTTATCACCAAAACCAGAGATGACATCCGAAGACATAAATGTATGAGATGTTTTCATCTTTTCTTTTTAGTACTTATCTGATCCTGAGAACAAGACAAAGTGAGATTGATTTCTATTCTACTGTACTAAAACTACTAAGCCTCTAAGAAAACGTAGGCTTACCGAATGACCTACAGCAAGGCTTTGTTGAATTGAAGCTCTCTACCTTTATCCTACACATTGGTAACACCAAACGTTTATTGGGAAAATAGTTTAACAACACTTAAAACTATAAAAAAAATATTTTAGACAGAAGCTTTATTTTACAGTACACCCTAATATTTTTACACATAGTAGATACGTTCCACAAAAAACCTTGTGAAAAACTGATACAGTTCATAGAAGAATCGAAGATTGTTTCACTGAATAAAAATTCTGTGTTATTTTGACAAATAGTAATATTCTGGTACAGATAATCGTTTTATTAAAACAACGTTTAATTAAAACAATGAAGATCCAATAAGTAAATTACACTAAATTTTAAAAATATATATATTACATACTTTTTCCATGTCCGCTCTTAATGTGGAGCATATGGCCTCCTAATGAAGGTATCTCAACAGAAGTTTTTTTACGAGTGTAATGTTTGTTTCTCATTCGCTCAACCGCACTTTTTCAAAGAGAGTAGTAGGGATAGAATGATAAGGCTAGGACATGACTAGCGGTTCACGAATTGCTCTCGCTACGCCCAGTTGTTGAAGGATCGGAAATAGTTGGAGGCATATTTTTACATTACAAAATGCTTTCAAACATAAATTGATAAATCCATTGCACTAGATTATGTACGGAGACTTTTATGAGAGACTATACATGCATCGCTTTATTGGTAAAAATGTCTCACACGACTAATTTGTTATAGACTAAAGTATTTTGTCTGTTATTACTGTCTTGTGTAGCTAATTTTTTTATTATTATGAAACCTGCTATCGGTTTATGTGTTTTTTGTTCTTAGTAATCGTGTAAGAACAAATAATTCGTATCAAAATATAATACTCGTTCTATTTAGTGCAGTGTTATTTTTTAATAGTGTAAAAAAAATCGTATCTATAAGATTATTTTGTATTATGTTTTGTATTTGAATCTGTTTTGTTTGATTTTAATTTTATTCCATCGGTCATTACAATTCACTGAAATACGCAATAATTGGTTTTCATTCAATATTTATAATTGAAATATTTTTAACTCACGCAATCGCATTGGTAAAACATAACTGCTTTGATTTGGGGAATAAATTTCATATCAAACACGTGTCGTATAAAAATTGCGTACCAAGCATTTTATTTGCAAAATAATCGCTTTTTTAAATTAAAGCCGTGAACGTTACTAATTGGAAATGGTCTTTTTGCGTTTTTATGTGAATGGCAATTCCACAATTTTAATTCAAATGTAAAAGAAATGTTACAAAATACCTACTCCACTGATAGATTTTTTTCATATTTTCATTTTGTTACATAAATTTTTACTTTCATACGATTCAAAATTGTGTACGCATGTAAAAATTAAATATTTATCAATGCATCAATTTTTTTACATAAGATTCATTTTGTAGTGAATTATTCTATAAATCATGATGATTTAGCATAGAATATCGGGTTCCTAACCTATGGGCCGAAAATTATACTAATAATGTATAATTTCCCGGACAATTTTTTTGGAAAATCCGTAAACTCTTGGGATGTTGGATTAAAAAACAAACAATTCACGCTGATCATTTGGGAAAATTGGTAAATTCCTGTGATTTTTAAAATTCTCGGAAGAGCTAAAAAACGAGTTGAGTCCACAGTCAACTAAAATTATCTTATTAAAAATGCCTTTTTCAATTGCATCGGGGAACATGGCTTTTATAAAAAAGAGTCACCCCCCAAAAAGGTTGGGAGCCTATGGCTAAGAGGATTCCAAAACTATCTACTTCTAATAAAAATAATAAAACATTTTTAGTACTTTTTCCACATAAAATTTATTAGATCAGGACCGGTTTCGCTCATCGCGAGCATTATCAACTGATAAGAAAAATACATAAACAGTGATATTTATACAAATTTAAATTGAAATAAAAAGGTGTAAGCAACTATTAACAATTTAAAGGATTAGCAAATTATATTATAATTACACAAAATTAAAATGCTTAACACCCATAACAATTAAAAAATCATCATCAAAGAATAATAAATCTAAGTGGCAAACGATATCAATTATAAACACAATTAAAATTTGGGAAATTTTTACACAAAGTGAAACACTACATTACTAAAGTAAATATCCTAATGATGATTTGGTGTTTTTCCCGTTTTCAAGCAATGATGTACTTCAAAAAAAAAGTACTAAAAATGTTTTATTATTTTTATTATAATGCCATTCCACCAAGTATTGACAGTGAACACCTTAAAAGCTATCTACTTCTGATTATTTGTGTAGTCAAACGTAGAACAATTAATGTTTTTTTATTTAAAATATTACAAGCGGCAAAAATACGAAGGCATTAAATAATATTAATAAAATTCAAACTCCACTTACCAACTTCAGTTGTAAAAGTTTTAACCACTTTTTTAACAATTTCTTGTTTATAAAAAAATGCATTTTTTAACCACTCGGTCAGGTCCGTGGTGCAACGGTCAACGAGGTTAGCTTTTGTGACGAATCTCACAGTACAAACAGTATATTTTCAATCGATTACTGTTTGAAGACATAGATGTTTATGATAACGAAAGGTAGAGAGATTGTTAACCACTTTTTTGTCAAAACATTATGTTCCTATCTCTACTACTTTTTAAGAAAAAGAAATTTTGAGAAACTGACAAACTAACAGTTTTCGTAGAAATAAACTTCTGTGTTGTCATACAGGAGGAAATATGCTTCACATTGTGAGTGTTCATGTATTATAACACTTAGTTTAAGTTGTCAATTTTTGTCTTATGTCTAAATTTTGTTTGACATCACTTATTGCCGCCAACCTTAGATTTACTCTAATGTTGCACGTGTCATTAATTAGTGCGCAAAAATACCCTCCATTATCTTTGTGCTACCCGATTAAATACAACTTGACTGCTGTTGTTTAAAAAATCAGCTTTATTACGTAGCCGTTTGGTAAAGTAACAGCCAAACTTATCAGAAATGAATCTTCTTAAATTGTCGCTATATGAAGAAATATATAACTTTTTAAAAGTTGACAATTGAAAATTGAAAGTATTCTTTAAATGCCTGAAAAGTTTTGATTAAACAGTGGACTATAGATAACATCCACGTTTAATGGCAAAGTTCAAATCTCAATCGACAAAATGATTTAATCAACTTTATTACGTAGGCGTAAATAGCTTAGTCATTCAAAATATCGGGAAGTCATCTAACTTACTGAAACGAACTTTGAAAGACAAAAGACCTTTCACTGTCGTAAAATGTGTAGGTGTCGATAGATTAACATTTAGCTGTCGATGCTCACTTAGCTGTAAATATAAATTATTCACGATTGCATCGTAAATAATAATCGCTCTTCCTTCTTTCAACGCACCTTGTCAAAATGTTTTTTAAACTAATTTAGCTAAAACATTCGGACGTGTTTCTGATATTTTCTCATAAATCATTTTATTAAAGTTGTTCGGAACTTACAATGGAAAACAATATTTCGTATTGATTACGCAATATAAATAACGAAAAAAAATGTAATACATATTTATTTTTATATTTGTTTGATTCAACATTAGATATATGTGGAGCATATAGATTCCTTACGGAGATATCTAAACATAAGTTTTTCTTGATACTCAATAGCTGAATCTCTCTTTTTTATGAAGTTTAGTTATAGAAAGTAGGATATGATACATGCGGAGTACTCTTTGTTCTTTTTTTATACAATTTTGAAATAGCACGATACATTAAAAAGATCAAATACAATATTTTTACACGAATTATTTGAATAAATCTAATACGGTTACTAGACACAAAAAAACATGGAAGCGGATAACGTTTTTCCTAATAATAAGAAATTTAACAACACTAGACAGTAATAAAAAACAAAGGGCTTCATTAGATCACACAATACATTTCAGACATTTCTAGCGATGCAAACGATTTATGTCCAGTACCTCATAAAAGTCTTTGTTTATAATCAAGAAGCCATGAAAAGTATTATTTTTCTTGAGTTATGATTAATATTTTGTGTAATTTACTTATTACGTTTACATAATTACCTTTTTATACACGATTTTCTATACCATAGTGTTTTTTTTTATTTTAATATAAAAATAATAAATTGGTACATTAAAATCCTATTAAAAAGTAAAGAAAATAAAGTTTTTACGAATAGATTAAATGTCGTTGTAAACGTAAAGTTTGACCAATTGCCACTGGTCAGTGATTTAAATCTTATGTTTTAATCGTGTGAGGTCACGGGCTAAATAATCTTGGAAAAAAGCAAATGAATATTAATGTTTAAATTGATTGACAATTTTTTATCCAGAAGAAAAAGTCGTGTGATATTTTAATACCTTCCCATGTCGCACCTACACTAGTGCTTCAAGCACGGCGGTCACGGACGTTTGAAAAATATTGACTACTTAAATCAAAGTACGTGATTACATAACGGGCCATGATATATAATATAAGGATAGTGCAACATCTCTTTCAATCTATGTAAAATTAGCGATATTATTTCGTCTCCTTCTTTTTCTTGGAGCTACAGTACGGAGTAAGACCTGGCCACCTCAACCAGTTTCCTTCACTCCACTCGAACCCACTTCACTCCAGCAATATTTCCTAGATAAGATATTTTGTAATGAGTAAATAAATATAAGGTTAATGAGCCAATTTTTAAAATAAAATTTAGTAAAACACTGACTTTTTAATCCTTTCAAACTTTTATTTGTCTTTACTTCGTTCTACTTTTCGTTGAACAATTATTTATTTCTGCTGAAATACTCAATTAAGATTTTTATTTTACAAATTAAATACGCTTATATAAAAAAAAAATCTCTGTTTATTTAACGTTTCCGGTAATATGTATATGAAAAACGTTTTAATGCTATTTTATTGGTTCTGTTACAAAACAGTTACAAGCAAATACCATTAGTATTTTAATGTTATTATCTACAAACAGTTTTCCTAATTGCTTGTCATAGACTAACGATAGGGAATATAATATCGATTACTTGGCTTGTTTATTTGGTTCGCTCTATTCAACTCGGACCCTTATCAAATATGATAGCAGTTTGAATTTGTATGCCACTGACATTTCTCATACAGTAACTAATTGTGATTGATTCTATAATTTCTATTAATCGATCGAATTCATAAAAACTTACGTTACACTTTTTAAAAACGTTTACTTTATCACACTCACAAAGTATTTTATTAATAACATGTACGTTTAATGATGGTGAAACGAATTGAATATAGCATTATTTTATTTATTGTTAAAAATTAAAATTACAGTACATGACATAACAGCTGACGCCAATTCGCCATGCACTTGAAAAATATAATAAGACAAAATATAAAATGAAAATCCACAGTACATCAAATTTAACATAAAAAAATGAAGAAATACAATAGAAAAATTTATCAAACAGTTCACAAATACCATCACTAAAAATGTCAATATTATGTTTTGATGTGGATTGCGACAGCAGTAAAATACATCAAAACGAGTATTTAATTATTTAAAATGAAATACCGGCTAAGCAAAGAAGGAAAACAGTGCAAAAAATACCAACAATTGAGATCGCAATACTGAGCGAGTAAATCAATATTAGTATTGCGATATTTCTTGTACAATGCCGTCATTAAAAAACATGTAATAATTGGGTGATTTTCATCAATAACTAACGGTTTCTTTAAATAATGATAGAGCATTAAGAGTCTCGTCAATTGTGAAACAACATTAGCACAACTCTTAACAAAAATAATAATATTTCAGTTCATCGCAAACATAGAGTTAACAGGTATGTGATGGTTTCTAAACATTTGAACATCGATTTAGTTAATCAATACTGGAATACAGATATTTTATCATTTTAAAAACTGTTATTTCGGTATTGAACAACACAATGACTCGGGATTCCAGTTTTGGTAATACCAGTCTTTCAATATACAGTAGTCTTGATTAGGGAATCCAATCCCGGGATCCCGTACAGTTATCGATACATTTCAATCCCGGGATTAGAAGGCATGATACCGAAACTTTCGGGATTGATTTTAAAACAGAAACGTGTTGGTTTTCAAGTCGACAGTTCAAGCATATGCAATAAACAATGCTCAATTTTATTATTAAGACTTTACCTTTGCGATAAGAGTTCACGATAAGAGCAAATCGCAGCCGAAAAGGTAACTTGATACCAATTAGGAAATTTTTTCAATGCATTATTCGCACGTGTACTGTATTTGAATGCATTTGTCAGCAATATTTATTGTTTGTTATTATAAAGCTTCATATATCGATATTTTTTAAATTTATTTTTCGCTTTGTTCTCTACATCAATGAATGTTACTAGATATCAATGGTGTTTGTTTTGCGGAATTTATTGTTCATAAACATTAATTTTGTACCATAAACCGAAACCTTTGATTAAATGGCGAAACAATCGATGCTTTGGTACTCTTAGAATATTTTAATATTTAAATTACGTCTATTTACTTTGATAAAATTATTAAGAATGTATGTATATAGACAATAATTTTAGAAATCTTCATTCTTGCAGTCTGACGTAGGTAATTGCTTTTTTCAGCTATTGACATTAACTCTATTAAGTTATATTTCGTATTTTTGCATATAAAGTTAGTTTAATAACGATTTCGCTTATTTAAGAATTTATTGAATAATTAAAAATCCACTCATTCAACTCTATATCGCGAATAACTGAGATTAAGAGAGCTTTTTGGTTACGTTTTGGCAGCTTACAGCCGGTAATATAATATAGAATATTTTTTTAAATTTATTATTCACCAATATTATTATTTTTATTTTTTTTAAATGTACTGATCCCGGGACCAATCCCGGGATCCCAGGATCAAAAAATTCCAATCCCGAAATCCCAGGATCAACATTTTGGCTCGGGATTGGATTCTTTAGTCTTGATCAATTTGTAATGTTTATTACAAGACAACCTCCATACAATTAACTATTGATTTTTTGAACAGTCATTAAGTCAAATTATAATATTGTTTGACCATTCTCTTATGCTAACAAGATACTCAGCCCCTCAGCAAGATTTTCCATTGACTAAGCCCGTAACAGATGACACAGTTTTATCGCCTCACGGCTGATAATTTGATGTCAGGTAAGCAAAATCTAACACACACATTCTTTTTCATCATATAAACTTAATCAGTTTTGTCTTTCCATGTATTTTATCTTTTATTTTCTAAATCAATATATAAGAAAATTAAGAAAACTAGCTGTATCATATAGCTGTATAACTTCTCTTTACCTTTACCTTTTTGATTTTTTTTGTCCATTATAATAAAGTACGAATAAATTTGAAAGCTCTTTTTTTAAAGAATCTTCCATCTCGTTCATTTTAGTTAAAAACAATAATCAAAACAAGTAACTAATTATTAAAAAATAACAATAAACGCAAGACTATTTTTTTTTTTTTAAATTAAATTTGTCGTTATTTGTACCCAACAAACTATGCCTGATTACATTCCAGTTTCTATTCACCCCAAACTCCTGAACTATTTTTTGTCTCAACTAAGTTTTTACCTCAACGTTGACAAACCATTCTGGAGTGTGTACATTTATTGAGTCGTGTAAAAGTCATAAACTACTAGTATGATAATGATATTTGAAATCCAGTCTAATTCAAATTATTATTAAAATGTTAGGTCACTGGACAACCTCTGTTGTTTTAAGTTAATTTACAAGACGGTTTTCAACTTATAACGAAAAAAAACTTCAAATAGAATATTAAGGCCGGAAAAAATAATGAAAACTATTCTTGTTGTCTGATTATCATTTTATTCTCTATAAATAGTGGAATTCGGTTTTAAAATTTGTAATTGAAAAATATTCAGGGTAATTTTATATTTTACGCAGACCACAGCATAAGAAAATAATCATCCCTTGAGTACTTAAATATGAAATAAAACAAACATTTTGAAACAAACGAAAACCTATTTTTATAAATAATTATATAATATACCTTACACTAAACGGAATTCATGGAATTTTTGAATATTAATATAATCACAACGATAGTAAATTTGAATATGATATTGTCTTTCAAATTCACTTGCTTTTAAAATATTAGCATTTTCAAAAAACCTAAGCAGTTACTCTACGACTATTAGTAGCATGCACAATATATCGTTTTAACTGTATTTATATTCATTTATAACATTTATTATTTATATTATTTATGTATTACATTTCATTTGTTTCCATTCCTTTTTTCAGACATACACATCTTGATTAAGATATGTAGATATTAATTTTAAATTATTATACTTCATAGCTACATCTCAACGAATCCATACGTGTGTTAAATGGATACAAATTATTATTAATCAAAATATATCCTAACTTAAATTGACAATGTGCACAATGTTTTCAATTTATTTATTTTTCTATTGTCAGCTCAAAATCCATGGTTGAAAGAAAACTTAGAATTCATATAAATGTTTTATGAATTGAAATTAAATTATTGATGGTGGCATTTTTTCTAATAACTTACACAATATATATTTTATATATTAATATTTATAATTTGACAATTTTGTAGACAGGAAAAAACATTGTCATTGCTATTTTATAACATATTCATATGACACTAGTATCGATTTTTTGTTGTTGTATAGTAGATATTTATATTAATTTTGATTATTTTTTCAAAATAAAATCTGTTACGTTGTACACCAAACCTAAGCAATTTAATCAACCCTACCTTGTATGATATTTTCTGGACGAGATTTAGAATGAAAATACCTAATTGCGTCAACATCTAAGGAATCTTATGTTTTCGTAATTCGGTTCTGGGTAGAGCATGCTCATTTCTGAGCAGTAAAGCGGTGATTATGCGAAATTCATTTCATGCCTCTGTTCTACCTACTCACTAAAAGGTAAGTTCATAATGTGAAAATTTAATAAAGACTTGAGAAGCTCTTGCGTTATGTCAGTACTTCACAATTTCAGTCACGCAATACAGGTCCTGGTACTAAGTGTCTTTTTAAAGTTAAAAACATAATGAATTGAATTATCATACTTTCATCAATTTATTTTCAATAAAAAAAAGGAAATATTTTTTAAGAAGACTGAGGAGTTAATCTTGACTGTACCGGTTTTCGAATTCCGACATTTAAAAAAAACCCAGTTTATTCCGGTTTTCGAAGTTTTACAAAAAAAAATATTCAATTAAAATAAAAAAAAATATTAAAAAAGTGACTTCTTTTATTTCTTGTTATATTAACTCTAAAATTACAAAACTATAATTTTGTTTGTTTGATTTACTCTTGTACTGTATTTGAGTCAAAATTTACAACAAAACTATTTTCAAATTAAACCTAAATATAATATTTTTAACGATATCCTTAATATGTGATATGATGCTAATGAACATTTTTTTTTGTATACTACATATCTCGTTTAATTTGTTAAGTTGGTGGTTGTTAATTCAAAAAAGGATGTTCTTTATTTAATAATAAACAACTATTAGTTATAATGTTATAAACTGGAGTACTTAGTTGTAAAAACAGGCTTTTGAATGTCAATAATTAAAAACAGTTTTTGAAAACCAACAAACCCCAGCTCTGATAAAACCTACCAGTTATGTCTACTAGGAACAATTCGACGTCTGAAATAATAAGATTAAGCACTATTGGCTTGCTAGTTTTACATTTTTGCTTAAGAAACAATGCATGACAAAGATTTATTATAATAATGACACAATTCTCATTTTGATCAATTAGCTTAAATGTTTTTCTTTTCAAGTAATATCGTCTTACAGGAAAGCTGTTGTAACTTTTATTGATACTTTAAAAAGCAGCATGATTTTTTAAAATAAATAATTTATTATCTTTTTGTATACTTCTTATTGGTTTTAAGACTGATGCGAGTTTATAAACCTTTTACCAAAAAGGATGCACTTGCTGCTTATCATTAAATTTCTCTATGGACATTTTCAGTTGCACTGAAGATTGTATTTATTAAGTGATTAAAATCATTAAACAGAACGGAAAGATTTTAAACTTCGTATTAAGAATTGTCAAATTTAAAACCAAAAAAATATTTTTCTCAATATTTGTTCTCTACTGAGGGTCAATATTGCCATATTGTAAAAAATATCATTTATTAATCTTTTTTTTTTTTTTTTTTTTTTAACCATGTCCGCTCCCAATGTGGAGCATATGGACTCCTAATGGAGTTTATCTCAACAGAAGGACATTTATTAATCTACCAAAACTTAATTTAAAAATTACACTACATTTTAATTACACTGCTTTAATTGTTAAACATGTAAACCTCTAATGGAGCATACCACCCCAACCATTGTTGTTACGAGATACATGTTGTTATTTTGTCACTTAATCTCTTTTCTAAAGAGGTTCGATGGAATAATATTTTTAAAAAAGTGACAGAGCCAGTAAAATAATCACTTTTGTAGCGCCCTATCTTAAGAAGAAAATTTGCTACAAAAATTAACGAACCCATAATTTAATTGATACATTGATTTAGAAAATCGTTTGTATACGGGTTCGAACAAATAGTCTCCGCTAGCGAATTAGTTTTACTGGAACGGCAAGCACATGAATAGGTGAATATACTTTATAAATAATTTATTTTTCTTTATAGAGTTCGTTTCCTCAACGCAAGACAATAAATACAATATAAATGACCATAGCCGGTAGTCATTCAGCGCTCCTTTGTTATATCATTTGCATTATTCCACCGCTCAAGTTAATAGTGACAAACACATTCAGCCCATTGAACAGAAGCGGTTGTCTCAAGGGGTAAGTCGATTAATATTCAAGTGGCTGGACACATAATGCAATTGAGATCCATAATCTGCACCCCTATAGCCTGTTGCATGCTCACATCGTAGCATGCATTGTGTGAACAGTATTGTTCAAGACGTACTACGTATATGTATATGATTAATGATATTATCATCTACATTTAAATACTGTGCTTTCCACTGCTACTGATGTTAATGTAGCCATCTTTAGGTTATCTCAAATGTTCACTAGCTTGCGTGCCAGTACAGACATTTGGATTAATTAATTTTCAGTCAATTTATGGATTTGTGTTCATATACAACTTTTAAATAAGAGATTCCTTTCCAATTCGTAAACTGTCACCTTGCTGTATGTAGCCCATGAATCTTTCAGCAGTCCGGCACATAACTAACATCATATATTTATTATAATATGCCAATGCTTAATTAAAATACGAAAATTTTACGTTTCATTATTAACCACTAAAGCATAACTTACTTAATCAACATCACGTTTAATAATCAGAAAACAATTATTCAAAAACTATGCGAGATAATGCTTAACTTAACGTATTAATTAACGAAATTTCCTGCATTTTTAACTAAAACGAGCTCAGATAAATGCGACAGACCACTGGGACTTATGTAGCATTTACGAATGTAATCGGACGTAACCCAATTCTGTCACAGAGAAGGAGTTATACCAGAATTAGGCATGTATCCACAACTGGCACTTTGATCCAGCGTGCGCGACCCGCAAGTATTTGCCGCTAACCATTAGACAATTAAGGATTTATAACAATGTCGTTGATGACATGACGCGTTTCGTCAAGAAATTTCAAACTGACATATATCGTTGAATACTATTTAAAAACTCATATTACAACTGTTACTAATGGCTAGATAATTTACAAACAGTTTTTTTGACAGCACCTCTTTGTTGTTTATAACTGCAATACAAAAAATAATTGAAAACATGTGGTACACATAATTCGTTCGAAGAATTCTTTTATAATCAAATATAATTCATTTCAAGGCGTGAATTAGGAAACTCATCAAATATAAATTATTTAGTAAGCATATTAATGAGCCCCGAAAGGTGAAATGAGCCAACTAGTAAAATGGTAAAACTTTTCTCGGACTTTTAAGTACAAACTACGGCATTACTTAGTGTTTTGTTGGATTGCTTATTTTTATTTCACGAAGATAACACTGTTACAATGCTGTGTATTAATTGAGGTTACTTCACTTTTACGATAATTTAAGACAGGTAAAATATTACAACGCGTCTGACTTGTTTTTTTTCTAAAATACCACTTGGCTCACTTCACCTCTAATGGCCCCTTAAATTCAATACTTTTTTTCTTCATAATTCCGTAGTCATCATTTTCAAGAATTTTTGTTTGATTGTATATATTTTCATACCTATATCTACTTGTCCAAATAATGTGAAATCAGAAAAACTGGTTTCTTTATAGCTATCAACTGTTGTAATATTTTTGCAGCTTAAAAAAATATATTGGAAACATAATTTAAAAACTCTGATATTATTAGCGATCGACGTTAAGTTGCTTGTAATACAATTTCAGATTTACTTTAACTTGTAAACTTTTACAATAGTATGTATGATTTATGTGCTTGTAATTTTAAATGGTAAAAATATATTTTCAATCATAGAGTCCATAATTATTTTAGACTTCAAACCATTTCGATTTTTTTACAAATTTAATCATTATTGAATCAAAGAATCCATAATTAAATTTTATTCAATTGTGGTAAACAAAGCTTCGTTTATAAAGATGAAAGAGATTTTTTACATGTATATTTATTTTTAATGCTTGCAAGAATTAGCTTAGCTTATGAAATATTTCTGATATAGAATTTTCAATAATGACGTATTTATTTGAAGTTGACACAAAATTCATTGTGGTTTCAGCTGTGTTTGCTGACTAATTATTGAAATTAAAGTAATTGATTACATAACAAAAATAATAAACGTCTTTATCTCAATATTATAAATTGAAATATTTATATTTTTTAATGTTAGTTGTTTTTAAAATAATCACATTAAAAGTGTTCACTGTGAATTCTCGATGAAAGAGTATTTTGTGAAAAGAAAACACTTCAAAACACACTGAATTCAAATTGTTTATTTTATTTTAACTGCCAGTTTTGCTTATCGCGAGCGTAATTAACTGAGCGATGAAAGAAATCTGTCGTCGACAAAAATATATTTATGAAACCTTCTGTTTTCATATGAAATCAAAATGATTGCGATGATACTGCGTCATCAAAATATAGATTATTTTCACGACCACTATCAAAGCACTGTTTCTATATATATTTTAGCATCCCGCCATCTGGTCGAGATTAAATAATTTAAACGGAAACACGACGTGTAATGACGTCACGAGCGATTGTAAATGGTGGCACATCCGGCCTGCTGACCGTTTTCACGCTCTAACATTTAAGGCTCAACAGTATCGCAGTGGGATTAGATCCTGTTTCCCGACCCATGTCATTTGATTAATGTCCCGCTGTTGCTTAGGCCAAAGATTCTAATTTAATTACCCCCGTCTATTAAATACGACGTCACTAATAGATTCTCAGGGCCTGTTTCATAACAGCTACTGTAGTTATGAATTATATGATTCATTCGCTTACCTGGAAAATTATTATTAGCCTCAGAACATTGAACGTGCCGATGTTATCAAATAACCTTCAGGAAACTGATAACGTTTAATATTAGATAAACTATTTATGGATTAACATTGAAATTTAGGTTCAAAATAGGTAAGGGCTGTCAAAATGCTATCTATAACTAGACGTACAATTTTGTATTATATAACCATTTACTTATTCTACGTTGAAGTGAAGGTCATCTCAAATGAATTCAATTGAATTAGGTTTTTTTAATACTCCTTTCATTATAAAATGGGAATTTTATTAAAAGAATATTTTTTCGTAAAATGGAAGGAATTTACGTTACAATAAGGAAAATAGAATACATATTTTTTATTACTCACTTTTAAGGTGTTTACTGTCAATACTTGGTGGAAAGGCATTATAATAAAAATAATAAACGATTTTTAGTACTTTTTCCACATACAATTTATTTTTATTTCAATTTAAATTTGTATAAATATCACTTTTTATATATTTTTCTTATCAGTTGATAATGCTCGCGATGAGCGAAACCGGTCGTGATCTAATAAATTTTATGTGGAAATCTTTTATTATTTTTATTTTTTATTACAATGAAACCAAATGTTTTTATTTATGTTTGTCAAAAGTTTGAATAAGCATAAATTAAGTGTTTTTTGATAATATATTTCAAAACCCTTATAGTCATTGAAATCACAATTTTATCACGAATATTTTTAATCAGACTTTTATACGCTTTAATTGAATAACTTACGAAAAAAACAATAAAATACACAATGACACCTCCATATGTTACACGCGCTTGAAATTAACTTTGACATCTTTCACCATCGCAATTGAGAAACATAGAACTGATAAAACAAATGTTATTTTATTTAAGATTTTGACTGAAGGTGCTTGGTGAAATTTCAATATTAAATTTGAATCGTTCACATTATGTACATTCACACATGTTTTGTCACTAACGAACCGGGCTGCTTTTCGGAATCTTCCGGCGTGCAAGTGCAGGGATGAACTTGAACTGACGCTCAGTAAATAAATGTATCACTAAGCTTAAAGCTATTGATGGCGACATGGTTTAACCCATGGGAATGCCTACAGATGTTAATGGTCGAATTCAAATAATATTTGCTCAGTGAATTATTATTAGTTCAATTCATTGATTTGTGTAGTTCATAGACACACCCCGCGTAAGTTTGTGGGTCGATTTTTGCTTATTTTTTGTAATTTTTTCTATGTCGTTTAGTTTCGGTCACCATCCACTATACGAGAGAAGGCGTTGCTTTATCATCAGCTAGCCACAAATTGTTTATATTTATTTGTTTGACTCTTTACTTTGATTGTACAACTTGCTTGTGAACCTAACGTGGGTTATTTAAAACTTATTTTAAACCGATTTATATTCCACGAAAATACACCTTGCGGTAAGAGTGCTTCTTTTGACGAATCCCAACTGTTAATTCACCTTGCTTCACCTCCTTGACTTACACTTCATAAAAAAATACATTTTCATTAACTTGTATGCAAATACAACAAAATTGAATTCAAATTTAACTCATTTGATATCATGACTTTGAAAAAACTTGTTTGTATTAATTCTACATTATTTTACTGGTTTTGCTCATTGCTAAGATAACTAACCGATAAAGAAGGTTCATTTAAAGTTCACATGAATACCATTTGTCTTTTTGTTGAACTTGATAATATACAAAATATGATCTGATATAAATTTGCCTCGAAAACATTTTTTTAATAAGTTGAAAATGCTCGTGATAGGCGCTACCAGCTCTGATCTCAATAAATAAATGTAAAATTAGAAGAAAATTGTTTTTTGTTTTAATGCTGTCTTTTTACCGAAAAATCAACAGTAGATAAGCACTTCAGAAGTGATTTTTACTTATAACGAATGATCACACTGTTTTAGTGCAGATTTGTAACGTTTCATAAATATGAACTTTCATTATAAAGCCATAGCAAAAACTTGAGTTATCGGTACAAACTCTTTCTAATAATAAAAATACCAATTTTCCCAAATCATATTATTCTTCCAATAATTTCAAATTTCAAAGAAGTAATATAATATTGACATTGATCATCTATTTGAAAGTTTCTATGATTTTAAAGATACTTTCTTTATTCGAATATATGGCTAAAATTAAGAGAAAATACAGCAAAATTTATACTGTTATATTTTCAGAAATGAAAAAAATTTCAACTCACTAGAAAAGATTTCTGCATAAATGTTAAGATTTAAAAAAATATTTTTTCTAGTGCTTCCGGCTTGTTTAAATGCCAAAGTAATCGATTTTTGTACCACATACATCTGCATTGTTTGTTAAGTTTGAAATAAACTGAAGTTTTCTGCATTTGTTTTTATTAGCCTCAAATATCTAGGATTTGATTATGCTTCTAAAATCCACTTTATTTACAACTATTAATATTATGATGAAAACAGTGGCGATGGATATTGGAAAATAGCCGAACCAATTTTCATTTTATAGAGTCTTCTTAAAATTAAAAGATAATAAATAAAATCTGGCGAAGTAAGTATCGCTTCGACTGAATAATGGCCGGATTAAAACTTCTCAAAAACGGTTTTGTGTCATAAAAATGATTTGTTTAATTTGACGGGGGTAATTCACGTAAAAGACTTAGGCGGGCTTTTACGGTCGACCGGGCCGCTCGCTTCACTTATGCATAATGTTTGGAAAGTTATACTTTATTTTGCGTCACAGGTCGTAAATTAGATTCGTATGCATAATCCGTAACGAAGGCACTTAATGCTTGCTTTTACGTCACGGCAAATTTTCTCGCAGTGCACGATGAATTTAAGGGGAGTACCCAGCGGTCCAGAAACGACGGAGCTTTAAAATAATAAGTCCGGAAGAGAATTTTCAAGTTTTGTTTCACGTGTCTTCAAATAGTACCAGTATGTAAAGTCAATTTTTAAAGTGACGCTTTATATTTTTCGTCTTGCTTAAATATTTATGTTTGTATTAAACAAAAGAACATTACATCCCAAATATGTGTTCAATTAAAGATTTTTGCTGTAAAAACAAAAAATCTTAAAAAGTTACTAAATGAAAACAATATTTGTTTTTCACTTATATAGTAAACATCTCACCACACGTAGTTTTTGGAACAAAATATTGCGAACAATCTAGTTTAATTACAATAATTACAAAAGCAATTTATGAATAATTGCAGAAAAATTAACAATTAGAAAAGAGTGATTTATTCAGAAGACAATGGAAAAAGACATGATTTAAATATCAAACAAAGGAAGTTATGAAAACTTGAGAAAAAAAGTGTGTAAGAAATTAATACAATAATAAATGCTTTCAATTACAATTTAATGTGTCAGAAAATAATTGCCAAGATAAAAAAAGCAGTAAAAGATAGTTTTCTTTTTTATCAGTGTTATATGAAATAACTAAACTTTTAAAGACAATTTATTATAACATCTGATGACGCAAACCAATGCGAATAATTTGGTTGACAGAAAACATTTTATATCTCACTTGTGAAGATTGAAAGTTTTAGATAAGGCACTTACTGCTTCAGTGAAAATTTTCCAGCAAAGGTTGAAGACTTTCAAATGTATATCGATATTTCTAAATCACTGTGTATCACATTTAAGTGCGAAGTCTTAGGCCTGTGAGAACGGAGCTTTTCAATTTATCGCTATAAAATGGGTTACACGTTACATGGAAAATTTCAACGTTGTTGTAAATTATATTTGAACATATTTGATAGTGATTTAATGATATTTTTACACTGTCGCAATATATTCCTCGCTCTCGAGCACGCACTTTGCGGTAAGCTATTTTAATACCGCAAAACTGGTGATAAAATCAGATTTTATTATGTCACATAACCAAATTAATTTTGTAAAATCATCTCTCTTGCAAACTTATATTACACTATAACGCCATCACTTATTTTTTTTTTTTATTAAAAAAAATAGTTCAATGAACTCTAAATCTAAAAATAGACAAAAAAATAAGATTAAGCTCACGTTAACAAATAAATAAAACGAATATTTTCCATATAAAAAAATACTATTTTATCAGACTGGTCAATTATATTTGTCAATCACAATTTGCTTGCTTAAGTGAGCAGCCATTTTATAAATCACGCAATTTCCGACATTTTAATAAGCTACCTGTAACTAAAACAACATGGGGTAAAATTATGTTCACTAAATAAATAATATTTTCTCATATTTTTCAACAAGCTTCATAAATATATTGTACGAGGAATATAATCATCAATAACCTTACGTGTTATAGTGAGTCAGTAATACTTCACAACTCAAACATAAAATAAAACTTAACGGTTTATTTTCATAACGTTTTCAAGTTTAAAATTTAATGAATAATAAATACTGTCTGTGCGTAATGTTAATATTGTTTATATTAAATCGTAATAAAACATATTACTACATAATATTTTATGCAACGATTATTTTTTTTCTAATCGACTCCTAATGTGAAAGATGTGGCCTCTTTATGGGAGGTATTTCAACATAAGTTTTTCTAAGATAACTGCTTGTTACTCAATTGCATAACCTCCCTTTTTATTAGAGTAGGGATGTAAAGGATATGAAGACTAGTGGTGAAATAATCAATCTCGCTGAACCTTCTTTGGATGAGAATGGTTTAAAGAGAATTTTTAGACATTAAAACATCCATTTCTTCAAACAGAAATTGTTTGAACAAATGTTGTATGTGCTGGTATTCGAACCCGTAAGATACGTCACGGAAGCCGACGAAGTTGACAAAGTTGGCCACTGCGCTACGGACCCGCACGCAGTGAACTCATTATTATTTGAATCATAATAAAACTAAAATATACTTCTTGAATCTAGATATTAAAAACTTTTTTTAATTGAATCATTGACGGAATGAAGTATGTTTATCAAACAGACGATATTTTATATGAAAAGAAATATAATATTAAAATGATTTCGTAAATTGATATTTTTTCTAAGCTTTACTAATAATTATGTTATATACATTTTCCGCATCATTATTAAGATTTTTTTAATCTACCTATTATTATTTCAGTTATTAATAAATATGATTATATTTCATTAAATCCAAAATGAAAATTCTTCTTTAATTCTGATTACTCATTGTTTTTTATAAAAATTTTCCCACATTATTAATGTTCGTAAAATTATTACATTCAAAATTGAGTGATACTTGACTTATTGTATTTTGTGTACGAATTTTTCGATTTATTTCGGTATATTTGTATTTTTGAAGCATTTGTTGTAAAATCCATTATATTAAAAATACACTTAAGTGGTGTGCAAGCATGTCTTTTCTGAGATAAAAAAAATAAACCAATTTAATTCCGTAGCAAAAAAACAACAACAACACAATTTTCGTAATGTCCTTCGTTATAAATCTAGACTTAAAGAGACTTGAGAATAATGTTCGAAACGTACACACCAATCACGTTTAATTCAATCAATTTAGTCGAAAAGAAATCTTCTGGTATTTGTACAGATAATTGTATTTGCTTTTAATGTTCTTCTATTGGTAAATCTGAGACGGTGAGTCAATATTAAGAAAAAGCGTCTACACAACAAACATTTCTTTTATAATTTATTTATAAAAAATGCGGTATCTTTTTTCAACGTAAATAACCGAGTATTACTGATGCTAGAACTTTGAAAAGCTGTTAATGATAAATACCGATATTTAGTGTAGTCTTGTGTAAAGTGCGTCTTTGAATGGTACGCTCCATGTTTTAACATGCTACTAGTTAGCAACAAAACTCTCAAAAATGAGTCCAGTACACAAAAAGATTCTTCGGAATATTTTTTTTGCCTTAAATAACCCAATTATAAAGTGCAATAATCATACCAATTTGCAAAAAAAGCATTCATTCTCATATGCAATATTTAACAATACTGATTTAAAGGCAGTGATTGCTCCTGTATATTAATTTTAAACTTTTATTTGTGTCAGATCGGTGTTAATGCATCTTTATTTCGATTCTTTAATTTGCCTTTTTTATTCATGAAGCATATTACCTTCTAATGAAGGTATCTCAAAATGAGTTTGTCTACAAGAACTGTTTGTTACTCTGTCGCACAACCCCTCTTTTTCAAAGAGAGTAGTAGGGGTAAAAAGAAAAGACTATTGGTTAATTAATCGCTCTCACTACACCCAATAATTGAAGGATTGGAAGAGAGGAGGGAATTTTTAGACATCACAATCACCTATGCCTTGAACAGAAATTGATAAATCGATCGAAAAATGCAATTCGTACAGGGACTCGAACCCATCCGACATGGAAGCTTACAACGTTAACTGCTGCGTCATAAGACCCAACAAATGTTAATCAACTACGTACTATAAACTATTGATGCTTATGACTTTATCCTAAAAACTGTTTTTTTTTCATTTGTTGTTTACTCATAACTATCAATCTGTTATTTAATAACTTATGTCATTGTAATGACAATATATTGTACGTTATATCTACTATAACCTGCTGCATATTTACACCCTTATTTATCTCTCGCGCCTCGGAGACTAAAAAAATACTTCTCATCCGATGGGGATCGTATAGGGACCCTAGTGGTTTCCTCATTATTGGCCTTATTCTTATGAATTTCCAAAAAAAAATAGTCTTAGGGCTTTAAAATATCTCTCTGCATCATCCTTCATACATTTTTTTATAAAAATCCGTGGTTTTTTAATAAATAATCATATTTTAAGTTGCGCGCAAAAAGACGTCATCCCAGCACACATATGAAATTGCAACTGAGGAGTTTACCCAGCTATCTTACGAACGATTGCTTATCGCGTTATCGCGTATTTATATAAACTACAAAAGGTTCAAAAAACTATGATATAAGAATACCTTAATCATAAACATTGTATCACCCATATTAAAATAGATATTTAAGAAAATATGGGTATTGGGGTGGCATTTCTTGAGCTTAGAACCGGAAAAGTTATTGATAGATATGTTTTACGCACCAAATTTATCAAGCAATGTCCGAAATTGAACTACATTTTACTTTGTATTGAATAAAGTAAATTCAGATAATGGAATAGAAACAAAAAGTCTTTTTTTGTATTTATTGCAAATCACATTGCATTAAACAGCTGATCTATCTCTCTCTCTCTAGAGAATTAATAGAGCTCTGACTGGCTAAGGTGATAATGGAAGTAAAGTATTTTTCTGCGTATTTTTCTTTATCTTTGTTACTCAGGAGTCACTTAGACTTAAGGCTATCGAGGATCATAGAAATTTACTCTTTGATATCAAGCATTTTTTCATACTAATTATATTACTCTTATTTACTGGATCTACGATCTTTTAATACTGGATGGAAAAAAAAAATTAGGCCAGTTAGGATTGTTATTCATGATGAAATCATCAATGACGGATTTAATTTTAAATATAATGAATATTCAAACATGCGGCTAATAATTTAACAAAGTTTAGATAAAAGTTTTTTTTTTAATTTTCTATAAACCTGTAAAGTTTATAGTAAAATGATCGTGTTTTATTACAATACATCACTTACAAAGATTAGAATCCTTGCGATGATCAAACTCATTTACAATCTAAACATGTTATAGTGAATTTGTACAACAAGTGTTTTTTTTTAATATGATCCCTGTCCACAACGTATTGATAATAATTAGGACTCCGAAAATAACTTGAATAGAAATGTTCTTGAAGCTTAATAACATATAATTGACTATGTGTAAGCCTGCCATTGTATCTGTATGCAATATAAAAATTCCCCAACTTTCACAGCACAATTACCACTGCGTCGTGGTTGAGATGAAAAATTCTTTTGACACAATTTTTACGATATGCATTTCAAGAATTAAATCTGACAAAGGCTTACTTTCTGCAAAATATTTTGAAAGGTTTTTAACAGAAGCTCTTTTGAAAAAAATCTATCTTTGGAATAAGCCTTCATATAAGGTTTGTAATTTTTATTCCGAAAAGGTCATATGGTTGTTGGTATTTTTTTAATAAGGATAGTTTCGTTTACCTCTTTTTTCAAAATAATATCTACATAACAAAACGAATTAAAGTGACCAGTAAAACAGTTAAGTAATATTATTTAAGTACACATTTATTTTACTGTGTGTTTCTATAAAAATATACTACATGATGAAAAAGAGTAACACTATAGCCACTTGGGAAATAGTTTATCAGTAAAAATATAAATCACCAAGGCTTAGCAGATCTCTAGTAATTACACTTGTATTCACGTTATCTAGTCAATTTAGTTTAAAAAATATATTAATACTTAATTATTCAGTATTTTTTGCTGGTATATATAATTTATAATGATTTTATATGAGACTAAGACGTTATTATTTGAACAAACTATTGAATAAATATTTTCTAGTCTATAATAAATAAAATTTGTGGAGGTGTTCGTTAACAATTGGTTTTGTTTATCAATTAATTATTTCTTTAAATAAATTTCTTTGATTGAACAATTGATTGTTTTAAATAACTTTCAATAGTCATAATAAATTATTTGTAAATACTTTACTTAATAAGATTGTGGAATTGATAGAAATTGTATTTCAATTTTAAAAATCAAAGTAGACGTATAGTCAAAAGAATCAACAGGTTGAAGAAATAAAAAAAAGTTTTCTTACTTCTATTCATGTCCTAGTCGCATTATTCTATACTCACTCAAAATCTCGTTACATTAGGAGCGGGTATGATAAAAAAAAATAATAATCTATTTTGGAGAAAGAAAATATTTTTCATTTATAACGAATCCCCGTCTATATTAAAAATTGATAAGCTGTTGAATTTTTGATCTGATTATATACGTTATTATTTACAGTAAGTTGGAATAAAATACGCCAAATGAATTGAATAATAGCCCTTAATAAGATTCGCCGTATCAAACTATTTTCAGGATAAAGTTACTTAATTAGAGA
This sequence comes from Himalopsyche tibetana, assembly GCA_030503985.1. Lineage (NCBI taxonomy): Eukaryota > Metazoa > Arthropoda > Insecta > Trichoptera > Rhyacophilidae > Himalopsyche > Himalopsyche tibetana. The sequence continues at coordinate 18,679,789 of JAPJYX010000009.1, read as the reverse complement.
AGAGAAATACCGAATTGGGTCAGAACTGCTGATTAATTGCCTTTTTTGCCCACGTATCATTTTAATTATATCCAATAACGTAACAATTCAAGAAAGCATTTGAATAATTAAATTCCCAGCGCTGTAGGAAACATCGCAGTGGTGCCAACCTGCTTGCGTTGTTCATTCATTTCGACAAAAACTTTTCGATTGGCCTCTTGAACGGGGCCTCCCGAGAATGGGGGACCGAATTCGTAATGTTTTTTTACGGGACTCCCCCGAGTCTCGTTTTATCTAATGGTTTGTTTTTCTTTCAAGTTTTTCATTCAAGTGATGGATATCTACGAATCCTATCGTCTTTGTTATAAATAAACGGTTTTCGGAAAGCAGTTTAGTTTTCTTGATCAAGGATTTTGATTGAAAAATGTTGCATATCGTATTAGATAGATATCGATTCTTTCTGACTCATTGATACTTCAGTAAATTTCCTTATTCATCAAATCATAAAATCCACTTTATGCAGCTTACTACTGCTAAAAAAACGTGTTTTTGGAAACGCGGGATAGTAAAACGCTCGATAAATATATCTTGTTGATACTGTAAATTTTTACATTACAACACAGTTTTAGTTTGGATTTTGTCAATACCATAAAAAATAACCATTAAACACTTATTCATTTTTATTATCTCAGTTACTTATTAACCTGAAGTTAGCTTGTATTATGTATTGATTGAATTGGCATTTACTTTGTAGAAATCCATTATAATAGGGTAAAAATAGCTACATATTTAGTTCTACAGTTTTTATAATATTAGTTAATAGCTAATTCGGCATTTGCCATCATCAGAACTATGTTTAAATTTGTATTTTTCTCAGTTATATTATTTGTATTGCTATTTTATTTGTGTTATTTGCATATTATTTGTATTACTTGTATGATTTCACTCGTATGATAAAATACAATATTAGATTCGATTAAAAAAACTTATATAATAAATACATTTAAGCTCTTAGGGTTTGACCGGAATCGATATAAGTAATTATTTTAAACTTGTTGTATTATAAAATATAACAACACTACTTTATTTCTCGAATCAAAAGGTGGAATGCATTTTATTTTTTGATGATAAAAAAATGGCAATAACCTCAATAAAATCATGCATGACGGTTGCAAATAAATATTTATGCATAATATTATAATATCTGATCAAATAAAAAGCAAACAGGATTGATACTTTCTAGAAATATCTACGGCAATTGACCCAATCAGTTCTAACGTCTCTTTGTTACCATTGACTGAAGTAACAGATGATCTCTTGGACGTACCCTGATCTCAGAGTTCCTTGCAAAATAACGCCACCTCACCTATAATATGTGATGAAATTGCCTATTCTCGAAGCTTAATATATGATTTTTTTGTCAGGTGCCATGATTCGCTACCATAACGCAGCATTAGTTAATCGCAACCGTTGAACGAATATAATTTAACGTAACTGTCACCTAATACTGCTAACGATTTAAGTATCACTGTTTTGAACTAAATTAAGGTTTTCTTTAATGTATAAAATAAACAAAATAAAAAAGTATTGATTTACTATGCGAAAAGGTAAATTGATCTCCAACACAGTAAACTTATATTGGAAATATTTTTTATTTGGAACAGTCTTATTTTTTATAGAAAAGAGAATTTAAGCAATACTCAGAACATCAAAAATAAAATTTTAAAAATATATTGCCTATGTATAAAATATATTTTAAAATAAATAGAAGCTTGTATAGCACTAACGTGCAGAGTTCGTTGCTTTTTTATCTGAAAAGAGCCAGAAGAGCTCATTATTTGAGGTTTATTTGTTTAAAACCAGTTTAATTTTGGCTTAGTGTGTAGAAAATTATATTTTTTTTTACAAAAATTGTTTGTCAATTCGTCAATAATATTTTTTTAAATATACGTGAGCGTAAAAGGACTTGGTCAAGAATAAACCTGTGGCTAAAAACTTCCCTTTTTTAATATTTCTCATTTTGAAAACAATTACCCACTTAGTAAAGGTAACCAATCATTATTTATATTTTCATTTTTTAAATTGCAATAAAGAAAAGAAATACACAAAAAAATAGTTCGTAGTTTTTAATACATACCATTAATAAATATATTTTAATTTTAAAGATACCAGCTATACTCTGTGCCAAAAATATAACACTTTTTTTATCGTAATAATTTATACCTGACAAATTACTTCCATATTGCACTAGATATTGCTTGGTACTTATTTTATAAAAAAACCCGAAACTTCATCAGAAACTTTCACACTAATACAATATAAATCAGTTTTTTAAATTAAATTTCTTAAGCTTTGAAATCACTTTAATATCAAAAATATGAAAACTAAGGTCACTTTTCAAAGTGTCATACCCTACTCATTCCGCCTTAAAATTATAAGACTAAATTAATAATGCAATGGAAAATTCAGATTTTAAATTTAATCAACGAACAGCCGTGAAAGTAAATTTTGACGTTAATAAAGAAACGATATTCGAAGTGCCCCATAAAAACTTTAGAGCCTATAGTGTCAGTATTAGGAGATAACTATATTATTAAAAATAAAAATAATCGCAAAAATCGATGTCGCCTATAATTAATTACAGAGAATTTTTTAAATAAGTAAATATTATTTTTTAGTAATGAAGGTTAATAAATTATCAACGAATACTTACTTATCCGCCGTGAATATCCAACAGATCCAGCGATAAAACATATTTTGATGATTCCACAACATTTTAAATGCTACAATTAACTTAACAGCAAATGTTCCAATAATTAGAATATAGCGTAGACAAAATACTGTTTAGCATAGATGGATAACGTGATTAACAAAAGAAAAAACTAATTTAATATGCCATCTCTAATTATAGCTGCGATAATAATAAAATCTCTATAAATCAAGCCAAAACTGTATGTATACCCTATGGGTAGAATAAAGCTGAGCGCACTTCAAATCATCGACTAGCACGTTTTAAAACTGCTACCGTTTTATTATTAGGTGTAAATCATGCATATAATATATGTCTGTCCTATGTAATTGGTAAATCTTGGATTTATTCATGCATAACAATTTTATTTTCATAAAATTGTTTTCCATTGATTTCATTATATTATCGACTTTCGATCTATCTAAGTTTTAGTAAAATAGCGGAAAAAACAAATAAAATTGAATATTTACAATCATGCGAAGTGTTAAATTGTTTCTCAGGAACGCTCATAAAATTGCTATACATATGAAAGCATCTGGCTATATCTAGCCGTTTCTTTGAAGTGCTTATCAAATCCCTTTCAAAATAAATTTCTTAACGACATTGTGTTCTATTTATATAAAAGGACTTTGTGAAACAGAATAAAATCGGACAAAAGGTTCCGGAGTAAAAGCACAAAAAAAATATCATCTGTAATAATACTTCGTGAGACGGAAGCTGGTAATAAGAAAAAAAGCGTAAAGCTTCAGGTGTTGAGAAAAAAGCTCTTTAACCAAAAATGTACTCAAAGGCTTTTCAGAATATATGCAAAAGTTTAAAAAAAAAGCACGGAATGAGCTAAGCAAATAGGTTTCCTAGAACTAAAAATAAATTCAAAGTAAAAATGTCCAGGATTACCTATCAGCGTATGGTATAAAAAACATAGGGGACGCATTTTTCAATTTTTCCGAAAAAAGTCGTATCTATGATTACATTTGAAACCAATAGAAACTAAAGCGTAGTACTTATAATATGTCATACTTTCTTTTGTTTTCACATAATACACGTGTGAATTTATTGTAGGATTTCTGTGTTTATATTTCAGCAATAAAAGATCAGAGATTCCTGATTCTAGTTATGCCAAAACCATTGCTGCTTCTTTTATTTAATCATTGCAATCCTGGACACAGTTGATTGAAATGTGCCTGAAGAAACTTTTGAGTGACATTTAAAATTGCAAATTCTTCTCCATAATAGAGGAAACTTGTTAAATATTAAGTTGTACATTTTTTAATAAAGCCGCTTTTGATAGATATTTCAATGCCACTAGCAGGAATAGTAAAAAAATATGTTTTACGATTATTCTAGAACAAAATGATTTAACCGGAGTTATACCAATCAGTTAATTTATTCTTCTTCTGAATCGTTAAAAACTGTGACTGTGTTAAATGGATTTATTGAATCCATTTAAATCCATTAAAAAAAAGTTATTTTAATTTAAGTTAACTGTTATATTGAAGTATATAAAACACAGCAAAAAAACACTTTTCGCACCTACTTACGCAACACATAATAATAATAGACATGCAACCGTGATTGCAAATGCCTTAAGAAAGAGATTTATTTCAATTCAGATATGTTTATCAACAAAAAAATTACTATAATGATTTATTAATAGTATATAATATTATTTGGGAGAAGACTAGATCAGATAAAGGGTTAGAAACCCTTCTTTCACCTACCTGAACAATTTTTTTTTTTATCCAATCAACAATAATTTAATAACTTCTTTAGGCTATAACTATTTTTACAATCGTTTGAAGTATAAACATATATTTTTCGTCTCGAGTGTTACAACAACATTTTCAAGTGTATTAGTGTACAATACACATTGCTAAGCTGTTAAAAATTGTATATACTCTTTTGATATATTGCACATATTATAATACAATCATTATTTTTTTTTTCGAGGACTCAAATCTAAGACGATCGAAGTTGATCTGTTAACGAAATTTATGTAATAAATGACATTTTTTTCTTCAATATCTATAATAATGTTATTTATCACTTTTAACGTGACCCTGTCACATGAAATCGGTTGAAGTAAAACGAACAGCTTATCTATCAACTAAACCAATATAATTCATGTGAAACTGAGTATTTTTTTTATTAATAAAAAGTTTTTCCAACGAAATGCCAATTTTATTATTATTGTAGAGTTAAACGCATAAAGTGAGCAAGTTTCACAAAATAACAAAACCGAGAAATATTTGTTTAAAAATATCAAAAAGCAGATAAAAAATCGATAGTATATAAACATTGTAAAAAAATGTAACACACTACGTTTATTCGGCCATTTAAAATGTAGCCTTTGCCAAAAAAGGTGCTGAGCTTTCTTCCGGTGAATTACAAATTAATGGTTTATGTAAATTTGAAGGTGGTGCACCTTATTTAAGAGCTTTTATACAATTGAGATATCTAACACCCTCGGTGAAAATTTATATTAATTTGGTTACGTAAATTACAAAAAAAAACATTAAGGATAACAGAGTGTTATAAAAAACACTTAAATAAACCTATATCGACTACTTTATTTAACACGATATAGAAGGCAAATAATCACCCGACCGAGCTACAATAGATAACACTTATCTCTTATATAACTTTTTTTTATCGCAGCTTATCAGAACATGCAATAAACTTCTCATGAAAATTTATAAAGCTTTGCGAACTTCAGTGCAAGCTTTTTGAAAAATAAACGTTTTGCCTCTCACGTTTTCTAGCTTTGCTTTTCAATTATTTATCAATTTTTTATTCCAACTATTTTTAAATAAAGTATTTTTAAGTTACCAGCTGCATGACTGAGTTGTTATCATTGTTAGCTTCAGTTACCGAAGTGATGGGTTCGAATCCCAGTACGGATTTTTTTTATAAATTGATTTCAATTGATTTATGAATTAAAAGCATGGAGTTTTGTGTTTGTCTTGAATTATTCATCAATCATCTTATCCCAAAAAGCCAGCGTCCTGTTCTACTCCTGTTTTTCTACCCCTAATCTCTTTGAAAAAAGAAAAGTTGAGCAACTGAGTAAGTAACAAGCAGTTTTCGTAGAAATACTTCTGTTGAGATCAGTTATATTAGGAGTTCATATCCTCCACATAAAAAAACGAAAAAAAAATACTTTTTACTATTTGGAAAATATTGAGCATTTTTAGAAAAAATTCTTACGTTTTTTATAGTCCAAAATATAGTAGAAATATGAATAAAACGTTTATTTTTGGATTTTTGTTTAAATGCATGGATGTATTATATATGATCTTGAATTTGCCTTTACCTCCCATTCTATACTTTAAAATGAGGCGAGCAATACCTACTGTCGTTGAAAAAATAGAGACATTGAGCAACTGATAAACAAATAATTCTGTATATTTTAGTTTTAACTTTCCGGTGACTGTTTGTCCCGATTTTCTTTAATATATTGTTATGTTAAGAGTATAAAAGTAATGCTTTATTTGGGCCATCAAAGATTTTATTCGTTTTTGATAAAAAAAAACATTACTTTGTACTTAGTATTGAATTACAAAAAACGAATATTTACTCGTTCAAACAGAATAAAAGAAGCAAGGAAATGATAAAGCGCCACAAACACATAATTCTAAAGCTTTCCTTTATCAAGAAAATTACGTAGAATAAAATCACAACAATATTCATATTCCGCCATTGTGATGCTAAATGACTTAACGTTTTTGTAAAAATATAATTTATTATTCGTAGTTCAACATCGATATAAATATAAAATATGAGGTGTGCGCGCTGTTAGATACAAACAAAAAAAAATATCGGGTGATTTTTTCTGTATCGAAAATAATATCAAAAAATACTGCCGACATTTTGCTACGCAAATATGTTTGATTTGGCCAAACATTGGTTTTCAACGCTGTCTTCCGTAAAAAAATCACATCGTCACTTTAAGAACGGTTTGTCGAATGTCCAACCATGACGAAATATATTTTTTTTAAGCAACGTTAAATTAAAACAACATTGAGATAAATCGAAAATTCTTGAAAATTTAATACATTGATTTGTGCTTTTTTTAAAAATAATTAATTATGGTTTTGTTTAGTTTCTTTTACGGTTTATGATTTAAAATAAAACTAGATTTTTTTATATTTTATAATACGTATCTTGTCATTACCCTAATTTTGCTAATGCTTTAAAGTTATAGTGCAATATCAACAGTTCTTAAAGTAAGATATTTCTTTTAAAATGGGCATTTTTTGAAAATACAATATTATTGTGTTTCATCGCAAAGGTTTATCCTAAAATCCATTTTTTTAATTTGATCTCACTGTTGTTTTATGGCAGCAATATATTTTTTTATTTATATCTGTCTATCTGTATCGGAGCACACACATGTCCACTCATCAATTATTTTTCTTTATCAGCGCGTGTGCAGAGAGTGTCTGAGCAGAAATTCATTTTATAATACCGAACGTAAACAAATAAATGTGAAATTTTAAAATAAAAGTTTAATTTTTAAATAGAGTTTAATTTTTAAATAATAAATTGATTTTTCAAGCGATCTGTATTTGAGAGCATTAATTTCTATCATATTTAATTTTTTTTGACCTATCTGGTTCCTACAACTAATTCTAAAACATATTATTGTAATTTTTTGAAAATGTTTGTAAATACACATAAATAACTTTGTTTTCTTTTTAAGATAAAAAACAGATCAAGTAGCAACCTGTTAACATACGTCAGTGGCTATGAAAATACGTTATCGAGGCAATTATTGGCGAGTGGCATAAAATCTTTGAGGCAACTAGTTATTAATAAGATGTTAAGGTGTTAAAGGGTGAAAAGCGTGTAACTTACTAATTAAAAAAATGTGTAGATTAGATTTGGTCATTTCAACAAACCAATCAAAGGGTGACGATATTTGTCAATGTTTGCCAACGAGCCGTCATTATATTCCCAATAAAAACGTTGATGACATTTCGTTTGATATAAAAAAAGCTATCTTTAGTTGGAAATACTAGAGCTAGTTCAAAATTTGTTTTTAATTTAACTTATTTCTTGCTAACTTATTTTAATTTTAATATACCACATCTGCTCCCTGCTTGGATCATTATGACCTCTCATGTTGTCTTAATTGTCGGTCTTCTTCTGCCAGCTTCTTTACTTTCTTGCAAGTTATCTTGGATAGTTGTCAGTAGAATGGTGGGATGATAGAACCCATTGGGTTGGGAGAAAACGCAGAGAAAGCTGAATGTAGGCTGCATCAGCGCATACTCGAAACAAAATTAATCTCCACTATTTTCCAACTAGGAACTAACTCCGGTCGCATTGGTCTAAAAATTAATACTAGTAAGACCAATGTGATGTGTAACCAAACCTGTCAGCACCCTTACCAGCGCAGGACAGATCATCGAGAGGGTTGAAAGCTTCAGATACCTCGGCACACATATCCTCGAAGACGGTAGTAAAACAAAAGGAGCTCGCAATTCGTTTAGGAATGGCTGGAGTCACATTTAACCCTCCAAGGACGAGCGTCACCATATGGTCACACAAAACACCGTTGTCTATTGATCCCACTATTCATACTTTTTCTACCTGAATATCGTTGCTTTTGCTCATATTTGGTTAAGAAGGGTACGGACTACAGTTAACCATCAGCCGTAGGAACAGGAACGGTCTCCAAAAGCACATGTGATTTTTTGAATTTCCGTTTTTTTTAATTTACTTTTTGAAACTGTTAGGTATTTTTTTATAAAAACATAAAATTATTTACAGTTATTTTGCTAATATATTTGTTTTGAAATAATGTTGATCTAAAGAGGTCAAATTGTAAATATTTTAAAAAAAATCACGTTTAGCTATATTTCAACCCCGAATGTTTGCAAGCCCATACGGTCACTTTTGTCCTTACTACTGTCCGTACTCAATATTACACGGTAATAAAAGGATGAGCATGACTATATAGTCATGCGGGGTTTCTATACAACGACTTTGCGTTTTTTTTTTTTTTAATTTTGGATAGGAATAAAAGTTATCCGTGACTTCAATATGGCTTAGAAAATATTTTTTTTATCAGAAAAAAGCTCTCGTCTCTGGGGGTTAACTCAATGCGGACTGTCTGAGACACACAGCTGTACTCGATTAAAAACAAATGCTACTTTTTTAACGCTTGCATTCTGCTGGTACTGCTTTACGGTTGCAAATCATGGCACCTGACGAAGACTCAGTAAAACCGTATACTGAGCTTCGATAAGAGATGGGGGTGATTTGGTTTGATTTTGTGAGCAATTCGGAGTTAAGGGAGCGTACAAGACAGCGCCCCGTCACGTCAGTGGTTATGGAGAGACGTTGTAACTAGGGTATCCAATCCCGGGAACCCGTTCAATTTTCTGATCCCGAAATTCCGGGATTGAGATGGCCGCGATCCCGGGATTTCGGGATTGAGAAATTTCGAGGAAAACCCGATAATTTACACGAAATTGGTAAATCGGTGAGCTAAAAAAAAAAAAAACGAGTTTCGGTGAGATTCTGGGAAATAGTATACCAAATCGGAGATTTCAAATTCCTCGGTGAGCTAAAAAAAAAACGAGGTTCTGTGAGAATCTGGGAAAAAGTATAACGAATTGAGGATTTCAAATTTCTCGGTAAGAAAATCACAATCCCGGGATCCCGAAAAAAGGGGATCAATCCCGAAATCCCGGGATTGGAAAAAGGCTCCGGGATTGGATACCCTAGTTGTAACTGGGCTGGGTCACGTGCTGCGGATGTTTTTGGAAAGCCTCAATCCTGCCTGCCTCTTCTTCCGATCACTAGGATTTCGGCGCCCCGGACGTCCGTCGGGTACTATCCATGGGATGTACTCGGCGGAACTGGGGGATGCTGGCATATCATGAGAAGAAGCAAAGCAATTGGCGGGAGACAGGGAAACATGGAGGTGCCATCTGGTGGCCACATGCTCCACAAAGGGAGCGAATATGGTCAAATAAGAAGAAGAATTTTCCAATAAGCGTAAAAAATAAAGAATATATTATTATTTTATAAATATCGTTTAAGTTTCCATTTAGGAATACATACCGACGTAACTAAGTATTATATAAATGCCATACACCGTTACTACTCGGATACGGGACCAGTTTTTTTACTGCAATCTTAATAAGAAATGTATATACATATTTACTTTATTCCCTTTAAATGAATGTACAGCTAATTCGAATGGCAAAAGAACGCTTTCAGATAAAGAATGCATATTATTCATTTGAGTAATTGGCAATTAGATGAAAAATTCTTATATAATACATCCACTTGCTTCTATTCAACTCTCGCGTTATGGAAATTAAATTCTTTGTCATTGCTTCTTTTTGTCGACAAAGGCCACCCTTTTACATTTTAAATATTTCTTGAACAAGTTTCGTCTTTAGGCAGATAGTTGTTTTTTAGAATTTGATCAGTTATTTTTTGATATTTCATTCGAGGTATTATTCTTTCTCCAACATTCGCTTTGTTTTATTAAGTTTAGGCTCAATTTGAAATATGTATACCTTAATTCGGTCTTGAATATATTAGAAAAATGTGAATTACTTTTACACATAAAATGTTAATTAGGCAGCTTTTATAAATATACACCAAACCAATTTTTATACAATAAATTCACCAGCTATTTCATTTTTTTTATATACTTTCTAAGATTGTATTTTGAAGTACTATTGTTAAATTGTACACATAAATGCATTCAACTTAACAGTAAGTGTTTTATTTACGGCCAATTGTTTTGAAACAGTGTATTAGGTCATTCTAAGCTTATTTTTAGATGTATTTTTTTATAAAACTAAAGTATTAAACTTTAGAAAATGAGTTTGTACAAAATTTCTTTGTGTTATTCATAATGCATTTTTGTGTTAATATTAAAGAAAATAATCATCTAATAATCCTAGTAAAATTTTTGTCTGTTTTTACTTCTGAAATATAAATGGAAAATTTCACAAATCGGACCGTTTTTTTATTTAAAAATACACCTTTTTTTCATTAATTCAATATTTTTGTCAACCAACGAAAGCAAATTTGTTTAAAAGACAGTGTGCCACTAAAACTAAAGAAGAACTCTGCTTGAGTAATTTTTTATAATGATGATGATAATAATGAACGATTAACTAGTTAAAACAATGTTGTAAATTTGTGTAGTTGTTTAATTAACTAAGTATAATTTATTTTTGATTGCATCAAAGTTATAAGTCTTTTTTTGACAAAAAGTATTCATCAAAAATTTTATTTAAATAGCTGTCGTTTTAACAATGTGAAATAAAGAAATGACTATGAGCTTTTTTATTATTTTGTTCACTTTGATATGCGTATGAATACAAAACAAAACACTTGAAGTATTTCTACGTAACACAACGGAAACATTGAATTGATCACATTGAAAACAAAATAAGCATTTCTTCGCAGTAAATTGAAGGTTTTATTGGATGAATCTAAATGATAATAGAAACCTTTTTTAGGTCTTTATTATTCCATTCATACACATCTCAGTTCAAACAAACAAACGGAGAAAAGAATTAACTGGAGTTTTTTTATTAAAACAAATAACCTTTGAGAGAACAGTGTTGACAATTTATCTTCTAACAAAACAATTTCTGTGGAGAGATTCCATCTGGAACATTTTTACCGAATATTTTCTTCGAAAATATTTGCTCGAGTTTTTAACAAAAATAAAGCCCTGCCGGAAGTGATTTCTACTTTCTGGATAAGACAAAGAAAATAATTACTTAGCAACTATTTCAACAAAAGTTCTTTATTGATTATTAATAATCATTGGAAAGATGGTTTTTGGTACAATTATTTTTGATCAAAGGTTTACATTAGATATTATCACTGTTCTGACAGAAGTGTTGGTAAATAAAAAAAAATGACAAAATCACATTTTTTAAGGATATCAATTAAACTCGAGGATGTCAATTTTTCGTCTGGAACAGCTTAGTTGGTGCTTTTATTGTACCAGTTTGGTAAAAACAGTATTTGTTTGTCGGAAATTATTATGAATGCAGACTAAATACTAGGCTCTTGTTTATCCCTTTATTTGTTTCAAATATTTTTCTCCTTGACGTTACAGTCTTTTATTCCGCTCGATCCTCCACCATTCTACGTCAGTTTCATATAAAGCTTTCAGTCCCAAGTTTTTCAATTCAAGTCATTTTGTGATCCCAGGATTTCAGAACTCACAATCTTTAAATCCCGGGATCCCGATATCAATCATGTAACATAATCTCATTTTTTAACATAGCATATAGAAACATATTTAGCACTACAGCTAACGTCTCAAGCGACATATTTTTTGTTATCAACCATAGTTTCTCGAAATCAATTCGAGTAAAAGAGATATATCACTTACACCCTCATCCAAGGTCTCAAATTAAAATTGAAAAAATCTTATCCCGCCCTAAAAAAAGGAAGAATCATTCATTTCTTTTTTACTTTAAATTCATCAAAATTTTTTCGTTAAAAAACTTGTGTTTAGATATCTTTATTAGGAGGTCATATGCTCAACATTAGGAGCGGACATGGATACATATATATATATATCCTTTGGATCACAACTTAATTAATGACTGCAAGACAAATAAAGTTTTTTTTTTTAATATTAAACAAACGTTCTTTTAAATAAAATTGTAAAGAAAGTACGCTTTTTGTAATTAAAAAAGCTTTTCATTGATAATATCCATCCAATAGGTATTAACGATATATACCAACGATAAACGGAAGTAAAACCAAAAAGGGAAAAAACAAAATTGATACGTGATATTTTTTATTACAGTATATATCTGTTTATAGAATAAATGTTACCAAATATATTCTTGTTGGAAATATTTAGCTGTAAATCTTATCACAAAAATAAGGTTTTCGATACAACTTTGATCGCTTGCTGCTTTCATATCTCACGTTTATTCTGGACAAAGGATTTTTTATTCGTTATTTAGTATTGCAAACACAGGGTACAAATAATATGGCTGACTCTATTGAAACGAAATGAATAAGAGAGCCCATCTTTTTGTCAAATAAATATGACGCAAGGGATCGTGGAGGATGCCAAAGTTCTTAAAAATATTTTCAGTGACGTTCCTTTACAATCTTTACATCAAAACAGTGTGTTTTTATTTAATTTATTAATAAATTAAGTATATTTCAATTTCGTTTTCGTATGACCAAGTATCGAAAGATTTGTGATTGATTCGGCAGTAACTTTGTTCATTTTTAATACAAAACTAATATTGATAAATTATCTTTTCCACAGGTGGAGTAACAAATCGTGGCACGTCTTTTGCCTCTTTGAGAAGAATCTGTAGACAAATAAAATGGACATATTTTTCTCAAGATGGTTTTTAAAGAGGTGCCAAAGTTTGTTACTCAACCTGTGGAATAACTAAGTTAGCAATTTTGATTTTATATTACTTAAATATTTCTGGATTCTAGTCGTGTTTGTGGCGTGGTGGTCGACGTCGTTGGTTTCCAAGACGGATCTCACTGGTTCAAGGCGCAGTACGAACATCATTGTTTTAATCGATATATTAATTTCATTTCGAGGGCAAGGGTATTTGTGATGTCTAAAAAATATTATTACACCCTTCTGAACTTAAAATTAACGAGTCGCAGGGAGAAAAATAGTAAGTTACAAGTTTGTTTTTTAGTCTTATCATCTTTAGACATCCATACTCTCTTCGAAAAAGAGAAGTTAAACAACTGAGTATCAAGTATTTCTCCTAAAAAAAAATTCTTGAAATACCACTTTTAAGAGACTAACATAAATACTCCACATTTGAAACGGACATGGATTTAAAAAAAATCTATTCGTTTAAGCCAGTTAACAAAATCATGAAAGAAGCTTAAGATTTCAAAGTAGATATGAATCATAAAACATGTACGTAACTGTGAACGTCCTTTAAAATTAATCGTACATTCGTCCTTTTATCGAAGCATAATATATAGCCTTTCATAACAATTTTCGTAACCTTTCATACTTTGATTTATGTTGTATCTTTGAGTATTTTATTGCTCTGTTCTGTCGTTTGGCCACTGCTTAACAGGGTCTTTGGAAATTAAAGATATAATAATTAATATCTACCTGCAAACTTCACGACAGACTTGTGTTCTACTTTGATTTATAAGTAATTAAAACTTTTCAGAGTTTTGATTGCTATTTGTTCAGAGTAAGATCATTATGCTTTGGTATTAAATTTACTTAATATTACCTCATAACTAGGGTATCCAATCCCGTAGCCTTTTTGTAATCCCGGGATTTCTGGGTTGATTAATTTTCACTTGAGCACTCAACGTGAAATCGTGTATAATTTGAATGTTTTGGTGAGTCGTTTTTTTTAGCTCACCTAGGAATTGGAAATCCTTAATTCCCTATACTTTTTCCCCAGATAATCTACGTAACTTGTTTTTCTTTTAGCTCACCGATAAATTGTAAATCCTCGATTCCAAAATCCTATAAATTTTCGGGATTTGTTCAAAATTTCTCAACCTCGAAATCCCGGGATCGCGACCATGTCGATCCCGGGATTTCGGTATCAGAAAATTGGATGGGATCCCGGGATTGGATGCCCTACTTATAACAGGAAAAATGATAAACTTATTAATTAAATTTAATATTTGATCTAAATATTTTTCACACTATTAGGCTAAGTAAGTAAGCTCGCATTGTAAATATTCACAAGTACATAAGGCAAATGTAAATTATAAAAAATAAAATATCAAATATAACTGCATATATATTAGTCGGGTCCTATGGCGCAGCGGTTAGCGTTGTTGGCTTCCATGCCGGATCTCACGGTTTCGAGTACCAGAACAAGCAGGATGTTTTCGATCAGTTTATCGATTTCTGTTCGAAGGCGTGGGTGTTTGTGATGTTTAAAAATTCTCTCCCACCCTTCCAATATTTCAATAACTAGACATAGCGAGGACGATTAGTTAACCACTATTCTTACGAAAAGGAGAGGTTGAGTGACTAAATAACAAACAGTTCTCGTAGAAAATAATTCTGTTGAGATACCTCCATAAGAAAGCCAATTCTTCCACCTTGGGAGCGGACATGGATAAAAAAAATACTGGCTGAGAAAATTTTAATGATATGAAATAATCATTAAATTACACCATAATCTTTTTTTGTGTACGCTTCTAATGCACAACATGTATTTTTTGTCATTTTCTCTACCGTTGAGGAGAGTATTACATATTTAGTTTTTTTCATTAGTATTTTCAGAATAAAATACATTTTATAAAAAAAACAGTGGCTGAGTGATGACCGTTGTCTTCTTCGATTGCTGTGCTTATGGATTCAACTCCCATTAAGAAAATTTTCCGATTGATTTATGGATATGTGCTCAAACGTGTGAGTCCACCTTCATACGGAGAGCGAGTAGATTAAAAACTCATAGAAGCTTTCCAATTTTAAAATGCCTTTGTCTTAGTAAACTTCCTGTTCTTACTTACAGTAGAGTAAGTGCTTCTAAGACACTTTTAACGCTACTATGCTCATGTTTACTCACGAATTTGTGTAGTGTAGTGGTGGGTGCAGATTTTAGTACTCTTGGTTGCTAGTGATTCGGTTAATACTATATCATAACTTTCTCTTAAAACGAGCGACTAAACAAGAAGCAGTTGTCGTTGAACAGCTTCTGTTGAAATATTTTCATTGAATTTGCGTTATAATTGTAAAAATTTAAACGTAGAAATACTGTCAATAGATAACTTGTTTTTTTACTTCAATGTGTTGAGGTAAGCTTCATATTCCAAATATTAGGAACGGACATCAATACAAAAATAAAGATCTAGAAAAGCATCTGAGTATGTTTCAAGGTTTGATTCACTAAGTTGTCTTAGGTTTGGAGATTCTATTGATTCCTAAGGTTGAGTAGGCTTAAACTTTGGTATGATATACATAAAAATGATTATCGAATATCTGTATATTAATAGTCGATAATGTAATCTGTCTGTCTGTCGGTCCCCGATTTCGCCTGTTCGATGACGTCAAGAAAGACGGTATCCTCCCCCCTTTATATCCCCCCGTTGAAGTCGACGGGCTTACAGCTAGTAAAATAATAAATACAAAGTTGTCTTTTCTTTATTCAAAGTAGTAATTGTTGTGCTTCCTCTATCATAAAGATCGATGACCTTAAATCCCTTAGACTTCACGGTAAAAAAGCAATGGCATAAATAAAAAATATTTGGCAACATTAAAACAGGAAAAACAAATAACAATTTAGCTTTCATATTAATTTTATTTGGCAACTTTACAAATAAAATATTACATTATTTTTAATCATATTTATAATAATAAAAGATTTATTTTTAATATAATTACACTATATAGACAATTATGTTTATAATATTTTAACTAGTGGGATAATTTTTCACAGGTAAGGTATATAAAAATGTTCACACATTCATAGTTTTATAATTTTTTACACATATACAATATATTCAATTATTATTGTTCTCTATATTCAAATTGCAAAGTAGCATTCACACGTTACAGCATTTTGGGATAGTAGGGATAATTTATTTGTTTTCTTTATTTTTTTATATATAAAATAAAAAACCTACTTTTTTTAAAAGAAGTTTTTATACAATGTAAAGAACTTAAATAAAGAGCGTTTAGAAAAAAGATTATTAGTTCTCCTTAAAAAAAATGAGATCATTTTTGGCTTTGTGAGATACTATAGTATATTAACTAATGCATGTTTAGTAACGTACATGCGTATCAAGATTTTCGCAGTTATGAGATATCGTTGTTTCAGTGAAATTTACATTTTTAGGGACACAGATTGTTGAAAATAAAGTACAAACGGGCAAAAATTTAACGTTATTTTCAACAATTCTTCTCCTTTAAGATATATGTACATTTCAGTAAATCTACAATATTTTATGACAGTAAAAATATAGATACGCCCATATTTTATGAAGCATATGAATTGATGAAAAAAAACCGTGAAAAAATTCTCTAACAATATGATTAATGAAAAAAAGAGTTAGGTACTTTTTAAGTTATGGTTCAATTTTAACTAGGCGATTGTATCTTAAAGTATATAAAGTGAGACATTACAAAAATCTCTCGTATAGAATTTAATCAATTTTTTTCAATATTTATACGAATTATTTTCACGTTTTTTTTTTTCATATTACGATCTCTTAATTGGAAAAAAATCATCAGAAATAATTAATCTGTTTTGGAATGTTTAACACAAAAAAAATAGTTTTTTATTCATTAAATTTTAAAACCATGCATTCTCACATTATAAACGTATTAAATACATACGATTTTACAGTTATTTAATAAAATAATCAACAGTTTTAATGATTATATTGAAACAAGAAAGAATGAAAAGCTATAAACATTGCTAAGAATCAAATGTATAATAATTATCCCAACGCAACAAAAGCTGAAACAATAAAGACATTACAATTTTTTTATTCATAATAAATAATTATTGTCTGTGTTAGATTTAAATGAAGTCGGTGAAAATGCGAGAATGAAAATTTTCTCGTTTGCATAATAATAAATACTCTGCTTATAACAAATACAGAAATTATTTTATCATTTAAATTGTGTATTATTTCAGCTTTTATAAAGCATTCACTGTAAGCGTTTTGTTTGTGTGAACATAAGATACAGCACGGTTATAGTTATTTGATTCTTATGCAATCAATTTGGCTTAATTATTCATTCAAACATGTGGTGATGTATAATTAATTATTGTCAGTTGCACAAGGGCAATCGCTTTTAATAAATTTTATCGGAATATTCAATGCCAATTTTGTATATATTTGTTTAAAGTGTAGATAATTTTGATAAATGAGATTATTTTAATAAATAGATGAAAGCATAATTTGGACATGTAAAGCAATGCAATATAGTGACGTATAACCGATTAAAAAGCGCACATAGAGCCTCAGGTCTTAAAATAATATTTATTCTGAAAGGGTTATTATTTATATTAAAAAATATCTATATAATAGGTTTTAATTTAATATTGACAGTTTTTTTGTGGAATGATGAGATTAGTTAAAAACAACAGTTCAAATTTTATTTGCTAACAAGAATTGTACATAAGAAGTTAAAACATCTTTTACTCGACAAAGATAATTAGTTAAAAAAAAATCTATACTGTATGTATTTATTTGAAACATCTTATTTGCTCTTAGCGCAGCCTTATAGATTTAGACAAAAAAACGATTGACAAAACTGGACATCGCTATCAAATAAAGTCATTTTTAACGTGAAATAAATAAGTTGTTTGTTTCAAAACATTAAAATAAGATTATATCGAATCAAGTCTAAAAAAATATCACAGAAGTTACGAACGGGTTGTATACTTAATGTAACATAAAAACAAGAAATTCAATTTACGTATCCTTGTAAATCAAAATCAATTTATATTTTACGATTTTCTGTAAAAGTTTAAAGGCTGCGTTTGTAAAATTGTCCTCAAATTAAGTGAAAAAACGATTTCCCACTGCTTTTTGAAAGCAGGTAAAATATTATGTTTGTTTAACATGTTTTACGTAGACGTGGAAATAGAATGAATATTTGTTGGGGCACATAATTGGGCATATAAATAAATATTCTCCTTTTATACTTTGCAATTTTTTTTACCCTGCACGCATTCAAGCTTTAATAAAATATGTTTTTTTTTCAACGTCGCACGTACAAATGACATTTATTCTTTATTAAAGATATTTATCACCGCATGTAGTATGACTCGCACATAACGAAATGTCTTAATAACTCA
Organism: Himalopsyche tibetana; assembly: GCA_030503985.1. Taxonomy (NCBI): domain Eukaryota; kingdom Metazoa; phylum Arthropoda; class Insecta; order Trichoptera; family Rhyacophilidae; genus Himalopsyche; species Himalopsyche tibetana. Next base: position 18,661,276 of record JAPJYX010000009.1, on the reverse strand, counting down.
ACCAGAGCAACTGAAACCACACCGACAGCGCACATATTTGTCTGGGTCCTTTGGGCTCCACCTTAAAAGTAAAAAAAGAATGTTTCTGTTATTTTTCCTGACATTTTGATGAATGAAACATCGTTTTCTAAAATACTGCCTATTCACCAAAATAAATCATTCCCTTTTAGCTTCACACCCAACAGGTTGTTAGGTACACCTTGTCATACCTATGTAAATTGATAAACACAAAAATTAATATTAGTCGTGTTGTAAATAATATGTTAAATTACTGTAAATTTTCTCATTTGAAAACAAGCCATTCAAATTTAATACAGTAAATAAATATCTTGGTTAACGTGTTGTTTATTTTCAGTGTATTGATTAACTTCATATTAAACAATTATTATTATGAAACAAACAGTTTTATAATTAATACACTGCCGTATCAAAATATTTAACAGTGATTCAAAAAACGTTATGAGTATTTATCACACGCATTATTAAACAGACCCCTATTAATAATTTTCCATTTGTTTGATCAAAATTAGTTTTGTTGTTGAAAGGTATACTTCTAAATTGAGAAAAGGTTTTTATATTTTAATTCAATTGCGTTTTATTAAGATACCAAAGTAAACTAGTAAAGTATTTAATACAATAGGAATCATGTAACGTTTTTGATAGCTTTTTTAGAGTTACTACTTTATCATAACACTGTTATTAAACAAACACAATACATACCACAGCAGTTTAACAGTGTATTTATGTATATCTGCTTAAAACCAAATCGTTCTAAGAACGCAATGTATGGAAAAAATAGTAACGTAAGTAAATGTTTGAATCGCTTAAATCGCTTAAATTTTGAACATTCACACAAGTTTTGTTACTAATGACTTGGATTTTGCTTTTTGATATCTTCATGCGTTCAAGTGCACGAATGTACTTGAACTGACGTTTAATTTTTTCATCAAACCTGGCTTTTAGGTAACAATGCCATCAATAGGGTATCCAATCCTGGACCCTTTTTGTGATCCCGGGATTTCGGGTTTGACAATTTTTAGCTCTTCCATGTTTCGTTTTCTGAATTTTGGGATAAGAATTGTCGCAATCCTGGGATTTAGGGATTCAATACCCTAGTTGTCAATATACATATTTTTGAAAAACGTCGATAAAACTAACTTTGAATTTAATGTACAAAATTACCGTTGAAATGTAAATGTTGGGTTTTAATGTTATGCATGCAGCAATTCAAAAAATTTCGCTCTTAAAAAATATTCTTTTCATAATAAATACATTATCATAACACAGCAACAGTTTTACCACGTGTCATTGAATCGACATATGTACACATACTAAAGCATTATCTAACTCAACTTAAAACTACTGAACGGAAATGAATTACTTTTACATTTAAAGTCTTCTTACAAAAGATCGTGTAAGAGTTGTCTGTAGCTTGTACATATATGTAAGCTATGTAGAAAAAAACAAACTTTGTTTTATAATGGACATTTGGGGTTTACGGACAACTTTTCACCCGCATTAGTCAGCTATACCAAAGGTTTATTGTACTAAGTTGTTTACTTTTAATTAATGAGAATATTTACCTAAGGCGTGTGCTGAGTCCCTTACGCTCGGTGGAGGATCAGGATCATAAGCAGTTCCTTGAACAGGATACATGAGCGCCACGTGCTGACTCTCTGGCGGTGCTCCTCCTCCTCCTATAGAGTTGTCATTTCTTCCCATTCCGTTGTTCGTGCTGCGGGTTTTTTCTTCTTCTATGCTTTTTTCTGTACTCTGCCAGTATACACCATACATGCTTGCAGTGCATCGGATCTGGTTTTAAAAAAATAAATATAGAGTTAAAAGTTTTGTTATCTTCGTTATCTGTCGATAAATCCTATTCTTTTTGTATAATTCTAAATGGAATTCACTTTTTTCGTTCATAAAATATGATTTGATTTATATCTTGAAAATGTTTATAAATGAAAGATAAACATAAAAACCAACCAAGCTAAATTTAAAATGATGATCAAGGTCTGACTAAAAATTGTACGTAGCGTTAAGTTCATTGAAAAAAACCTTTTTCTGGTATTAACACGAAAAACAGTTTAAATTTAGTATTTTTTTACTGCAAACCTTTGATTCACTATCATTATTAGATATCAAAAAAAATATATTTTGAAAACTGTCATAATGTAAATATTCAATTTTTCCTCGTTGATATAAAATGAAGGAAAACTTAGATGAACAATGTTTGGGAAGATAATATACAATTCTTTAAAAATAATAATAAAAAAAACATTTTTAATCACGCTTTTTATTCATCGCTAAGTTCGACATAAAATAATATATCCGAAAATTTTGTAAAGCTGTCTTAAAAACGCTTTGTTCTACATAAAAAGTTGCTCGAAAAATCTGACGCTGCGAAAAAGTCTTTTGTGCCATTGACACTTTTCAACATCAAATATCTTCCCCCAAAAATGTCTAAAAACAATCTCCTTGCATCTGTCAAAGTTGATACGGTTCAATCTAAGTATAATAAGTTTGTCATGACAAAAAGAAAATGGCACATGTCTGATATTTTTATCTTTTAGAATACCAAATGTTCTATGCTAGATCTTTTACGCGTTTACAGCGAAAAGGATAAGAGTTCAAATTACTTTTTTTGAGGAGTGCCACTAATGATCCCAACAAAATATAGAGATTACATCAAATAATTTCCGTTGTCCACCCAAAAATTGGTATTTTTTTACCTTATGTGTTATGTGTTATGCGCCAATGTGTTATGCGCTAATGTGTTATGCGCCAAATATGTTATATTTGGAAAATCACACATGATAAACATTATGAATTTTTTTATAAATCGTAACCATAACAAATATTTAAAATTTCAATTGAAATAATCAAAATTTCAAATTGAGTTTTTCTCCCTAAATTCAAACCCACCCGATTACTTAGGACCTCAAAAGCTAACAAACAAAAAAGTTTTTTAAAAGTTCTAATATACAAATTTTCACATAGTTTATTATCTGAGTTTTGATTCGTATATATAACGTTTATTTTAATTTTAATTACTCCCACTTTTTTCAACACAAATCTGACAATATAATTTATAATTTCTAAATGACGTAAAAAGTTTTAAATCGGATTTACTAATCACTTATTTTATATAATTAGGATAATGATTCTAATTACTTAATTTTCGAACGTGGCATAAAAATTCGGGCGCTAATTAGCTAGATTTAATCTTTAAAAATGGACTTTGTATTCAAAACGTAATTAATATGACAGATAGCATCGGACTTTTACGCTTGACACTTTTAAAAATGATGTGTTCTCACAGAGAAGGTCAAAGGTAGGGACTCAAATTGAATATTCGAACACGAATACACGTGTAATATTTTTTTTGTTGATTTTCGGTTATTCGAATTTGTAATCTATCTTGCCAAGATGTAAAATCATACGATCGCGTTAGTGTAACGAATTTGCTTTCATTGCTTTTTTCTAACACTTAAATACAAAACGGAATGATTTTTTTTCTTAATATTATTATAGTATGTCTGTCTTCAGGAAAGATTGATAGACACATAGTATTAATAAAAAAAATACAGTAAATGTGTAATGTAATATTTTATATAATTTAAACAAAAATTTTAACCAAGACTTTAATAATTGTATATTTAAAACGAGAAAAATTTTGTGCTTACATAAATAATTATAAAAACAAAACAATATTTATCCACATTAATATAGAAAAGAACATTTTGTTTTATAATAAACTTTCATATAAAATTTAAAAAACAAGTCTGTTTCCGATAATTTGTCTGAAAATAAACAGTAAGTCGTATTTTTATAAAAATATATATTTGCACGAAAACTGTTTTTGTATCCGAGCGATTTTAATGAAAATAATATAAGTCCATTTTCAAAATTAATTAATATAAGTTGAAGAACGTTTCATATTTGTATTATGATTTTGTCATTTTTTTATAGTAATTCAATGCAAATATAAACTATCTTCAATATTAAATTTATAAAAATGACTGCCGGTACTTGAATTAAACCCGAATGATTTCTTGGATATAGTTCTTACCACAAGACTACAGAGAGTGACAAACAGAAATACAAAAATAACTGTGGTTTCAATATTTATTTTAATATTGGTAATGATTCTTTCGGCATTGCCGCAATATGTACCCTTTTTGTATGAAGTCTTTTAACTTATATTTACAAAAAAAACTTCTTCTGTTTTGAGTGACATACATTCCACAAGAGAATTACCGCATGTCAAAAGCTTTAACGTTTATGCACCCTATTGCCAAGGATATTTTTTTATCAAGAGGTTGAATAGAGATTATTACTCAGGTAGAGCAGGAACTAACCGAAAACCGGGTATTTTACCGAGTAGCTGGACATTTAATTTCAATAAAATATTCCATATTACATTTTTTAAAAAAAAACGTAATTTTCTAAATATACTTGTAATTCGCAAAACTCATTTAGAGATTAAGTGAATCCGGAATCTACTGATAAGCTAAGTCTTATCTTATAAAACCTTTTCAATTGCTCGATATCTATTAAATATACTTCAATATCAAACGAACGTGTATTTACCGTTGATAACATTTTTTTCATAAAAAAATCGAAAAACACTTGATGCATAGACAATTTGAAAGATTACTTTTTAGGAGAAGAAGCTTTTAAAATAAATAATATAACTTATACATTTATCATTATTGCTATTACCCGAGAGCCGGGTATTTGGATACCCTAGAATTTTACCGCAACTACAGTACTGGCATTTAATATTATATTTTGATATTCCAAATATTAACGCCGGGAGTGCGATTTGTTTCAAAAACGGCATTGGAATGCACACTGTATACACATAATAGCAGATTTTCATATAATGTTGCTTTAAATTTCATTTTGATATTCTTCTCTACCCATCACTGCTTTTAATATGTTTTTGTATACAATAGTATCAGTATACAGTAAAGTTTCAAACGTTAGGCGTATTGACAGTTTTTACGTCTGGGAGTGTATTATGAGCAACTGCACAAAATTTTTAGCGTCTACTCAAGTGTGCATAAAATGAATAAATCTAGACTTTTAATAATCAAAAAAAGTTATATGACTTTTGATTAACATGCTCTCCGTGTGACACCCAAATTTCTTCAAATTCTGGTAGTTTGCCTTACATTCAACTGTGTAAGTTAGAATGGCCAATCTGTAGAACAAACGATAGGGTAGATTTGATAAAAATATTGGTTCATTACTGCTAAAATATGTTGATCTTGATTGCATCTTCGCGAAAATAAGTTCGACTATTTACAAAGGCAACTAAAAAAATCATTAAACACTAATTATTGCAATATTTTGTTACGTGAGTTCTTAAAATTCAACTAAATTTGTTTATTGATTATATTCAAAAGATGCGCTTTGAAAACACAACCCAAATACCGGGGTGCCGTTATTGTTTGTACCGGTATGGCAAACCCTATTTTGTCTTACAATTGTTCAAAAATTCCACATATTCTCACAAAATTCCCTTGTACATTCCCTTGGGCAATAAATGTGTGTTTTTGGATGTTTCATAAATATGATTCTCATTTTTTTTCCAAAAAATTGTACCAACAAAAGCATGCCTTCTTTAATAATACCTGTGAGTTTATGGAAAATGAAGTATCTTCAGAAAAGTTTTTCTCAGTGTTGAATGCTGGCTGTTTTATCTTTAAATATATATATGTATATCAAGTATTTTATATGTCTTAAAAGTTGTATCTTGTAAAACTGGTTTGTAAATACAACAATCGATATTTTGAGTCAGTCAGAATACATCGCAAATGTTTTAAAGATTTCGTTATTTCTTTAACCATGTTTGTTCTGTATCGGATGTTTTTTTGTAAAAAAACTGCTTGTTGTTTAGTTCATCAACTTCTCTTCATTCAAAAAGAGTAGGTGTAGAAGAATAAAGCTTGCATAAGAAAAATAATAAGCTTATTGCTTTCGCTACATAACGCATTTAGAGACATTATGGATAGCAGATAATTATAGACATCACAAAAATTCATGTCTTCAAACAGAAAACGTAGTTTAAAAATAAATGGAATATAGCAGTTTTTCTGTATTTTATAGTAAGTAATGCTATAATCTCTTCGCCCGTCTAAAAACCACCTAATTCATTGGTGACAAGATTTGCCGAAAAACTCTTTACTATAAGCCGATACATATATATCCTACAACAAATTGGAAACCTATTTATTTAATTTACTTCAAAAACATTGTATTAAAATAGACATTATCTTCGCTCCTGATGTGAAGCACATAGTCTTCCAATGGAAGTATATTTACAAAATCTGCAAGAACCGCTTGCTTTTCTTGTATTTTTTAATGGGGTCAAGAATAAAGCTATGGCATGACTTAAAGCTAGCTAATCGCTATTTTTAAAAGTTATTTTACGACTGAAGGGTAGTGGGAGTAAATTTTAAGACATCACAAACATCCATGCATTTAAACAAGTTTTTATTAATAAGTAATAATTCGATAAGTTAATGGAAAAAATGCCGCTTGTTAAAACCGTAAGATAGTCACAAAAGCAAGAGACGTTGTACACTGCACTACGGAGTGTAAATGTAACATAACCCATGTTGAATAACGCATACAAAAAAAGCTCACCTTCAATTTCCCCGTGAGAAAGTGATGCGGCGTCACCAGGAATTGTATCCCCATGACAGCCGTCTGCAGGCCTTCGTCATTCGTGAACTCGGGGGACCTGTACCGCTTTGTGTAGCTCGGATTGGCCTGGAAAAACAAAATACAAGATTTCACATAAATATATTCATGTACGCACATATAAATGGCAGCCAGGTATGAATAAAATATATTCCCGGTCTGTCTTAACAAAATTACTGACGATCGCAGGCACGCTAGCGCATATGTACTATTATATATGCGAACACGCAAATTACATTAGCACAAGTGAGCATATTATATGATAATTTAGAATAGTTGAGCGTACCGTAAGATATTTAATATACGTAGAATTGAAGGTTATTTCCGCGCTGACTGTTTCACTTAGAAATTCGTCAGCTACTTATTACACTTAAGCAAACCCAAAGTATGTTGATACACGTAATAATGTTCTTCCTTGTCAGTGTTCGGCATCAATTAATTAATAAATAATTATCCAAAATCTGTATCTACTCATCTTCAAATCACGTGTATTTGTTAAGTTTGTTTTATATTCCATAATTAAAATAAAATTACATTTCCAATAAAATTTAAAAACCTTTTTACAATGTTTGACAGTTAACAAGTTTTTTCCCTTTGAAGGTATATGAAGCTTTCAAGAACTTTTATTTCAAAATGTTGATTCACTTTTTTTCATTTGAAAAATGTTAAAGAAAATCAATTTTGTACGAAACATACATAATACGAGTAAAATTTCGGAAAAATAGTGTAAAAATTAAATATAAGATTCTAAAAGTTGTAATTTTTTTATATATACTTCGTTTATACATATCTACGGTGGAAAGGAAGTAACCCACACAAAAAAAATACAGCAGACACAAAAAACGTGATTTGATGATTTTAAGCTGAAGGTAAATTATGTAATACACACAACCTTGAAGTGCAAGGAGACTAATAATCTGGGTTTTAATTGACTTTATCTAATATTACTTGATAATTTAAAAAAAACCTTTATTTAAGTATTTTTTCAATTTCTGAATGCCCTTATTTTTTCAAACTTAAAAGTTAAATTATGATACTTATTTGGCATTTTCAGCTTACATCCTTTTGGCAAAACGTGTATCAAGTTGTACACATTATGATTATAGAAAAAAAAACGTTTTGATAAAAGTTCAGGTTACGTCCTTTTTCATTTTCACAGTCGATATATATATATTATTTTTTCTTAAAATTTTCAATGTTGTAAGATATATTTGATTTTAAAATTCCATTAAATAAATACAATGAAATCATTTCAAGTAAAATGATAAGCCACAATATCGATTAACTTGAAATTTTCATTACATTTATTTTATTAAATTAACGTAGGGTCCATAGCACAGCGGTAAACGTCGTTGGCTTACGTGACAGATTTTAAGGGTTTGGTTCCCAATACGAACAGCATTCTTTCAGCAGGCATAGGTGTTTGAATTGTCTAAAAATTCCTTCTGACTCTTCCGAATCTTAAATAACAGGCCTAAGCGAGAGCAGTTAATTAACCACTTTCCATGTACTGCCCTATTCTACTCTTCCTACTATTATATTCGTACGAGAGAGGTAGAACGACTAAGTAACAAACAGTTCTTTTAGAAAAACTTATGTTGAAATACCTCTATAAGGATGCCATATGCACCATATTACGAGCGGACTTAAATAAAAAAATAGTACTTTAAATGAAAAAATCTGAAATGAACTCAAATATTTTATAATGCAATATAGTTTATTATTTAATTTAATTCGAAATATTTTTTTACCGCATAGCGATTCTCCTGCAAGCCCATCTATTCGAAATAATTTTTCAAATTCAAATATCATAATATGACTTAAAAATCATGCCGTGAATTTTCGCCATCGTTACTATTGTAATGTATGTCTTGTAGGGTAGAACAACAAAAAATATTGGAGAAATCCATTTTTGTTTAATTCTTTTACTTGTGGTAGGTAGTTCAAGTTTTGCTTATAAAGATAAAATAACAGTTACTTATAGGCTTAGCAGACTTTTGTATTGATTTTGCTTTTCCATGTATCTTTGTACAAAGCATTTTCTATATAATGCTTTCTGTGAAACCAGACTCGCGTTGGCTATTTACCACATATACATATATCCGTAATCTTTTCTCCCACTATTTCAAGTAAACCAACTATAAAGAAGCACGGAAAATAGTAAGGTTCTTCTTGTTAAGTAATTGAAACAATCGGTAATGAAAATAATTATGCTTCTTCCACAATATGTTTCTAAGCATAAACTCGAGGAAAACTTTGGTAAAAAAATATTTAACGAAAACAGTTTCTATACTTCATATTGAAATCTTTTTTTTGTTGATTTTGTAACAAAAGCTTTGAAAAATATTCTTTATCTAATATTTAATACGAAGATTATAAAGTAATTAATACACGTAATTAAATTGGCAATAAATATAAAACTATTTTACAAATATATGTATGTAGGTATTATTTATTATAAATATAAAATAAAATTCTATTACTTTATAAATTTACTGAGTGATACGTGCTCTATTGCTGAACATCTAGTAAAGTTATTTGAAACAAAATAACTATGTCCGCTCCAAATGTGTATCGTATGGACTTATTATGTAGTTTTTTTCAACATAAGTGTTTCTACGAGAACCGCGTGTTACTCAGTTGCTCAACCTCTCTTTTTTTCAAAAACAGTTAGGATATAAGGATGTGGCACTCGCTGCGCTCATTCTTAGGATGGGATGAGTAGGAGCAAATTTAATTCGTCATTATCATTGAAAATCAATTAATAAACACTCTACGAACTTGGATTCAAACCCGCGATCTTTGTAACCGAAGCCGATGACATTGAAATGTTGATCGCGCAGCCCGTATATTCTAAGATAACTACATTTGTAAAGTTTGTGGGATTTTTAAAAGCATTCGAGATGTCCTGGATGCGTTCGGGAGGACTTGCATAAAACAAATATCTTTATTATGCATTAATATAATAATATTCATACAGCCTTAAAAGCTGTGTAAGAGGCTAATCTTGTAAAAAGAACATGATGAACTATTTCAATGCTCAATTAAAGCTAAAGCAGCATTATTAAAAGTCTATTTATTCCCAATATCAACGAAATAAAATTTCGCTCTTTAACAATCAAAATTTTATTAAGAAACACATATTCAGTTTTTTTTGGTTTTAAAATAAAACAAGTGAATTATGACTTTGAATATTGTTATTGCTAATAATTATATTTCTTTGGAATTGCAATTGTGAATAATTTACTTTTTTGTTCAGATCAGAAATTAAGTTAATAATATACATACGTTACTTTTGATTAAATTAGAAATACAAAAATCAATTAAAAAAACAATCCATGAAACTGTTTTGCACAAGTCCATGAGCACCACAACCGATATCGACTACTCGATCATGGAATTAACATACTCTTTAGTACCGTTTTAAATATATATATTTTCCTCAACCCAATATATTTTTTAAGACATACTGTTAGTTATAAGACGACAAAATTACGGTATTACTACGAATGTGCCTAGAAAACTAATTGTAGCGTCAAGTAACAAAACCTGATATGTACACATTTGGTCTAAATCGAGCAAAAAAATGAACGTATTTTATGCGCAACATGCTAAATAAAAATCAAATCTCGATATAAGCCTATGAAAAAAAATCTTAATTAGCGATAAATTTATGGATTGGAATATTTCAAATTTGATTCTGATAACTGGTATGGTAGAATTTAATTTTGTTTATATTTGTGAATTGTATGTTTCATCGGCGAATTAATACTGCTGTTTGTTTGTTATTTAAAGATAAAAGACAATAGAAAAATAATCCTCACTTAAAACAAACAGCTTTTCCTTGCAACATAAAACTATTGTTTGCCGCAAATATTGGAATGCGTACATATCGATTTTGTAACTAGACGCTTTAATTAATGTTTACGCATATAAAAGTATAATAACATCCATTATACGTAAACCAAAGAGTATATAAACATTGAATGATACTTATATCGGAAAGTAAAACATACTTGCTCTTCCAGGCACATATAATCTTTTTTTCTTAACGTTCCTGACATTTCCTATCGTAACTATCAATTACCTAAAACACGAAAGCCGATCGAGCGTTACGTCGCACTCACGACGCCGAGGACGTCGACGTCGATAAATATTATTCCGAGCGTCGTTTCCGGTGGGAGTTGAGGGTGGCAAGACCGTGCGAGACACATACCGGATGATTTTTTACCCCAGTAACCTTGCTACAGCTATTCACGTGTCAATAATATTTTTTTTCTTGAATACACATAATTAATCCAAGCGTTGTTAGTGGTCTCGTATTTTTCTGACCTTGTATCTGTTAGGACTACACAAGTTTTTTTCACAATACAAAAAAATAATCATACACACTTATCCTAATTAATTCAAGAATTTATCTTTGATAAAACAATTACAAATTCAAATACATAAACTGTTTTAATATAGGTACATATGTATTTAGTTCAAAACATTTTTTTAGTTTCTATCTATGTCCCCATCTAATTTTGGGGTCCTAATGAAGGTATCTTAACAAAACATTTTCTACGTGAAACGATTGTTACTCAGTTGCTCAACCTCTCTTTTTTGAGAAGAGAGTGTAAATAAAAAAAAAAGGTTATAACTAGTCTTTAATTTATCAAACTAGTTATTTTAGGCTTAGTGGGTCGAAGGGAAATTTCAAAAATGAAACCTTTTACAATAGCAAATGACGTTGACCGTTGCACTACGGACTCGAAAACACGAAAAAAATTATATTATTCACAAAAAAAAAATATAAACTGATTTATTCTTACTCTGGAATGTTAAGTTTAATTTCCATATTTTACAATAAATAATATAAAACAGATTTTTTTATTTAATGTCACTGTAAAGAGTTTAACTGATTTCACTTAAAATTGCTTTATTTTCTTACAACCATCCTATGTGTAATGTTTGTCTTAATTTAATAAAGAAATTATTTATATAATTTTCAATGGTTATGATGTTTTTTGTTATTTTGATGCTTCTTCAAGAAAAACATAAGACTTAAAAAATAATTATATAAACTTAATAAAAAATAAACAGATCGCGCATTAGTTACAGAACTAGTAGACATGCAATAATGAAATGTAGAAGAACTCTATTTTTAATCAATGAAGGCTTAGCTTAAAGGCTCCAGAAAGTCACATTCTGAAGAAGAAGCAGAAGTAAAAAATATCTTTGCAAACACGCAAAAAGAGACGTGCATTGGTTTTATTAATTTTAGGAATCCAGACAGGCACAACTCTTAAGAAGATTTATAGGGCCAACTCTACTGTTTTCAACCATAATGAGTCATCTTAGTATGTCGCTACCGAGTGAAAGAGTGTGTAAGAATCGCTACCGAGGGAAAATTCGTTGTTTTTCTCCCGTCAAAACGAAAAGAAAATTAAAGCCAAGCTTTTAAATACAATTGTTGTACATTTCTCTTCTCTATAAGAAACAATAAATTTAACAAAATACACTATAAATAACAAACTAATACGCGAGAACTAAGAGGCTGTCCGACAAAGCCTTAAGTTCGTCTTATAATAAAGTAAAGTTCTCTCGTGTGTTTTAATGATGGCGTGAATTATAAATAGCTCGTATTCACTTACAAGGTTGAACATATCTTTAAATACATTACACATTACAAATACAAAAAAAATACAATACAAATATATATGATATCCTTATACATTACACAGCTTACATTATTTATTAAATTTATTGGTCGTGTGCTAGTGGGTCGGACAGACTTTTTGTGACGTAGAATAATCAAAATCATCAGCCGACACGCATAAAAACTGCTGCTGCTTTGGTTTAATGCTCGAAATAATTTGCAGAATATTTTAAAGAGCAGCTTTTTATAAACTAGGATAATTAAAATATTAAACACTTTGTACTATAATTTAGAATTTCGACTGCAGGTGCTCAATGAAATTTAAATATCAAATTTGAATTGTTTGAAATTTGTACTTTCCCATGAGTTTTATCGTTAATAATCCGGGTTTTTATCAGTCAGTTCAAGTACATTCGTGCACTTGAAAAGTCTGAAGATGCCGAAAGGCAAAACCCAGGCCGTTAGCGACAAAACTCATGGAAAAGTACAAATTTAAAACAATTCAAATTTGACTTTTTTACTAATTGAAAAATAACATAATTAGGAGTGGTTTCATTCATGATGAGCATTTTCAACTGATGTAAAAGTTTATGAAACAAATAATCATGAGTTAAAAATATTAAATAAATGTGAAATAAGAAAAAAAGAATGTTAAATTATATTTAAATGAAATGGCATTTAACCAAGTATTGACAATGCATTCCTTCTAAGTAAACATGTACAACCTTGATGGAGTTTTTTTTTGCTGTTGAAAAAAGGTTTGTTATCATTTCACGTTAAATCTATTCACAAATAAATTTTAAGATCCATTTAAGATAGTTAAAAAATTAAAAACATCCTGTTGCATTGAAGAATTTGCCGGACTTTGTCAAAGCCGAACGCAAATATTGTCCGAGCTTGGGTCTCTGTTGACATTCCATCCTTCTGCTTTCATCGATCGTCGACTCTTCAATTCAGATCAGCATCAAAGGGGTCAAAAAACAAATATGTTTTTCAAAAAAAATTATCGACTTCGGAAGAACAGAAGAAATATGTACATACGTAATTAAATAATATTTTACCAGTCAAACCTGCAAGAGTCACGAATATATAAGTAAAAATTTTCTTCGTTTATTTTACCCAATATTTTTTACATCCTTTTCTTCTTAGCTTTTAGGTGTTTCTGGGATGCTACTTTAAATTCTCATAAAATCGCAAATTGTACAGGAAGCATAGATACAGTTGTCAGCGTTATGTATGTTATTGTATACCAATTAACTCTTTGGTTTCATTGTTTATTTTAACTATACGGGATTAAAAAAATCGTTGTTTCTTTATTGTTATCTTATATATATATATATATATATATATATATATATATATATATATATATATATATATATATATAAATGATTTTTTGTATGTTTGCAAAAACTTTGGTGTCTATGCGTTTGAACGCCACAAGTCCTATTGTGATTAAACTTTGACAACCTTTAAGCTGGCACTTCCGGGGAGGTTATAGGCATATATTACAAAACGCATTTTTTTCAGGATTTGTATATAAACTGCTAGCCTTCATTTTATTTTAAAAAAGACTCTTATCGTTTAACACTTGATTGCTTACATCAGCGCAATCAATATAAGATACTTTTTTATCCATGTCCACTCCCAATGTGGAACATATGGCCTTCTAAAGGATGTAGATCATAGGTTCCCAACCTTTTTCGGGTGGCGACCCCTTTTCATAAAAATCTATGTGACTCGCGACCCTCCATACAATCCAAAAGTCATTTATGTCATGTCATTTTCAACATTTAATTGGTTTCTTACTTTTGTTTTTAAATAAAAAAGCGTTGAAAATCTACTTTCGCATAGATATGTAGAAACAAATGAATTTTTTTAGTTGACTGTATAAGTTGGCGACCCCCCAAAAACCCCTTCGCGACCCCCAGGTTGGGAACCTATGATGTAGATCAACAAAGTTTTTCTAAGAGAACTGTTTGTTACTCAGTCGCTCAACTTATGTTATTCAAAAGGATTAGAAGGGATAGAAGGATAAGGCTAGGCATCAGAAACACCCATGCTTTCAAACAAAAATCGACAAGTTGATTGAAAAAGTAATATCAAAACTATTATTATAATATAATATATTTTTTCCGCCGGATTCAGCGATTTTTTGTGGAAATTTATGTATATTTTTAAATAAAAATCTGACAACTTTGTAATTCTACTGGTTGTGTTACTAAGAATTTTTTAAATTAAATTCTGAAAATGTTTCTTATCAAAGCGAAACAATCGTCAAAATTACTTAGAAAACCAGTGGAATAACAAAGTAACTATTTATAATCACTTTTATAGTCTTCACTGTCATTACTTGTTGGAAAATAATTAAAATAAAAAAAACACTCTTTTGCACTAATTCTAAATTAATTTTATATGACCAGGTCCGGTTTCGCTCATGACGAATATTTCCATTTTTATTTGAAAATGCTGTTTATGTTTTTTTAATATTTTTAAGCACATTTTGTTGACGTGTTAAAATTTTCGATACAATAAGGGTAGTAAATTGAATGTGGATTCAAATAAACGGTCTTTTAATGATTATTTATCCCAATAATAACATTTTTAATTAAAACTGAAACGGAAAACTCCACGCTGACACTAAGTGCTGCTGCTAAATTCAGGAATCTTAATTTGTTAATAGCTTCGAATAAGACAAATTACGAATAATTAATTGTTTGTTTTAATATTAACAAGTCAAACTATTCCCGAACAAATTTCCACAAAAGTCCTTCTCAGAATAGTTAATGAGAATCACGCTGGCTGAATACATCAAATAATTTCTTACTTTATCCTTATTCAAGAATTCGCGTTTCACATTTATTCGTAGATTAATATAACAATTACACAAAACTAAAACATCTATTCCGGTAGAGTTTGTAACGATTTTAGTTGTACTTGTTTTGTGGCAGATCAGTTATGTTAGTATTTAAGAAATTTAAAAAGTCCACTAGACTTAAATTTTACGCTTATCAACATAAAAACTAGGAGCACACAACGTAACTGACACCTTTTAATAGTTTTAATTACAGCTAATTAAAAAAAAATGTCAATAAAATCAAAATGACATGCTTTTATTTTTGTTTTAAATTGTTTTTATTTATGAAGTGAATAGTTTTTTTAAAAAATATACATCAACTTATTTTAAAAGAGTACAAGGTTTCAGATTATAATGAGATATTATCAATATGTGGCATATTCATTATATTACAGTGATAGTTAATAATGATTTTATCGTTTTCAGCGCAAACTTAGTAATAAGGTTTTTTTTTACTAAAGTCCGCTCTAAATAAAGAGCATATGTGATTTTTATGAAGGTTTCCTTAGAAGTTTTTCTACGATAACTGCTTGTAAGTGAATTACAAACATTAATGCTTTCGAATAAAAAACGATTAAAAAAAGACTATTTCTACTCTGATTAGAACCCAAAAGATTCATGACGGAAGCCAATTACGTATTAACTCTCGCGGCTCGGAGACTAAAAAAAATACTTCTCATTCGATGGGGATCGTTTAGGGACCCCAGTGGTTTCCTTATTATTGGCCTTATTCTTTTGAATTTCAAAAAAAAATAGTCTGGGGGCTTTAAAATATATCTCTGCATCATTTGTCATACATTTTTTTATAAAAATCCGTGGTTTTTTTTATTAAATAATCATATTTTAAGTTGCGCGTAAAAAAGATGTCATCCCAGCACACATATGAAATTGCAACTGACGAGTTTAGCCCAGCTATCTTACGAACGATCGCTTATCGCGTATTTATATACACTAAAAAAGGTCCAAAAAACTTTGATATAAGAAAACCTTAATTATAAACTCTATTTTAATATGGGTAATACAATATCACCCATATTAAAATAGATATTCAAGAAAATGTGGGTATTGGGGTCGCATTTCTTGAGCTTAGAACCGGAAAAGTTAACTGCGAATTGGACCGGGTTAAGTTTACTGTATTAAAATAAATATTGATGTTTCAATCTAAAAAGCAAATGTGTTTGCGTCTTGTCCCGTTTTATGTCGTCACAATTCACATTTAATCACTTCCGATGGCAGAACAAATTTGAACAAAACAGTAAAAAGAGAATAGCTAATATATACCATAGTCATCAAACAGGTCACAGGTAAGCTTTCAAGTACGATATTTGTATTGATTACAATTGTGTAAGACACTCAAAACCAACGTAAATATTGGTGTGTTTGCAAAAAAATATTTTTAAAAATTAATTGTTTTTTTAGGAAAATCAAAAAACTTTCTGGCTTGCATAATGTGTCATCAGATTTAATCCTGAAATCGGATTTAAAATTTTGGAAACACAATCGGTAAACGGTTGTTGACAAGTAATGTTTTGTCAGAATTAATATATTTTTTGAATTTAAATATTCCAGACATTTAATATTCTGTCAAGTATATGTTAATGAAGAGTTATACTTCTTAATACCATACACTACATCATTAGTTATTTCACTATTTTCAGCCGTTTAGTCCTTCAATTATTCTTTAAAAAACGACGTATTAAAATGATAATTAAATCCATAAAGATACTTGACGCAACCAGCTGAAAACTTGAACAAAACGAAACTATATTTCAAAATTAAAATTAGACCCATAATAAATAATTCATGTAATAAAAAAGAAAAATAACACGTTAATTTTGAAAACCCGTATAATAAATCCTCAAAAATCTGTGTTTTATTCTTTATACCGTTACTTATCACATGCTTAGCTATAGTATTTTATAACGTTTTTATAGAAATATATAAAAAGAACAAGAGTTGGACTGTAAACCTAGTTTTGTATAGTATAATGTTTACGTCAATGGTGCAAAGTCACGCACATTGAATATATTTAGCAACACGGTGTAATATTCTGATCACGATTCCACAATCAAACCAACTCCAACACAGATAATTCTCAAAGGATTTTAAGTTACCCTTACTATAATAGAAAGAGCCTTTATATTGTGAACCATTACTTCTTTATTTTAAATTGGTAAAACATTTTTTCATATATGTATCATAAGCAAACATAATTAGAACTCCTGATGAAGTAGCTCAACATATTTTTTTTCTATGAGAAATACATGCTATTCATTCGCTTAACCATTTATGTTAGGATAGAGTAAGACATTCAATATTTCAATTTAACTGTCATTTATTTGGTAGAACTCCATTGCAACAAGGAAAAAATATCAATCTTTCTATAAAAACTATTGTTAGAAAAATTGTAAGAGACAGTTGATTGATATTTCGGTTTCACGCAATCGTCATAATTACACACAATAGTCAATGTGGCAATTTTATTTTATAATGCTTGTAGAACTATGGAAATACTTTAATGTTTTTACAATAAAGGACTAGTTATGAGACTATTTTATTGCTACTTCTAAACGCTTTTAGTATCGGATGGCCTGAATTTTTTTCACTTGGGGCCTCCAAATTTTTGTAGCCTCAAAAATAGCTAATATTATAAAACCCATATACATTATGTTCATTTGTTTTCTATTATTATTTAACATGTAATTTTCTGACGTTTTTAAACTATCTGAAAAACGGGGACTCCAAATTTTATTTCGCCTGGGGCTTCCCATGTGCTTAATCCGCCACTGACCATCTAATCCGTGGGGCGGGGAACCTTTTTATTTCTAAATGCCACATTCATTTATCTGATTCTACATAAGGCCGCAGTTAAGAAAACTTTGACACCCCCCTCTTTTTCCGACTGTCGAACATATAATAGGTTGATTGCACTCTTTTTCCAAACGCTAGCGTGTAATTTTTCGATCAAAGTGAATATTTTGATCATGTTAAAAAGCCGCATCAGAGATGCCAAAAGGCCGCAGGTTCCCCTTCATAAGTCTAATCTTATCAATCCAAAAATAAATTTGAATTATTAGAAAGCATTGCTTTATTTTTTAATGTATTGCCTTTCCACTAAGTATTGACAGTAAACATATTAAAATTGAAGTATAGTTTTGTCGTTGTGTTGCAAAATCTTAAATGTATAGTTGATATACTATACAGTGTTTGCTAAATTTTAAACAAAAACGCCTTGCACAAGTCAACCTGCTTATGATATTTTAAATAAAAATAAATTGGACCCTCGAGAGGTAAAGTGGGCCCAGAAGTTAAATGGTAAAACTTATATTTGACTAAAAACTGAAGTAAAAAAATGTATTTGCTTTGTGTTTTTTTGGATTGCATATTTTTTTTGTATATGTATAACACTATGGTAGTGTGTATTTACTGAGTAAACTTCAATTTTATGTTACTTTAAACTTGTAGAGTACTAAAACGCATCCAATGCAATGTTTCATAAAATACTATTTGGTTCAGTTCACTTCTCTGGGGATCAATTATTCTATTTCTTTAATCAAAGTCATAACAGTGTCACATAAAAATGAAACTAATTTATGTCATACTTAACTGATGAATACATTATACCATAATCAGTTAACTCTAACGAGCTTATCATCCCCCAACAGACATGGCGCGCTTAATAATAATATCAAGTTGACATTGAAAGAGTAATTTTTCACGTGTCCACTTGGAAAATTTTACGAGGCTTCGCACTTAACGATCGGCCATTTTTATGTCTAGTCATGGAGAAAAAATATTTGAGAGCATTATCATAATCACGCACAATAAAAAAGATTCAACAAATATCATTGTACATTTTTTTTCAGCGAGGGTTCGGTAATTTTTTTCAGCCACAAGGTCACGAATTTTTCGTGGTAACAGATTTTCGTGATATCGAAATGCATTTATAATTTTTGCTAGTCATAAATTATCACACTAAACGAATTTTTCATAACGGTTTTCTTATGATATGAGCGTAGGGGGGCTACCATTAGTAAAGTGGTAGAAATCGAAATTGGAAAAGTATAACATTAACATTTCAAACATTTTAACTTCAACCTTCAAAATATTCAGTGAATTGAAAGTTTTGACTGGAAGTTGTGCCGAATATATTTATTATAATTTAAAAAACCTTAACACTAAATGATTGTATTGTCTAAATCAGGGATGCCCAGCTGAAATCACATGGTGGGCCATATAACATAATGTATGTCTCTGATGGCCCACACAAATATTTTAAGCGTTAATAATAATATAATATTTTTAAAGCTCATTATAAACCAACACACTACCTTTTTCTAAGAGAATCGTTTGTTCCTCATTCGCTCAACCTATCTTTTTCAAAGATAGTAGTAGAGAAAGAAGGATAAGGCTAGAACAGGACCAGTGGTTAACTTATCGCTCTCGCTACGCCAAGTTATTGAAGGATTGGAAAGGTGGAGGAAATTCTCTGACATCTCAAACACCCATGCCTACGAGTCGAAAAAATGCTGCTCATACTAGGACTCAAACCCGAATACTAACTTAGTAATCAACAACATATCTGGGATTGTAAATTTACGGCTCTACCTTTTTTGGAGTATTTAAAAATTGGCATTACTACAAATGAATGTCTGAGGACAGAATGCGACACTCAGGCAAAAAATTGTCACAAATTTAGGAATACATTTTTAAATAAAATATATTTAATCAATATTAAAATGGAGAATGTATAGAAATTTTAAAACCTCAGAACAGCCACACAAAACCTTCAATATGTGGCCCGGAGCCAAGGTTTGGGGATTCTTGGTCTAAATGCGCAGATATCTAATGTTTGTTCGCTTTTTCCACCATTCTCATGCTAATGTATGAAATAAATTTATTTAAAAAAATACCAATATATTAAACACTGTATTTCACATTAAAATAAAGATAATTTGCTGATATATTATGTTAAAAAATAAAAATAATAAAACATTTTTAGTACTTTTTCCACATAAAATTTATTAGATCAGGACCGGTTTCGCTCATGATGAGCATTGTCAACTGACAATGCTCATCATGAGCGAAACCGGTCCTGATCTAATAAATTTTATGTGGAAAAAGTACTAAAAATGTTTTATTATTTTTATTATAATGCCATTCCACCAAGTATTGACAGTGAACACCTTAAAAGTGATATATTATGTATAGTTGAATAGCACTATTTTATTTGATACTTAGAAGGGAATTGACTTATCTTTTGATTGCCTTACAATTTGCAATACCAGAGAATAATGAAAAAATCTTTATTTGTATAGTGGGTCGTTCCTTATGTACAAAATGACGTTATCACTTTGACTCCATCTATAAAGAGGACAGCGGGGCGACAGAAAGAGCGAGAAAAAACCTCGTGGGGTAAATGAGGGATGAAGTCAACGGGAAAAAAGAGTGTGGGGCTGTAAATGCGGTAGGGGGTAAAGGCAATTTAGTGCGAAATTCGAAACTTGGCGTTTTGTTATTTCCGACGCTGGCAAACACAGTGGTGAGAATATGGGGAAATCGAGCAGGCCACCTAAAAGGCTTAGGGAACTGTTTCGCCCATAGAACTTAGTTTCTTAAAAAATCAATAGTAACAATTTACAATATATACCTTGGAATTTTTCTTATTTGGCCTTTTATTCAACTCCACTCTCCCGTAATAAGTGCAAATTGGATGTCCGCATTAAGCAAGTGGAAAAATCTAATCCTTTTTTAACCTACACAATTTTCACGTTTAGAGTGTTCGCTGTCAAAACTTGGTGGAAAGGCATTATATTCGAAAAATAAAATACTCTTTCGTTTTATTTCCATTTAAATTAAGTATGATATGATCATGATTGGTTTCGCTCATAACGAGCATTATCAACTGATAATAGAATACAATAATACAGTAGTAAGCAATAGGCAATATAAAGTAATAAACATTTTAATTATAGTCAATTTAATGCTTCTGATTCATATTTTACAAATTATAACAAATGAGTATTTTGTTGTTGTTGACTATACAATGTTCTCTATATCACGGTTTCTCAACTGATGGTCAAGTGACTTAAGAAAAAGTCTTATTTCTTTTAATTTTGGAAATTTCGTAAATTCCTAGGTCAAATTTTGAAATCTGCCTGGGAGCAAAATGTTCAAAGAATTAAAACATATTTTGGAATCTTTGCAGTCTTTCGAGTGGGAGGCACGGAAAAATATGAGACTCAAAAGGGGCCATGAAACCAAACAGGTTAGCGAGCACTATCAACTGATTAGCAAAACAGTAAATGATATTTAAAACTATATATCATTATAACAAACAGTGTTCTATTATATTGCTCGAATTAGATATTAAAATTGTCATCATTCATGAAGTCATTTTGTAAACATTTTTTATGCTGTTTTGTCATTGTCATCAATTTCCTAAGACATTTTGAGGTATCTAGGACAGACAAAAACAGGAATGTTTGCCAAATAAATTTATGACCAAATCTTACTTTTTTATAATTATAAAAAAAAATAAAAAAATACTATTTTTTTTTATGTTTTTTACATGTAATAGAACATCATTTAAAGACATTCTTAGCAATGTAAAGGCAGCATATTTTTCAGTATTTGATTGAAACTTTACTCAAACACGCAATATAAGACTGTACCCGCTCTTAATACACAGCAAAGAGAAAATGCTTGCCAGTGTGAAAAATGTTCATCACCAAAAATACAATATCAATAGTTTTGATAATTTTGAATAGATAACGATTTAGATTGGGCTACCAATAGTAAATAATAGTTTAGAAAAGTTTTTTGTATCCATCTCCGCTCCCAATGTGAAGCATATGGCTTTTTCATGAAGACATCTCAACAAAAGTTTTTTTTCTACGAACTGCATTTTCTCTTATTCTCTTCGAAGAGAGTAAGGATGAAAAGGTTAGGGTTACAACAAAACTAGTGGTTAACTCATCGCTTTTGCTACATCCCACTATCAAGGAAGACTTTTCAGGCATCATAAACATCCATGTATTTGAACAGAATATATCCGTCAAAAAAAACATTTGTGATAAACACAATAATGCAAGTCATTAATGGTTTTTTTATAGATTACTTCACTTTTGCCAACCAAAATCTGAAACACAAAATGATCATGTCCGCAGCAAGCTTCAATCCGAATTCGGCTCTGTTGATTAGTAAATGTGTTGTTTGTGCAGGAGGACACAGTGTTAACTCAGGATTGGATATCCGTTGACGGTCGTCAAGCAGGGAGATGTTTTATCCCTTGATAATAGAATCCACGATCAAGCCTGTAAATGCTTGAATGTTTTAACAGAGGTTGCCGTAGAAGGATGAATGATCAATTCGTTGGAGTTGATACGACGAGAATAAATTTTATAACAGCATACTTTCACAAGACACATTTAAAATAACGTAAAATTCAACAAAGAAAATCATAACGTTTTTTGGGTATTTCTTTGAGATTATTCACCAGTTTTGGGGTATTAATTTTTGTATTATCTTTAATTTAACATTATATCTTTTAAGCCGAAGAGTACTTCAATGCGAAAATGCTAACATCCATCTTTTTTTCACATGAAAAAGAAGATTTTTTAATTACTTTTATTTTCTAAAGTTCAGTTATTATATCAATCAATAAAATCTTGTTATTTTTCTGAAATTCGAAAACTGTTTTAACTAATCTCACACAATGTTGAGCAGCTGGATTTCAACAGTAACATGAAAAAATGCGTTTTTAAGAGAACTGAGAATTTTTCACTTGCTCAACATTTCATGTTCGAAGCATATAATTATAAAACGACATAATATAGCCAATAATTGGTCTTTCGACATTTCGTTTTAAGGGTAGAAATAAAGGACAAAAATCCTTTAAATGAAAATCTCTTAAATGATTTAAATATATAAATAATAATTATTATGTAAGTGTCAAATTGAAAAGTTTGATCGTTGAAAACTCTGCTACAGGACAGGAACAAACAATTGAAACATTTAATTTTAGGCTGTCAAAAAAAGCAAATGATAGTCGTTCCAATTACTCGATTTCATTATACCAATAAATCTTAATATTTTTATTTGTTTATATTAAATATAATATTTATATGTTATGATCGTCTAATACTAACTTTGAAAATACATTTAAATAGCTCACAGTCAACATTACAGTACTACGTGTGTTTGATTAACGCACTAATTGAACCTTCTAAGTCTTGTGAATATCCACTGTTGACAGTATGTATACAATTTAGCACAGATCAAAGTGACCATCGTCATGTAAATGGAATTGATGTTGTGCATCGAAATATATTCGTATTCAATACTTTACTAATCATTGTATATATTATAAACATGGTTTTTTTTCGCTAAAAACATAGAAATCGACAGCTTAGAAAATTACCTTAAGGTCATTTATAAGAATATATAATAGATAACATACACACATGTACAAATTCTCAATTAAAATTTTAATAAACAAATCTGTGATCAACAGCCTGATTGCTAGGGAAAATCTTTTCCTTACTAGGCTATAAAGACAATGTGTTTGATTATGATAAAATCACAAAAAATATTTTATGTTTAGTCGGGTAACAAAGCTTGTTCATTATGACGTATGTATATCATTTTTTTAAGCTAGCCTTCATTTTTTTGCAATACAAATCAAACTTAGTCAAGCTCACTGCAATCAATCACAGAGTACTTATACGCAGCACAAAAAAAAACAACATTAAATTGTTGAATACTTATGTTTCTTTGCTAGACATATATGTTTATCTACCACGGCGAAGCTTTGATTGACATTAAAAACACAATTCTTTAAATCGGAAAGTAAATTTGCATACGAGATGTTTATTTTATTTAGAGACTTCGTGAAAAACGTTCCAACTGTTTCTGATATTTAACTAATGTACATATATAACGTTTATGAAGTAAGACCAAGCCCAATCTCACCAGTCTAAAGACAAAAATCTAAGAAATTTCGATCGAGATACAATAATTCTCGCATTCTACTTAAGTATATGTTTTCAAAAAGTTGTATTCACGTCAAAATAAATATATTTAGGTGTATATCATATTTTTTTTTATTCACCATAATAGATCGGGTTCGTAGGGCAGTATTCATCGTCGTTGGCTTCCGTGACGGATCTCACGTGCTCGAATTTCAGTAAGAACAGCATCTCAAATCGATTTATGTTCGAAGGTATGAAGGTTTGTGATGTCTAAAATTTTTTATCACCGTTGAGCGAAAGTGATAAGCTAACCTAACTTAGCTGTTCTAGCTCTATCCTTTTTATACGTACTCTCAAAAAAAGAGAGATTAAGTATCATAATAACAATCAATCATACCTCCAATGGTAGGTCATACGATCCACATTAGGAGCAGACATGATTTTTTTATAAAGCTTTTATTAATAACGAATAAATTATGAATACTGTTGGCCATGAAATCAAGTGACTAATTCAAGGCAACCGTCATTTTAGTTGCGGTGTCAAAGGATTAGGATCGCCATCTGGGCAATTTCCTTTGATTTGTTTATATTATTTCTTTAATGCTATGGGTGTCTGTAACTCTTTCATACTTTAACTTCCACATACTAAATTCGATAAATAACTTGCATTGCAAAAACGATTTAATAATTATGTTTTTTACAATTACCATTCTTTTATCAGTTCTCTTTTTTTTATAAAAAGTTAAGCGACTGAAAACACGCATTTCTTGTTAAATAATTTCCGTTGAAATACTCTTTATCAGGAGTAGTGAAGATAGTTAAGATTTTTTTTAACTCTTTTTAGCTCAGTAAGTCCTTCTCATTCCTACGTTAGATAAAATCTAAAAGAGGGTAGATCCGATTTTTACCAGACATTTTCGTGAACATCTTTCAAATGAAGAATGTTTTCTTACAGATAAAATATTATATATTTTCTCCGATCGTGAAAAACAGAAGAATATGCATGCTTTCAATAATATTAAACACACCACAAGAAACCTTTCAAAGTAAAACGTCACGATAAAATAATTAACACGAATGAAAAAAAGTGCGCAAAAATAACGCCTTATTTCTTTAACAAAAGAAAGTCTCACAGTAAAATTCGCACATCTTAATGGACTCGGATTACGCAATTCAATATAAAGTCTCAAAGAATATCCGGGAATGGATTTTTCTCCCCATACAGCCACGAGTCTCGAACCCCGAATAAATTGTTTGCGCCTGTCAACGGTGCTCCCCCCTTATGAAAATGAATTGACATATCTGGAAACGCGCGACAAACAAGGGAGAAATGAGAAACTGTATCGTCACGCTTAAATAATAAAAGGAAGAATTTTTCCTTCTCTTAAATACGATCACGTTAGTGCGGTAGAATGAGCAAATACTGTTTAACTTTCGTCATTTCGTGTAAAAATTCCATGCTCTTATTTTAGAACGAGTTTGTCAAAAAAACTAAAAGTATCAATATTGAAATTCAGATATTATACTCTCATCTTAAATCAAACGAAATGATATCATAAATTATTCAAATATTTATTTTTATATAAATGAAGTTTCTTTTCATATTCTTTACCCGTATAAATTTATATTTCTTGCCTGAATTATTTTTACGCCAATGAATCATTGTTTGAAAAAAAGTCTAGTTTCAAATAAAAGTAAACTGCCACCTTGTTTTGAAAATAAGATAATGCAAATCAAGCAATGAGAGATATTTTAGTACTAAATTATTTTAAAAGGTCAAATTAAGATAGTTGTTTACAATATATTGAGTGTAAAAACGTAGAAAGAGTTTAACATATTGAATGTTACATTAATAAAACTGTTTCTAATAACAATATTCAGTTTAATTACCTATTAACGGACAGATTACTGATATAAAGTTGTTCATTTCTTTTAAAAAATATTATTGAAGGAAGAAACTGTGAATAGTTAAACTTCAAAACATTAGTTTACACTAGTTTACATTAGTTCCTTACTCTTTTATGCTGAGCGAGGCAGTATAGAACAAATGCTTGTAAACATTGGGATTTAATAAGTGATTACAGTAGCGCTATTAAACATGAGATAAATAATTGTGTTACTGTGTAAAATATTACCTAAGTTGTTATTTAAATGATATATTCAACAACCTTTTGAATTTAAACGTGCCTCCAAAGATCACGTCACATCTGACTGACAGACGATTGATGCTCCATCTTAACCGAGGTCTATTTATGATACTCTTGGCACGTTTAAGCAACACTGTGTGGAAGACTTTGGCATATTATCTGGATTAAATTTACCCTTTGATACGCCCACATCAATCTAATGGATGATCTCATAAGGCGCACGTGATTAACTACTAGGAATTATTAACGTTTACCCATGTTTTATCCTTTGTAATTATTGTTGTGTCGGCAACTCAGCCACATTTAGTGACATTATAAATGTGAAAGTGTCTTTGCTTGTGTCGTAGTTTGCAAATAATGGAATTATCCAACTATGATATTACATAAAATAATGATTTTGTCAAAAAGACAGTTGGTGTAATCAAAACTTCTTTGTTCAATTTTTTAGCCATGTCAGCACATTCATCACTCTAATTTTTCAATTTAAAATCAAATTCAAAGCCTTTATTTTAAAACTTCATTAAGCAGTACAAAAGTATTACTACTCGATTAAAAACCTTATTTCATCCAATTTTATATTTTCTACAATTTTTTTATCTACCTTTGAGTTCCTATGGATTGCATTCAAATTTTAAAATTCTTCCCATTTCAACCATTCAATAAATACAAATAACATTGAAACATATTTATTTTCATCTCTAATCCTCAATAACACCATTACATATCTTCATTATATATATCAACTATGAAGGTTACTTATGAAGGCTTTTTTTTTTAAATAAATATAAACAATGATAAAATAAAATATGTTAAAAATAAATAACACAACATTTTCAAAATTTGTCATTTGTTAAAATCACACAATTGATATTTTGATAATTTATATGGGAATTCGTCTGAATCAAGATGATATATAAAAATGTAAAGTCAATAAACTTAAAGTAGCATGAGAAAATCAAATAGAGTTGAAACGAAATTTGAAAGGATTTACGTTGGATTATTAAAGAAATGCGCCACCAAGTAATAAATTATGGCTAAGGAGAAAAATATGCACACATATTTGGGCCGCGGCGCCAACAAGGCGGGGGTTTATTTGGCGACCTCCCTCGCAAGCGCCCGAGGGTGATCCTCCACCTTTGGGGCCCACCTTTGTTGGTACTTCGTCATCAATTATAGATAAACCGACGATACGTGGCTGTTGAGCTCGGATGAATGTGTGGTAAATTTGTTATGAGAGATTTACGGAATATTACGTACATTCGCCTGAGTCAATATTTATACATCCTTGTAAAATGTTGATATATTACGGAATCTTCAGGGTGTGCTGAGCTGATTTAATTTGATGATTTAACAATTAATAATATTTATTTTGCACGGAATTTCTAATCGGTTAGAATAATTTTCTGTTAGCTATAATTGCTTCGTCGGGTCCTATGGCGCAGCGATTAGCGTTGTGGGCTTCCGTGTCGGATATCACGGGTTCGAGTCCCAGTACGATTATATATTTTATATATTGTATTTCATTATATTGCGTCAGCCTAGAAAAATAATTTGACATATTTTTGACTGACTATATTCTCATTTTATTTTGTTCCTCACAGTAAAAAAGAATCAAAAATAAGTCAGTAAATGTCTAAAAAATGTTTTAAGTACTTATTTAAAGGCATAAAGCTAAATGCACTTGAGCAATTAGAATTAAATATACATAACCAAGCCAATGATATCTTAAATGAACAAACAATTAAGAATTTCGACCTAGGTTGCTTGATGGAATTTCAGTATCAAATTTGAATTTTTTGAATTTTGTACTTTTCCATGAGTTTTGTCACTAACGACCCGGGTTTCGCCTTTCGGCATCTTCAGGCATTCCAAGTGCACGGGTGTACTTGAACTGACAGAGAACTGACTGAGGTCAGTTCAAGTACATCCGTGCACTTGGAATGCCTGAAGATGCCGAAAGGCGAAACCCGGGTCATTAGCGACAAAACTCATGGAAAAGTACAAAATTCAAAAAATTCAAATTTGAACAAACAATTATCAATCCATTACCGCTACTAAAACTCCTAATGTAACTAATAATAAAAATCAGTTTAATTTAAACTAATTAACCTTTAATTATTCCATATTTGTTATCGTTATTAGAAACACTAGTCATGTTTAGTAAATGTGTGAAAAATTTTGATGCTACAGTAAATAACAAGATGTATTGTGGATCTCTTCTAAGTCAATATAAATAGCTGAGTGAATCAAGTTTAAACATAATTTTAACGATGGCATACCCTGAAATAGCTGTAAACTAATTTTATAAATAAATGTAGAACTAAATACTTTGATATTCTTAATCATATTACAGTAGAGGTCTACCAATTAAATACCAATTCAACCAATAAAGATTTTGTGCGTTATGCGAAAGCGTTTCAGTTGATAAAAATAAAAGAAATCCTAACAGCAAAAATCATTAAACAATTCTAACGCTAACACACTCTCCCTCTCTCTCTACACTTGCGCGAACAGAGTGCGTGTGTGTGAACTGCGTTACATATAAATTAGTTTATCAAAAATCCATATTGACATATTATTATTACTATTCCAAATTTATTAAAATTGTTCTTCATTTCATATGTCATAACATTTATAAAAAGTGCCATGATTTGTTGGATTTTTATAACTTTTTCTTATTGATCTGGCAGATTTTAATTTTTAAGGTGCTAAGAACAAAGTATTTTCACCATCGCTCTGTGCTCTTTGAGAAGTCTTTTGTGTTATACCAAACACATAGTAAGTAGTCTGAACGATAATAATTACCTTTATCAACGAGATTTTTTCATCAAAAGTCAGTGATCCTATGCCTAAGTTGTGCGTCGCTATGCCCAAGGCAGGTCGGCATCTTGAAAACGAGAAGTACTCTACCGCCACAGCCTCAATTGAGGTGGAAAAATAAAATTGAATGTCCTTTTAAAAATAATGAAAACCGTCAAGTACCATCTTTGAGTCAACCTTGAGTGTATCGGGGAATATTTCTCCTTCAAGACAGTAACGCGTTTGAATTTTTTATGAGTGGCACACTTCCAAAAAAATGAAGGTATAATTTTATCAAAAATGTCCCTTTTGCAGAATAATTATTTTTCACTAGTATATTCTTTTTTCAAGAATGCTCGTAGTGCATTCTATTTCGATAAGTGAACAACAAAGCATGGGATATTTATTTAATATGATCTCACCTGATCTTCTCCAATCATGAAACAGAACAATTTTATTTTATTTAAATATAACTATAATAAAATTGGCTACTGTCATTAAACATTTGTTTTATGCAGTTGTGTAGAATTGAATGCCTACATTATTTGTATATCTTTTATAAGGTGTTTATTGTCAAAACTTGCTGGAAAGGCAAATCATCCCAAAACCGGTCATGATCGTATAAAATGAAAGTGGAATTGGTACAAAAGAGTGTTCTATTCTTTGATTTTTGTTTCTGATAACATAGCTTTATTTGATGGCTCAGTTCAACCACCTTATCCAATTTTTGTTCTTCTTTTCTTAAAAACAATTAACTGCCAGCAATAAATATTTAACAAACATTGATAAACATACAGTTTATCAACCTTTAAGGATATTATGAGTAGGGAATCCAATTCTGGAATCCCGTACAGTTTTCGGTACATTTCAATCCCGGGATTAGAAGAAATTATCCCGAAACATTCGAGATTGGTTTTAAAACAGAAAAGTGTTGGTTTTCAAGTCGGCAGTTCACGTTTTTATTAAGACATTATCTTTGTGATAAGATTTTGCGATAAGAAAGAGTCGCAGCCGAAAAGGTAACTTGGTGCTAATCATATTTAACTTTCTTCAACAAATTATACGCACGTGTACTGTATTTGAATGCATTTGTCGACAACATTCATTGTTTGTTATTATTAAGCTTCAAATTTTAATATTTTTCAAATTTATTTTTTGCTTTGTTCTCTTCATCAATGAATGTTACCAGATATCAACGGCAGTGTTTTTTTTCGTAATTTATTGTTCATAAACATTAATTTTGTACCGTAATCCGAAAACTTTGACTAAATGGCGAAACAATCGATGGTCCGGTACTCTGGTAATATTTTAATATTTAAATTACTTCTATTTACTCCAATAAAATTATTAAGAATGTATGTATGTAGACGACAATTTAAGAAATCTTCATTCTTGCAGTCTGAAGTAGGTAATTGTTTTTTTTCAGCTATCGACATTAATCATTTTAAGTTATATTTCGTATTTTTACATAATGTACGCATATTTTTTTACGAGAAATCAAAAAATCCACTCATTCACCTCTACATTGCAAATAGCTGAGATTAAGAGAGCTTTTTGGTAACGCATTGGCAGCTTACAGCTGGTTATATAATATAGGATAATTTTTGTAATTTATTTTTCACCAAATATTATCAATTTTTATTTCATAAAAAATGTACTGATCCCGGGATCAACATTTTGGCTTGGGATTGGATTCCCTAATTATGAGGTCTCGCGAAAAGAAAAATGATTTATTGCGTTATTGTCAGCTCAAATAAACTTATTCTGGTTAAACTGTAATATAAATGCCTCAAAAAAGTAACTAGATAAATAAAACTTATCTAGATTAATTAAATGTCTACAGTTTTGACACATTTTTTAATAAATCCGAAAGACAGAAGCTGATGTCTTTTATAAAATACAATACAATTCATTATAAAACTACTGATTTGGTGCTGGATGATTGTTCCTGAATGTTTCATGACAGATTTTAGGATGTTTATACAAAGTTTTATTTATAAGAACACGTTTTTTTAATGAAAGTACTTCAAAAAAAAATAAACAATATAGATATTTAGTTCTTTCTGTACGAACTATTTTAGAGAACATATTCTAAATAAATTTGTGGCCATATTAAAATGACGATTATGCGTATACTAAATATGAAATATATTTACTTTTTCTGATAGATTGTGACCTTATTGAATTGAGTTCGCATTTCTTAGTAATTTACTTAATTATTTATACCTGTTTATTTAATATAAAAAAAACAAGGATTTAAGTATTTAAAAGATAAGGACTTCTTAAACAAAGAACAACAAATATTTAAATTACTTCACTGTCAATTCTTGGTGAAAAGGCATTAAATAAAAAAATATCTACTTATTCACATCGTTTCTTTAGAGAAAAAAAGGTGGTACTTACCTTAATAAATAATGCAAATAACTACATACAAAAGTGTTTTATTTGTTGATAAATGAAGAAAATTTGTTTTATTTGTAATAAAATACAAGAGTGATTTTAATTCTGAACATACTAACTTTATAATCGTCAACAAAAAACTTTTCATATAAACCTTCGTTAGACATAATTACTCAGTATCCAAGTTTATTGTTTAAATAACAGTCAATCATTGTAAGCTCTTAATTTAGTAATATATGAACGTTTTTGTAATCTAATCCTCATGTCCCGTATAGATAAATGAGGATTTCGCTAGACGTAAAGTTTAATTATTTAATCCGGTCGTACCTGTATGTTTAACCTTTCTAACACAAATAAATTATGTCCGAAAAGGTTATATGCAGTCCGTAGGGTAAATTAGAATACAGTCAATGGTACTCACAACTGGAAGTTTGATATTGAGTTTTCCGGAATAGTATTTTGATAATATTAGCATTTTAACAAACATACCGAAAATTAGTACATCAATGCTATTTTGTTTTCATAACATCAATCAAAAACAGAGCCTAAAATGCTGTTATAATTTTTAGGTACTGTAAATATAAATTCAAAATGAATTAATATTACTAACAGTGTAATATGTGGTCTTGTAGTTAGTTAGAGCTTTACCTGAGCTATCAATAGTGCTATTCCTATGATAATATCACATATTCTTAACGATCTGAAATACTCAAGATAATCATGTTTTGAGTAAAAGTTATCGAATTTTATTTCATATTTAAATATGCGTATTTTCTTACACATCTATGTATTTTAAAAAAAAATCAAAGATTTTGTGTTTTTATATGCATACAATATACGCCTGTGTAGTCGAATGGTCAACGTTGTTGGCTTCGGTTACGGACGTCACGGGTTCGAATCCCAGTACGGACAGTTTTATAAATTGATTTTTCAATCGATTTATGAATTTCTGTTCGATGGCATGGATGTATGTGATGTCTTGGAATAACCCCCTCCCTCCCATCCTATCCTATGAACGGTTTGGAGAACGACTAGCTTACCAAAAGTCCTGTCCGAGGCGTACCCTTCTATTCCTACTCTCTTTGGAAAAAGAGAGATTGAGCAACTGAGTAACAAGCAGTTCTCGTAGAAACACTTCTGTTGAGATAAACTCCATTGGGAGTCCATATGCTCCACATTAGGAGCAGACATTGTTAAAAAAAAAAAATTAAAATTAAAAAAAATATATACAAACATTTTAATACTCATCGTAAAACCCTCAGTGTTTCCTACTTTCGTTTTTGGCCAGAATGTTTACCATATTTATTTTGAATATGCTCATAAATTGAGACATGCGCTATTGAACAACAATTATTAGAAGTGTAGTCGCATTTATATTTTTTATGAAGACAGTAAAAGTGACATACAATTTCGCATAAAAGAAAATGGCGCCCCAATGACCAATTCGTAAAATGTGACGTCGAAAAGTTTTCTGAAGCTCACTCAATAAAATATATAATAAAGTGTATTGTATTCATAAAATGTTATTGCATTGCCTGCCTATTAAGAGAGTTCTTTCGCAAAAAAAAAAATACGTATCCCACGAGCGCACTATTCAAAGTAACTTAATCATTCGGAAAATAATAACACTTTTTCAAGTGTTGCAAGTATATAAAATATAATCATTTTTTTAGTAAAAATGGCCTAAGGGACAAGTTAAAAAACTCAACAACTATCGACAAAAGTTGTTTTCATCACCACGCTCTAAAGCTCTTTGTGTTTCATTTCTAGTCGATTTCATGGCACAGTGGTCAACGTCGTTGGCTTCCATGCCAGACTTCATGGGTTTGAATCCTAAGACGAACAGCATGTTTTTAACCGATGAATCAATTTCTGCTAGAAGACATGAATATTTGTGATGTCTGAAAGTTCCTCCCTTCCACTAAAATAATGAGGTGTAGAGAGATTGAGCGATTGAGTAACAAGCAGTTCTCTTAGAAAAACTTATGTTGAGATACCTCCATTAAGAAGCCACATGCTCCACACTAATGGCGGCCTTGGATAAAAAAAATCGTTCTGTTTCAGCATATCCTTTATTTTGTCTATTCTATAGCGAAGTATTTTCGATTTACAATTTTTTTTCTACCGTTTAGATTTTTAGAAGAAGAGAGAAGTGATAGAAACATGGCAGTAGGTCAGAACTAGTGATTAGTTTTTCACGTTTACAACACCTCGTTTTTTCAGTACAATCTAAATCTCAGTACAAATTTTTTTATAAATTGATTTTTCAATCGATTTAAAAATTTCTGCTGTATTTGATGTATTGAATTAGTTCATCTTACCATAATAAAAAAGCGTAGCGAAAGCAATTTGCTAACCACTAGTCCTGTCTAAGTCTTATTTATCCATTCTACCCATACTCAGTTTAAAACAAAGGTTGAAAAACTGAGTATCAGTTATTTCTCGTCGAAACTTTTCTGTTGATATTTTACTTCACTAGAACTCCATACGCTTCATATGAGGAGCCGACATGTCTGAAAAAAATGTATTTATATATATTTTTAATCCGATTTGAGTACTACAAGGTTATATGTGAAAATTTTTGTCGAAACAGAAGTAACAATGCGGCAATCTTCCAAGTACCATTATTGGTATACATTGCTATTTTTGTTTCGTCAAAATTTTTCATATAAAACCTTGTAGTACTCGGGTCGCGATATGCCAGTATCAGTTTTTTTAATGGTCAATATTTTTTAAAAAAATCTTTTGACCCAGGAACACAGTAATTTGATGCAAATATGATCACAAAAATGCTTATTTATGTAAAAGTAAAATATTATGTTTAAGTCCACCAAATCGTTTGTATTATTTTAGCATTACGGATACCTAATGACGTAAGTTTATTTGAAATTATAAACGATGTTTTTATTATATGTATCAAGGTGTATCATAATTTAACAGTGAAGTCTAGTTCTAAAATAAAAATTTGCTAGTTTTAAACATTATCTCAATAAAGGTAGTTTTCCCATCTTAGATAAAATTACAACATACTTCACTGCCGTTGACCTAAATATTGAAACACTTCTAAGGGTGGCATTTGTGTGTGAGCTAATTTATAATCATGTTTGTGAAGGAATGACGTTGTTTACACAGTGGCCTCCCGTTTCAGTGTTTCCATCAACAACGTCCCCACATCCGTATATACACACCTTTGGGTTGCAAGGGACGCATCTAGACATTCAGCAATTAAAAATTTAATTTAATTACCCACTACAATTTTATTTGATCAGAAATATCAATAAAAAGATTACCATTGATATTATAATTATTGAGTTGTATAATCGGTAAAGCTATTATAAATAATTTATAATTGATAGAAAAGAAGAGCATCATTATTGTATAAAATTTAGTTGTCATACCATCATCACTCACCAGTAATGTGTATGCGACTTTCGAGTTTACTCGTCGTGTTCTTGGTTGAATACAGAGCTTTAAGTTACTTACACAATATTACTTCAAACAAGCAAGAAAAGGCTTGCCACTTACTTAGTTCAATTGATATTATGTATCGAGTGAATTCGTATCTGAGATTTTGCGTGGCGTTAAAGTTTTATTGACTCTGCGTAAACTATTGTGATGAGTCTAGGATGTACATAATATGTCAGCTCACAAGAAGTTTAAAATTTATCAAATGTCTAAAAGTTGATTTTAGTTGATATCAAGTCACTGTGGCTAATTAGGCTAGCCATTCTTATGTAATAAGACTAGTTCAAGAAACCGCATCAAACACGTATGCTCATTTTGCATTCCTTTTGACAAACAACCATAGTACTACGTTAACGGCATGATGACTTTTGTTCAGTTTGAACACAAAAAGATAATTTTTACATTAGTATATTTTAAGTTTTGACCACACAGCAGAGTAAAACGTTACTCCAACAGTTACAATTCAGTTACTGGGCTGAAAAAAACCCAAAAAGCTCTTTAATTGGTTGCCAATGAATATTTTTTTATTACGACACAAAACTTGATAACAAAACTTTAAACCTGAGGAAATAACTTTATGTTAAAAATATATATTAAACATGAACTTTCTTTGGGTCCGTGGTGCAATGGTCAACGTCGTTGACTTCCGTGACGGATCTCACGGGGCCCAATTCTAGTACAAGCAGTACTTTTTCAATCGATTTATATGTTTTTGTTCAAAGGCATGAACGTTTGTGATGTTTAAGCATTTCTTTCTACATACTAATCCTAAAATAACGGGGAGTAAAAGAGCTATTGGCTTATTACTAGCCCTTTTATTCTCGCATCCTTTATATATGCGCTCATCATAAAAATAAAATTTGAGCAACTTAGTAACAATAAGTTTTCGTTGAAAAACTTGTGATATTTCCATGATAATACTATAAGCTCTAAATCAGAATCTTCTTTTGTGTATTGTATTTGTTAATGAACTTAAATAAGCATTATTTAAATGTTTTAGTAGGTCGTATATTTTTAAGCACTTTATGGTACATACATACAAATAAAAATACAGAAATCCTTATTGTGTCAAAAACTATTTGTATTAAATTTTATAGAATAGCAAACTTTTGCCTCTTTACCCTGAATCGTTTCGCTATGGAAAATTTAGTGAAAGCGTTTGACCCTGCCTGCCTGCCCGAATGAGTAAACTTATTTCAAAAAGAGTGACCTATCCTCAATAGCCAAAATAACTGGGTATTCGATGGGCATACAACTCCGAATATTAATTGCCGTCTAATATAATATTGGATTGTATATCTCAATCATTAAAAAACATGTATCATTATTCAATTAAGTATATGAAACATCTAATTTGGTAAAGACACTCTTGTTATCTTCCTCACGATCTGAATGTACAAATATCATCATTTAAGTTATCATATGTCATTTTCTTTATTTCAAATTCTTGATGTGAATATCAAACTCATGATAAAGTATTTAAGTTTTTTGTAATCAATTACTATTAAGTCGCACAATCTCTCATTTTGAAAAGGTTAAAAAAGAATAATAGTTTTAAAAAGGCAACGGGTATGAATGTGCAATTGAAAAGAAAAAAATGAGTGAATTAAATGTGAACAAATCTTCTATACAAATTTGAAAACTCGAATACATATTTCATTTACTTGTATTTCTTTCAATATAATTTTTGTTAACCTTATATAGACGAATAATTTGACTAAAGTTTTGATCAACGAACCAATGTATGAACAATAAACGACAAATTGTAGTTTCTGTAACCATTCTGATTGCGGTAAAATTGCAGCGTTCTGTATTTTTTAACGATGTGATTGTTAAGTATTTCGACTGAGGGTGCTTGATGGAATATGCAATTATCTCAGGAGCAATCCCTTCATGATGAGTGATTGACACTTTACAGACTATCGGCAGGCTAAGTTTATTATATATCCGTAATGATATCGTGTAATATATTATTTTCACAAAATTTCATATCTAATGGCACACACTTGATATTGCTATTTGTCATTGCTACAGCAGTAGCGTTCAGTAATTTATGACAATTTGATTTTTACAATCAATTGTCTAAGGAGCGATTGTTTCACATGAAGATACAAACATTTACCTGAACTATCGGCATGCTGAATTTACTTATGATGAAATACAAATCAACACCCGTGACTTAGGTATGTAAAAAATCATCAATTGACATCTAGGCAGCGTTTTATCGACGTCACAAATTGACTTGGCATAGCTCAATAATTATTATGATAGCTTAAAAAAACAAGTAATTTAAAACTCGTCGGACGTACAGATATACTGTTATAGATTTTAAAACGACAAGGTTAACATAATTTTTAACATTCTTTCATAGTAGCTTTTTTTGCTTCTTTCTATTAAAAATCGTAATTTTTTAATTTTTTAAAAAATAATTATCATGTTTATGTTATTTAATATATGAGCCCTTGATAGGTGAAGTGAGCCAACAAGTAAATGGTAAAACATTTTTCTTGGACTTTTTAAGTACAGTCATGTCTTTACTTGGTGTTTTGGTGGATTGCATATTTTTATTTTACAGAGAAAACACTATTGCAATGTGTATTAACCGATGTTACTTCACTTTTACGATATTTTAAGGCTTGTAAACTATTACAACGCATCTAATTTTGTTTTTATAAATTACCACTAGGCTCATTTCACTTCTAATGGGGTCATTATTATTATGACATAGTCTGGAAAGGCGTATAAATCATATTAAAATCAATATACCTGCTTTAAGTTCCTGAAGAGAAAGTAACAACGACCTAATTTTCGATATTCCGAGATGACTTATTGATTTTATCATGCCGTCATGACAACGGCTTTATACCATTACTATGGACAGTAACAAAATAAATCGATTGAATTGGGATTTTCTTTTTGGATGAGGTTATAATTCTCGAATATTCTTAAAGTGTCAGTAGTTTCATGGAATAATTAAATAAAGCGTTTCACTTTAAGATTCAGCGAAACTAAGAACAAACTAATCAAGAGGCAAAAATCCGTTTTCAGCAAATAGTTTACATCAAAAGTTTGTCCTGTTTGTGATATAATACATTATTTTTGTGACGTACATTATATCTATTATGTGTCTGACAAAGGGTGAGAAGCTCAAAATTTGTATTGTGTCACATCGGAAAATGCTTCAGGCGTCACGAATTCCGTCATGGAAATTCGCCAAGTATGGCCTGCCTCCTATTGTCGCACGTGCCCTCCGTTAATGGGATTTTTCTCGAAAAAAAATTTTTTTTTGACAAAGGGAGGTCTGATAAATATTTATGTTTGCTTCGGTAGTGTTGGTGTTCCTCGCTTAATGGGGCGGTTAGTATGCAAATTCGCATGTTTTATTTTAACGAAATAATTCGTTTTTTATTTGCCTGCCACTGTGATTCGGGCATTATTCTCGAATTACGTTTTATTTATTATTTTTGTTATTATTCATTAATGTCGGCATAAATTACGCAGGAGTGGCATTAAATTCGCTTTACGACCAAATCACACGTTTATTATCAATCGTAATTGGTATTTTTGCTTACTGATAAGCTCCCCCTGGGACATGAATTAAGCATTTTAATGACGACGAATATTTCACGTCTAATATTTTTTAGAGATCTTAGTAATTACGTCAGAAAAGGTATATTTTAATAACGAAAGTAGGTGTACTGTTTTCCCGTTCTTATTTACTGAGCACTAGGGCATCCAATCCCAGACCGTTTTCTTGATTTCGGTATTTCGGAATTTACAACCTTGCGATATAGATTGATCATTGAAAATATTATTTTTGTACATTTATCTTTTTTTTAACACAAAAAAGTAACTAGAACTAGAGCCAGCAGCCAAGGTGACTTTTTTTGTCAAGCCACAGTTGCTTGAAATTAATTCACAATACCTCGTTTCCAAAATCTTAAATTAAAATTGAAAAAAAATATACCACCTTAAAAAAAATATTAAGCGGTCTAAGAGTAAAAATATTTATTTTTAATGTAGGTATTATAAAAGTGTACAACAAATCGGAAGAATACTGTCGGGAATCGGTTAATTTTTTAAATATACGATAATAAATTTGAAAGCATTGATGTAATTTAAGATTTCGAATGAAGGTAAAGGTTAGTGACAAAACTGAAACTAAAAAAACTGAAAGCATTGAGATTTAAAATTAGATTTTTTTACATTTTTAAGAGAATTCCGGGATCGTTATTAAGATGATACTGAAATCACGGGATCGCCAAATTGATCGAAGTCCCAGGATATGATGCCCTACTTAGCACTATATTGGTCGAAAGTTTGAGATCAAATAACAAAACGTCTCTCTACTTAAACCTAATCGTATAATCTAGCTTATGTATTGACTTGGACATTGAGTCATTTTCTCATTTTTTGTAAACAAAAGGTTTTTCTTTTTTTTTCTACACACGTCTCTGTTGCTCTATATTCTTCTATGCCTCTCATTATTAGCTAAATAACATATTACGTTTAAAAATATTGTATACAATTTAAACCATAAAAGCGTAGTTTTTTTCTTTTGCCAACGATTTTTTTTTCTACAATTACGATATAATAAATATTATTTATCTACGATAGCTTTGATAAAAAAAATGATTTTGAGCTACTATGAAAAAATCTTTGTATCTACAGAACGTGATTGTAAATACTTTTTTTTATATATTTAATGTTACAATCAATCATCAACTTTCTAGTAGAATATAGTAAGTAACAAAACTGATAGAAATGAATTAGTTACACAACGAGATTCTTTAATATCGAGATTGATTAAGTGTGATAATATATACCAGTTTGCCAAAAAATCATTTTTGTACAAGCTATTATTATTTTTGCTAGTGTAAAGTTGTCCCTGTCTATTAATTTTAAATTCTTGCTTGTGTCAGATTGGTGTTAATGCAATTATTTTAATTTTAATAAGTAACATTAGACACAGCTGTACTCGATTAAAACCAAATGCCACTTATTCAACGATTTTATTCTGACGGTACTGTTTTACGGTTGCGAATCATGGCACTTGACAAAGACTCAGAAAAACCGTATACTGAACTTCGAGAACAGATGCTTGCGTCGGATAATGGGGGGTGAGATGGTTTGATTTTGTGAGGAATTCAGAGATTAAGGAGCGTACAAGACAGTGTCTCGTCACGTCAGTGGTTATGAAGAGACGTTGGAACTGGCTGAGTCACGTGCTGCGGATGCCTCCGGAAAGCCTCAATCCTTCCTGCCTCTTCTTTCAACCGGTGGGATTCTGGCGTCTCGGACGTTCGTCGGGTACTATCTATAGGATGTACTCGGCGGAACTGAGGGATGCTGGCATGTCATGGGAGGACGCAAAGCAATTGGCGGGGGACAGGGAAACATGGAGGTGCCGCGTGGCGGCCAAACATGGCCAAAGAAGAACATAATTATTACAAAAGCTGAAGATTTTTTATTTGCTGTTTACCCAAAACTATCAATCTATCACTTACCAACATCTGCCAGAAAGTTGACGAAATGTTAATAAATATTACCTTAAATATTTTAAATTTAAAAATCATTTTTGTGGTTCATTGTCAATTCTTGTTGAGAAATACTAATATATATATTGCCTTTGAACAAAAATCGATTGAAAAAAGCTTGTTTATAATGAAATTCAAACTCGTGAGATCCATCACCGGAGCCAACGACGTTGACAACTGCGCTACGGATCCGACAGTTAATGAATCTATCAAGTAAAGAAATAAAAATACTAATTTGATCGAGTGAAAAATAGTTTGTGAAATATATTGTTCGGTCATTCGACCATGTGGATGTGACCATCTTCGTTGAATAGGATGCTTTCAAAAGAACGTTGCACATTTGAATACATGGCTAATAATACGCAAACATTAATTGAATTATTACTTGATGTGAAGTCAAAAAATCTCTTCACTATGTTTGGTTGAAGGGAGATAAAATTTTGAGTACCTACGCTTAAAAAAATTCTCTAGTGAATATCCCATTCGCTATTTTAATATTAAAACAGAGCGGTGGCTTTTCATTTCAACTTTTGACCCATTTTCGGTTCACAATCATACTTCATAAAATATGTTTTTTTTTTTGACCTTTTATCACGCCATCTACCTTTGTATATGTAACATAGTTTATATGAAATAACTTTCAATGAAAGCGTGCGTTGCAGTAGAGTTTATTAAATGTTTACTTGCATATAAAGTATTTTAGAAATTTACGTTTTCATTTTGAGTCAAACTTATTTAATAAAATTGTTTGAGAACTGGTATTTATGTAAGTTTAACCTTTTAAATGAAAAATTTTATAGTTTAAATTGAATGTATTTTTACGCCATCAATAATTGACATAATATGTACATTTTTGACTCGTTATTTAAATTTATTGTTTGAATATAATATCTTAGATGGTCGTGGGGCATATTGATATCTTACAAATCGTCTTAGTAAAAAGTAGAAAGAAATAAAGTAAAAATATGATCGCAATAGCTCACAGGTTCCCAACCTATGGGTCGCCAACGTTTTACGATTTTGGATTTGAACGACAAAACTAAAATTAGTTAATTAAAATTATTTTATTGAAAAAAAATGCCCTTTTCAATTGCATCGAGGTCGCGGGTCACATTGCTTTTATAAAAAGGAGTCGTCACCCGAAAAAGGGTTAGGAACCTGTGCAATAGCTACTTGATAGATGGAAAGGATTATAAAAATCACAAAAATTTATGAAATTGAATCAGTCGATTAAAAATTCTTTAAATGAAATTGTGCATGCAAGGATTCAGCTATATGCACCACAAAAATTGGAAGAACATCCAAGACGGGGGTGGCAAACTTAGAGTGCGCGTGCCCGAGTAAGCACATTCGAAAAAATTCTGGCGCGTGAGCGATTTAAAAATGTAATGTTCTGCAAAGAATAATATTTAATTACACGCACGTATAAAGGTTCGCCCCCACTGCCCTAGTTGAACACTCGGCTATATGATAGTCTTGTTTATCAAGGAATTAAATTTCATTTAGGAAGTATAAAATTGTATTTATAATATTTCTCATTGTTTTATTACCATTGTATAAAATTCTAGAAAATCTTTGAAATGCTTAGGATTATCACAAAGCATGTTCAAGGAACCGTTAAAGCATTAAAAGCTTGAAAAAGAAACTGAATATTTTAAAATTGTTTCTACTATTTCTTAACATTATTTTAT
Source organism: Himalopsyche tibetana (assembly GCA_030503985.1). Lineage (NCBI taxonomy): Eukaryota > Metazoa > Arthropoda > Insecta > Trichoptera > Rhyacophilidae > Himalopsyche > Himalopsyche tibetana. The sequence goes on along the minus strand of JAPJYX010000009.1, from coordinate 18,619,053 downwards.
CGGATTTATTAAGACTGTTCTTAACTTGAATGAACGTGGGAAGGGGCTCGAAAGATTTAGTATGTACTAATCCTAGAAAGAAAAAAAACTCAGGAAACTAAAAGCTTGACACTTATATAGAAGGTAAATAAGGATGAGATAAAACCCTTTTTTGTCTTGTTAATTTTTAATTATATCTTCTTTTTCATTTATTCTATTTAAAGATCAATGGCCTTAATACGTAAACCATTTCATGTTTTGAGTTATATTACCCATTATATTCGAACATCTCTTTTTTTAGCTTCACAAAACCAACTAAACAAATGTTAGTTTTCTCTTAGTAGGTATCTGCATTATGAAAACATACAAATGTAAAAAAATCTCTCAGTTCCATATAAAAACATCTCGAAATATCGTTTTATGTTTTTAACGTTGCAATAAATTTTAATTATTGTTAGATAAATGATCGAATAAAAAGATGATAAAAATAATAACTCAGTTTAGATGCTTCTAAGATTTGTTCAATCGTATCCCAAAAACAACTCATTTCTAGTTGTAGCACTATGGAACTAAGCCATTGATATATTTCTCTTACCGATCTCGTTTGCAAATGAAAATACTATTCAAATGCAGATTTATGTTTATTTCATCTGAGTATATATGTAATTATATTTATTAAGTGTTGACGAAAGCATTATCAAAAGGACAGCAAGGTATAAAACGATAAAAGCAATTTCCAGTTTGCGGTCAGTGAATTTACGCCCTGTTGATCTCTGAGGAAATGAATTAAATCTTATTTACCTGATGACCGTTGATGTACCAGGTGAGATTCGCCGCCGGTCTTGAGTGGTTGCTCGTACAGTTTCCCCTCAACAATGATCCGGGCCTGTAACGGGGCTTTCCTATCTTTATTACGGGCCTGTGAAGAGGTACCTCTGTGGGAGAGGTAAAACAATATTGATTACACCATTTTCTCGTAAAGTAAGTGGGTTTATTTCTGCTTTCTAAGAATTGTGATAAATCAGTAACATGGGAAGTGGTTTCCAAAAACATATGAAAATAATAAAAAGTTTCACAATGGAAATCAAATTCTCAAAAGAAACTTTGTGCTAAATACATCCTTCGTACTTAAAATATATCACATAAAACACATTGACCCTTTAAAGGTGAATTGAGCCAATCACTTTTTTTATAATTGAGGTGCACTTGATAAAACCAGCAGATGCCAAAAGGCGAAACCCGGGTCGTTATTGACAAAATTTATGGAAGTGTACAAAATAATAATAATTTAAATCACGTATTTACTTAGAACTTTGGTGGATTTCATTTTTTTATATTAGGGAGATAACACTATTTTTGTGTGTAGCCACTTTATTTTTGCTATACTTTAAGACATGAAGAATATTATAACCCATGTTATTATTTTTTCCTAAAATACATATGGCTCACGTCACCTCTCAATTATGATATGCATGTATAATAAACAGAAAAAAATTGTTAATATTCAGTTATTGTATTTTTTTTTGTTAAATCATTTTTTATCAGTTCAAACGTGTTTATTATAATTTATATGAAATATAGTGTGAAAAGCGCAAAGATTTTTTTTTGTGCGAAAGATGTAGTAGAATCAAGTTTGGAAGACGCCGATCTAGAGTTGATCTAGGATCGTTACTTGAACTGCATATCAGAACATAATGTATTGGACCAAACTAGATGATCCTTTTTTTTTACACACGTTTAACTACTAACCATCTAACTCTTCACTTGAATACAGTATTTTCATAACTTGACTCGTGTATAAATTAAAAACGCAACACAATGCATTAAATGGAACTATCACATTTAATATTGTTTTTTGTTATTTATTCTTGTCATATCTTAGCCATTTCACTAATAATTGCAAAAATAATATATTTAAAATTTTTGCCTACTGATTTTCCATCAACGAAATGTTAGGAGGTAATTTTTTAAAATAAGAATAGGTATTATCCAAACATGATTACTTTATATGACATAATTATCATCTTTGGAAGTGCTTGAAATTTGCGATATTCTGCAGTGTTGCCAAAATTTTGTAAACAATAATCCAACATGATGTATTGTTCGAATTTCGAACTCCAAAAAAACAATTGCGTACGCTGTGTCAAAGTTTCCCTTGCGCAGCAACTTGTTGTCTTGTCTGCTAACATGACAAGACACTGACGGAATTTATGTTACCAACTGCAAAACTTTGCTTCCGACAACGCGAAACAATGTATTATAAATTACCCTTGCAGCCGTGACATGTTATTATTGCAAAAACTTGAGCGATGGACGACAAATATACTTTTAAAAAATTACATCTCAAATATTCCGAAAAATAGTTCAAACAAAACATGAGGACTTTGAATTGTGAGGCGTAGTTTGCCTTTTTAAGAAACATCGTTAGACTTTCTGAAAATGCTTCTCAAAGGGAGAAAACACGTTTCAAAGTTTTTTAAACAGTTAACCGAAAAAAATGATTCCTTTTTTTATTTTACCTGTGAAGTTCCATAATATAAAACTGACTAATTCTGTAGCTTTCTGATTAATGCGGCGTTGGTCGCGGGGGTATACTTTATAAGCATTGTCACAATATAAAAAAAATTGTTATCAACGGAGTATTTCAAACAACCATTACAATATATGAAGAGAACACTATATGTATGAGTAAAAGTTTCATTATACTAACAAAATGTCAAATGATAGGCATTTCTATTACTTTTATCAGTTTTTCAATGAGTTGGCACATCGGTTTCTTCTAAATAATTGACCTTGAATAATACTATTAGGCCTTGATCCATGTGTTGTAAGACATTTAAGTATACATATTGTGTGCATGAGTGTGAGCGAGAAAGATAGCACACGCAACAACGCAAAAGTGGTGGATCAAAAAAGTGAAATTTAACAAAAAGATTACGATAAAAGACAATGAACGCATGGTAACTGTTATTATATAAAATAATTTTAGTTTCTTGAAAAAATAAAGTAAATAAATATTGTGGTATTCGTTCAACTTTGCTCGACTATAGTTTGAAATTTGAATCATTGCTGAAGCATGTACTTAAAAGCAATTTCATCATCTCATACGACATAAATACTAACCAAAGTAATATGCACATTTTTTCGTGCACTGCGCAAGAATTCCGTCATTACTTTGACATTATTATTATTTCTCATAAAAAAAGCAATTTTTCATCTAATTCAGAAAATATCGTATCAAATTTCTAGCCAAAATTCTCAAAGGATCGTACTTCTTAGTAATTTAAAATTTTATAAAGCAATTATTGACTTTCGTTAAACATTGTATTTTTATTTCATTAAGCTTGGAAATAGGTTTCCTAGCAATAACTCTTATCTGATATAGAAAATAAGACAATACCTTTTTTGATAACAAAATAAACTAAGCTATTCAAAACGAAAAAAAATATTCTCTTAATAATATTTTTTATTACTAAGAAGCTTCAAATTGTATTTCAATTGGCTGATCATTGTAATCATAGTTTTGGTTTCTCAGAAAAGATTTATATCTTGTATCAATTCATTAAAATATAAAACAAATACGTTTCAAGGTTTGTGATATTATTTTTCTTAGTGAAGATAGTGAAGCAATATTTTCAAATCATTTTTATTCTAAGCGAAGAGTCTAGTGCAGCGATACTCAACATTTTCTTCCCTCTGGGTCGCATGCCAGTTTTTGCTACATTACGTGAGCCCCATCATTTTAATAGTAATATACAACAGTACATATTACACAATGTAATGACATTACATAAATATAAGTACACAAAAATACAAATTATTCAAAATAGTTTTTTCTTGAAAACAATACCAGATCTTTGAAAAAGCATCTGGTGACAATGATTGTTTTGGGCCTCAAATAAAACCTTATTCAGCAGCAGGTTGAGAATCGCTGGTCTAGTATATAATAATAAAAGAGTTTTTTTTTCATAAAATTATGACGCTTGCTATATATCCAATGTTAATTTTAAGACCAGCTTAACACTTTTATTGTCTTTTCAACTCAAATATACAAAATTTGTTTTAAGCGCTGTACATAAGTATATTAAAAACAAATTCGATATTTTTTCGACATTATCATTTTTAATTAATATAAAATTTAATTAAATAAAATGTCTTATTTTACTGATTTTGTTACGAACCATCCCACGTTTTTAATCTCTTAGAAAATCATCTTCAGACTAAAGCACATATTGGAGTAAGATATAACGTTGCTTATAATTATTTTTCGTAAATTATATAAGTATATTTTGTTATATATCTTATAATATAAAAATAATGAGCGATATTTAAATTTTAGCTGGGTACAAGAAATTTATTTCCAATGGGACTTTCCCCTTCAAGCACAAGTAATTAGTTTTGTCATTGTTCGTATCTTTCCCCTCTTTGCGCCCAGTAAAAGGGAAAAAATACCGCCAGTAATTTTAAAAAAAGAATTAGAATCGATGTCAAAATTATACTTATAAAGATGCTGTGAAGTTAAAAATTAATTGAGTCATACTTAAGATCATTTTCAAAAATGCGAAACGCGTGTCAGACTTAGGAATACAACCAGTGGAATAATTGAATTATTAATTATATTGTTTTATGAAAATATTTTAATATAATTTTGAATTCGTCTACCAACACTAAAACTTGTATTTAAGTGGTATTTGAGTTTTATCAGGCTTGTCTTAAGAAGACGGTTAATATATTATTTGTAAGCTCTTAGTTCCACCGTGGCCAAAATCTTTGCTCTTACAAGTTCTAATGTCACCCTCCCCCGGGACCCTCGACCGCAGTGTCTTCTTCAACCCCCTGTGGAAACAAACACCGAAATGAAAACTCACTTAAGTATTTATATGCCCGACCCAGATAGTTCCCTACAAGACCTGAGTTAATACGCCGAGAGTTTGAAACGGTGGTATTTTAATATATGACATAATTTCAAAAGTGTACAAACTTCTTTTAATATTCAATATGACTGATTATAAGTATTTTGAAATATGATATTTAATTGCAACACAAAAATAGCAAAAGAATCGTCATCCGATTTAAAATTTCGGGTTGATAACATTTTTTATAATGACCAGATCTGATTAGGGCATCCAATCCCGGGATTCGGGATCCCGTAAACCCGGGATCCCGTTCGATTTTCTGATACCGAAATCCCAGGATTGATACGGCTGCGATCCCGGGATTTCGGGATCGTGAAATTTTTAGCAAATCCCGAAAATTGACACGAAATTTTCAAATCGAGAATTTCAGATTCCTCGGTGAGCTAAAAAAACGAGATTTTGTGACAATCTGGGAAAAAATATACCAAATCAAGCTATTCAAATTCCTCGGTGAGCAAAAAAAAACGAAGTTTGGAGATAATTAATTTTCAATCCCGGCATCCCGTAATTGAAAAATTATCAATCCCGAAATCCCGGGATCGGAAAAAGGCTTCGGGATTGGATACCCTAGATCTGATATCAATTGATTTGCGGACTCAGTTAATTATGTTCACGTTAAGCAAAACTGGCATTGAACATTTTAAAAAATACGAAAGTTTCTAGTTTTTTTTTTAAATGTAATTCCATATATGTAGTGAGAATTACGCAAGGAATATATTGACAGTATGGGTATCCAATGGCGGACTCTTTTTGTGATCCCAGGGTTTTGGGACTGAACATTCAACATTAAATCGTGTATAAATTGGGATTCGGGATCAAGAAAATTTTCGCTCGGCGATTTTCAAATCCAGGGATTTTTCAAAAAAAATCATTTTGATTTCAAAATCCCAGGTATTTACAAATTTCCCAAAATTAACAGTGAGAGCTTTTTTTTATTTTTTAGCTATTCTAGTATTTGCTTATTAAAAAACCCAATAATTTACGGAATTACCAAAAAAAACGTAAATTTTGGAATCTTCTTTTCATAATTATTTTTTTACTTCGCTCAACTTTTTATAATGTTCTCAATCACAAAATCCCGAGAATTCGAGATCACAGAATTGGATGGGATCCAGGTTTCCGGTATTGAAGAATCTTATTCAGAGTGATTAAACAATTTATTTCGGTTGAGTTGTAGGAATTTAAATTGCATTGTTTTTAGTTATACTGTGAAGGAACGAATTTGTGTTCGCTTGTATAGATATAGAGACCTTGTAAGAGATAATCAGTTTGTTGACCTAATTAAAGTACAAAATGCCATTTCAATACTACTTCTAGGTAACTCTGATTTGATCATTGTTAGCAAAATGAAATTCAAACTTCATTTGGTAAACACGCATCTAAGTTATTATTATTGTTCAAAATGAAAACAATGAATAGTGATTTGTATAATTGAAATCAATTAAATATTGTTCGTTAGAATTTCGTGAAAGAAAATCTAACTTGAAATTCAATATATATCTCAAAAATATTGATATTTAAAAGACCTTGTTGTAGTATTGAGCTGGCTTTAGTTCATTTATTTACATTTAAATGCTCATGACATAATTCGCCTAATCTAGGTAAAATAATTCGTCAAAATAATAAAATTAGTTGCTTAATTTAAATTTTGAAGAAAAAAATGATCCAGTAATTTTTGCCTCGTTATAAGGTTGTCAAATATTCTAGAAAATATTTTTAAATATAAAATACCCATACAGATACTCATGCATATAATCTCGAATATCAAATTGAAGAAGTACAACTTTGGTGGGACTTAGTTCTGATAATTTGATTACAAAACAAAGCAAGTACTGCTAGATTCAATTAATAAGAAAGCCTTATCAAATATTGTTTTTGTATTTTTTCTTATGATTGAAATGTTAGAACACTACTTTTTGAATGAGAAGTCTTTCATTTTTAATTTATGAATACGAACAATTTGAGTGTTTGAATTAAAAAGAAAATTTAATCGAGTTTGCATGAATTGCATTAATTATGAAAATAAAAATTTATAGCACCAATAAATTAAAACGTGGAGTGCTTAAAATAAATTTATTCAAGGAACTGAGTCGGGGAGGGATCCAATTTCCTCAATTGACATTCCTCTAAGTTAAAATTACTTCCAATTTTCTCAGGACCAACTTGATTGGGTCGCAATTTCTAGCTATAAAATAATAATAAAGAGAACAGCGTCTTCAAAAAAAAAACACGAAGTTGAATATTTCGTTTATGTTTTTTAGAATATAAGACACCTTTTTTCTATTCAGAAAACGTTTACGTCTAGTTAATGACATTGTTTTTTGAAAAAAAAAAGTTAGCTTGTCTATTTTTTTTGTTTTATATTACCTGTGTAATTTTTTTATTGAAAATTTGGCTGTGAAAATATTTTTTGTATTAAACACACCTACTTTATGTTTTTTAACAAATAATATACATAATCATCACTGGTAGTTTTTGATCAACCTTTAAGTTGACCGCTAGTTTTTAGCTGGTGAATGAAATCGTTGATCTTTACTATTTTCTGGAATTTCTTTTTTTGCAAATTTTGACAAAACCTAATGACTGCATTTTTTTATATTTTTTACACGTATTTGCTTTGAGCTCTTTAGTTTTTTTGATCCACACACTATTGATCAAGACACGATTAAACGCCTACTGCATGCCTGATTGAATTTAAATAAACACAAATTAGTGAAGAATTTTTCATTTTATAATGAGTTCCAAAAATATATTGTTAAACGTACATTCAAAATTATTTTTTCCCCTAAAACACCCCTATCATTTTTTTAATGTAATATGTAAGCCACATTGGTAACCATTATTGTCAGGTTACATTAATTAGAATTTTTAATTTTTGATCACTAGATAAAATTACACAACCTCATCATTTTATTACTTTTTTCTTAGATCCAGATGTTTGTTGGAAAAGTGATGTTGGTATAGAAATTTTTCAATTCATCAACACAAGACAGAAATAACAAACAAAATGCTTTATTAGGTCCTTAGAGACAACTCAGACATTTCTAGCGATAAAAGCGATCTATGTCCAGTGCCTCATAAAAATCCCCGTATATAATCAAATAGCGATAATTATTAATTATTATCAAAAACCGTATTATGAATAATATTTTTCTTTATTGACTTTTTTACGCGATTTTCTTTACCATAATTTTATTATTTTTTCAAATTACATGGTCTTTAAATAAAGAGAAATTATCTTCAATTTTCCTATAAATTCTATCATTCTTTTAAACGTTTTTTTTATACACGGTATTTTTGTGGTGGGACGTACGTACCGTGTAAAAAAAATTTGATTGTAATTTTATTTAGCAAGATAACTTCGACATTGAACACTCCCGTTATTTTTGTAGTACAGTGTACTTGCCCAGAGATATAAAACTCAAAGCTTTCAGTCTGCACTCATGAATATTAAAACATTTATGAGTTTCCTTCGTGTTAACATCTTTTTAATGCTGATTAATTTATACGTACAGATAAAAAAGCCTAATGGTAACTACACTCATATGAACGTCATTAACTTTCGCGCTTTTTGGTAGATAAGCAAATACAGAAACATATTTGAGAAATGGTTATTGTAGGAGTTAGCGATTTTGCAGTCTCGGCTTTTTTCCCGGAACTCGAGACATAAAACTTTCATACCCTGGGAAATTCTCGAGATTCGCTAATGCATCATTTTTCATTAAAAAGTATTTAAACGAAAATTTATATGAATGCACTCAGTCGGTTACTCAAAACTGATACAAACTTATTTGTTATGTTAAACATTGCAAAATATGACAAAATTGTATATATTCACGTAAATTTTTATTTTATATCATTCTAAGGATTCGTTTGATTATGGCGATAGAACAATTTTCTTCGATAAATAAAACATAAGGAAAGTAATTTTATGATTAATATTATAAACTAGCATATATCACACGTACTTACATTAGTCTTATTTTATGTAAATAAATAAATGGAATATTTTGAAAGCTTCTTACTTTTGTTTGCCTTTCAAAATTTACAAAGATTTTCAATTTACTCAAATTTTCAAACTATATCTATATTCATTTAGCTTACTTCATACAAAATGTTATTACTTTTTTTTTGATATTGTAACACTTTAGTCTCTGGTTGATTAATTCAAATATCTCAGGAACCGAGACTGGCAAAATGTCCTAAATTCAAAAGAATTGATTTTTGGAATGTCTTGACATAGAATCTTTAGGAAGAGTAATTTAATGAAACGATAAACCTTAATTATGATCAAAAACTACTACACTAAGTTGCTGATAAAAAAGTATTTAGTGTTCGATAAAAAATATCATAATTTAAATACAAATTTCAAAAGTTTATTTTTATATTTACCAACGACATCCATTACTCCAGCAACCATGTATGTTAAAAAGGATGGAGCATCAGCAGACACTTCGCAGCTGTATCTTCCAGCGGCAGTAGCTTCGACTCCATCCAAAGTCACCACGCTTGCATTACTGTACTTTTTCTGTAAAATAACAAAAATACATCGTTTTAATTATCAACCCCATTTTCTACTTTACTGTTATAATGTTACCACTAGGGCTTGTCGGTTTTCAAAAACCTGTTTTGAAAACCGTTTTTGTGGCTAAATTTGTGACGTTCGAAAACCGGTTTTTCAACTTCGTAACCGGTTGTGTCGAATTTTCCATAAACGAGACTTTAAATAAAAGGACAGAAAATTTGAATCTTTTATTTGATGGCTTAAAGACTAAATGCCCCACATCAATACACAGCGAAAGGGTATTTTCGATATCAGGACATTTTGTTACAAAACGATCAGTGGACGCTTTGTGTTTTCTTAAATCATATTGTCTGAAGAGTAACACCAAATAATTTTTTGTTGTGCATTATTATGTATCCAATTTTTGTAAAACTTCGAAAACCGGATAAAACCGGTTTTCAAACAATATTCGACCACCGGTTTTTTCAAAAGTCGATTTTTGTATAAGCCCTTGTTACCACCCACAAAGCATATAATGAAACGCAAAAAAGCAAATGCGGATAAATCCACATTTTGTCAAAATCTAACATTTCACAAAAATTGAAATGATATCTAATAGTTTTTAAAACCTGTAAATAGACAAAAAGATTTTTTCAATGTTATTCAAATACCACGGAATTCATACAGACAAAATGATAATTTTTTGACGTGAATACGTTTTTAAGATTGCTTCTATAGGGAGGCAATTCAAAAAAACGAATGATAACAAAATCGGGGGATACAATTTGGTGTTGCAGCTTCATATCTATCATCGGTATCCAAAATTTATTTGCACCATTGGAAAGTTAAATAATTTATTGGGCTATGTAAGGACTGTGATACATTGCGTGGGGAAGCGCCGCCATTTTGAGGTCATTTTGCTGCGTATCGAGATTTCTATTTGCTATAACTTTTGAGTCAAAGAAGTTACAATGTTCGTTTAAATTTCAATCGTTAGCTCTTAACAAAATCTATCGATACTATATAAACCATTAGAGTAATATTGTGACTGTGACTATACTTAGATGTTAAAAAAAATATATAATGTCGAGCTTAACGCGCCAAAAAGCCAAGTCGAAATACAAAGATCGCATACGGTTGTAAGGGGCTTCTCAATAGCAATCGAATGGTACCATTAAAACACCACATGACCGAATCAAGCAGTGCCGGCAACGTAAAAATGGGGCGTAGTATCACATATTATTTTATGTATTAAAGTAGAGTTCGTCGGATCTTACTCAGTTGACTTCCTTGCCACTTTTTTTTTACTGCTTTTAATATTAAATTATACTATTTTTTTTTCTCCATTGTAAAAGTTTTAAATTTATAATTTGTCAACCTTGTACAATGTTAATTGAATAAATAAATAAATAAAATAAATATTACAAGACTTATTCACGTACAACACACGGCCGTGTCCATGACACAGCCACACCTTATTTTTTATAATCATAATATGATTTTTTTGTTAAAAAAATGGCATGTTTTTACTATTGGTATTTTAATAGAGTGCTTCTTAATAAATAAATTGATGGTGTAAACTGTAAAATACTTGTGGGAATACAATATATTTTAAAGCTTACAAATTTGCATAAAACATTTAGCTAAAAAAAGCGAAACCCGCTTCAAAATTTGTGAATGTTGGACAACCAATTTATAAAACCTAATTTTACATTTGAAATGCTTTCCCACAAAGATACCGCCAAATCTATCAAATATTTATTTTGTTGCTGATAAGCATTTTTTTCCAGATATAGTTTTATATAACTTTATAGAATTGTATAATATATAACATAATATTGATATAATTATATCATAATATGTGAAAATTCATAATGAAGATACTCAATTCCCCTGCTTCACCCACAACTGCTTTCTTATCCGTAAATTTTATACGGCCAGTGGCGTGAAAATTTTTAAGCGTATCGACAGCTTTTTTTATGATTGGAAGTGTCTTGAGAGTGACTGCCATATACTTTGGGGTGTGCACTTAGATGTATAGAAAATCAATCCCTCAAAATAATTGAAAAAAATCTATAAGTTTAGATCTACTTGATCTCTGTATGAAGCTACCAGAAATTTATACAAAGCCTAGTAATTTTCTTTATTAGGCACCAAGTCAGCGTTTCCGATCGGTCCAGTGGAGGGATGGATTGACTTTGGCAGCTTTTACCTTTTCTCATGCATTAAACAATACCCATATGATGTGTTCAGCATCTTGATTTATAGAGCCACATTATAGAAATACTATGTAAAGAAGGGCGTATTGAATTTTTAAAATATATGTTGAACATTATAAAGAAACATTTGTCGGGTCCATAGTCCATAATGTTCAACGTCGTTGGCTTCAATGCCGGACTTCAGCAGCCTGAATCCTAATACGAAAAGCAATTTTTCAATCAATTTAACGATTTTTGTCAAAGGCATGGTTGTTTGTGATATCTAAAAAAATACTGTCACTCTTCCTTTCCTAAAATAACAGGATTTAGTGAGAACGGTTAGCTTACCACTAGTCCTGTTCTAACCATATCCATTATATTCCTACTTTAATTGAAAAAAAGAGAGAGGTTGAGCAACTAGGTAATAAGCAGTTCCTGTAGAAAATGTCTGTTGAGATACTTCCATCAGAGGCCATATGCTTCACATTGGAGGCGGACATAGATAAAACAATATATATATGAAAACGATAAATATTTATACCAGCCTTAAATCGTTTCATTTTCCATTCTTTATAGTATGTTACGTGTTTATTGTTTTGAAATATTCTCAGACTCAAATATATTTGTACAATTGTTTTAACACTTTATCAAATAACTGATAAGTAAGAAAATCAAGTAACTATGTGTACCGCGAGTCAACTGACATTCATCGTTTCGCTTGCATTGTACTAATATATCTATTCAATATAACTACCACTCTATATACAAGTACTATAAGTTATTTTCGTATGACAAGACGTGGAATGAACGATGTCTAGGATTATGGATAAATTTATATTGCAGCTTGCTTTATCGACTGGAAAAGGATCGCACTCCCCTATAATATGCATCGCGAATGTGCAAAACACTGTAATATACACCAATCGAAGATGCTGGAGTTATTGCATGAGTTTAAAATATTAGAAATTATAATAATAATAATAAAATTGGATACAAATGTAAAAAAAAATAATTGATACCTTAGTTATTTCACAGGTTGTGCAAAAAATTGTGACACGCGTTTCGCCACTTTAAAAAGCATCATTAGACAAATTAAAGTTAACGTTATTTACCACTTAGCTTAATTTCCTGGGTTTGTAGTGCAATGATTTATTTTATTGACTTACGTAACGGAACTCACAGTTTCGAATCCTAGTACGAACAGAGTTTTTTTCAATGGATTTTTATTATTTGTAAAGTTTAAAATTCCCTAACGTTATTGTATTCCTAAAATAACGGGGTCCAAAAGAACGACTACCTAACCACCAATCCTGTTTTACCTCACTCTTTTAATAAAAAAAATGGTTGAGCAACTGAGTAACAAACAGTTCTTATGGGAAAACTTCTGTTGAGGTACCTCCATTAGAGGGCCATTTGCTCTATTTATTGAGAGTGGACAAAGATAATTAATAATGAAAGAATTAACTTCGAAAGTATTGATTAAATTATGAATATTTGAATACGAATTTAAAGGCTTTATTTCATAAGTATCGCGGATGAAAAATAAAACCATAAATAATAACAATATTTAGGAAACGCATTCAATGTTTATAATTGTATAATCCCGAGTGATAAAACAGGTAAACAGAAAGCCATCTGATATTGTGGGTGAGAGTTATAATATGTTAAAATAATAGTATTTTCGGATCGAAATATAGACATAATTGCGCACAAATATTTTTTTTTTGAAATAACATATTTGATAATCTTTGTTTGAAAATAATATAAAATGACAAAACGTAGTCAATCAAAACAATGGCTTTTTAATGGATCACTATGCAACATCAAGCTTTAATATTTTTAGTAACTAGAGCCATGTTACTTTGAATTAAACATAAAGTACACAATAATTATGAAAACTACACACTTTTATATGGTTCCCGGTAAATTGCTCGAATGCAAATTGCTCGAATAACAAGTTCCTCGAATAACCAATTCCTCGTTTTTTTTTTTTATTTAAATATTTTTTTTTATTATTACTTCTTTTTGATTTATGGTTTTTATTTTCCGATTTGCATAAATATTTTTACAAAGAATGAGTAATTAATGTTTAAGCTTTTATAAAACTTAAAAAAAAAAAAATCGGGCATCAAACAAAAATCAACAAGGAAATATGTTTTTATTTTCTTACTCATAATTTATAAAATTTCGAATACAAATGTTTAAATATCATTATATAATGAGTGTCAGAATGATAATGTCATTCAACATACGACAAGGTTATTCATTTATTTGCATTGTTATTATATTTCTGTCAAGCCATCGAAAATATTTTCATACTACAAAAACCTTTTATTTAACACGATAAATCAATAAATAGTAAGCTATCAGAAAATTTCAAAATTTATAGGAACATTCATTTGTGTTATATGTTATTACTATTTTACCTAATGACTATGAAAAAAAGTTTTTGATAAATGCGTTAACGATTACACGAGTATTTTAAGGAATGAACTCAAAAACAACGTAGTTCTGAAATAATAGTGTTTGAATATTTATGTGTAGTACATTCTTATAATGCTAATTAAATGAATTGAATACATAATATATTGAATATTAATATATATTGAAACTTGATAGGAAACATTTGATGTGTTTCAATATTGAATAAAAAAATGCATTTCTATGTTACTTTTTTTATATACGCATGCGAAAAAAAACATTTATTTTTTACGAGGGCTGTGAAGTCAAATAATAAAAGACGACTCCGACTCCGAATATTTTTTTCAATTATTACATTTTAACTCATATAATATATATATATATGTATTCCATCAGATCATATTTAGTCAGCCAAGCATGCAATGTCAACACTGTGGACTATTTTAAATATTTATCATTAAATATATTTTTTTAAATGCTTGGAGCCGCTCATTTTTCACGATTCCGACTCCGACTCTGATTCCGGCCATAACGTCGTGACTCCACGGCTACGACTCCGACTCCACAGCCCTGTTTTTTTTACTGGATAATAAAGAGAACACCGTTATGTACACGATACAATCATTCCATGTTCTAGTTATTTTCCTATTTAAATAGTGGATTGATACACATTTTATTTAACCAGATGATAGTTCTTATATCAGATACCAAATTGCCCTGAAATTTCTAACACTGAACCTATACTAACAAAACCAACATTAAATATGAATTTCTTCTAAAACTTTTAAAAATTAGTTATCTTTATAGATTTACAATAACAAAATCAAAACTTTTTTTAAAGATTAGAATATTTCAGCAATGAAAATATAAATTGTAATTTCACATATATAAAAGTTTCAATTTAAAATGTGTTGAAATAAAAATGTATTTTGTTAGCGAAGTTTGTTTGTACAATTCAATTTTTACGGGGTCGTGGAGCATTAGGTACGGTCATTAAATCTCATGTCAATTCATCAAATGTGACCCGAATAATCATCAATACAGTTAGCGGACACAAAACAAAATTTTAGCGACTACGCCTAAGGCAATGCGAATAAAAGGAAAATGGGAAAAAAATAATTGGTGAAAAAGTTGGTGGCGTTCTCTTTCAGTACAATGCTGGCGATTTTCATATATGAAACCGAACCACCGTATCAAAACCATAGTGACGTGACATTGATTTTGTTCTATTCAATTCTCAATACTTTAATATCAAATATCCTTTATTATTGTATTCGGTCCTTTTCATTTTACTTACTTTACAATTTATTAGAAGAATCCATGCAATTGACAGAAAAGTTGACCATATAAAAGGAGAAAAAAATGACAAGAAACGCATGTTTTTTCGACTTGACTGCTCTGATATGGACCATGAAGATTTTTGTAGGAAAATTTTGAAAAAGAGTTGTTTACAAAAATGGCTATAAATCTTTTGATCAACCTATCTATTCAAATAAGGCAAAGATTAATAGATATGCTCATTAATTATAAAAGTCTTAAGATCTTAACGAAGAATTTTCAAAAATATAACATATTTTGTTTGATATGGTCGTGTTTTCTCACAATATCAAGAATATTGATTTTTTTATAAATTTACAAATACACAAATTAAGCTACAGTAACTGTGTATTACTCTTTTGCATATCTGATTAAATAAAAAGATATAAAAAAAGATGGACAGATCTTGTATATTAATTTAGATATCACTACGCCCCGTCATTAGATTTGGATGGGAAGTAGGAAAAAAGGATATTAAAGACATTTTTTTCCCTACTATATATGTGATATTATTATCTTGAAATTTAATTATTCTATAATCTTCAAAAATAAGCCAATCAATTTTGTTTTAGAATAATATGTTTCGCAAGCCATAGAACAACTCTCGGAAAAGCGTTTATAAACGACTCAAATATTCAGGACAAGGCATATGGTGCTGCAAAATGGAAAACTCTCGAATTTTCAGTAGCTTAAATTCTACACAAAACAAACTTTTATCGCTACAAACGATTTTCTCAAAACTTTAGTAATAAAAACGTTTTCCTCAAATTCCACATTTGTTTTTATTGAATTACTCGGATGGCCATAAATCTGAAATTAAAGCAATAAATGTCATTTTTATTTACCGTTTCATACGTAAATACGTTCAGTTTTTGAAAACTTTTTAAAAATGTCACGCAAAAAACGTGATCAAAAATAATATTGATATACAACCCAATAACACTCGTATTTTAGTGTTTTTAATTTTTGTATAACCTTTTCCCTTACATTTTCGGCTCTAAAAAAATGTTGGCTTCAAAGTGAAAATCAGAATATGCTTTACGAAAATTAATTGTACATCAGAAACATTATTTTATCTATTAGCGTCATAGATAACATTATAATTTTCCTTTTAAATACAAAGACGATCGAACAAACAAATGAGTATTAGTTTTTCAAAATAATATTTATGCAACGCGGTAAATTTTCTAAATTAGTTTTTTCAAAAAAAAAAAACTTTTTACGAAACTACAGCTACACAAATTTAGCACACATTTTGGCATAAAAATAGTTTCGAAACTCCAAAACTATTCTTGAATTCAAAACCATATGTCAGAGTGAATAAACTTGCTTTAAGAACCAATAGCCTTAAATAATAAAGTACTAGCTGTAAGCCCGTTGCCCAGCAACGTGAGATTTTTGTTGCATAGTATTTAATTTAATTTTATTTTATTTTATGGTATTTTATTTTATTTTATTTCATTTCATTTTATTTTATTTTATTTTATTTTATTTTATTTTATTTTATTGAATTTAATTTAATTTAATTATATTTTATTTTAATATATTTTATTTTTATAGTTAGCAGATATTTCGTAAATTATTTAATATTTGGAATAATGTTTAAGTTTGCTAACAACAATTTTTCGTATTAGCAGAAACTTCGTAAATTACTTAATTTTTAGAATAATGTTCAAGTTTGCTGACAACTATTTTTCGTAGTAGCAGAAATTTCGTGAATTATTGAATTTTTGGAAAAAAAAAGTTTGATAACAACCATTTTTCGTAGTAGCCGAAATTTCGTAAATGATTTAATATTTGGAATAATGTTCAAGTTTGCTAACAACCATTTTTCGTAGTAGCATAAATTTCGTAAAATATTGATTTTTTGGAATAAAGTTTAAGTTTGCTAACAACCATTTTTCGTAGTAGCAGAAATTTCGTAAATTATTTAATATTTGGAATAATGTTCAAGTTTGCTAACAACCATTTTTCGCAGTAGCATAAATTTCGTGAAATATTTAATTTTTGGAATAAAGTTAAAGTTTGCTAACAACCAATTTTCGTAGTAGCCGAAATTTCGTAAATTATTGAATTTTTGGAATAAAGTTTAAGTTTGCTAACAACCATTTTTCGTAGTAGCAGAAATTTCGTAAATTATTGAATTTTTGGAATAATGTTCAAGTTTGCTAACAGCCATTTTTCGTAGTAGCAGAAATTTCGTAAATTATTTAATATTTGGAATAATGTTTAAGTTTGCTAACAACCATTTTTCGTAGTAGCAGAAATTTCGTAAAATATTTAATTTTTAGAATAATGTTTAAGTTTGCTAACAACCATTTTTCGTAGGAGCAGAAATTTCGTAAATTATTTAATATTTGGAATAATGTCCAAGTTTGCTAACAACCATTTTTCGTAGGAGCAGAAATTTCGTAAATTATTTAATTTTTGGAATAATGTTGAAGTTTGCTAACAACCATTTTTCGTAGTAACAGAAATTTAGTAAATTATTCAATTTTTGGAATAAAGTTTAAGTTTGCTAACAACCATTTTTCGTAGTAGCAGAAATTTCGTAAATTATTGAATTTTTGGAATAATGTTCAAGTTTGCTAACAACCATTTTTCGTTGGAGCAGAAATTTCGTAAATTATTTAATATTTGGAATAATGTCCAAGTTTGCTAACAACCATTTTTCGTAGTAGCAGAAATTTCGTAAATTATTGAATTTTTGGAATAATGTTTAAATTTGCTAACAACCATTTTTCGTAGTAGCAGAAATTTCCTAAATTACTTAATTTTTGGAATAATGTTTAAGTTTGCTAACAACCATTTTTCGTAGAAGCAGAAATTTCGTAAATTATTGAATTTTTGGAATAATGTTTAAATTTGCTAACAACCATTTTTCGTAGTAGCAGAAATTTCCTAAATTACTTAATTTTTGGAATAATGTTTAAGTTTGCTAACAACCATTTTTCGTAGAAGCAGAAATTTCGTAAATTATTGATTTTTTAGAATAATGTTTAAGTTTGCTAACAACCATTTTTCGTAGTAGCAGAAATTTCGTAAATTATTGAAATTATTGAATTTTTGGAATAATGTTTAAGTTTGCTAACAACCATTTTTCGTAGAAGCAGAAATTTCGTAAATTATTGATTTTTTAGAATAATGTTTAAGTTTGCTAACAACCATTTTTCGTAGTAGCAGAAATTTCGTAAATTATTGATTTTTTGGAATAATGTTTAAGTTTGCTAACAACCATTTTTCGTAGTAGCAGAAATTTCGTAAATTATTGAATTTTTGGAATAAAGTTTATGTTTGCTAACAACCATTTTTCGTAGTAGCAGAAATTACGTAAATTATTTAATTGTTGGAATAATGATTAAGTTTGCTAACAACCATTTTTCGTAGTAGCAGAAATTTCGTAAATTATTTAATTTTTGGAATAATGTTAAAGTTTGCTAACAATCATCTTTCGTAGTAGCAGAAATTTTGTAAATTACTTAATTTTTGGAATAATGTTTAAGTTTGCCAACAATTATTTTTCGGATTTTAAATTATTTAACAATTATTTCCAATAAAAATCAAAAGATCAAATCCAATTTTTCAATAAAAAATCAGTTGCACATTTTGTCCAAGTGTATGAAAAAAGCAAAATATTATTCTATCATATATCCATATCATAATTTGAATATTCTTAATGTATTAAAGAATTCTAACAGATTTTCAAGGTCAGACGTGAAAAGATTCATCATTATGATTCAATTGATCAAATCCGCTCCAAAAAATATTAGTCTCACATCGACTCACACGATCAGACGATTCATTTCGATAGCCCTATAATCATAGTTTGCAATAGTCGAATTAAAGTCTTTGATTATTCGAATATTATGATGTATGGTGATACAATACTTTAGCTCTACACCAAGAAATATCAAATTTTCAAACGTGGCGATATCAGAACATTCACGCCCGGTTTAAAATAAGCCGCTCCCATTGGATAGAACAACATTTCAAAAATGTGCTGTTCAGAATAAATCGAAATCATTGGTCTGTACCTTACTGCGGACGTCCTTACAGACAGACCTTATCGGCTATTAATATGAAGATGCTTTTTATTTACATATCAAAACATCAAAATCTTGTTACTCGACGCCCTGATTGACATAATTATTTTTAGTCGAGGCCCTTAATTCATTGAAAGAGTTGGAAATCGTGTGACTGTAAAATTGGATTATTATTTAACGAGAAATAAACACAACTTTCCTCTTTGCCATTTTTTTACGTTTCCTTCGTGAAAAAAATATTCGGGATAACCTAAGATTTTTTACGTCTATACGCTTTATTTCATATTTGACAATAATTGAATTTCGTCAAACATCTCTGAAATCTCTCAGCGCTGAGGTTTCATTTTTCCGGCATATTTCACACCCCTTATTTTCAGATTGCTCGCAGAAAGATACATTTTACTTAACGGAAACGTCAAATCTAGGACGTCAATTTCAAATTTCAATCGTAAGTCATTCATAATAATGATTTCATAAAATATATCTACCTCACACGATTTGATCAGTGGATTGGCTTCTCAAAAACCCCATTTTTTTAAACTTTTTTTACAAAATGCTTAGTATTCATAAATGTATGATAATACAATCAAAATAATAGTTCTATGAAATGAAACACTGCCGAAAATAAATGATTGACAAACGATCAATCGACTTCTTTTTGTGAAATAAACTATTTCTTACTAATTACAATACTTTGTATAGTGGTCCGAAACTGATTCTCCTATCGCGAGTATTTTTATTTGACTAATTTAATTGATTTGTATTGAAATAAACTGACTTTGAAAATATGTAAAATCGTCACTGTAATGGCAGAATTTGATAAGTAAAAATTAATATAACTAAGTGAAGAGCAAATGAAATATTTTACATTTTAGAATAAAGCCTCTATCCACAATATTTGATGTTATGTGTACAATGATACTTTCAAAATAAAGTTTAATTTATTCCAATTAGACATTTACCTTACGTAAAAGAAATAATCTGGTTGAGATTTCCTGACTTAAAATCTACATCAATATAATTACAAGAAAAAAGTGTTTTTTTTCCAAACAAATGCAATAAACGCACCAA
Organism: Himalopsyche tibetana; assembly: GCA_030503985.1. Taxonomy (NCBI): domain Eukaryota; kingdom Metazoa; phylum Arthropoda; class Insecta; order Trichoptera; family Rhyacophilidae; genus Himalopsyche; species Himalopsyche tibetana. The sequence goes on along the minus strand of JAPJYX010000009.1, from coordinate 18,598,604 downwards.
CTTAGTTATTCAAGACAACTAATTTATGTCAAATAACCTCATTATATACTTAATTATTTTTTGTTAAGAATGTTGCTTACCAATTTCTGTTAGTATGGTGTTGAAATAAGTAGCTCAAAAATACATAGTAATAATTTTGTTATAATATTCTTTTTTCTAACGTTAAATAATCGGTGTTAGCTTCATATTTGTTTTCCAAATTTCTTGTTATTAAATAGGATTATTCAATTGTAAAAACACGTCACACATAAAATGCCTGTATTTTTTTTTGTAAGACTCGTGAAGATGAAGGATCAAATATTTTTATTTCATAACGAATGAAAAATGATCCTTAAATAAAATATCCACATTTTTTTCCATAATTTATCGCGATTTTTCACTTGTTTGTAGAAATTGTAAAGTTATGGCATTATTTATAGTAAGCTTGTTAAAACTGTATTTTTGTTTTAGTATTTGAATATTTAAATGAATCACTATTATGTCTCGTATAAAATAACAACTTCCTTATTGAGCTTAAAAGTTACATTAAAAAAATAGCTAATCATTAATGGTATTAGAAAAAATATTGAACCATCGTATACGTCATTCTTCTTGAATAAGAATTTCTTCATATAAGTTTTTAACGTAACTGAAAAATAAAATTTCAATTAAACAGTTTTTATAATTATTCTTTTGACGAAGACTTCTCACATTATTGCGATAAAATCCAATAATATTGGAATAATAGTTTATTTGATGTATTGCTTTCAACTCGTATGAAAAAATGCTGGAAAATTCTAGGAAATATCGTAATTATGAGAAAAATCTGAAATAAATTGTCAACCTGTGTCGGAAAAAAACTATATTTTGTCAAAAATCTTCAATATATGTATTACTAAACTCGTGTCGGAAACTTCTTGGAAAAGTTCTATGGCATAAAATTGTTTAACTTAATTCTCAATCCCTTCGAAAATTAAAAAATGTGATCAGAAATATCTTTAAAAAAAATAAATCATTTTTGTAAATAATACGAGAAATTCATGCTGAAAAAAAAACGGAAAGCACTAACAAATTGTAGTCTACGAATACTGTCTATAAATACTTTTGCTAATGAATAGGATTATCAAAATAATTTTATTTTAAATTTGAACGAATTAACGATCACAAGCCCACAACCAAATGAAATAACTGACACATATAAACAATAAAATTATTGTGAATTATTTACTGCGATTAACTGAATCGACTCACAGAAACATGCAAACGGAAGCAAAAAATGACCCTTCTCGACCACGTCAATCGTTAACGCTTTTTTACCAATCTCACATTCATTAGAAACAAAAAAAACATTAAGTTCTCAAATTACATTCTCATTTATGTGTATGAAAAAAATGCCAAGTCACTCAATAAAAATTAGTACAACCTACATTTATTTTCATAATACAAACATAAATTACGGCTGAAAGCAGTAAACTTCACATGATTTTAATAGATGGTTTTATATTTTTGATTCTACACGCCCACTGTAACACTTATTTCGTAAAATTTATTTTTATGACACGGTGGTTTTTTGCTAAGCAATCAGAGCTGCGGGAATATGGGATGTTTTTTTTACATTTTTTTCATTAAATTATTATTAAGGTGTATTGCAAGTAAGAGGCATTTTCATATGTCATCGTTTTTGGGTTAAAGATAGAGAAACAAAGAAAAATGAATTTCCTTCAGTAAGAACAACAGTATGGCGTGATGAAAACCCTATATGCAAATTAGCTGTGTAATACTTATTATTTCAGGCTTCTTTTCGTCACTTTTCAATTATTTAAAATACGGTTTTTTTTTATTAAATGACTTTGACATCAAAACGTAACTGAAAGGGCTAACTCCAAAAAGATATTTACTAATGTTTTCACTAGTACTAGTTGGTACTTTTTTTCACGTTTACAAATCCAAGTTCCCATTCACTATTTGACTTCTGAGTGATCTTTTATATTCATGTTTTTAAAAAAGTTCAAATTAAAGTTCATTTAAAAAGTCAATACTTCGTGGAAAGACATAAACTTAAAAAACTAAACACAATTTTGCTATATTTCCACATTTATTAAATGTGATCAGAACTATCATGACGAGCATTTTCCATTTTTTATCTTTTTAACATCAGTTGAAAATGATCGTCATAGACGAAAACGGTCTTGTTCAAAATACATAAATGTGGAAATAGTACAAAAGAGTGTCATATTTTTTGAATAGTTGAATTTACATAAATTTACGTCAACAGTGGTTGATTGTCGACTATTGATGAAACTTATTCATATTTAATTAATTAATTCAACGTTTCACTTTATATAATAAATAGGTATATCAGAACGAATTTACTAATATAATATACGGTTAAATAAATAAAATAAGTGTTCATAAAATACAAAAATGTTGCCGTTACTAATATCGTTACATATTTTGGGTCTATATAACTCAAACATTGGAACAAAACCGTCATTAAAGTTGTAGTAAATAACGTATAAAGGTAAACTGAGTCTACCATCTTTCTCTTGTGGATAGCGAGCATGTGTATCGCTCCAATAACGCTGACTTATTCTCCGCACGTAATTTGTAACATTGCGCTTTAAATCACCCTATATATTAACGAAACGTACACACTGCGTAAAACTTTGATGAAATCATAGAACCCTTTTACGATTGTTTCCGCAATAAAAAAATAAAAATAAAAAAACAACATCAAAATGCTCGGTTTCAAAATGTTCAACAACAATCTATCATCATAATCGCGAGCTGAGCTGGGGGCGTAGAAAATATTAAATTGTGATTTGAAAAATCGCAATACATAATTTGGTCGAAAATGATTGTATTTTCGACTCTGGCAATGTGATTATTTCGTTGGTGTTTTTTATGGTGATAAATGCGAGATGTTTTTCAACATCAGCGCCGTTCTATATATCTGAGCAGATTTTATTTTGATTTAACGTTTTTAGGCTATTTTTTCACGACCGTTCCTTTGTTTTATGTGTGCCTCAAATATTTCCCTGCGTGAAAAATGAGAGTTTCAAACTAGGTTTTTGTTATTTTCGGGATAGAACGAATAAAGAAGTAAAGAGCTACGGCTTAAAAGAAAAAGTGCCATAGAGAATTGAGGTTTTATTTTTCTAAGTCGTAGTGATAAATGGAGAATAAAATTTTTACCTTCCTTTTTTTGTGTAGTACTTGTTTTGAGTGAGCTCAAAAGAAACGCTCAATCATTTATAACATTCTTTAGAATTTTTTACTTCTTGCTTTTGTTATTATTTCAAAACGAGATAATACTTTACAGTATAGCATATAAATGAGTTTTTGCTTGTATACAAATCGCTACATCAAGACCGAAGACCATCACTACAAAGACAACCGATAAATGAAATAGTTTATTATACTACAAATATTTCTGTTACCATAAAATTATCGAACAGTGGTTAACGTCGATGGTTTCAGAGATGGGTCTCACGGGTTAAAGTCCCAGTACAAACAGCATTTTTAAATCGATGTTTGCGGTATTAAAAAATGCCACGTTACTCTTCTAATTCTAAGCTATATAGTAACTGGGCGTAGCGGGAGCGGTACATTGACCTTTCTCTTCTATCCATGCCGTATCTTTTCTATCCCCCTATACCTTCATCGAAAAAAAGAGAGCTTGAGCAAATTAATAACAAGCAATTATTGTAAATTAACTTATGTTGATACATTTTCCTTAATCTTCCATAAGTTTTGCATTTGAAGCAGACAATAGTTTAAAAAAATAACTTTCCGCTGACTATTATAAAATAATAATTGTTTTTAAGCTCTCTAACTTCTTTCGAATTTCAGAGTTTTAAGATATTCTATAAATACGGACTTAACTACTCAAAAAGTCCAAGCAGATTGAAAAAGTTTTCTAAGCTCCAAACAGGTTGGACGTTATTTTCTGCGCATCGTTATTAAATGAATAATATTCCTCCTTTCCGAAAACTTATCGAAAGATTACGGCGGCGGGCAATAGTGATTTTTCAAAGAAATATCAATAAAACTGAAAGCCGTTGATTTATGCACAAAGTTTGGCTTGGGCTAAGTAAGCAGCTTACTTTAAAACATCAAAATGGTTACTTTTATTCCAGGAGCTGGAAGAGTCGTAAAAAAATTCCAGCGTCAAAGGTACGAGTCGGTCGGTAGGTGCCTATAATTTTCCCTCACCGAAATATGTTGCCGTACGGACGTAAAAGTTAAGTGCGGCGTATAGGTACACGACCACCGGTTGTAGCAAAAGCTTTTATGGTGAAAAAGCACTAAATCAATAGCCTTTCTCTTACTTCAACATGAAATTAAACGTATGACGAAGGAAATAAGAGCAATCATTTATTTTCGGATCCAATTTGGAAGTATTTAAGTATTTTATGTCCAAATGTATAATAAAACTACAATGCAAAGTCATCTTCTGATATAATTAATTGTAACAAACTCATTTTTATATGCTCTCTTTATATCTAGGTATTTCACGAATTAAAAGTTGTTGTTTAACCAGAAAAAAACACGTTTCAGAAAACGTGCGTATGGAACAAATTCAGTCAAGCTTAGAAATATTGAGAAGCTAAGAAAATTGAAAATTGAGAACATTACTTTAAAAATAGCTTTGATAACTTTATTGCTCACTATGTTGTGTTAAAAACACAACATAGTGGTTCGACACGTATTTCACCTATTAATGAAGTATTTTCAGACAGAATATTGCACGTCTTACGAATTAACTTAAAGTTGATTCTAGTTCTTAAGTTGTAAATTGACAATTTAAGGTACTTTATTAGGGATGGTAAATCTTAAAGAAATCATTTTTATTTTATTCGTCTGTTATATTCAAAAGAACTTTACAACATACCTCGAAAAAATATGACAGCGAATTATTTTGAATTAAAATTAAAAAACATTTTTTAACTTCTATGACAACAATAGCAAAAGATAAAGTTTATCTTTGTTGTTTTGTATTTCAAGAATAGTTAAGCAATGTTTTATTTTAATAGAGTTAAAAAAACATTGACTCCATGTTAGGTTTTTCACTGAATTAAATTTATGATTTAATACTATATTTAATATTTAATATATTTGAAAATTCAACGCCAAATCTTCTGAATTCCAAGCAATACCGCTACATTAAAGAGGCTAATTTTTGGTATAAACCGTATTTTGTTTTACTCAATTAAATCTGAGAAATTTATCAAAGTATGGAAAATAAACTAGTTATAAATTAACATCTGTTTATAATCTTTAAATAATAATGTAAATAATTAATAACAAAATGAGCACGTGTATGAAACAAATTGAAATTTTGTTTATTTTCATGTAAATTAATTTTAGACAAAGTAAACATAATGAGCCTTCCTATTCATTGGAGTGATTTATCAGCGTTGCTTGCCTGTAAATTGTTTTCTCTTGTTATCAAAATTGCCAAATTTATTTTCCTTTCATATTATTTTATGGGCACGTGTGCGGCACTTTTTTATATTAAAATATAAATCACAAGTGCCGCGTGCTATTGTGTTTGGTTTGGCTATCACTGTGTTTCTCAAAGTGGACTCGAAGAAGTTATTTAAAAAAAATATATTAATAGATTATGTCGAGCGTAAATTGTTCAGCTTTTTGATTATCTTACTCATTTATAACCAATGCTGTGCTATTTAAAGCTTTAAGAGTGTAGACATTAGAAACATGATTTATATTAATAGGTTAAACGTTTTTACATGTCAAACCACCTTTTTTAAAAAATTTACACTTATAACTACTAAATAATGATTGAAACCACATAAAACGAAGTAGCCCTCGATTTTTTCAAAATAGTGTTTTTTAATAATTCATATCAAATGAACTTATGCTACATATGCCGAACTAGTATCGAACTTAAGCGCTTTAGTTTGAAGCCAGAAGGGTCTGTTAGCCTTTTAGCTGCCATAGATAATTAATAATTATTACCCTTACGCCAGCTATAATTTGCAATTATTTATTTAATTAGTTATCGACGAGATAACTCGTCACTAGCGTGTTAAGCACGAAAAATTGTACGATATATATCGTATGTGGCAGCCATCGAGCTTAAGTTGCGACCAGGAAAAATTGCCTACATATAAGGTTTGTTAAAAAAATGTTAAATTTAAATTATATTGAGATAATTAAACGCAATTTTGTAAACCTGTGCATTCTAAGGTTGAATTTATTTAATACTTTGACTTTGGACCAAAATCATTTAAAAACATTGTTCATCCTTCTTGTAAAATTTGTTCTGTGTGGGCTGATTTCTTTAACTTGAGTTTAACAGTCGATAAATATATTAATGTATTATTGTTTAAAAAATATTAGAAATTATGAACTTGAGTTTACTCTGTTGTAGTTCGTGTAATATAGCAAACATATTATGTGTCCGGTCCAAGAATAAAGCGTATTATTCTTAATACTTTCGATGGTTTCGGCGGTAACTTTGTGGAAGTTCATTTTAATAGAAAATTTAAATTAACTTTGATTATTCCACGTATTGTGTAACTAACTGTGACACGTGTTTCGCCTCTTTCAGAGGCATCTTCAGACTTACTATCGCAAAGTTTGCTTAAGTAATGAAGCAAGATTGATTCTAACATTTTAAAATTATAAAATTACAAAATGGATTGGGTTTTTTTTCCTTTTAAGAGGAGCAAGGAGGGGGGTGTAGAATCGAAATAAAGCAAACAGATAATGATACTAATTTTACTAATGAGTTGTAAACAATCAGAATGGGATTTTTCCTTTTTAATGGAAGCAAAGAGGGGATTATAAAATCGAAACAGTGCAAACAAATTTAATCATACTACTAATGACGTTAAACATTACAAACTAATGAGCTGCAGTCAATCATCTAGGTTTGTGATTACTCTATTAATTGGAAACAATTTGAGTAACGGGGAACCGCCTGTGCTATTAAGAATATTATTTAATAATATTTCTTTTTTGTTAAGAGTTTTATTAATTTCTAAAAATTCTAAGCTATTCATCTTTAAACCCTTTTTATTTACTCGGTGGAGTATTTCTAAATTACAAATCTGATTAAAATTATGATTATTTTCTATTAAATGATTGGCAAACTCAGAAAAATTGTTACTTTTTAGACATCTTATATGTTCTTTAATTCTAATATTAAAGTTTCTACCTGTCTGTCCAACATAAGACGCTTGACAGTCTCCACAAGAGAGTCGATAGATACCACTCTGTGACGATGAATCTACGCGATCTTTACTGTTCAATAAAATTTTACCTAAATTATTTACTGTATAAAACGCGGGTTCTATATTGTCTGGCAAAAATTTAACTATCTTTGACGAGGTGTCTCCTAAATAAATAATTCTACGCCAGTTTTTAATATTATCGTTTGCTTTCTTCTCTCCTGAAAAAATATTATTTACTATGAGTTGTTTAACTTGCTTACGCTTAAGTAAGTTAACTACTACGTCTGTGTTGTAACCATTATTTACAGCTATCTGTTTAATAATGTTTAACTCTAATTCAAAGTTGACTTTAGTGAGAGGGATGTTAACTAATCTATTAATCATTGCATGGAATGATGAGAGTTTTTGCGACCACGGGTGAATTGATTGATGGTGAATGACGACATCTGTATAAGTAGGCTTTCTGTAAATGGCAAATTCTAATCTGTTGCTATTATTTTTCTTTATATCCGTCTATCCCTATTACTCTCTTTAAAAAGAGAGGTTTAGAAAATGAGTAACAAATAGTTATTGTAGAAAAACGTCTATTAATATACCTCTATTACGAGACTACATGCTCAACATTGGGAGTGGATTTGGATTTTTAAAAATTTAAAGATCGTTTTTCAACAGTTTTAGAATTATCTGGACATGAAAATAGTGATCTCATAAATTTTGTATTTGATAGATTGGACGGTTTGTCTATGGCAAGAAATTATTTAAGTTGCTAATCGTGACATGTGTTTGAATACTTCGATAACCACCATCAAACTTATTAGATAATATGCTTTTAAAACACGACAAACGTAATCTATGCTATAAGTTAAAGATTATTTCTATATTTTTTTTATCAAAACTCCTGCTGTAAGCCTTACTCAAAACCGCCGGAAAAAATCTTTATATTCAACAAAATTATCATACAGTGAAAAGTTTTCTTGAAATACGTATGGTCCAAACTTTTGAACGCTTTAAAAACTCATTTTGAAGTGAAATGTTATAGAAGATACCCAGACACGAGTCCATTTGTATGTCATTTAGGGGTTCAGAAAAAATGAGTTACTTACGATAAAATAATGAGTTCGTGTCTGGAGCGGTAAGCTTGCAAGTACTTAAAGAAATGTTCCCTAATGTTTTTGGTCCAGTTTGATTGATTATGATATAAAAATGACAGATGAAATAAAAATTATTTCAAAGAAAACGGTGTATGATTTATTTGTTAAGTAATAGCTTAATCGTGCGTCATTTTATTTATTGAACACAATCATTCTTATACCGTTTTTTGTTTACACTGATTTATTTTTTAAACTGTTGTTAACTTGATGACTTCATCATTTTATTGGTTGAATTGGAATTTACTTGGTAGAACTCCAATGCAATAAGGTTTTTATTTTACAAATATTATTTTATATTATGGTTGACAGCCGTTTCGGCTTATGCTTTCACCAGAACTATGTTTAAACTTGTATATACTAAGCTATACTTAGCAATCTTAATGATCAAACAAATATTAATCAATAACCGTTGCTAAAACCCATACAAGACGCTCATGTAACTCAGAAACGTGTATAAATTCAGAATTAACATTTTTTTAGGGGGTTTTGAAATCCTGGGAATTTACAGATTTCCTAAAATGAAAAGATGTAAGAACGGGACAGGATTCCGAAATTTTGGAATCTGGAATCCCGGTATTAGAGGTCTCATTACTTATCTAATAAATAATGTAAAAAAAACGATGTATTTGATATTTTTTATTAAGTTGATAACTTTTTCAGCTTAAGATATCCTCGTCAGAACTACGATTCAACTTAATTTGGCTTAGCTCTAGAACTAACTGTAGAACAAGTCACTTAAGTTTCCATTACACCTTTAAAATAAACTTTCCCTGATTTATGCTTGATTTTAATTCCATGCCCGGTTCCAGAACGAATTATAATCGAAATCTGAAGTTCGACCTTAGTTATTTTAAGCACATATCCAAATTTTAATATCAATTATTAACAGTGAACACCTTAAAAATGATAACAACATTTAGCTTGAAAAATATAGTAGTTTCATAACTTAACTCAATTTTATTTTAATATTGATTGTGTGTACATATAGTTCCTTATTCCTTTATGCAATATAATATGAATAAAAGTACCAGAAAAAACTGCGTAAGTATGGTTAAAAAAATTCAAACTCAGATTCAATGCGATCGGCGATTCAATGGCTGTTTGAATATTTATTATCTGTGTCCCCTCCGTTAAAAAGTAGAAAAGAGTTTCATAAATTTGGAAAGGGCAATTTAAATTTTATGAATACATAAAAAAGCAAATATACACCAAGGCAAAGTAATAATTATTATGTTTAAGTATCTTTAGTTCCCATTCAAAGCGGAATTACTTACGTATATTTGTTACGCCAATTATTAAACTTATCAAAGGAAAATCTACTGTTGAAGAAATATTAATAAGCGTGTAAATGGTATTATAGCTAGAAACCGTTTTATTTATTTCTAGGGTGTTCATTATTTACATTAAAATTAATTTATTATCTAAATGTAATAATTCAAAATAACAGAAGTGTTGTACACACTGAAAAATAAATAATAAGACTATTTTTTCAAATAAATCCGTTTGTTTTAATATTATTTTATGTGAAAACATAAATAATAATCGCAAATGATTACTTCTAGCCGGAAAAAAACTTTATGATGATGTCAAATCGACTTATAATATTTTATCTTTAATGCTGATTTGTATCCGAATAATTTACAATGCTGATCTGAAGACAAAAGATCAACGTCGTATTCTTTAGTTGTGGAGCACGCGAGCTTGAATCTCAGGACGAAGAGCTTTAATTTTTGTTTTATTTCAATCGATTTATTCGTAGGTTCTGATATATTGTACATGTGTGCGGGTCCATGTCACAGTGGTTAACGTCGTTGGCTTTCATGCTGGACATCACGGGCTTGAATCTCAGTATAAACAGCATTTCTTAATTCGAGAGCAATAAGCTTATCACTAGTCTTGTGTTAGTCTTATTTTTTTATTCCTAATCTCTTGAGAAGTTGACAAGCCGAGTAACAAGCAGCTCTCGTAAAAAAATCTGTTAAGATACTTCCATTACGAGGTTATACACCACATTGGGAGCAGAAATGGAAACAAAATGTATGTGATGTTTTAATTGCATGCCATTGCAAGAGCGATTAGCTTAGTACTAACCATACGCCTTGATTTAGCCCCAATCTTCTACTCTCTCCAAAAAATGGTTGTACTGTTGCATGACAAGTAGCCTTTGATTATTGTTCATGCAAAAACTTTCGTCAACACAATTTTTACACAACTCATCAAGTCACAGCATCTTTAATGGGATGATAATGCTTAATGCTGGTGTGAAGTGTGAAAGATGAGTATTGTGAGTTTGTACTGGTTTGGTTACTTATATCTTTCAAAGTCAATAAGTCGACAGTCAAAGATTTGCTGCTGGATAAATGATTGACATTTTCTGAGTAAACTGATGAAAAAAACAGTCCCATTGCACTGATAAGGTGAAGAGTGTAATTGGGGATAGCTTGGACTCTGATGACGGTGATTATAATATAAATAATACATAACTTCTAATAATTCGAATTCAAAATTACTTACGTAGTTGTTCTGTTCTCACCTAAATATTCAAAGTTCTAAGTAAGGCAACCAATCTCAGACCCTTTTTTTTGATTCTGTGATTTTGGGATTCACAATTTTTTGATCGGGATTCCAGGATTGATCATTCATTATAATATCATGCCAAAACTGATTGAGATTTTCGGAGAATTTCGGAGGAATTAATCACTGGGAAAAAACCTACTTTTTTTTAGCTCCATCCTTTCAAAACTTACGACTGCCAGTGACTCTAGCGCAAATTTATTTTTAAGCGAATCATGAGGATTTTTCTTATTTTAAAGTTCCGTTATTCCAAAATCTTGGGATAACGGGATCGAAAAAATGGAATGGAATCTCGAGATTGGTGACTTTAGTTCTAGTGTAAGTTTCCACTTTGACTTTTTATAAATGTTAGCAGTGCTTTAATTATCAGATTATTTGTCTGTGTTGATGTAATAAGGTTAAACAATGAAACGTTAGTGGATAAAGTTAGTTTTTTTCTTGAAGAGCTAGCAATCTCTCACGGAAAGCTCGCTTGACACAGAAGGATGTAAAAGAAAAAACAAAGTGTTTTAGCGTGTCAGTCAACGCACGCGCCTAATTACATTACTCAGCAACAATGTTCCTGTAATACCATAATACAACTGGTACGATCAATCTCACCAGTCACACGTGACCCCTGTTTTGCTACCCATTTCGTTAAAATGGTCAAAATGCTAAGCGTACAATGTTACCGCTGGCTATGCAAAGGATAACCGAATATGGGTTGACTTAAGTTTAATGGTACGTAAAAAAGTCGTTAATGGAATTTCCTTTAAATCTGTAATGGTCTCTTGCGGTTGACTATTGGTTGATGAGAAGCATGATTGGCCGATATAACATATTAACCGTTTGAATACCGCGAAAATAAATCATTAATATGTCCCAGAGATACTGCGTGTTTTTGAGAAAAATAATTTTGTTTAATACACACTCTAATTCGGTATTTAAAAAATCTATACTGACTCAGTATAAATAGCTCTACACATATTCATCAAAATATTGCTTATATTTTATTAGAATACCAAGTAAGTAAGTAAATTAAGTCAAGTGGTTAAATAATTGTATTTAAATTTTAATTAAATTTTAAAAAAGCTTAGCATTACAGCTAATGACAATGCGTCAAATATTTTTAAAGCTGAAAAACTTGATGAGAAGCCATTCAACATCAACTTGAGGTATTTAACATTAAAAAACATCCACATCTTAGGTCTCAAATTTAAATTTAAAAATCTAAATTTGAAATTGATCTTACCGGAAATCGAACATAGACGCACCTGATCAGAAGAACAAGCTCTAACCAACCAGACCACAACAGGTGAATTTGAATACACTCAACAAAAAAGAATATTAAGCCAAAACGATCCGTAATTTTTGCCAAGAACAAAGTTTGTATCGGTTCGAAAATTTGGTGAAAATAAAAGTTTAAAAAAATGATTTATTAAGGTTATGCTGGTAAAATAACATTCAATTATCTTTTACACAAAAACTTAATGTTTTCTGTTGAAAATATTTGTTAACTTTAATATATAGTACATACGTTAAACTTTTTATTTTTTTATCCATGTCCGCTCCCAATGTGGAGCATATGGCATCCTAATGTAGGTATCTCAACAGAAGTTTTTCTATGAGAACTGTTTGTTACTCAGTCGATCAACCTCACTTGTTTTCTAAGTGAGTAGTAGGGAAAGAAGGGTAAGGCTAGAACAGGACTAGTGGTTGGCGAATCGCTATTGCTTCACCCAGTTATTAAAGGATAACAAGAATGGGATGAGAGGAAATGATGTGAATTGACATCACAAACACCCAGTCTTCAATCACAACTTTGAATTAAATAATTCTCAAATTCACTGTGATCTGACCGGGAATCGAACCCAGACCTGCATGATCGGTAGAGCAAGCTCTAACCAACTGGGCCACAGCAGGTGATAAACTATGTTACAAACATAATAAATGAAAAATATGTTTACATTTTTAAAAAATGACAAAATACATAGATTGAAAAATCATTAATTAGTGTATTTTCTAAGATCGCCAAAAAGACAACAGTGAAACAACGAGACTTATTCAGTAAATGAAAATCCTTTATTGTTTTTTTTTTCCGGCCGGTTAATTTAGTCCGGGGAATGTTTTTGTTGGTCAAATCCCATCTAGCGAGTAGCGACCAAGTGAGGGTAAGCTCCATAGAAATAGAACGGCTTAACAAAAAAGCTTCGGTAAAAACAAAATCACCGCTCTATTTACGCTCCGTAAACTCGTGATTGCTTTTAATAGATTTTAGTGGTTGTTGTATCAAGTCTTTTCATATAAAACCTTAACGGTGTATTATCTATCTTCCTTACCTTTTTCGTGATTGATCACGGTGATTTTTTGTGTGTGAGATATATTTTCCATATCAAAGCCCTGTCTTACTTCTTATGGGATAACGAAAACTGGGTCGCAGTAAATTTGCATACGTTTATTGTGGGTAAAATAGGTAAATACAAATTTAAACAAGTATAAGATGGTTGATAACATGGTTTTTTTTCTTTTATTTTTTGGCTTCGGCAAAGCGACCAGCTAGAATTGGAATCCAATCCTAGCAAAATAAATTTTGAATTTAGATTATTCAATTCTAATCTTGGTGATTTCAAAAAACCTTCAACGAGTTTAAAATTTATGACTCTCTTGTTTTAAAACATTAGACGCGTTAAAAAAATACTAAATAAATACCCTTATTCTATTATTTTAAACGTATGCATTCTCCCTTTTCTGGATTATTCTCCATTCAGTCTTTCCAACGCTATAATATAAAGATATGCATTGTTTTGAAAAAAAATCTGACAGCTCAAAATTTTAAATTTATAAAACCCTTTACGAATACTGTTTGTGAATTTTTAATAAACGGATTGAAACTATTTGCATGCATTTTTTCTTAAGTGGTTTTAACCTTTTTTAAGTCCCTCAATTACAAGCAATACAAATAATGGTATCTTTCTTTTATACGAAAACATAATAGTAGAATAATATTACTAACCAAACATAATCAATAAATTTTCTTCCATTAATCTAAGAACCTAAATTTTCCGACCTTGTAAATCTAATGTATTAATCTAGTTTTTCTTTTGAATTTATAAATAAAAAATGCCTCCGGAAAACAACAAAAAGTCAGAATAATTGTATTTTAGTTTTCTTTTATTGAACTTTATAGTATTAATTAATTTTATTTAAATTACTGCATTTCATAAACTGTTGTCACACAAATTTTATCCGGCTCTAAAATCGATTTCGTAAAAAGATTTTTTTGAATTTTTCAAATTGATAGCACTTGTTATTTATATCTTTAAACTTATATTGAAACAAAAGCTCATACGCACAATCGACTTTATCTAAAATGTTTTTATTTATGTCAAGAAGAAAATATTTCAAGGCATGAAAGTCGTTTTAAAGCATTGCTTCACTCCATATTATTTGAGTGCTCACAATAAATATAGTATACGCGAGTGAAGAACAATAATCTCGATAAATTTCACTTAGCGAATACTCGTCTATCGCACAAATCACCCAAAGCGAATGACTCTCATATATGACGCATCATTCACTTGGGCCTTATGTGTCACTGCTGGGTAGGGACTATTCATACTCTTTGTATTGTATGAAGTAATATTTTCGCCAAGTCATTCTACTTTGCATGAAAGACAAATTGTATCGATATGAACGTTTCGTGGAAATATTTCGCAAATAGGAAAAATTCCGCCTTCTACGTATTGTTTCGCAATTTCGCAAATGGACTCGACTCAGCAAAATGAAATTTAAACAACACTTGTATATTGTATTACTGAAAGAATTATTTAAATATGGTTTTATATGCGCCTTTGACGCTCAAATATATATGTAACAGTATTTTGAACTGCGTATAAAACAATCTTAAGAATTTACAAAGAAATATATATCTTTTGTTATTTTACTAGCTACAATAGATACTCAGATTGTTTTTGTTATATCAAGTCACTCGGGTGTTTAATTTTAAATAACACTTTATTAGAAAGGACACTATATTCATTTTAAAATCTGTTTTTTTAATGTAATCTGAACATGAATAGTTCATATTCCAAATTTGAATTGTTTGAATTTTGTACTTTTCCATGAGTTTTGTCGCTAACGACCCGGGTTTTGCCTTTCGGCATCTTCAGGCATTCCAAGTGCACGGATTTTCTTGAACTGACACGTAGTAAACAATTTGTATCGTTTATATACAAAAATAGAAGTAGATCACTAAGTTAAAAGGCTATTAAAATGTAAATTAGCGAAAATTGAATGTATACAAGTTTCAATGAATTAAGTGGGTTTGCTATAATTATGGGGATTTTTTAAAAATATTAATGACCAAATAATAATATAGGAATATTTAAAATAAATCTAGGGTTTTATTCGACCTATTATTAATGAGATGATTGATTATAAGCCTTTGAATTAATATTTAATGATAGCAAGTGAAATAATATTTAATGATAGTAAGTGCTTTAATTATTAATAAATGACAATTATTTAAAAGGGGTACAACAATGGTGAATTTGGTAAATAAAGTTGCTCGTTTAAAATTGGCAAACTGTTGAGCTGAGCTCGATTAATCTCTTAAATTTCTTCGTAAAATAATTTAAACTCGCCCCTGTTAGTATGTAACAAATAAATACCTGAGTCAAAATTAAACGTATGGTTTTCAAGAATTCAATGGTTGGCAAGGGTGAAGGTATCTTTTTTTATCCCCATAATTATAACAAACCCATTAATTCATTGAAACTTGTATACATTCAATTTTCGCTAATTTACATTTTAATAGACTTTTAACTTAGTGATCTACTTATATTTTTGTATATAAACGATACAAACTGTTTACTACGCGTCAGTTCAAGTACATCCGTGCACTTGGAATGCCTGAAGATGCCGAAAGGCGAAACTCGGGTCGTCAGCGACAAAACTCATGGAAAAGTACAAAATTCAAACAATTCAAATTTGATATTGAAATTCCATCAAGCACCCTCAGTTGAAATACTTAATTAATTCATATTCCATACCTCCGATGAAAAAAATCATAACAATTTTCATTATAGTGTAATAACTATCTGACTTTTTTTATTCATGTCCGCTTCTAATATGGAGCATAAAGCCTCCTAATGGATGTATCTCAATAGTTTTTTTTCTATGAGAACTGCTTGTTACTCAATTTCTCAACCTCTCTTTTTCCAAAGAGAGTAGTACTGATAGAAGGATAAGGCTAGAACCGGACTAGTGGTTAACAAATTGCTCTCGTAACGCCTAGTTATTAAAGAATAGAAAGGGTGGGAGGGAAATTAATACATCGCAAACACCCATGTTTTCGAACAGAAATCGATCGAAAAAATTCTGTTTGGTACTGGGACTCGAACCAGTGAGATCCGGCACAGAAGCCAACAACACTAACCGCAGCGCCATAGGACCCGGCAGCTACGGGAAATAATTTATTCTTGTTGTTTCTCCGTTCTTATTTCGTAATGTAAATATTTGTTTAAATTGTTGTTAAAAATACAAAATATGTTACGTTTGAAAATTTTAATAGTCATATTTTTTAAATAACATATATTACAAATGAAATTGAAAAAATAATCAACTTTTTATACTTCGTGGTTATCAAAGGATATTTTGTAGATTTTTTGAAGGCTGTGTCACTTATTCAGAAGGTTCTTACTGTTTTCTTTTATTTTTTTTACTGTACGGTACTCATTTAAGATACCAAGATAATAAATAAAAAAAAGAAAACATGTGTGTAAGGTTACTTACTTGAAAGGCATATCTCGAGAGGGATGTAAAGTAAATATTTCTAGGGCAGGTGATCTAGCGCTTGGCTTTTCAGATCAAATAAGCTCCTATAAATATTTAATTTCCAATTTAGATAGGAGCGTGCTTGTTCAGGTTTTATCAAATCTTTGACCTGGCTTACGGGAACAAAACGTCCTTGTATAATAAACCTTGTGATTTAACTGATATGATCAACGGATAAAAAAAATGTACTATCGTCACCTAAATATATGAACATTACTAATTTAGTTATCTTACTAAATATTTGTAAATGTTTTAATTCATATATGTAATCCCAGCATTGACAATTCAATTATCAAACAATTTAAAACAATGCCAAAAACTATAATTTAAGATTTCGACTGAAGGTGCTTGGTTTGAACGATTCAAATTTAATGCCAAAAACAATTTAAATTCAAATAATTTCTAAAATCAAAGTTTTTTTTATGGATCCTGCGGTAACTTTGTAAAAAAATATTTATTAAAAACTAAATCTCTGTTATTCCAATACCATAAAACCTGTGGAATAACAAAGTCAGCAAATTTGATTTTGTATTATTCAAGAGTAATTATTATGTTAACCAAAGTGTGGATAATATATTGAACAAAGCGTATTTATTTGAATGGCATATAAAAATTAACAACTCTGTTTTTTTTTAAAACCAGAAATAATTAGCACTTAACGTTTTTATGATAAAAATACACACTCAAAACAAACATTTTTTTTTAAATGAAATCTTTGATTTCTCAATCACATAATTTTTAATTTTCCAAAAGAAAAGGTTGAAATGTAAAATATCAAAAGATATACCTACGAAAAAATGAGTTTTTTTATAAAAAATATTTTTATTTAAACGTCGTTGAAACATATAGTTGAGAACTCATCATAAAAGTCAAAACCGATAATTAGAGATTAATATACAAATCAATATTCGGTTCCATGGAATGACGGAATAGTTTTATGCTAACTGCCACATTTCATGCAAGTTCGTAATGATTCCTTGCCATGATATTGGAGCGAAACATATTTTTCGACACTTACGCATTATAAACACATTAAAGAAAAACACCGAACGCTGATACGGAAAAAAACGTTTTTACTTGGGCACGTGATTCCATTTTGTCGGAAATTATTTCAGTGTATTTTTTTTGAAGTCGATGTCGATATATAGGACAAAATTATTTTTTATAAGATGTCTGCTTCAAAAAATAAAACCGTGTTTTGTACAATTTCACTTTTATTTTATATGATCAAGATCGGTTTCGGGCATGACAAGCATTTTCAATTAAATATAACATTCATTAATACATTGCTGTTTATATTGAACATAGTATAATAATAAGGGACTTAACAAACAATTTTGAAAAGAAATATGTCAGGAATCTACAGACAAAGATACACCATGTGAATAAATGGTACTAAAATGACGATAAATGTAATAAATCGCCATTTCCAAAAATTACCTTGTCCTTTTTTATTATTTTGACATGCTTACAAAGGACCGAATGAATAACCTACATTTTGAAATAAACCCATATTTTCTTGAAAAAAATCGAATAAAAGTATTATGATTTTCAATTAAATTCAAGAAAATAAAGTTATTTTTTAAATATACAGGTTTCCTACACGCTGTTTTGTAAGTATGTCAAAACAATTTTGACACGGTGAATTTTGTAATTGGACGACTCATATTTTTATTACCTCTTACAAATAAATGGCACTAATATGCGACCACATCAAAGAACAATTAAATGGTCAGTATCAAATAAATTCAAAGGTATTTAAATTCCTAAATGTATTTATATTTTAATGCACAATCAATATATTTTAACCACATTATTCGATTAATAGCAATAAACGAGAATTAAGCTGTTTATTTAATTTATTTTACCTCAAATTGGTAAAAAAATAGTTTGATCGTCAGTATTATAAGACGATTGTAAATCCAATGGCTGTGTGCATACCCAAGGCATTGAAAGTACGAATACTAAATTATAATGAAATAGAAAAGTAAAAAAAATACAGAATATATTTTTTACCGACTATTTCTTCACCGAAAATATATATCTAAATTTTCAACCACATAGGTTGTTTATTTGTTACACATGAAAAAAACATTTTTTTCTCGAACGCTTAGTGGCTATTGATTTTTTTTTGTTTTTAAGATATTCTCAGAAAATTTTATTTATGAGCTTATCAAAACATTCTTGAATTTAAATAATAAATTCCTAATACATAATATCTATAGCGACATTTCAGTCATCAGTCAGAAGCAAAATAAATCAGTTTACTATAAGATATCAAAATATTATGTTTGATTCTTAGCCAAAACCTTTAGCGTGTTTATTTGGATTACTCGTTTTCATGAGCAGTATTTTAACAAAATTTTTGGCACAGTGTAAGAAAACGGGGCGTGGCAAACTCTTTTCGACCACGAACTAGATAGAGATTTTGAGAAACGGCTTAAAAAAGGTTGTCTGGCTCATATGCCCCAGTAATATGCAGTGAAAAAATACTGGTGTTACGTGCAGTCTTTTTGAGTTGGAGCTCAGGAAGATGTTTGACTGTTGATGTTTTTAAGATTAAATTATAAAACATTTTTTTTTTCATTTTTGGTCTCTCATATTTTACAGAGAAAAGATTTCTTACTCACTTGTTGTATCTTCTCATGTATTTTGATACATTGCTTTTTTATCTCTTCTTTCTCTTCCTTCAAAATTCTCACTATTTTCTATAAATAGGATTGACGGACAGAAGTAGAAATCACGGTTTCACGTCTCTAGAAGTTAACCTGTTAACAAGTATTCGGTGTGATAGTTGCAGTTGGGGACGATACTTGCAGAGAATTAATCAACATGCTTAAACATACTATTTAAAGATACTTTTTTTTCTGGCTGGAGTGCCACATATCAATAAGCCTTATGCGAACAATGTACAGACAAATATATAGAAGGAGAGAATGTGTGTGTAAGTGCGTCGTGCGTTATATATTACATACTCACATTTAAAAATTCACACGACACTTATGCTCACAATTTGTGTCTCTGAGGATGCGCTTACATACAGAGAAAGGGTGTGTGTTCTGCATAGCAGATCAATCAATACAAAATATGAATACTTCAGAGTTACAATGAATCAACTCCAAGAAATCATATTTCGACAGTGGCGGTTCTACGTACTGGGCTAGGTGGGCTTAGCCCGACCTGCATTTTCACCCAAAATGTGTAGAAAAAAAAACTTTAGATGACTGAATAAAAATGAGCAACAATTTGGTCGCTAAACAAAATAGATCCATTTCTAAACGTAACTAACCTTTCCCAAATGTACACAATATATTTGTTTTGATTTTCCTCTGTCAATATAAGACAATGCTATGTCTACTTACAATAATACTCTCGATTGTGTTTTGTAGTACGATTTTAAGCCAAGCTGGCATAAAAAAAATCAATGGCATAGATAATATACTGGCAGCACCTGACTCGGACTATTTTCAAATTAGTCCGAGGTAAAACGAATGCTTTTTTTGCAAAATCTGTTTACACTGGGGCGCAATCAAGCACGATTAGAAAACGTATTTATTGTATAACCATTAGCTATAGAAACGTCATCTAATCGTACAAAATTGTGCCTTGGTATACAGCCTGCAGTCAATGCGTCATACGGGCTTATCCAAATTAGCCCCCCATACATAAAAAATCACTCCTACCAATCTCTGTTCGTTAATAAGTAAACGTCAGAGTTTGTTGTATTCAGAGACAAGTTGTATTGTATGAAACAAAACACGGTAGTATACTTCATTTGAAGGAGACAAATTTGAGGTTATTTTTTTACTATTCTATTATTTCATCATTACATTAGCTTTGATTTTATTATATTATATAATAATTTATGCTTTGCAGTTTTGTCGTAATATTTGTCAATTTGCTTGTAGATTAATATATAATATACAGTGGAAACATGCACAATTTCGTAAATAGTATAGAATGCTAAACTTTTCTCTAGCCCACCCAAGATTTTAGGTCACGAACCGCCACTGTATTTCGATATGTTTGGATTCAAAGTGGAGAGTTCACAAACGTTTTCTTCTGATGTTTAAAATAAAGGACGCAAGGTGAAACTTTAATATCAAATTAAAGTCGTTGAAATTTCGTAAATTATTGTACTATCACCAACGACACAGAATTCATTT
Organism: Himalopsyche tibetana; assembly: GCA_030503985.1. Lineage (NCBI taxonomy): Eukaryota > Metazoa > Arthropoda > Insecta > Trichoptera > Rhyacophilidae > Himalopsyche > Himalopsyche tibetana. The sequence goes on along the minus strand of JAPJYX010000009.1, from coordinate 18,577,718 downwards.
TTTAGCGTCTTCAATCATTTAAGAAGGTGAGTGAACTCAAACCGATTACAAAGTCAATTCAAATTCATCTATTGGTGTATAACAATATTTATTACATGCAGTTTGACTTATTAAGGAAAGACATTTAATACGAACTAGCTGTAAGCCCGTTGACCTCAACGGGGGGATTTTTGTTGCATTTTTAAATAGTCAGAAAATTTACTGGCGTGAAAAATAAATTACAAAACTATTTATTAAATAAGTCAGAAATTCTAAAAGTATAAGAAATGTATCTCGGGGCATATATCGACAGCCCTGCCCTGCAGCATTTAAATTGTATATAATATAATTTTTAGTATAATTAAAAATTTCAAGTTTGCTCACAAATATATTTCGTAGTAGCAGAAATAGACCTCGGCGCATATATCGACAGCCCTGCAGTATTCAAATTGTAAATTATTCAATTTTTGGAATAATTTTTAAGTTTTCTAACAATCAATTTTCGTAGTAGCAGAAATAGACCTCGGGGCATATATCGACAGCCTTGCAGTATTTAAATTGTAATTTATTTCATTTGTGGAATAATGTTTAAGTTTGCTTACAATCATTTTTGTAGTAGCAGAAGTAAACCTCGGGGCATATATTGAGAGCCCTGCTGTATTTAAATTGTAAATTAATTATGGAATAATGTTTAAGTTTACTAACAATCATTTTTCGTAGTAGCAGAAAAAGACCCGAGGACATTAGTACGAACATATTTGTGATTTGTGATTATTGGTGATGGGTGATTATTTTGTCAACTTTTAATATATAGATAACTGTAACTTAAATATAGAGTCATGTGACCTTTGATTTGACATATTTAATTTGTTAAAGATATGGCCTCTTTATGCAAATATCTCAACAGATTTTTTCTACAAGAACTGTTTGTTACTCAGTTGCTCAACCTCTCTTTTTCAATGAAAGTAGGCATAGAAGGATAGGACAGGACTAGTGGTAAGCTAATCGCTCTTGTTATGCCCGTTTTATATTAGGATTAGTGGGTGAGAATTCAAGACATCAAATATATCCATGTCTTTCGACAGAATTCCATAAATCTATTTAAAAATCAATCTATAAAAACTGTCCGTACTGAGATTTATACCCGTGACCTCCATATTCTAAAACGCTCAGAAAATCTTCTTAACGTGTTTTTAATACGACAATTATTGGGCTGAAACAATCAATGGGTGGAGCTTAAAATGGCAAATTAGAATTATTTAGTCATCAAACAGAATATAATATAATTACATATACACATTATATTTTCTTAAGCAGCTTTCTTCTGACATAATCTATTACATTATTATAAAAGCTACATCTGTTGTTGTTTGTCAGTGAACGAAGATTAGCTTATAGTTGAGTTAGTATTTAAATATCTCATAATCAATAATGTATGAATTCACAAATAAGAAGCACTTTATATTCTCATACATAAATGATAGTTTACAAATTTAAAAGCTTATCGACTAATATCAATTTAATAATAAGGGAACAGCAAAGATATCAAAATAAAACCAAAGCTTTAAAATATTCATCGGGTTAATGGTAATTCTACGTTATTAACTCTTTATTCACTATACAAAAAAAGCACAAGCTCCTGAGCTGTGTATCCTTTACACATCAGGCAAACGGGAGTGAATCATGACAATTATATAACACTACTACAGCAGTTATACATATAATTGTCATGATTCACTCCCATTTGCCTGATGTGTAACGAATACACAACTCAGAAGCTTCTGTTTTTTTTTGCATAGTAAAGGAATTAACATCGTTAGATATGACTTTTCCAAAATAAAGAGATTTTTTTTTATTCGATTTTTTTTTGCTTTGCCACAATCATTTAAAATACGATGATCGGTGGTCACTCAGAGGAAGAAAAGGCTTCCGTGACGGATCACACTGATTTGAGTCGCAGTACGAACAGCATTTTCTTCAATTGATTTCTGTTCGAATGCATAGATGGCTGTGATATCTAAAATATTTCCACCCTGCCTTCCAATCCTAAAAGAAATTGTGCAAAGCGAGAGTGATTGATCACTAGTTTTGTCCTTGTCGTGTTCGTCTATTTTTACTCTCTTTTTTTTTAAAAAAAAAGGTTGAGAAACTGAGTAACAAACAGTTCTCGTAAAGAGCGCACAATTCGCAAAACGCACAACGTTCACAATTAACGTTTTAAGAAAACAGTTGTACCACGAAGAAGGAAATAATAATTTCTTGCCGTATCTTATGATGTTGATTGTACTTTCAATACAAAATACTGAAAAATTTAATTATATTTCAGATTAAATATAAAAATCATCATATTTTAAATAATTTAAATAAAAAAGTGGTTTAGTTTTTATGATAATTTATACAACAATCTATTTAGTGACAGTAATAGTAATGGGTTTTTCGATTCAAAGAATAAAGTTCTCGATTGACAATATTTCCAGTTTTCAGACCATAGTAAAAATACATGCCGCAAAGTCATATGTTAATAGATTATTATTTCTATAACATCTTACGCTTTTCAGTAAGCACTGAGAGTACGCTTTATAAGCTCCACATTGTATTTTAAGGTTCGTTTATAATTGTAAAGAAAACAACAATACAGTTTTTCAATTATCTTCTCATTGATCGTTTTCGTATTCGCAGATAGTTAGAACTTCTAAAAAGACTTGTGTCATAAGAATAAGGAAACAAATATAATATGTCATTGCATGTCAACAGGGTTGAAAGTTATTTTTATACGATTCGAGTGCTACAAAGTATAAGCCACGCAAAACCGTATGAATAAAAGACATAAAGAAGTATACGTACATTGTAAAGCTGTCGGGGAAAAAAAAGCTCACAAATTGCTCAGTTCCAGTTATTTATTGCGAAGCACGTAACATTTGATCGCGGTGTGGCGTGACAAGGAACTCAGAGATTTTCGTTGATTTCTAAGGTTTTAATTTATCAAAGTTTATTCTGTACATACGAAAAGCATTGAATAATCAATCTTCTTTTGAAAATAATAAGCTTGCCCAGGTAGACAGACGGATTAGAACGCATTAGTTATTCAACTGGAAAGAACGGATCTTATATATTCTTGTATTTTCTGTAGATAACATCATTCAGTAAAATTTGTATGAAAACAAAGACGAAATTTATGAAATAATTAGACGATCGTAGTTATATTATAGTTTATTGCAATATGTACTTCTAAAACAAGTTGATACGGTTTGACGACACGGCTTTAAAACTATAACTACAAACATGCATAAATACTAACGGACTACCAACAATAGAGTACTCAAATATTTTTTAACATATTTGCACGGTACGTTAAAATATTAAAAAAATTTGTCGCAAAAAAACTTGCAGTTAATGCGCTACGGCAATTAAAAAAACACTCAAATTTAAAAGATATTTTATTAGTGTATGATATATTTGATATCACTCTTTTGTATGACTTCGGAGCAAATACTTCAAGTTCACTTAATATTACGTAAAAGTAATGATGAGATATTGTTTAAAACGTAGGCAAGTTATTGTTAAAGCACAGTTGTAGCAAAGACGTGAATAAATTTGTATACAAAAAACACTTTAAATAAAAATTCATAATACGCGGTGAAAATTTTTTATGTAAACATAAGCAGAAAAGTCACAATCACATTCTCACTCACACACGCGCAGTGTTGTGCTGTGCGTTACAAGCAAACGTACAAATAAAGTAAAACTAATAGATCACACTGTTTTAAAATTGTTTTGTTTGCCTAAAACTGTCATTTTTTATGTTTCAAAAAGCACTTTATTAATATTTACATTTAAATATTTCTAAAATTATCTTCATTCTTTTGTGAAAACTTTAACAACAGTTACAAATAAGTCATTTTTTTTTCAATTTCCGCATTTTTCCTTAATTTTTATTTGCAGCTTCAAATTGCTCTATTGCAAAATGGCAATTTCTGACGTTTTTGTGATTGTGATTGATTTACATTATTCCAGGACTAAATATTTAATTTTTTGTTATCCTATCCGAACATTTGTATTGGTAATATATTGTATCGACACATGTGCGGGAGGGTTGTAACATATTATTTATTCAAATTGATCTTACCAAGACAGATATTCCTGGCATCGCGAAGACTTTCATGGCTGGCTTCTCCTTTGGCACGAATCGATAGAACTCCTGACCCCCCTTGTACCACTTGACCGAATACAAAAGGTCGGATTCAATGTCGAATTGACATCTTAACTCTGCCTGCTCCCCTCTTCTCACCGCGGCAGGAATTATAACTCGGACGTCACGCAAGCATCTGCTTTGTGCTAGAAGAAAAAAAAAGTTGTAGAAATACATTGAGTGACTTCATGGACATTAATTGATATTGGTGGATAAGGAAATAATCTTTGTAACAAGATTATATTGTTTCATTTCCCTCAATGAATAGTTATGGTATTTATTATCTTTCAAGCAATGTACAATGAAAAAAAATATATTTTGTTAATTGGTCAACAAATTTTTTAACAGAGTCCAAAAATTAGATATGACTTATTTTTCAAAAAACATCCTAATGATGCCAGTAATCTATTAATAATTATTTTTTTATTGACTCCTTGTAGAGGATGTGTAAACTATGTAGAGATGTTAGCGATAAGTAAAGACTAATCGGATCCGTGGTGCAGTGGTCAACATTGTTGACTTCCGCAACGGATCTCACGGGTTCGATTCCCAGTACATTTAGCAATATTTTCAATCGATTTATGTTCTACTCTAATATTTTTTAGTAATCAATATCTATGTTTATTTTTAAAGCACAACAGTGTATACTTAAAACATAAGTCCCGTGCAGCTCTGTGAGAATATAAGGAGTAAATTTGACTGTTTTCTTTTTCGTATTGCGTTATGGAAGGCGGCCGTAAAACAGTGGCTCCATACACATAACGGGTGGTGGTGGGATAATCAACAACCAACTTTTTTTCCATGTCTGGTCATAATAAGGTTCCTTAACAGAAGTTTTTCTACGAGAACTGCTTGTTTCTAAGGTACTCATTGGAAGACAGTTTTAAACATCTCAAACGTCTATGCATTCGAACACAAATTGATTGAAAAAACGTTTTCGTATTGTTTCGAAAGGTCCGTCACGGAAACGAACGACGTTGAACACTGCACCACATACCAGACAACTTCGGTATTTTTTTATTCAGAGTTAGTATACTCATAAATTGAAATACGTTCAATCAATTGTATATATTATGAGTAATCGTGGGTTTTCACAATTAACACTTGTCTACAAAGTGATTCATAAACTTTATAATTAATAAAATCAAAAAATATTCTCTGATGTAAAAAAAAGTCAAAGTACCCTTTTCTACCATCGTCAAAACGTGTCAAATAGGCAATGGCGTAAGTTTAATATATTTTTTATTAAGTAAACGAAATTATAGTTTTTATATTTGGTTCTTTGAAATAGCTGAACACAGTACAGTTATTGAATGTCCATTTTGTATACGCTTTTTCACGCTTGCTGTAAAGGTTATATTAATAAATATTTGTACATTGTCATTTATAAACTTTGAAGGAATATTCACAATTTGCTACGCTTAAAGTAAAAAAATTAAAAACAATGCTACCCTCAATCCAGCGCTGAAACGGGAAATAAATCTTTTGTTCGTTTCCGAAGGTTTTAAAATATTGCTTTTACTGAACAAATACCGTTTTGCAGCTCGACACTTTGAATAGCAAGACGACAAAAAGTTCACACAAAGTTTGTAAAATGCTGTCAAAGATATTCTTTGATGTATCGTTTTCCCGCATTGATCGTATAAAAGCGTGTAGATTTTTCACTCAATTGATGTTTAAAATGCAACAAGATTATTTCATTCCAAAAACATTTTTTTTACGGTAACTTCATTTTAGTCAGTAGCTCAAATTATATACTTCGAACAGAGTAAGGATATAATGATATGACTAGAACAGAATATTTGATTAGCTAATCGCTCTTCAAGACATATTGTTTTTTGTGATTAGACGAGAGAAGCGGATTTTCTATACTACAAATATCTATATACTTGAACAGAAATCCGTTAGCTGATTGAATGATCAACTAAAAAAAACTATCCATAATGGTTTTAAAAACTCGTGTGTACTTAACGTTGGACCCGACATAGTTTACTTTGTCATACAATTAATTGATCTTTATTTAAAATTCGTATAAAAATGATTTTTTTGTTAAGATCAAAAAATTCATACACTTCTCAATTCACATAAGTGGCAGATAAAATCGATACACTTCATGAACTAAATAAAAGTGATTTTATTTATTATTAATTTTATAAACTTATACTTAGGTTTAAGTACGCATTTAAAATAATGAAACTCGTGTTGTTGTCAGTGGCAAAAAAATATTAAATAAACGATTTATTACAAATTACTTCAAAAAAATAAACGTGCCTTAAATTAAAGTATATCTATAAGATACATTCTATTAAAGCTTTTGAAACAAAATTGGATGTCTTCTTTAAACTAATAACTGAACTTCTATTACGTAGGTACACGCATTCTGTTATGTTTTTTAAATCTTCTTGACCAACGTTTTTACTGAGGCGTAAAAAAATGTGTTAATCGCACCATATTCCCCACTGTTTTGCTTATTGATTAACTTACAATCAGACGTCACAATAAAGCATTTTTTAATAAATATTTACTATTTCAAAGGGTAAAAATTCAGTTTACAACAAATGTTTTTTTTAAAACCTGTAAATAAATTCAGCACTAACCTACGAACGAATTAATATGTTCACACTTTCCATTAATAAGCAGGAGGCTTTTTTTTCTTTTTTTCCATTTCAATAAATTAACAAAATTATTTAGTTTTAAGCCAATAATGTTGAAACTTTATTGTCGTCTTGAAATCAGACCTTTGTTGTAAAAAAAAACATTTCATTTGCATAAATGCGTAGTAATACCCCACAATTTGACTGATTTTATTGGCGGGTCACGAACAACAAAGAAAGGCCAAACGTATTTTCCCTCTTTCCATTGCGGCTTAACACCTAATCTAGGATCAAAATAAAAATCTGAAAAGGGTATTATTTGAATATGTTACTACATGATGTGATATCTCTTTTTTGTGAAAAAATATTCAAGGATTTTCATTTTTAAAGCCCATGCAAATGAGCTAATGTACTTTGCGAAAACAATTACTATTTTACTCACCAGATGTTAGCGTCATTCAATTTAGAAAAACATAAATTCTCAGAAGGTTTATTTTTTCCATGGGTTAATTTTGCGATATTTTTTCAGCAATTTTCTGAATGAAATGTTGTTTTTAAAAATGATTTATTTCCATAAGTAGGTACGTATTTTCATAAGGCATACAATACATTAACATTGTTTAAATTACTAAAGTATTTTCAACATTTAAGTTAATTTTGAACTGCTTTGCTCGTGAATTTCCTCTACATTGTAAAGGTGCATTATTTAAGGCTAGACTTATTTGATAATGAGTATATGACTCTGTCCTGAAAAGTTTTTCTATTTTAACTGCTTGTTATTAAGTTGCCCAACTTTTTTCCTGAGAGAGTAGGAGTAGAAGGAAAAGATCTAGGACAAACCATTAGGTTTACTAATCGCTCTTGACACGTCCCGCTATTTAACGATGAAAGAGGAATATTTTATAAATCACAAATACTTTGTATTTTAACATAAATCGATTAAATTTGAATCGTTCAAACTATGTACATTCCCACAGATTTTGTCACTAACGACCCGGGTTTCGCCATTCGGCATCTTCAGGCATTCAAGTGCACGGATGAACTTTAACTGACGCTTAGTAAATGAAAGTTTCGTGTTTATATAAGAAATAAATGCATAGAAGTGGAGATGCCGGAAGGCTTATTATTTCATTTAAAATCGGAAGACTATGCAGCTGTACTCTATTTATTTTCAAAATTTCCTGGAAAAGAGCTTATGACTGTCCGTATTTGGGTGTAACATTTTTATCATCATAGATGATAAAATCATATAACCTTAAAACCTTTGCCGACAAACAAATAATATAATTCTTGAAACTACTTACTACTCAAATCTTTTGGCATTCCCATGAGCTTATCCTTTTCGCCAGCAATAGCTTTGGACTCAGTGATGCATTTATTTCTTATATAAACACGAAACTTTCATTTACTAAGCGTCAGTTAAAGTTCATCCGTGCACTTGAATGCCTGAAGATGCCGAAAGGCGAAACCCGGGTCGTTAGTGACAAAATCTGTGAGAATGTACAACGATTCAAATTTAATATTGAAATTCAACCAAGCACCTTCAGTCGAAATCTTAAAAAAAAAATAATCGATTAATCGATTGTAAAGATTCTTTGAATCTTAAATTTGTATCGTTTAAATTATGTACATTCACACAAGTTTTATCACTAACGACCCGATTCCGCCTTTCGGTAGGCGTTCAACTATCGTATGAATAGGTTTTAGAAAACCAACGCAAAACAATAAAGCTTTTTTTGACACATCGGGGCACTCTGCTGGTATACTCGCCCAGAAATCATTTAATGGCTTTTCTAATTTGTTTTTTTGTTTCAAATCATAATCATGACTAAACCAACCTTAAGGATAATGGTTTAGCTGTCAGTGAATACATTCCGAACATGGGATCTTTACTATTTTTCGGAAAATCATTCAATATTACTGTTTTTGAGATATTTAGGTTTTCGTTCCACGGAACACCAGTATTAGGAAGCCTTGGACTAGAGCAGCCATACTCAACCCTTTTTTCCTCCGGGCCGCATTCCAATTTTTGCGTCTCTACGTGGGCTGCAACATATTTATTTTATTTATAGTAAACTGTAAATATAACACATATTATACAGCATGCATATGTATGTATTATGATGTCAAAATAAAACTATTTTATTTTATGTAAATATGTATATTTTATGTATTTTTCAAAGTAAAAAATAACAATGAACAACAAATAAAAAATACGTTAACGTACACAAAAATACCAATGTATACAAAATCTTAAATCGTTTACTTGAAAATGAATGTGAATTTTGATATTGAGTCAAACTTTTAACTATCTTCGTTAAAAATATTTTGGTGACTATAATGATTTAAGGCCGCACATAAGAGCTCATTGGGCCGCAGGTTGAGTATGGCTGGACTAGAGGAAGGTAAAAGGGACTGATGTTAGGTAACTGACTTAACTTTCTTTTTTGGGCCCTGTAATAATTGAAAGTTTATCGAAGTAGAGAACTTGTTGACAAACTAAGGTTTCCATATCGCCTGTTTAGGGTTCACTCAAATAAAGAGAGATGAAAGCATGGCAATCATTAATTAATTATTTAGTTTATTTTACACGTGTTGAATCTATTCATTTAAAAATTTGAAATAACTGCCAGCATTTTTCCAATATAACTTTCATATTTTATATCATATTGTAATTCTTCGTTGGCTTATGTTATTCACTTTCTTATGTTTTGTGCTGGTCGGTGACCAATTTAAAATTATGTTAGCAAACTAAGATTAGCTACATTATATTATCTGTCTCTGACATCCTCATCATCTTCTGTCACTATGGGGACTTAACGTTGACTGCGGATAGAAATTCACACAAAAACCTTAAACTACGTAGATAACAGTTGGTCACCGTGACGAAAAAACGTTGCCGATATACATTTTACGTTAGATTTGATAAAGATGCCAATATCATTTTTTAAGGACTAATTATTGAATATTTTAGAGATTTTTTATGTTTTTATTAAAACGCAAAAAAAAATGTAAATAACAGACGACTGCATTTTTGGGGATATCGGTGTAAGCTATTTTGGATATCCTTGCTTTAATTATAAAACGTTATATGTTACTTTAAACAGTTTGAATACAAGTATACGCAAATTGTGTTTTTGTCCAAACTATATTTATATATTATTTTATGGTAGGTGCTTAAAACAGAACAAAAAAGGTCTCACAGAACATATTTCTAAAATATGGTAATTTAAGATATAAAATTAATATACGATAAGGCAAGATATTTTGTTCAGCCGTTGTTCGGGTGATAAATATTCGAATAATGTTAGAAGCTTAGGCATTTTTAGCACAGAATTCGGGTTGCCACTGCGTTTATTCATCTTTTGTCGTAAAATTTCTTTACGATTTACCCATCTCTCACATGTCATACCGTAAAATTATGTTCTTGGAAATATATTATTTAATAATATGATCCACGTGCGAACACGTTTTTTCTTTCAATCAATGACACTCTGGAGAATTATATTACGATGTTTCTCGAGTTAAAAAAAATACATAGCATTTTTAATATTCCACAACGCAGAATGGCAGGGTCGTTAAGAAAACTAGCGTGTGTAAAATGTGTGGAATGGTAAATGTAATAAAGCTACAAAAGGCGAACTTATTGGATATCTTTCATATTGAAGCATTAAAGATTTCTCAATTCAAAATAATACTCCGTAAGCTACGAAAAGCTGAGCAACTTTCACGATCAACTGGTTGAATAAAACCCCGCGAGAAATTGAGTATTTTAGAAATAACAAATAGTTAAATACGTAATAATAATAGTTTAAATGTCTTAAAGTATCGTTAAAATTAAGTGATTTATGTTAATACACACTATAATAGTGCGTTGTCCGTAATAAAAATATGCAATCCACAAAAACACTACGTAAAGTCGCGAATGAGTCCAACAGAAAAGTTTTACCATTATACTTGGCTCACTTAACTCTCTAAAGATTTAAACATTTTTTTTTCTTTGGCTATCCTCAATAAGGTCAGTGTGCGCTTTTAGCAGAGATAATCTTAACATAAACTGTTCTCTGACAATTGCTTGTTAAGTCGGTCTATATTTTTTTTTTGACCGAGTAAGGTTATAGGAATGGAACTAGAAATAAACGAGGAGTTAGTTGATTGCTCTTGCTACGTTTTGGTTTTTAGAATAAGTTGGATTAGAAGAAATCTAAGCAGCATTCATATAAAAAGCGCTTAAAAAAATATTTCCTGAAAGAGATCAAACAAGGATTTAGTCCCGTGGTCGCTGTAGCTGAAGTAGACGAACGTGGCAACTCATGTACAGGAATTACTTTAATTTACAGCAACAAGTTTAAGATTGATGCACCAACTTGATTAAATTCTGGTGTCATGATCAAATCAATCTTCTTTGTAACGAAATTAGGTTCAAATTAACGATTTATTTTCAATTTCTAATTTTCAAAATACATGAGAATCAAATCCGTGTTTTTGCTGAACCTCATTTCATCAATTAAATTATTTCTTAGATTACGTTTAACTTTTTATTTTGATAATATATGTACTTTCTGTTCATACATATCAAGTAAATTAATCATCCTCATATTTACGGAATTTGTTTATTTTCACTGTAATCAACAACTCAACAAAGGAAAATAGAACATCCAACGGAAGTGTTGTCCACTGGACCACGACGTTCGACGTGTACCCAAAATAAATTACTTTATTCAAATGACCGTTTGTCCCTAGCGTGTACTATAAATTCGTGGGTAACTATATTATCTAACTAAGTTTTCTTATAATTTAAACTACGAAGTAAATTTACTTTTGAGTAACAACGTATCTTTTTAGTTTGTTTATGAATATTTCGCCCCTAAAGTGTATTTAATAATAAAACAACGTATCTACAACACATGTGTGTATCTACTTTTAATTTTAATATTATTTGAGGTAGACCATTATCAAGGATCCAGTAACTAATAAGCCGCTTAGCTAGAGCCATGTACTGACAATCTGTGAAAAACTTTTACATAACTTTATAAATATTAGAAGGAACTTGCAAAAAAAAACATAAACTTGTTGAGTTTTTTTACAGATGAGTATCAAAGAATAACATGTCTTTCATTTACATAGTTTGGTGATAATTGTAAAATTCTTTGTCAAATACGTAATTTTTTCACAGTGAATTTATTTTTACAATTCAAAATGGTTTAAATTTAAAAATAAAATCATGTTATTTGACGTTTTATATAAATTTAAGAAATAGTAACAATTCAAGTCTCATTTTATCTAGAAATGGTCATTTCAAAATTTAGTACTTCACGTTACAATATATTGAACAATTTGAAACGAAAATCTATAAATCAGGCACTTAATTGAAATTACATATGGAGCCTCTGGAGGTGAAGTGAGCCAATTAGTGAAATGGTAAAACTTTTTTCTTGGACTTTTTAAGTACAATCACGTCTTAATTTAGTGTTTTGGTGGATTGCATATTTTTATTTTACGGAGATAACACTTTTGCAATGAGTATTAATTAAAGTTACTTTATTTTTACAATACTTTAAGACGTCTAGAATATTACAACGCATGTAACTTTTCTTATTTCTTTAAAAATACCACTTGACTCCCTTTACCTCTAATGGGCCCATATATTGTTCTGATTTTTGTAAGTATAAAATTTTAAAATTTCTAAAACTTTTTCATTATTTTTTTGCGTATATTAAATGGTCACACCAAATTCTAGCAACTTAAAATTAGTAGCACGATGTTACATTTCTTGATTTTTAAATTAGTTTAATAATGAGTAATGGAAATAATCAAAATTCACGTCACTTAAAATACCGGGCGGCCGAATATCGATTGATATTAATTAGCGGGTAACGTTAATTTCTAAATATTTTTTACCGTCTCTCAGGTGGGCGGTGAAATTTTAATATACCTTATATTTTCTGGGATCTTTCTGTCATTATTCACTGTCAGATAAATCAGCCTGATGCAAAATTCACAGAATTTTCATCGGCCATTTAAAACACCTTTATTTAATATAAACGTATCGTTTTGATTCTTTTCTGTCTGCTGTAGGTACGTATAAAAATAAATCAAACTTGTGCTTGAATAACCAACATGCTCTAAGCATTGTGGGTTTAAACATAATATTTATTCAGTTATAAAAAATATATAGTTATTCCGAAAATCGTCACGCAAACAATTAGTTTTCTTAACTTATCAATTAAAAGAATAAAGTTTTAGAAAAAATCAACAATATTTGCTTTAGTGTACTTAAAGGCAATATATTAAGTGAAATAATTGAACTATATTTTAACCCCCCTTCAGTTATTACATTCGTCATATAATCTTTTTGAAATTTTGAAACAAATCGTCACATTATGTCAGACCCCCTTTAGGGCGTGACTACGTATATTGACGACCCCTTATTGAAATCATTTCATAACATAATTTATGTGTAAGAATATAATTTAATTAGACTTCTTTGGCTTATTCGTTTAATATGACGATCAAATTCACTTTAACGTTAAACAATTTCAAAAGCTTTTGTGACATTATTTAGTGAGAAACAGAATCGGTTAATTTATGGCAAATATAGTTTGTATTTCATAAAATTAAGCTTGTATACATTATAAAGACGTTAGAGTTTATGTTTTTATGGTATATAATTTTTATTCATTAATTTTTAACGTAATTTATGATTTTTCAGTTGTGCAAAACTAATAAACTGGTTTATGTTAAGGGTTTCACTGTCAAATACTTCATTGTACAGTAAATGTATTTGTCACAGAAAGTTCATCGTTACCTATTTCGAAGTTATTTAAGAAAACTTATTAGTTTTCGAACATGTGTTTTACTTTAAATATTGTATTTTGCAAACCCTTTCTACCAACGAGGAAAATCAATGAATCATTAATATCGATAGTGTACATAGATTCCATTAGTTTAAGCTGCCACTTTACTATAAAATCTTGCCTCACATATTAACACGTAAAATCTCGAGTTACGGTAGTTTTATAGGCATGTGTTATCACCGTAATTTAAGATGTCGTATGGCTTGTCATCAGTAAAGCCTCTACCATACGTAGGGAATATATAATTCTTCAGGCTGTTGGATAATTAAAAAGTGCTAAAATTTTAATACCGCGATGAATACGAAACTTTGCCAGGAGATCGTTTCACATATAAGACGTAATCATTCAAACCCGCCATGAATAAAACGTTTAAGATTATGGTTCTGGTTGGTATTTCTGCCAGAATTTAGTTTATGGTCCAAGTTTACCACAAATTGGAGCTATTATTACTTGGTTGTATTTTGTGACCGTGACAACTGTTTCCTTCTCAACAATAATCGTAAGCAGGGGGAATATAAATCGAGGATAAAAGTTTTATTTTTTTATATTTTTTACATGTTTTGGCTTTTAGGGGAAAAGTTGCTGGGAGAAGTAAGTATTAAAAAATATTGTATCGTAAATTTAATGAAGAAAAATAATATACAACCAACGTTTTGCGACGTCAGTTAAGTTAAGCTGAATAATTGGCCGTAATTCATAAAATTACGAGTGCTTTCGGAATGGTCTGCAAAAATTGAGTGGGTAACTAATTGTGTACTTTTTGAAATTTTAATTCAATTAAATATTTTAAGAGCCGTAACTTTAGCATTAATTATTACCATTCGAGAGATGAAACGGGAGAAATCGAGAGTGAAAAAACACGTAGATAAAAATGTATACATCAACAAATATAATATTTAATTATCAAAAAATCTTTTAAAATGTAACAAGTACTTGAATATAAAGTATATTTAATCTTGATAATAATCGCATGGTTTTTAAATAAAACACAGTTGCTTGTATTAATTAAATTAATGGCGTTCATCTCATCTAACAAAATTGCTATCATAAATATTTGAGAATCGCAGAAGGTCTTGTTTTCTTTTAATTGGACACACTAAAATTAAGGTAATTAGACAAATACGGCTTTGAAAGAAAACATCAATAATTTATTAAAAAATATTGTCTTATACCAGTTTTCATCGTTTATGGTTTGTTTTTCTGTATACAAACAGATTAAGTATATCTTATATTCTATACCTAGGTAAGTTGTTATGTTTTACGTTTGTTATTTTTTTAATATTACTTATACTAAATATAGAAAATTAAACCTGTGCAGGTTTAAAAACGCCAGGTGTCTCACTCACGTGCGAAATTATTCAAAATACAGTTCTTTTATGATTGGCAAACATTTTAACTGATTGGCAATGAAGCTTATGTTTAAAAAAAACTGTAGTTTTTTTTGTTTCAAATATTATGTGCGTAATCGTTATTGCATATACACACAATCCTGTTGGTACGCAATTTAGATTTCACGCGAGTTTTTTGGATTGCACCGTTTCTTTTTTTAACGCAATTTACGCATTTTTTCCGCCCAAAAAACATATTACTGAAGAAACGGTGAACTTTTGCGAAATTCTAAATTAATGAATTTGTTCTGAATCTTGTTTAAATTCATTGATTGAATTCGTTAAAAAGCACGTTTCGGCCATAAATTTTGTTTAAACGCAAAGAGTTTAATATGTATCAAATCTTCCTAATAAATGCACAATAACAGTCTGTTCGTTAATAATCCTAAATCCAATGAAAACAGCATTTCATCAAACAAGTCAGAGAAAAATTCAATACTTTCGTTCAAAAATACACGAACGAGATTTATTAAAAAGTTAATGCGTGTATACATATATAGCTGTTTCTCATTGTATTTAAGTACCAAATAAAGACATAAATGGTTGACATGTAATAGAAAAACATTTTTTACCCGAATTTCAAGAGAAAATTTTTAGTTTTTCGTACATTTTTGATACTTTTTACGCAGTATTTTGATTTTTGGAAATTCACTTTAAGTTCAAAAATATAGGTCAGTTAAATTTATCAATATTTTTTTGCTGTTTTATTTTCGTTATCAAATGCCCTTCAATTATTATATTTGGTTCATATTTAGTAAATTTTAGTTTTAAGTAAGTAAAGGGACATCCAAAAAATCTAAGCTATGATTATTTGTGACACCTTCGACAAACAAAACAGTCACTGTTTTTATACGAAACTATCCAATATTTTACAAACAGCTTAAATAACGGTAAAACATGATTTAAAAAGTTAAGTTAGTCGTTGTTATAGCGAATGAGTAAATAATTGTTATTTGGTTGTAAAAAATAATTATAATTTATGTACGTCTGTAATATATTTTCAATTATTTTCGTTGAACGATGTGTGAAGAAAATCAATCATATCTAAATGAAATGTAAAGTTTCGACAAACTGCCAAGCCTTTTTTTTTTTAAACATGACTATCGAATGAAAAATGACCTGAGAAATACGATCGATCAGGCAATTTGACACGCCGAACAAACGTGGTGGCTGGCGTCGATTCCGTGTACACATTCAAACAATAGCATTTTGATAAAGTAAATATCATTTCATTTCTAATGATAACAGTATTTCAGCTAGACGTGTTATATAATAATTGATTTATTTAGATATGAGTTATAATAAAACGTTTTTTTAATATATCTCATCAACTAGAACTTTTATTTTCCTATTATACTCAACACTACCGTACAAAAAGTCTGTAAGATTTCGTAAAACTCATTTTTTCCAGACTTTGTTAATCACTGAGAACATAATATTAAATTACAAAATAACAGCTAAAAAATCTTTTTTTATTCCTGTCCGCCTTCAAATCTGTAGAATATGTAGCCTTCTAACGGAGGTATCTTGGCATAATTTTTTTTTTACAAGATCTGTTTGTTATATGGTTGCTTAAAGAAAAGATAAAAAGATTAGGCTAGTAAAGCACTGATCATAAACTTCATCATTCTCACCACGTTATTTTAGGATTGAAAGAAGGAGTCGATTTTTTAGATATCACAAACACTTTCGAAATATAACTGATAAACTGACTGAATGCTGTTCTTATTGAGATATCACGGAAGCCAACGACGTTGACCACTGCGCCACGGATATGATACATATTTAAAAATTTACAAAATTTTCACATTTTTTACTTCTATGCTTTTATGTGACTTATGTTTTACTTAGACTCTTTATGGACTAGACAGAAGATTATCTACGAAAACTTCTGTTACTCTGTTGCCAAACCTCTTTTTTGGGAAAGAATATGGATAGAAAAATGGACTAGATTAGTTAGCCGCTCCTACTAAGCCCCGGTTTGCAATAAAGTGGGTAGGTGGGTATTTCAGACATCACATACGTATATCTTTCATTCTCACCTCATTGAAAAATTATCTGAAATAAAATTGGAACCCGCGAACACTGTTCCCGAAACTAATATAAATGACCACTCGGCTTAAATCCCGGAAAAAGAATAAATAAAAATCAATCAATAGGTAATGGCATTTCTAACAAAACGGAGAGCTACCCGTTTATGTTGTTGATATTTTTATTTTTTTTTTCATCTCCATTCAACTTTTAAAAGATATATTTTTATAATATTTTTTTTTCTTAAATAAAGCAAAAATCGGTAGGTCAGTTTGTTGCAAAGTTTGACATGTCAAAAAAATTACATTTGAGTTCAATATCATTTAAGGAAATGATTAGAACAAGGGTGGGTAACCTTATCTTTTCTAAAGGCCGTATTCATTTTTCTGATTCGACATAAGGCCGCAGTAAACATCGACTAGGGAAGTTTTGGCCGGAAACAGGAATTTACGGTAAGAACGGTTTGCGAATTTATAAAAATTACAGAATTACAGAATTGGCCAAAAGGCCACATCAGAGTATCCAAAAGGCGACCCACGCCTGGCTTAAAATAATAATATGTACTAGATTGAAAATGTTTCAAATGAAATAATGTTAAGTGATTGATATTTTTTAGATCCAAAATGTCGTTCAAATACGAAAATCCTGTGAAACTTCTGGGAAACCTTATTTTTTTATATTTTAAAAACAATGTGCTTATTTTAATATTATAAATATGTTTTTTTTTAATAACCCTAAGATTTCATTAAGATCTGTAAAACATTAGAAGTACATTAAGCTTGTTTAAAATATTGTTTCTACACTAGTAACACTTTGGAACTGAGGTATCTTATATGTATTTTTTGCTTTTGGTGATATGAAGGCTCTACCTTATTTTTAAAATAGGTTTATAATAATTTTACAAAATGAGGACATCCTGATAAGACTGTTAGTAACAATGTTCTGTTTTCAGGATCAGTAGGTCTATAATAATTAATTATTACTGAAATTTATCGGTTATATTTACGCTAAATCTAAAGTATTTGTTGATATTTTTTGGCTTTTTTAAGGCATTTTTTTACATCGACCAAACAATACATGATAAGCAATTATTTTTAATTACATTAGTAAATCATCAATTTTTAACTCTCTCATATCATCGTTATCTGTTAAGTCATCGCTCAATTATACAATTATGCTGATCATACAATTATAAAGCCTAAATGGTCTTGTAAGGTGAATGGCATTGATTAATGCGAACGCGCAAATATTTATCGCATGTCTCAGCTTTTTCAATTATTATATAAATAAAAGAGAAATATCGATCAACAGCTATAAAGAAACAAAAGTTGATAAACTAGTTAGTATCAAGCACATTTTCAGCAATAATTTAAAATGTACAAAAAAAAATGTTGTTGATAAAATTAAAAAAATAAACGCGGATCACCATTGTTGGATTGATTTCCATTTGGAAGTATCAAGTACACGATCAAAATCAAGTATCTCCTGTTCATCCCATGTTTTCTGACAGTGCTGTTTTACGGTTGTGAGTCATGGCACCATACAAAGGCACAAGGTAACCGTTAAAAAAGATGCCTTCGCCAAATACTGAGAGTGCGGTTTGACTTTGTCAGAAGCAGCCGTTAATTACGACCAGAGTAAAGAAGCGACGATGGACCAGGCATGAACATGGGCCGCGAGTGTCTCGAGAAATCCAGAATTCTGCCTGTCTCTTCTACCAACCGGATGGATTCCGCCGTCGTGGAAGGCCACTGATGACCATCTATACCTTATACGATGTACTCGGCGGAGCTACACGACGCTGAAATGACATGGAAGAAAGCAAGAAGACTGGTGGTGGGCAGAGAATCTTAGAGCAGCTGCTTTGTGGCCATATGTGTACATGAAAACTATATTTTTTTACTCTTAAGCTTTCTAATTTTATTTTTGATGATGCTTCTCAAAAGGGCGATACACGTGTCACATTTTGTAACACAATAAGAGAAATAACAAAATTATCAGTTTATTTGTATCCATCCGAATCCATCTAAAATAAAAATAATGTGTTTAAACTCGGTTTAGATCAACTTTTTTTTATAACTTGTGAGTATTTAAAAGAACTAAAGCAACATTTTGAGACATAATTCCTATTAAACATCATAAATTTCATCTATTATGACAAATCAAGAATTATTTTCCACATTTCAATTGTCTTAAGTCTAAAATTATGAAAATGTAACATACTTACGATGTTTCATTAAGACAAGTGATGACAAGTTACCAAAACATTTGTTGTTGAGTTATCAAACATACATCATGAATCACTTTAAAAACGTATTCTATGAAATTTTACACACGCAATGTTTCAAAATAGCGCGATTTCAATATTACGTATAACATTGATTTTAAATTGAAACAACAAAATACTTCTACCCCGGATTTTTTCTTTGAACAAAATCGTGTCAAAATATTGAATATGTATTACTTAGCAAATATTTGACACTAATTATTTATAAGTAGAGCAAAATTTTGTAACAGTAATTTCGAAAAAAATAGGTTGACGTATTCATTTTCTTAAAAGTATTTCGATACATTATTTTTTAAGAAACAATGTGTATCTTTCTAAGATAATATAACGAATTTATCTACGTTTTCTTAATTGATATATGGTAAATTAAAAAAATGTTGTAATGAGTCATATATTACTTACATTATAAACTGTTTCAATCGATTTATGGATTTACGTTCAAATGTGTGGATGTTATCATTCACTCCTGTTATCCAATACTAAAAATATTACTCACAGCAACTAGCGGGATCGACTTGGTAAACATTATAACTGTCTAAGTCTCATTTGGAAAATAAATATAGGGCGTTTGATTTATGCCAATTAAAATAAAAGCTGCCAGGAAATGAGTCTATATAATCCACACCAAGAGACGAAATTGTATTATACAAAGAAAAACAAAGTGAAAAAAGTGTGATATTTTACAGTTGTTTGTGATGTAATCATACTTGCTTTCACTGTAAATTAATTCATTGTTAATATACTCAATTTACAAGGAAACAATTACGAAATTTCCAATATTGTTTTGAGCGCAGTAGACGATTTCGTAATTCGATAATGACACATTCAACATACAAGTGTTCGAAAATTGGAACATTTCCTTTAGCACTGCATATTAATACTGGAAAATAATATTTATAAAAATCATTTGTGAATCGACTTGTCAATAGAAAGGAAGTACACTTCGTACCTTCTTCATTTAAGATAGTTTAAGTTAAAATTTTAGTTTTGCAATGTGTTATTTTAAATAAAAAAATAAGTTATTATTAAGTGTATTGATAAATCTTCAAAATCAATATGAGTGAGTGTATTTGTTTAACAAATAAATTTAATGTTGTTTTATTGCGTGTTTAACTATTTAATGTAATATCTTATAATACGTTTGACAAAGACAATAGCAATTATTGTCAATCATTTTTTACATTTCCTGAATTCAAGAGTTTTTTTTCAATTTTTTGCCAAAAATGGTTTTAGACGTCTGAACATCGATTACAAAATGCAATAATGAAAATTACACAATAAAGTATTAAAATCATTTCAGTTACGATTAAGTCTTTAAAAATTATCTGGTGAGTACATTTTAAAATTGTGCAGTTTTTGGCTACATAGAAATATTAAAATAAAGTTTCTGTATTTATGTAAGCAAAAACATATTTACCTGTAATACTATTTAAATTTGAAGATATGTATAACTATAAAACATATTTGTGTTATAATTTCATATCTTTTATAATTATCAGAACTGGTTGTGCTTATTGCGAGTAGCGTTAACCAATAAAACGGATCATTTAAAAAATAATTATTCTAAAACAATGTAATGCCTTTCCTCTAAGAAATAACAACCTACACCTTTAAAGTGATAAAATCATTTTAAGAACTGAAGTCTTCAATTATATACGAATATTTATCTGAATTTTGTAAACTATCTGGGAAATTTGTTTTGATTTGTGTGCATGACTCTTTTTTAATCACTGCCACATGAAATTTTCTTTAGATCAGTGGTGTTTTCGGCGTATAGAAATATAACATTAATCTTATATATTGTTTTTTTCAGATTTTTTTTCAAAGTTTTTAATTGGAAGCATACTATGGTGGCAAATATTACAACACAATTCAACAAATGCCCAAGAGGACGTTGATTTAAAGACTACTGAAACTCCAACTTTTGGAAAAACACGAAACCCAAATTTACCAACGAGAAATAAACTTGGCAATTTTGATATCGCAGATATCGAGAGAATTCCAATTACCAAAGAAACAAGCGTTCAAGAAATTCCTGCCAACACCAACGAAGATTACGAGTCTGATTACCATGAAGAATCTGAAGATGAGCCAACTCTCATTAAAAAAGTTTCCGAGAAATTGCAAACTAATAAGGAGAATACGTTAAGAAGTTCTAATAAAGGGTTTGCATCAAAGCAGAAAGGCCAAAGTGGGGCATTAATGAAGTATAAACATAGTGATTATGATTCAGTGTATGGAAGTAAAGGTTATTTTGGAAGTGAAGGTGCATCAAATCACCCCCCATCAAGTGATGCAGGCAGTAAATTTTCTGACACATATGAGTCAGAAGGGCCGTTAAGTCCATATGCTTATTATTCTCATGCACCACCTTCTTCTGGCTACAATCCATATATGCATAGTCAAGGACCATATGATCCTGGGTATGCAATGTCTCCAAAGCCTCACGGTATGGTTCAGCATGGTGGAGGTAGACATATATTACCAATAAATAAATATCCGAGAAATGGAGAAGAACGTTATGAAGAGATTTTATACAAAGAAATTTATAAGTATCCAGAAGGATCGAGACCGATAAAACCGATTCATTACAGAGGAAGTTTATCAGATTCACATGAAGGAGGCGGGATTCCTTGTGAATATGGCCATTATCATAAAAACGACAGATATAATTTGAACAAAAATAAACAATATGGTTATGGTCAATACACAGAAGATGGAGAATATTATCCTACTGATTCATCTGAGAAATATCATAAAATGCTTCAACAAAACAAAGAAATAGGATTAATTGATCACGATGCGCATCAAATGTATCGAGGCTATGGTTATGGCGATAAATTAGTTGAAGAAAAAGATTTATCCAAAAATTTAAGAAGTGCCAAACAAAATGCCGATAGCGATCTATCGGAAAATATTCAAAAAATGATTGAGTTAAATAAAAAAATTATCGCATCCTTAGCAGCTGCAAAAATGGAAGAATCATTTCAAAACAGCAATGATAATACAGAACTTGACTTAGATTCAAGGCCTTCAGATAAAATAGAATTTATATCTCATCCCGATCTTAAAGCTGCTGAAAGCGTTAATTTAATGAGGTCGGAAGCTGATGAAGGTGACAAATTAAGCTTGAACGCGGACCTTAATTTAGAAGATTACGAAGCTTCGTCAATTGATTCAAATAAACATCTACGTGCTAAAGAATTGGAAGACGAAAGTTTACTATCTCGACTAAATTCTAAATCTGAATCTGAAATTGATGAAGCAATATTATCGAACGTTCAAAGAATGAATACTCTTAACAAGCAAATCATGTCTGCTTTATCTTCTGAAAAAATAAGAGCAAATTCTAAAGCAAGTCAAATATTCAACGATAATTTAAGAAAATCACAAACACGTAAAATTTCATCGCTTTTTAAAGAAGACAGCGGTATAAAACAAAGAAAAGATGGTCCATTTTTACCTGAGATAGTAAAAAAACCATATCTTGGGCTTCTAAAGGAATACTCAAAAGAAGAAGACGATGAGTCATACAAAAGTGAATACTACGATGAACACGACGCTTACCATAAACATGCTCTTCATTGTTTAGATCCATATTACCATGAAATGAAAAAACTGCACGGTAAATACCCAATTTACAGTAAAGATCACTATTTGTCAACGAAACCACATAAAAGTGAAATGAATGCACCACAATACTATTATGGAGACTCATCGGAATATTACAAACCGCAAAAGAAATATGAAATTCCTTCATTGCATAAACTTTTGCACCATGGCAAGAGTGACTATGATGGTTACAGTAATAAAGGATATTATGGACCTAGCGACGGCGTAAAGGAAAAGTTATTTCATAAATTATTAGGATACGACAAAGGGTATGCCAAGGACAAAATGTACGGCAAAGACAAAGATCTTTTGTTACATAAACTATTAGGGCATGACAAAAATGAATATATTCCATCAAAACCTAAGCCAGAAGATTACGGCTACACAAAAGACAGTGACGAATACGCCTACATAAAATCAATCCTAGCAAACCAAAAAGGTAAGCCTGTGTTTACAGACCAGCTGGAGCCTTCTCCTAACTTTGTCTACGGCCCAGGAGGTAACAATATACCGTTTAATAAATATTCAAGTGATTATGGCGTTCCTAGTTCTAACGTAGAAACTTCTAGAGGGCTTTCTTATCCTACTTCACACGGAATGGCTTTATATCCAGAGTTTGGAAAACCTTCATTCAACTCCGGAAAATATGAGATGCCATCTCGTCCATCTATGTCGTATACTTCAGTATATTAATTTATAAAATACTATGTATTTTTTGAAATTTATTTTGATTTTTTTTGTATTTTTATAAACTTTTATACACAATAAAAATATATATTTTAGTATTTTTTTTATTTTGTCAATAACACACCAAAAATCACTTTGTTCCGTGGAAAACCTATAAAAATAAATATTTACGATGAACTGGTATTATAACGAGATTTAAAAAAAACAGTCATTTTAAGTAAAAAAAAATTTTTGGTGAACTTGACTGGTAAGTAATAAAATTTTGTTAATAAATCAAAATTCAAAAAAAATCTTGATTGAAAAATCAGCAAATTTATATGACTGGTGTAACCAATTAAATATATTTTTTGTCTCACACTGTAGCTGATTAATAAGTTTTAAGCATATATACATACGTCAATATAACCCTTGAATAGATACATTGAAACATTTACTTTTCAGTTAATGCAAAAGTTTGTAATCGAAGTATCTTTTTCCAGACAGCGCAAACAGAAAACAACTGGTAATCTTTTAAAAGTAAAGACTGATCTATTGACATAAACAAAAAAAATGCTTAAGTTAACATTATTCTTCTTTTTCCATATTCGCCCACCACGTAGGGCATCTTAATTCCTTTTCCAAATGCTTTACATCTTCTCATGACACGCTTGCATCCCTTAATTCCGCCAATTCTATAGATAGTAACCGACAGCCGTCGAGGACGTCAAAATTTCACGTAGGTAGGAAGAAGACACGACACGTGACCTATCCAGTTCGAACGTCTCCCCAAGACCACTAACGTAATAGTACGCTGCCAGATACGTTCCCTAATCTCTCCTCTTCTTCACGAAAGCTAACCATTTTACCATTACTATCCGACACAAGAATCTATAATCGAAGCTTGATGATTGGTTTTAATTAGCCTTCACCAGGTGTCTAACATAGCACTGATAGAATTTAAGCATTTAAAGTCAAGTAAAAGTCTCAAACTGAGAGCCAGAAATGAATTAAATGTGTCTCCGAGTATTTTTAATCTCACCAAAGTACCGGAAGCTATTGATCATCTTTAGAATCTGTCCTGCTTTGGTCAGAGTTACATCATAGTCATAAAAGATTTGCTAGCGCTTAGAGTCTCCTGTATGCACTTTTTGCCAAAAATGAATGCGTCATAGCCATATTTAAAATCATCATTAACACCAACACTAATATTTTCATAAGGTGAGATTAACCTACAGAGTATGATGTAAAAGATAATAGTAAATATGATCCTTATAAAAACGCAATCCTGTTGTGACCCCGAAACATCCGGTAACTAAGTTTTCTGATTCTCCCACAGTTTGCACAAAAATACTTATTTGAATTGTTGATCAGCTCCATTATAAAGTCTTAGTTAACGATTACTTTTAAAAAAACTATTTTAAATGCTCAGGGTGCGTTATTGGGTAAGGAATCTTTTATTTGATCTATCACGTTTCCGTTAAATTATACATAAAACTATACCGGGAAAACCTTCACATAAGTTAAAAAAAACTTTCTTCGTATTCTAATGCAATAAAACTCAACATTGAAACTTTGCTGTCGAAACAATAAACAAAGTTAACGGTTTCGTAATACTTTGATAAATCTTTTGGCGTCAATAATAAAGCACAAAACATATATACCAGAGTCATTAACTTAGTCCATACCACTAGTAAAAGGTTTAGACTTCTACAGTATGCGCCAGGATTTCTTTGGTGTTGGTTTTTTTTCTGCTCTTAACAAAATTATCTTTATATCGTTTAAAAATAATTTATTAAAGACATGCGTTTATTCGCAACTAAAATTGCTTCTTTTATGCATTCGTATTAATACTGTGATTCGTTTTTGGCGTAATTTTTTAGAATCTTTTGAAGATGTTTCCGTTATTTACCGACAAAAATTTCACTTTAAAGAAAATAAATAAATAAGCATGTGTAAGTGAATAAACTATTAGTAAGCTTATTGTTATTTTTCCGTACCACTCTTTTCAAGATCAGATAGAAGTGCGAGAACCCTAAAGATGGAGACGCATTAAAAACAACTGCATGAATCGATTGAATTTCGTATCCATACATTTGACTTCGATGTCAATAATTAGTGACAGTTTAAAATCCTCTACCGCTTGGCTACAATACTGAAAAAGACAGTTATGTACTAAAATATTTAGCAGTGTCATTACTCTGAACTGTCTCTGACGCAATACCGTAGCGTTATAACAATCAGCTCTTTTTGTTTTACTATTAATAAATCTTTTCTTTGTTTATACTCAGCAAATAATATTTAATTTATTACCTTACACCTGGTATTTATGTTCGTAACAATCTCAAGTATTTCAATTTCTATTCAGTCTATGAAATATAGATATTCACTTGGTAATTATTCTCTTTCAAACAATACAAAGGCAAAAACTTTATAGAGATTATGGAAATTCTGAGAGAACTTCACATTAAAAAAAAAACAGTTTATCATAACATCGAAATCAGACAACGAAAATTATTTAGCTTGACCCTCAGGTGTGTGGTGTGGTTGAGCATTAAATAACTATCGGACAATAAGTAATCCTTGCTAAATGATATTAAACGAAAGATTTATTGAAAGATTTATTTACGTGCTTAATTTAAAAAATTATGGTGTAGATTTTGATTTTAAATAAATGTACAAGAAATTAGAAAACAAATATTATCAGAAGAAAAAACGATTGACATGCATCATAAAGCTCGGTGGACCAAATAAGTGGTCAACTTTTTAGTGGTTTCTTTTTTGTATGGTTTTAAAACACAATTACTTTCCTTTCAATATCAAATTCTTATTTAAAAGCTCTTAAAAAATAAGACAATATAATATTTTTTTTAAGTAATTACAAATTTGTCTCGACGAGAAACTCATTTGAAAAGATTTACTTTTTCAAATATTCAATCTATTCATTCAATAGTCCATTTATATATAAAAGGATTTGGTTAATATTATTCCTTTGAATAAACATATAATTTGTACAAAAATACATTGATTTCTGAAGCCTTTTTTATTTAAATTGTTTTTGAAAGAGCTTTAAATTCAAAAATGTTCTTAAGATATTCTTACTTTGAATAGTTTAAAAATGTTTTGAATGGCATTCAAAATGATTTTGATCGAAAAACTTTAAAGCTTTTCATGTTTATAATGTATTAAAAATGCATTTTTTGGAATTCCAGTAAAGGTGCTGGAGTTTTCAACCACATGTTTTCTGTTACTGTGAATCTATATCGTATTTGCTATTTCAAAGTATTTTTCTCTTTTTCTACAAAACTGAAATAAAATTCTGAAAAGCTCAAGAATATTAACCACCATGTGCCCGGTATCTATCAATATTCTTTATTTAACTTCTCATTCGTGTTGGTGTCATTTGTGTTCAATATTTTCTGCTGCTGCATAAATTGAATGCATTTATTGTTTTTGGAAGAACGCAATTCGCAAATAAAGTAAAACATTTCAACTTTTTTTTCCACTGGCTGTGTTACTAAATTGTGAGTGTTTTTTACACATTGATTTTCATCTTTGATCTTAATATTTTGCAAAAGATAAATAAAATAGATAAGCTAAAATAATCATAGAATAAAATATGAATATTATATTTTACATTTTTTTAGGCCGTACCACCCTTTAATGTTGACATTATGGACTATTTATGGCGTGTATCTAAACTTTTTTATATTTAAAAAGCTGATCATTTAGTTTTTTAACACTTTTTTAAAAAAAAATATCGGGGTAGAAGGATAGGGCTAGGACAGGACCAGTTGTTATCTTATCGCTTTTGCAACACTCCATTTTTAAAAATCACGGAATCCACACTTTCTAAGAGAATTTATAAGACTACGCGTACCAAATTCAATCCTGTAAGCACCCTACCTGAAACTAACAACGTTGACTACTCTACTACAAACCCAGTTCACCCACATTATTTTTACCTACGTTTTTACAAATATGTATTTCTTTACATTACAATAACGATTTTGTCTTAGCTTTTCTTTATTGATTCAGGTACTTTCATTTATTATGACAGTACATTATTGAAAGTTTTTAAGATGAACCTCTTAAGTTGTCATCGTTTTTAATATGTCCTCTTCTAATATTGAACATATAAGCTCATGAATAGATTTAAAAATAAGCATAAATCACTAAGTTATTTGAAAAATGTTAACAAATTTACTTTTTTCAAATTCTTCATAGTTCTATTCCAACGAAACTTGTCAAATTTGTTCTTTCTTGTAGAAAAATTGCGCGTCAAAAGAACTTTGTCTCTCGTCTTATCTCTCTAAAAAATTATGAGAATATTTAAGACTTTGACCGAAAGTGATTGATGGAACATAAATTTTAATTATGAATCATTTGCATTTTTTAGACTTCTTTGCACACATTTTTCCGAAAGGCTTTTAAAGACAAAACATGTGGAAGTTTACAAAATTTGAACGTTTCAAATAATCAGAACAGACACTATGAAATATGTATATATAATATTCTCTTTATTAAATTATCATTTGTTTTTTGTTTCCTATATATTAATTTAATATATTTTTATCAGTATCAGTGATGAATTTCAGTATAAAAAACAAAAATCATTATATGGGTCTTTGAGAGGCAAAGTGAGCCAACTAATAAAATTTTAAAACTTTTTTTTGAAATTTTAAATAAAACAATCACGTCTTTATTTGGTGTTTTAGTGGATTGCATATTTTTATTTTACAGATATAACACTATTTAAATGTGTATTAACTGAGGTAACTTCACTTTTAAGACACTTTAAGACGTGTAGAATATTACAATATAATACCACTTAGCTTACTTCACTTTTAATGGGCCCATATGTTGGACTGTAACATAGCCGTTACCAAATTGATTCAATGAGTATGATGCGATAACAGGAATCCATCGACATGTTCCACAAAGTGTTTGTATGAATCTTTTGAACTCAATATATCCGAATACCTGATAACATAAATAATTTCAATATATTATACTGACGACAGTAAATGATATTTATTTGATGTTCATAACGAATAACATTTCCGAGAATAAATTATACGCCAAACGTTTCAATAATTCTCTTTAACAAAAACATCTAGAATAAAGAACATATTTATCTTTAAATTTAATAGAGAAAATATTGTAGCTTAAATATATCACATGATTTTTCTAGACTAAGGCCTAAAAACATGTAAATAACTGTGTCAAATGGTGCTTTACAGAGAAAATACGAAATCTTCTCGCAGAATGTATTTTAATGTATATACAACCACTTTGAGAAAGATTCACATTCCCTCGCACAAGAAAGCTTGTGCGGATCAATCAGACATACACAACCTTTACACTGCCAAATAATCTTAAAATAAAAATGAAAACATTCCGTTAATATCTTAAATGAGACAGTTACAATAACCCAATTAAGCTAATTACACATAATTACTTCAATTTAATCGTTCCAAGAAATACTAAAGTTTGAATTATTAAATCTAGTTCTTTATTTTTTAATGTAGTATAAGATGGTAGAATAGATGACAATATTTATTATATATCTCTTCGAAGCCATAATATATAGCTTAGTTAATATAAATTAAAATATAGTTTTAATGAGGGCGCAAACTATAATATATAAAATAATATTTGTAGAGTTAAAATACTTTGATATTTTTCACCGTCTTACAATAAAGTTCTACTAAGTGAATCCCAGTTTGATCAATCAATTAAAACATCCATTTTGAAAATATCTGTGAATGCAACAGCGAATTTTTGATATACATGCAAGGTAAATTGGAAAAAAATAAAAATGAATTTTCCGAGCGCATAACATTTCATTTTTTGATAGAATTTAAAAAAAATGTTGTATATGATATAATAGACATCTTTTTATTTAATACATTTTTGTCAGTTGTAAAATAGCAGCCAAAAAAACTAATGTGTTCTACTAATAACTAATTAATATTTAAATTATCGAGTTAAGCATCTTTTGACTATCAGAACGTTTACTAATATAATAAACTGTTTATTCGCAAACGTTGCGATAGTCTGATGGTGCTTCTCAAAGAGGCAAAACACGTGTTACAAGTCATAGAACAAAAAGTGGAATATCAAAGTTTCCAAATATAATTGAACATCAAGAATGAACTTTCATAAAGTTACCGCCGAATCTATCAAAGATTTTCGTAAGATTTTTTTACTGTTATTAAGGTAAGGATGACAAAAAAAGTATTTTTTTTGTGTTTGCTTTAAATTATGAATTTAGAGCAGTGGTTCTTAACGGAGTGGTACTGCCCTCTGGGGGGCGTTTAGAAGTCTAGGGGGGGGGTTTTAATTTTTTCAGAATTTGGAGGGCGCTGCAGGAATGCGAGGGGGCGATGCGAGTGGAAAATGCACTCAGGGGGACCACTGAGATATTGAAAGACTTTATTATTGACGTTTTATTTCTACTTCTTAGCATTTTTTTTTGTAGTAGGAAATCCATTGCATGAAATAAATAGTAATACATAGAGAATGGTGTAACTTTATTACAGTCAGTGAATTAAGTACACATCGTATTTTATATATAATTTAACATGTCATGATTTGGTTTTTTGATATCCTGTTGATGACTTATTAAATGATTAAACACAAAACCTTAAACATCGTTTTTTTATTTTTTAAATACCTTATATCATTTTTTTCATCTATATTTCAAAAAGTTGACTGATTGTTAAGAGAGATAATTAATCTACAATAACCCAGTTCAGAAGATTTTTTGAGGAATTTTGTGTGATTTTTTGTGATATCGTCACCTCACTTTTCAACCCTCGTATGTCCACATTGAAGGAAAACAATCTTTCAAGCCAAAACTGTTCGTTTTCAGTTAAGACTATTTTTTGAATTGTATTATATGTTTAAATATTAACAAAAAAAACTTTTTGTAGTAGGAAATCCATTGCATGAAATAAATAGTAATACATAGAGAATGGTGTAATTTTATTATTTCGTTTTTTTTTGAGAGGCGTAAGATAATTTTGGATAAATTATTTCTGCTAAAGGAGGCGATTCTTTCAATACGGTTAAGAAACACTGATTTGGAGCGTGCTTAACATTTTATTCTAACGTGAAGATCAGTAAGCCGTTTTTCATACTTACTGACGGAAGTAAAATCAGGTTAATTTATTTTAAATAATAAATAAAATGTCGCTTTTAAAATTTTATTCTACAAATGTTTTTTTATATTTTTTTTTTGTAATTCATCACAACAGAAATATATTTTTGGCGTCGTTTTATAATATCTACACTCACGCTATAGATTAGCTCTATATATTGACATTTACAAAATAAATTATGCACCAATAAACAAAGTTTTTTTATTTAAATTGAATAACCGATTTTTTTGGTTAACATTTACATAAAATGTATATTCAGTATCACTGAAGCCAGACTCGCAGTAACTGTCGTTTCTGAACAAAACGTAATAAATTAGCCAAACACGTGTTTGTACGGTTCCTCTTTCCCTCTTACTTCTTTGCAATATTAAACACAGAGAAGAATCAACCGATCGCACTGAGAAACATGTTTTATTCACTATAATATATCACGTTTACACAATTCGGTAAAAAAAATGATCCGACAATGTGTATTTTTGCAATAATTCAAATGTGACAATAAGAGAAGACATATTACTTGAACTCTAGAGTGTATTAATTGATTTGACATTTACTTGGTAGAACTCCATTATAACTGATTAAAGATATCAAAGTATTTTAGCTCTACAGTCATCGTCAGAACTGACGATGGCGCAAGCCGAAATAGCTATCAACGCGTAAAATTATTAAAAACTGTAGGACTAAAATACTTTGATACTTTTAATCAGTTCTAGAGTGTATGCTTGAAAAAAATGTTAATTATTCGTTGAAATTGTTGGTATTCATTATTTTCTTTTTGTTTCAGGTTTACGCTATATATTTTATTACTATTTTCTTTAACAAAAATAAAGTTCATGGTTTTCTGAGATAGTGAGTTTAATCTTATCTTATCTCATACCTTATCTTATCTTATATCTTATATATATATAAATATTTTTTTGTATGTTTGCAAAATATTTGGTGTCTATGGATTCGAAAGCCACAGGTCCGATTGCAATAAAACTTTGACAACCTTTAAGCTTGCGCTTCCGAAAAGGTTATAGGCATATTAAAATTAACTTACAGTGTCGAAAAACTAAAATATTCGTATATTTCAATGTTTTTTACGCTGCAGTATAACAAAACAAAAATGGCTGGCGTTCAATGTTCTTTCTGAGCGGCGGCTATTTTGTTTTTTTGTTTTGATAATTCAAATTTGTCGCTCTATTGTTTGGAATATTTTAAATCTGTCAAATTGTATGGTCAACATTTTGACATAGCATTTAAATGTATTGAAATTGAAAATGCAAGATTGTTAACAAAGAGAGTTTTAATTGATTATTTTCATGAAGTTTAACGAATATTGTTCATTTTTTTTATATGCTTATGCTTATGCTTATGCATGCATTGATTAAACATTTTTGAACGTGGTAATAATCTATGAGCTGTGTCAAGTCATATGAGAATAGATGAAGAAATATATATCTTATATTCTGGAATTCATATTTTTAAGGTTCCCATATACTACGGATTAATAATAGTAAAAATACAATAACATTAATTTATGATTAATTTATGTTTTTTTTATTATTTATATCTTATTTGTTTTAGGTAGTTTTGTAGTAAGGTACATCTTTTTAGAAACGGTAATCATAGAACAATAATTTCAAATACGAAAAAAGACTAAACGTGTGAAAGTCACACAATCATGATAAGAGAATGGAAAAATTGTGGCAAGTCATGGAAATGAATGTTTGTTTGTTTGTACTTTATGCGTTGCCACACCGCTCATCCGATTGCAATAAAAAAATAGCAAACTTTTTGCTTGCACTTCCGGGAAGGTTATAGGTCTTATATATAAAAATCAATGTTTTTTATGTCTGCCATACAGTTCATTTTGACAACGTTTGCTTGCACTTGCGCGAAGGGTATAATACAATTAAATTACAGTAGATGGCGCGTATGTTGTACCATTGAAAATTGGCAGCAAACGTCAAACAGACAGAAAAAGAAAGCATGCACTTCAATAAACACAATTAAAACGCAAATACTTTCTTTCTTCGAGTGGATTGCAACGCTTGCCGGGTACCGGCTAATATTACATAAAAAATACCCATAATTGCTAGTTTTTTTTTATACATATTTTTTATGATATTTGTCAACAGGCAAAAATAGTCTGATATGGTGTAGTTCAGTGCTTCCCAACCTGGGGTCCGCGACCCCCTGAGGGGCTGCAGGTTGTCTCCGGAGGCCGCGACAGAACATATTTTGTATTGAGGGTAGCCGCGGACTATTTTTTTTCAGATTTAAGGGGCCGTGGTATATTTTTTTGGGAAGCACTAGTCTATTTAATTAGAGATTCTCTTACCCATCGAGCGGATATGAGTTTGGTTCCCGGTAAGGTCAATTTCAAATTACACATAAGACGTGGTTTTTTGTGATGCTAATTCTTTTCAAGTTTATTTCATGTGAGCTTTCAATTTCATGAATTAAAAAAAAACTCTTTTGAGTAGTCTAGGAATCTGTAAAATCGTCAATTCGAGTTGACAAAAAATCTGGAATCTCTTAATTATTCACTTTTTTTGGTTATGATTTTGTGCAATTGTGGCATGATATTATGATTAATATCCCAATATTGAAAAATCCAAAATCCCGGGATCACAAAAAGGGTCTGGATTGGATGCCTTACTGATGAACTGGTGACAAGAGATCTGAAGAAGCTTGTAGAGAAGGAAATTATAATAATGAGTGAGCTCCAACAAAAAAGAAACCATCTGTCTAGATAACACGGAAATATGCCTTGATCACAAAATCCTGAAGTAAATCTGATTAAAGAGTACATAAATAATTAATTTGTATTATTTAAAGATTTATTCTACTTTCAAGACAAAATAATTGTTAAGTATTTTACGAAGCTAAAATTTGAAAGTTTATATTCTCAAGGGTATAAGTTGTTTAAAATACGATAAAAGCTTTCTGCGTCGGCTATATTTGATGGCGAAAAGTCGTTACTTACCCATTTCCTGTCTTTAGTATGGCCTACGATTTATGATTATATTATCAAGTTGTTTAAGGGTAATAAAAGTGTTTTTAATGAATAGTGTTCTCATTTTTGCCCAAAAGGCAATTTATTTCCGTTCACATTACAAGTGTGAATATTATGCAAGTGGGTTATGGTGTTAATTATGTTGATATGTATTAATCAACAGCTTGACGTAGCTTACAAGAATGAGGTTGTTTCATAAAATATCAACGTTTTAGGTGGATTATTTCAGATGAAGCCGAATATTTACAGAATGAAGTACACATCGTATTTTATATATAATTTAACATGTCATGATTTGTTTTTTTGATATCCTGTTGATGACTTATTAAATGATTTAACACAAAACCTTAAACATCGTTTTTTTATTTTTTAAATACCTTCTATCATTTTTTTTCATCTATATTTCAAAAAATGGCCTGATTGTTAAGAGAGCAGATTAATCTACAATAACCCAGTTCAGAAGATTTTTTGAGGAATTTTGTGTGATTTTTTGTGATATCGTCACCTCACTTTTCAACCCTCGTATGTCCACATTGAAGGAAAACAATCTTTCAAGCCAAAACTGTTTTTGTTTTCAGTTAAGACTATTTTTTGAATTGTATTATATGATTAAATATTAACAAAAACACAACTTTTACCAGCCGAAAAATCATCAAATTAAATAAATATAGACAAAATAAAATTGTACATACCAGCTACCAGAATCAACCAGATTATATAATTCAAACTATTAATTAAGATTTATTTTCGTAGACTTATACAGAGTTTTGGACAACTTTGGAAAAAACAAAAATTGATAGCTTTAAATCCCTAAAAATTGATAGATAATAGTTATTAGAAAAACACCAATTTGTAATGTTATTATTTGTATCAAGCAAACTACTTGCGTATAAAGGAAATTTCTACTTCAATTATGTTATTAATCTGTTAAAATTAGAATCAACGTTTGATTTATTATTATACAACCATACGATAGCTGTTTATCTGAATAAGTTTCTTAAATACGTAAAACACGTTTCGCAGTTTTACCCACAGTCAGTGAAATAACAAAGTTATTAAATGTTATTTAAAATTAATGTGTAATTTATGCCTAATGCGTAGAAAATATACCTTATCAATAAAAGATAAATTAATAACCTTTAATGTACTGAGTTGACATAGTTTAACGATACCCTTTCCTGTCATAAAAATCATGCGGTCTCGTTTAGTGGGTATTAATAGCTCGGATAATATATCACCTAATCAAAATGGGTTTCGGGGTAAAAATATGCGAAGAGAAAAATTTCGCATGCTAAGTCTCAATATACTTTGTATTATCTAAATCATTTTGAAATAGGTCATTTAAGTTTGTCCGAAAATCAAATATGCAAAAGCATTATACTTTAGTGACTCTTTTCAACTAGGTCGCAGTTGAATACCAAAGCAAAATATGTAATGAGAATTTATTTAAAATATTTTTTATATATATGAACCATTATAGTAGTCAATTGTTGAATTGTTATCGATTGTATTTAATCTTCTTATTTTCACTCATAACTCGTTTTTCTGTTACCTAATAGTCGTTTATTTAAAAATAAAGTACCATTGTCAAATTGTATTAGACGAAAGTTTATTTCTTTATTAAATTTGATTGAAAATTTTGGACTAGTATGCAAATTTATTTTCATTCAACTTCAGATAATCTTGGGTGTTTTTTATATATTGCATAAACTATTTGATATGAAAAACACTTTTCACTGTTTTGTTATAAATTACTATTTATATTTGCATATAATGTCGTATAGCACCGTTTAAAAAAACATTTATACGTTTTTTTTTTATATTATAATATCAATATACTTACATATGTCATACTTAATATACGTGGGAACACTCAACCTCTTTTTGCATGGGTGATATGTTCCATGCGAAAAAGCCGTGCAAAAAAACCGTGTAAAAAACCATACAAAAAGGGAATTAGTTGTATTTAACATATTTTTAAATCCATATTCGCTCCCAATGTAGAATTTCTTCCTAACGAAGGTAATTCAATTGAAGTTTTTCTATGAGAACTATTTTTCACTAAGTTGCTCAACCTTTTTTTTTCAAAGAAATAAGTAAAAATAAAAGGACAAGACTAGGACAGGACTAGTGGTTAGATAATCGCACTCGCTACACCAAGTAATGAAAGGACCCATGTATTTGAACAGAAATCGAAAAAATGCTGATTGAACTGGGACTCAAACCCTTGAGATCTGGTACGAAAGCCAATAACGCTAACCGCTAACTAGACTTGACTTACAGTTAAAAGAAGTTAACAGTATACAAAATTTTAAATCGATATCTTAAAAGCAAATCAGTTTGTCAGTATCGCCTTAATTTTATTTTACTAGTTCCACTCCAAATATGGAGCATTTGGACTCCGAATGTAGTTCTTAAGCATTTTTTAAATAACTGCTAACTCATTTGCTCAATATATTCTTCAAAAAGAAGGGAAAGTTGTAAGCTTATCGCTATTGCTATGACACATTTTTGAGGACAGGGTCGGTGGGAGATAATGTTTAACATTAAGAACCTCATTAGTTGTAATCGTTTTGACCATACTCCGCTTCAAATTAGAGCAATACATCAACATATATGATACAAGAATAATGAATAATTTAGTCAAGACTATTGGATAGTGTTAATCGTTCTGACTTTCAACCTTTTTCTTGGATCAAATGGATTCTAGAATATTCACTGTTGAGTTGCAGTGTTCAATTTCTAAATTAAATTAAACACTGTAATAGTTTTATGAAACTAACCAAAATTTATTGAAGATTATTTGCTTTTAGTTTTGACGATACATTAAATTTAAGATTGAAATATTATGTATGCATCAAATAGACAATACGTTACTCAAAAAACTAAACATTAAAACAAGCTCTTTATCTATTTGCCAGTAGTATTTTATACAACGTTGGAAGTAGTATACTATTCATTAAACAGAAAAAAGTGTACGAGTGAAAGTTTTGCGGTTTTCTTAAGTAGTCATTACATATAAGATAAAGAGCAAAAATTGATTCTGATCAAAAGTAAAAAAAAGTTTGAATTTTTTCTTAAGTAAATCATAAAATACTCCTTAATGTGAATTAAAATACGAAAATCTTTTGTTTTGTTAATTTTTCGATATATGTATATAATATATATTGGTATATTCTATACGATTATGGTGGTTGAGAAAATTTCAAATAATATCGATCGTTTGATATAATTATACAACGGGTCTTTACATCTAATTTCCCGGTAATTATTTGTTTGATTTGCAGTGTTATACTCACTTTAAACACCAAATTCCCAGAACACTCTTTGAAGTAAATATATTATAATATTTAGCCAGAATCCCGCTAAGGAGCGTCGTAATTCTACATAATTTTTTCTTATTTTTATTTAACTGAATAATGTCAAATTGTTTACCATAGCTGTTTACCATATTCAATAGCTTATCAAAATTTTTCATGCAACGGTGCCCTAAATCTAAAAAAAAAATCGCGGCCTCCATGAGCAAAAACATGTTTTGCGGCGGCCATCAGTTTGGGAAACAATACCATATTCAAAGCTATCTATCAGATGGTTTATGATTTTATAGTAAATTTTCATTTAAAAATATGAATTAAGACATTTAAAAAAAGATAGTATTAATGTATTGTTTTATTTCAGATTTCTTTATTTAGCCTTCATTGTCAATAAAATATAACCCTAAATATATTTGTAAAGATATCCCATTTTCTTGTAAGGTATCAAATACTACGTTGATATAGAGTTCTAGACACCAGAAATACAATATCTCGTCTGGACTGTATAGAAATATACATATAACTGTTCAACATTATGGATGGTAGTGGATAGTCAACCACTAATATGTAAATATATAATATATTTGCGATCAACCAAATTCAAGTGATCAATCTTATCGAATAAATATTATGAATTTTCAAATAACGCATATTTATCAACCGATAAGAAATGAAATACTTTGCAGTCTTTACTCGCTTTTAAATAATAGGCAATCACGTTTATTTACGCATTTTGAGCAGAACATTAAATTGGCTCACTACAAATTAACTTTTCATTTTCTATTCAACAGAAAAAAGCTTGAAATTTGTCAGTTATCACGAACCTTATTCAAAAATAAAATGGCGTCATTATGCGATGATTATCTCTAAATTGAGTTTTTATTCTTTTGTTACGAGCAAAGCTTCTGAAGTTCGCCGTTAAGCGTAACAATGTATGCAAATAACATGCCGAGAATTGTAACACTGGTTACAAATTACTCAATCAATATAACGCAGAGGAATTGTAGGCGATAATTTGAATTCTTTGATAAAAAGACATCCCTTCACAAACGATGTCAATATTCTTAATAAGGCTAAAAAACCTCGTCATATAAATTTCCTTAATTATTATAACAGTATTTTAAACAATAAATATTATTCTATGTTTATACTGATTGTATTTTGTTGATTTCTAAAAAGCTCTAAAAATTACGTTTAAAAGGAGAGGCCAATCGTTCTCGCCATTTTTTACCCTGCCGTGATTTAATTGGTAAAAACTTGCTTTTCCAATCGAGTGGGCTTGGATTCAAATCGCAAAAAGGTCAATAATGTCAAATTAAGATTTTTTCAAATCTAAATTCTCAACTCCCAAATCTCAACCTTTCTTCATCGGAGACAGTAGTGGAGATAGTAGAGATATTGCAACACAGGACTAGAGGTTAGCTTAATAATCTTGCTACATTTTTAATTTTATGTTTATAATGGTGACAGGAATTTTTTAGACATCACAAACATACAAACCTTCGAAATGAAATAAAACAAAGATAGAAAAAATGCTGTTTGTACTGGGATTCGAACTGTGAAGTTTGGCATAGAATCCAACGACGTTGACCACTGTGCCATGGTCCTGATGAGCTTATGATTTAATTAATATACTAAATACTTAAGATACTTCCTTTCGTCAATAATTATTTTATGCAAAAAATATGAAGATTTAGCAAACGTTGTGTAAGCATTTTTGTTACGTACAATTTTCAAAGAAGAAGTGAGAAAAACTTCCCAGACACCTTTGCATTTTCTTATAAAACGATAACATTTTCCATCGGGAAAATTTAACGATTTGAAAGTAAAATATCGACATACATCTCAATGCCAAAACGACACTAGCATAATACAATAGACATTTAAATTATTTAATAAGTAATAATATTTTTTTAAGAGGTATATTATATTTTTTAATATTTTTTTATCCATGTCTGCTCCCGATGTAGAGCATATGGCCTCCTTATGGAGGTACCTCAACAGAAGTTTTCTACAAGAACTGTTTATAACTCAGTCGCTCAACCTCTCTTTTTTAAAGAAAGTAGTAGGAATAGAAGAAAAAGTCTAGAACAGGGTTAGTGGTTAACTAATCAGTACCGCTGCGCCCACATTTGTTAATACTATTTTAAATAGTTCAGCTAGTCAGTCTAGTTTCTTTATAATATTATTATTTTAAATCAAAATATTCCACCGTGTTAAGATAGGTCCAAAGCAGTTCTGTATTGGGATAAGTATATGTAAAGTAAGTTTCTTTCCTTTTCTAGATCGTTACAGCTTAATAGAAGATATATATACACATAACGGGTGGTGGTGGGAAAATCAACAAACGACTTGTGAACTGCTGCTTTTTTAATATAAACAAGAACTTTAAAAACACAAAAAATAACTTTTCACCGATTCTCTAGAATTCAACGACCGCTATACCTAAAATATAAAAAATGATATTTTAATTTCAGTTCAAAGGTCTTGAAGATTTGAATATTATTATTTCTTTATTGATAAATTTTACTTTATGTGATTTAATTATTTAAAAGCTTTTAAACTTCTGAATTATAGCACAACGAAAACAAAAACATTTTCATCAATTTTCTGATTTGTTTGAAATATCATAAACAAGTTTTACTATATTCTTTTCTGGCAATTATTTCTAGTCCCTGAAGGATTTTACAACGGAAATTGAAGTCAGATAACAATCAACCCAAATGTGCAAGATATTTTTCTTCATTTAATTGTACCCAATAAAATAGTTTCCTGTAAGTATTACTTTGACTCTTCCCGGTTTTAGTTCAACCGATTGATTGCACAGGTTTCTCAGATAAAAAAGTAAAACATATTCTTTTGTTTTTTTAAAACAATCAAAATTTCATACCGAACACTGTTTTATGACAAGAAAAGAAACATGCAAATATCTTTCATTTATATTTATTATAAAAAAAAACCATTTTACTAAAACTTATTATTATTACAGGATCTAGAAGAAAAAATTGTTCATAATAAAATTCATTGGGTGAAGTTTTATGCGACAACCAGCATTTCCAATTAAATTTAGTGGCTTTTACTGCTTTCTTGTTTTGAGTCTTGAGGAAAATATTTTTTATAATTTAATTGATTATTTACATTTATAAACAAAACTAAATAAATTACATGTACATTTTTACTACTCACCTATAAGATGTAGATATACTATGAGTATCTGGAAACAGATACTTTTTCCCATCCACATTTTGAATAAAGGGTTTTACACTTTTCACTTATAACTAATTAAAAAACAAAAAATTCAAATATTACACATAACTTTCACATAAATTTTTCACATGTTATTGTATCACTTAACGCCACATTTTGATCAAAATATTTTATAACTTAATAACAAAACGTATAGTTAAATATAAGAAGTTAATATTCTAGTCTTTTTCTCTGACTAAATATTTATATTGAATAATATCAGATATACTATACACAAAATATATCTCATAAATATTTTTATAGTTTTTTTGTCATAATAAAAATTGTTCTTTTATGAATTTATTTCGCTGAAAAAGCACAAGGTTTTTCCTAGAAACACTTCAATTCAATTGTAACTAAGCATTAAATGTTCACTGAAATTTTACTTTCATCAATTCGTAATGATTCAACAAATCCTATTTTGGAGAAGAAAAAAACTTGTAAAGATTTACGCGAAAATAAAGTTTTGAACGCTTTCTTGATTTACGTTGAGCTTACTTTGAAAGCTTTCGTATTATGAGAACGTCCTGTCGGCGTCGCGGCGCCCTGTCGACTGTCGACGCATCGAGCCTTTAGCTAGAAAAGCACACAGCGTCGTATCCGTTCGCCGAGGGAAATTTTTAAAACGATCTCAGCGTGCGGGCAATATTGAAATACAAAGAAATACCTGCCACTGCTCAATGAATAAGCGCTAGACGCATGCGGGCAGTGTTTTTTGCTTTTTTACGGAATAATATAAGAATGTTTGTAAAAACTCTCAAGACTGCGACGTTCCGGAATATTTCATTCATATTTCTTTTACTTTTATGAAGATTTTAATAAAACACTTTAGTGTATATTTCACTTGTATTATATTTAAACAAGAATCACACGTAATATATTAGAGTGGGTGTTTTTTAAGAGGATATTTTCCCAATTAATAACACTTTTTTGGTGACAACTGACAGCTGATTTGTGTTCAGTTTGGCATAGCATTTAATCATGAATAGCTTACCCCAGAACAACGCTTGCAAATCGTTCAAATTAACTGTTCATAGATAATGCCAGCCAATGCGTTATAAATAAAGATAATTTCATGATAACTGATATTTTCGTTCTTCTATTGACTGACATTAATGTGGATAAGCTGTGTTTTTAACAATACGGTGCCACACAGCGCGTGCCAGTAATTGGTTGTTGCTGGAAAAGGTGTTGCTAATTAGAAAAAAATCTTGCAAAAAAAAAACACTTATTCACTTATATTGAAAATCAAAATACAAAGAAGCTAAGGCAAATGAAACTGTTATGTAATAACTCTGTTTTCTTTTTTTTGCTGTCAAAATGATGAATAAATTAAAGAAAAAAGTGTTTGAACAACGAACTTGCTAAAGCTTCATTATAATTAGGTGAAAAATATTTATAATGTAAGCCAAAACTGCTTAAAACTATGTATAAAATAATATTTGTAGAACTAAAAAACTATGATATTTTTCAAGTTGATAAATATGTCGTTTCATTTTTAGTACAAAGCATCAAATACGTATATTTAAGATATTAAAAAAATAAATTAAAAATGTGTATTGTTTTGTGTATAATCCATGTCCGCTCCCAATGTAGAGCATATGGCCTCTATGCCTCTATGGAATGTTTCAATGATAATTCAAATAATGTCGTGACATGTAAATAAAATAAGTTAAAGGCATATTAATGATGGGAAGTTTCATTAGGCATCTATATATTGACTTTAGTTTTGTCGACGAATTGATTTCGGAAAACTGTTTCTCATACACTAGAATATGTAAAACAAATTGTAGTATTCTCATATATGTTTATAAACACGTTATTTATCAAAAACTAGCAACACATTTATTGAGAGTTAACGCTATCGTCAAAATTTTATACATTAATAAGTAATACACATATCTACAGTGCAATAAAAACTTATAATAAGCCAGGTCAAAACTGATAATAAACCAGGTCAAGAATCAAGATTTATAATTCCAATTACGACTTATTTTATTTAATTATAATATATTTAAGCATTTGATAACGTCTTTGCTTTGGAGCTAATATGTTTGTATTACAGTGTTGCCGTATTAACCTAAAACAAACAACTATTAAAATTCTCGTGTCCGTATACGATACCCAAACAAAAGGAATAGATGACAAAATCAATTGGGTTAAATAAATAATTAAGGAAATTCCTATATTAGAACACATCAAAGCAAGAGTATACAAAAAATTTGTGATTCGCAAATTATAATTAAACATAATATTCATTTAGATTAGCTGAGTTTAACTATTTGTATTAAAATTTAAAGTGAAACAATAAGTAGAAATCCAAAGTACGTTTCCACAAAAAACAGCTTTGTTGTCTAATGGAAATTTTTTTATCTTATCGTCTCGATGAGTCTGGTAATTTTACGGCAATGTTAATATCCCAAATTTAATTATTACGTTTTTTAAACATAAATTTGAGTGTCAATTAAGGTGTCGGTTATTTTAATAACGAAAAGAAAAACACTTTTTTACCTGTTTTCAAGTATCGCGAGCATCAGCTGACAATGCTCGCGATTATCGAAACCAGTCTTGATCTTTTTTCAGAATATAGAAAAGATTAGCTAAAATGTATATTAGTATTTATTACATATTTATTTAATATGACCAGGACCGGTATTGCTCATCACGAGAAATTTCAAAAATGCTCGTGACGAGTGAAACTTTACTTGATCCACACTAAATAAAGTATGTCAAATTAGAACAAAAGAGTGTCTTATTTTTTTACATAAAGCTTTACGCTTAACATTGGCTGTGATAACATTTATTATTTTTTAAGTATTTATAATTGAATTTTTACACCTAGAATGGACTGTAAATACCTTACAGGTTATACATTATTATGTTTATTTCGTGTCATTTTTAAATTTTTAAATTTTCATTGAGGCATTGAGATAACCTACAATAGTAAATGTTTATATCTTATAGTAGAATATTAAAATTGAAAAGAAAATCAATAAGTCGTTTAAAACGATAATACAATAGTTAAATAAAATCCAAGTAGTTTGCGCTTCCTTGTAAAAATAAAACATAAGCATTACCCAAGTCAAAAGAAGAAAACGATAGTTTAAAATTTACAATAATATATGAGCTCAAAGATATTGAAACTAAAGTATTCTCATGAGAAATTAGTTTTGATAATAAATACAACAATTTTATATTGTATGAAATCAGGCACACTGCAAAGTAGGTTAAACATTATTCATGAAATTCGTAATGTAACGGAATTTACATTCAATTTTCATCGCATTTCCTTGTTGATTGTTTACTTCTGCTATTATTACAATTCAATCAACATAATGCTGGTAATGATATTCATCATAATGTCGATACAGACAAGTAGGCAGGAATATATAATCATCGTGCCTTATTATTCGCTGTGGCTCCATAGCATAGGCGCATTATTTGATTCCATTAAGGTATAACTATCGCGAGTAGGAATCTATTGTTCGGCAACATAATTGAAACGATAGCAACACAATACGAGATGCTCGCCTTAAGAAGCTTCAATCAGAACGTGAAATAATTTTACTAATAACTGTTTCATCACTTCGCCTAATTGATATGGAATTTTGAACATTATCGCCCTCCAACTACCGGTAAAGTAATTTTGTCGAGTTTTAGCAAATTTCTTTGACTGTTGAAAACTGATTTTATACAACACTATCAAAAATCACTCATATCCAATCAAACTCACAACAACAGTAACTCGTGAATTTATAAAAACTATCCACACAAAACAGAAGCAACATTATCAACAACACTTCAAAATCAATAAGAAACTTTAGCATTTTGCAATTTATAGTGATGAACTAACGCTTGGTAAATATTTTTTATCGTGTATATATAAGAATATAATTTATTTACCACAAAGTTAATAGATGTTAGTGTTGATTTTTAAGTTAGTTAATATTACTGATAGTTGGATTTTATTGATGAACAATTATTCGGGTAAATAATCACAAAAACAAATCGAATGTGGAAAAGACTTAAACATAAAAAAAAATACAGGAGGCCGACAAAGTTTTTTTATAATTATGAATTATACACAATCTTAAAAGGCATGGAGACTGATACACTGGTTTTTAATTGACTTTTTCTGATATTAATTTAGTATACTTAAAAAACAACCTTTCTTTTAAACTATTTTTTTCTGATTGTATTTTCCACATGCCCTTCTTTTTGAAACTTAACTCGATGGCTGCCACAGACAAGTTATCTCGTCAAAAAATAATTGAATCAACAGTTTTAAATTATAGCTGGCGTGATAGGTAATTATTATTAATTAACTACGGCAGCTAAAAGGTTAAAAGCTTAATTAAGATACTAATTCGGCATTTTCGGCTTACATCCTTTTGATATTACATGTATTAAGCTATATGTATACACTGTGATCGTCATTTTTCCCTTCCACAGTCGAAATAAAACTTATATAGGTCGTTGAAATTACATTTTATTTTCGCGGTGTTGTCATCAATAAAAATTTAATATTGAAATTATACAAAGCACTTTCATTTAAAGCCTAAAATTGAAAATGTATTCTAACATAGCTAAAGCCACAATGAAAAAGGAATAGCCTTAAAATTGAGTGAATAACATTTTGAGGCGTCGGCT
This sequence comes from Himalopsyche tibetana, assembly GCA_030503985.1. Lineage (NCBI taxonomy): Eukaryota > Metazoa > Arthropoda > Insecta > Trichoptera > Rhyacophilidae > Himalopsyche > Himalopsyche tibetana. Next base: position 18,532,738 of record JAPJYX010000009.1, on the reverse strand, counting down.
TTAATCAGTTTCAGTGTTCATGAGCTCAAACTTCAGTACAGACAATAAGTCGAATTTTTAATCAAAATATATGTCTGGCCTTAACACTACTCTCCCACATTCTATCATAAAAGAGAATCGACCAAAATCATCCACTAGTGGTTTATAAGCTTATTCTTTTCTTTTATTAAATGCTATGCGAGTAAATCGCAATCAGTGTTTGTAAAAACAATTTTATTTGCGATATTTACACCACGAGAAGTTAATATTAGCACATAGCCTCCAAGTGAAGGTATCTCATTATAAGCTTCTCTACGAGGAATCCTTGCTCAGTTGCTCAACCACTCAATGTTTTGAAGAGAGCGTGGATATAATGAATAGGGTTAGCAAAGAACTAGTGGTTTGCTACGCTTTTTTGGTACGACTATTATTTAAGGATTGGAAAGGCATAAGGCTTAAGTGACCACAAATGTACATAGCTTCGAACAGAAATTGACAAATCATTTAAAAAATGCTGTTTTTACTGTAATTTTGAGCCTATAGGTCTAACTCGGAAACCAACGACGTCGATCATTGCTCTACGGACCCAGCATGTACACTAGGTGTGTAATGTAATTGGGTATTTTCAATGAATGACAGTTTTTACGGTTTTTAATAATTATATCTGTTACTGTTACCGTATACTTATTATCCATATGAAAATTTGTATTTGATTCGACTAAGAAACAAAAATGACCAATTCTCTCCGTTTATTCAAGAAAAAAAAATTCAATGAATAACAAATGTTGGAAATTTGAATTTGTGATTGTCACAATATGTTGAATTGTGAGTCACATTTTTATTTAAGGTAACTCTGATTCAGGTTTTTCAGGTTGACAAGGGTATAATCTTAGTTAGGTGAAAAATTATTAAGATTTCTTGCTTTTACTTTATCATTTCCAAATCTTTTTAACATGATTATGAAAAAAAACTTGTCGCTTACAATTTTTCTTATTGGTATTTTAATTTCTTACTTTTTTTTATTATTTATTTTGCTATTTTTACTTCTACGGGATGAGTTTTACAATAAAATCATATTTTGTAATAACAATTGCGTATTTTGACTGTCCAATTAGGTCTTGGCTTGGACTTGTGCTACGGATGCTCCAAGTAAGTTTGAGCCCTGCTTGCCAACCGATGTCGTGGAAGATCACTGATGAGCACCCATGGGATGCTACTTACTGTACGCTGTGGTAACCTGGGAGGAAACAAAAAGACTGGCGGTGGATAAAGAGTGTTGAAGCAAGTGTATGGTGGCTATATACTCCAAATAGAGAACAAATATGCATACAAATTTACTAAGAAAAACAAAAGAAACATAGCAGTGAGGTATTGCTATTTTTCTTTATCTAAGAAAAATAAATGTTCTCAGATAAAATTGTATGTCATTAATATTTAAAGATGTACCACCATTTGAAGCTTATCACATCCCCTTAAATTATATTTCTTGGGTGATTCAATTATGATTCTAAATATGCAACAGAAAGATTTTAAAATTACTTTAAAAGTGACTAAAACCCAAGATAATTGATTATTTCGTCGGTATACTGGCAGAAGACATAAAGTTAAATTCGGCTTTTTGAGTTATGGATGCATATGTCTAGATTTGTTTCTGGTATAAAAAAATCTGATTTTGTTTTCAGATTATTATTTTATAATATCATCACTACTATGCACTGGCATTGTTTTGTGAAGTACCCCTGAGAGGCTGGAGAATGCCCACGTACCATTTGGCAATTGGCACTCTATTAACAAAACATAATCAGTCTGCAGCAAATAGCATGCCTCATCAAATACACCCTCAAGAGACCTTCACAGCTAATCAATCCTCGCAAGACCGACATTGTGGCTAAACTTATCACTGGAGAGGGATTAGATTGACTGCTGTATTAATATTAATAATTGACTTAACGTATTTGATAATCTGGGTCTCATTTTAATTTCAATTTAATTTCAAACTATTACAATTACGCAAATAACAATTTTTCATTTATTCATGCAGCAATACTCCGCAATTTAAAATAATTATATTAAATATAAAAATTAAATAAATATGATTCAATCAAATATGTAATTAAATATCAGTAAATCAATTTCATCACAAAAAAAAAATTGACACATCTAATGTATTATTGTAACTAGGGCTTGCATTACCAGTTTACCGGTAAACCGGTAAATCATCCAAAACGCACCATCGGTAATTACCGAAAATTATTTTACAGGCATATTATAACGAACGTTTATTGTAGATATTCATGCAAAATTAGGAGTTTCGTTTTTTCGACAAGTTTTGTATTGGTCATACTGATGTCAACTTTCAACACTATCGCAGTGACCGCTCGAACTCTGCAGCTGATCCTAGATACTTGTTTTAAGACCGAAGACGAAGTATATTTTAAAACCATACGTATTTTGGTACATATTCTTCTTTGCTTACATATATTGTATTTTTGTTTATTTGCAATGAACAAATTTGTAAACATTGATACATTTTTATACATTTTTTAAATAAATTCAATAAAAACATTCAATTCAAATATTATTTTATTTTAATTAAGAATTTATATTAGGTGTACACAAACTACATAAGTCAATAATTTAATGGATAATTTTATAGTACTAACTTCTCACAGACAGATAAACCAAATATTATACAGTCGTAATTCAAATCAACCAAGCTCAATGTGGCATATACATAAGTGATTATCTGATTTCCCATTTTCATATGTCAGTAAAAACAAAAAAGACATCATATAATATATATATATATGATTTTATATGTCATTATTCACCTGAAACGTATTTCAATTTATTTATGTTTCAATTTAAGATACCGTTTTTAATAATGGTGGCCACATACAGTTATACTTTAATCATCTAATCTACATACGTCTATTTTTTTCATTTACCGGTAAGTAACCGGTAAAACGGTAATGGGGAAAATATTTACCGTTTACTAGTAATTGCAATTTGACGGTAAATTGCAAGCCCTAGTGAGAACCTAACGAAGATTTTGTTTGCTATTATTGATCTGTGTTGTTGAATTTCATGATATGAGGAAAAAAAATATTTGTTAGTTTTCCATTTTGAAAATCGTGCTGGAGCAAATAATTCAAGGAAAAATACAGTATTCGTTATTTGTAGTGGATATTCACATTTTAAAACCGTGTATAAAAAAAGTGTAAACAAAGAGCTGGGGTATTATAATTATTTTATTCCTGATACTATTGACCACTTTAGTAGTCTTTCGTTTTAAGCAGCTTTTCTAAATTCAAATGATGATACGTATACTGTAAGTTACTTACTATTGTTGAAACTTTACGTGATAAAAAAATAATATTAATTGTATTTGAGTGAATACAATACTAAATTCACTATAATTTAATAAATCGTTTTATTCTCGAGAGTCCCATTTGTATTACAAAGTTGGGTTTTCAGTCTGAAAACTTTTTTCATATCTCAGACTGAGACAAGCCTTTGGGGAGAGTTAAGAAAATGAGCACAAGTTTTAGAAATGACGACCATTTTTTTTTGTTTTACTGAAACGTGATGCTAGAAAAATATTTTACTATAATGCTTAGTATCAATCAACTGTATTTTTTTATTTCGTGAAATAGTTTTTTCAGAAGTAATTTGACACCATTAACGTTAAAACAATAATGCAGTTGAATAATATTTTGAAAATTATACGATCTTGCCCGTTCTAAATTGTCATATGTTTGTCTAATTGTCAAAAATTATCTGTGTGTTTTGGAACATTCTTAGAAAAACGTGGACGTGTAATGTTTAATTTACTCTTAAAATTCTTTAAGCAAACATAGCTTACAACCCATTTACAGCCTTTCAATCAATAATCAATTTATTTAATTGTAGCTTAGCATTGAAAAAGCCAAAAGAACATGTTTTTGTACTCGGCTTTAAATGTTAATATATAATTACTAATTACAGAGTCTCCTATAATTGTTTGAAAGAGAATTTATTATATATTTTAATATATTTTAAGTGTTTTGTCAAAACTATGGAATATAAAAAAACGTTGCTAATGGTTTACGTCGTTGGGTTCCGTGACGGATCTCACAGGTTAAAAATCCCAGCAGAATAGATTTTTTCAATTGATTTATCGATATCTGTTCGAAGGCATAGATGTATGTAATGTCTTAAAACCCTCCCACTCTTTCAATCCTTAAATAACGTAGCGTAGCTTGAGAGATTAGCTAACCACTATTTCTGTATTAACTCTATACTTTATATTCATACTTTCTTCAAAAAAAAGAGAGAGTTTAAGCTACTGAGTATCAAGCAGTTCTTGTAGAAAAACTTATGTTGAAATACTTGAATTAGGATACCATATTATCTACACTGGGAGCAAACATGGAATAAGAAAAATTAAACTAATATAATAATGATCTAAATCTCAACAGATTTTCTACTAAAACTGTCTAAAACTTATATGTTTTTTATACAAGAAACCATTATTTTAATTCGAAAAAAAAATTCATCAAACACATCCTCTTTGATTTTGATGAATCTCTTCAAAACTCCAATTTGACGATAGCAAAAGTTCAAAATTAAATTCAGCCTCACTTGTTCTTTGTGGGCTACAGGCGAGGAAAAAAAGCGATCGCGTTGAGTAAGGTAAACAACTTCGCAGGGCTGAGTCACATAAACTATTAAGGAAAGCACCTTACTTCCTCACTCCAAAGCCGCGGATCATCCCTAACGGCCGTTGAATATTTATTTACCCTGCCGTCACCAACTTGACCTTTTTGGCTTGTGCATATTAAATGACTCCAACTTTTCTCTCAAACACGTCACTTGAAAATGAGGCTCAATCGTCATACCTTCCCTTCGCAATACTGTCTCATTTTCTCTAAAATAACGCAATTCCTTCACTAACAAAGGTTGCTTAGAGATAGGCTACCGATGATAAAAATACTAAAAACACTATTTTTCCGGGAACGGTTTATTAAGCGAATTAATTAACAGGGAAAAATACTTGTTCACTGGATGAAACAATTCCCAAAAAGTGTGTACTTATTACAATCAATACAAAATCATTGCATTACATTACCTTTTGCAGTTTAGGAAGCCTACCTATAGTTCATAGCTTAAATCATGTGTACAACTTTTATCAGTAATAATTGGCTAACCAATATCATGTTTGTAAACTTTATGCCTAAAAATGATTTGTCTGATACATAATAATAGTCTTTCGCTGTGGTCTAGTATCTAGTTCGTAAGAGCTTGGCTCTACTGACCAGGTGTATCTGCGTTCAATTCCTTGTAATGCAAAATTTTGGTTGTTTTCAGTATAAATTTATGATCTAAGACGTTGATATTTGCAATAAGGGATTTCAATACTGGACGAATAAATGATTAAAAAAACGGTTAATTGGAATCGCAATACCGGGTGAGTAAATAAAAAATATTAATTATTTTGATATTTCATTTAAAATACTGTCTTTCAATTACTTTACTGTAATTTTACATCATGCTCATCAATTCTGGATTCTCAGATTTCAAAAGGCGTAATACATCGCGAACAAATTAAAATATATGATAGTTTCTATACAATAAAAAATTCTTTTTTTTTACCAAACTGGTATTTTGGTATTGAAAAACCTTTTAAATACCGGGATTCGAGTTTTGGTTATACCAGTATTGTAATCTCTATTATCGATGACAGTTCTTCTCGAGGTGACAATGAGTGATTTACATACAATTCTCATCAAGTTCATCTTGTATGATGTTTCATTTCAAAATATTTGGCACACTAGCATAATACCAAATATTAAAAAAATAAATATTTGTTTGTATAATAAAATACAAACAAACGTCTGAATTATATTATATAGTTTTCTACTCGACAACGCAGGCAAGCAATCTGATTTTTACATAAGACTAAAATTTGAGTTTTGTCTGACGTATTTTTTCCTCTGGTGACCTTATTAAGAGTAAGCTAAAGTGGTTGTATTTATAAAAAAATGTTGTTTTCACATTTAAATTAATGAATAAGCATTTAAAAACAAACCTAGACATCTAATTGAAAGAAACATGATTCAAAAATTAGTTTAGAAAGGTGGAGCATTTTACTTTTAAGAGCTTCTGTGAATAGGATTAAAATAATTAAATTAGCATCTGCTCTACAACATTTTCAGTGATTAATTTCTAAAAATATAATGTGACTGATTAATATCAGCTGTAAATCAGAAATTTGTTAAAACAAATAACTTTAACAATTTACAGTGAAAGGAAACATTGTAATTCGTTGAAACGTTGTGTACTTACTCAACAGCGTCCGCTCACAATGTCCAACGTATGTGCTTATCTCAACACGAGTTTTTCTACGATTGTAAACCTTTCTTTTTTAAATAAAATATGGATAAGGAAGGCTACTTCAGTATACGTGGCTGAAGCAATGGATGCATGGATGCAACGTGTGGCAGTGGGATAATCAACAAAGAATTTTCATTAAATTTATTGAAAAAGGTGTTCCAGAAATATTTACATTTATCACCCGCTGTGGTCTAGTTGGTAAAAGCTAGTTCTACCGACCAGGTGGGTCTAGGTTTGATTTCCGATAAGACCAATGTCAATTTTAGATTTTTCAATATAAATTTGAAACCTAAGACGTGAATTTTTGTGAAGTCAATTTACCTTGAATGACTTACAATAAATTCCCATCGAGTTTTTGTCGTATGATCTTTCAACTTTGAAATATTTGGTGCATTGACATTAGCTGTAATGGCATTTAATATATATATGTATAAATAATAATATGCTATCGGAAGTTTGAAACTAATGATTAATTAATTCTTGTTTTAAGCTTGTATCATGATATTATGATTCACTAGTTAAAAGCTTTATATTATTATTTGCGATGCATACAACATTTGACATATTAGTTTCTCGGTATTTAACAAACATTTCAGTAAAGCAATTTAAACAGCCATAATTAGAATTTCATGTTTATATTTTAATATAATATATAATAACATATTAGGTGTACTTTAGAGTGAATGATCAACCGTTTTTGATTTAAATTCTTTCAGTAAGTTTTAGATTGCTTGCTGATAATACATGTACATATATATATGAATAAATAATATTTTTTAACTTTTCCGGTTCCAATCTTAAGAAATGCGACCCCAATACCCACACTTTCTTTAATATCTATTTTAATATGGGTGATATTAAGGTATTCTTATATCATAGTTTTTTGGACCTTTTGTAGTTTATATAAATACGCGATAACGCGATGAGGCGAAAAGCGCCTGCGATAAGCGATCGTTCGTAAGATAGCTGGGCTACACTCGTCAGTTGCAATTTCATATGTGTGTGTGTGCTTAAAATATGATTATTTATAAAAAAAACACGGATTTTTATAAAAAAAAAAATGTATGAGGAATGATGCAGAGAGGTATTTTAAAGCCTTTTAACTATTTTTTTTCTTGAAATTCATAAGAATAAGGCCAATAATGAGGAAACCACTGGGGTCCCTAAACGAACCCCATCGGCAGAGAAGTATTTTTCTAGTCTCCGAGCCGCGAGAGTATTGCTATACTTATAGAAAAGTGTTATTTGGGAACAAGATAATTTTTCTTTTCGATTGTGGCAAAATATAAGTATATTTTCAAATATAACAGAGGATGTACACATTTAAAACGTATTATTTATTAGTGAGACAGACTTTAAACACTTTAAAATCCTTTTTTTATCAACTGCACATTCTTTTGATATTTGAAATGAGTTCGAATAATTGTATTAGCTACCGCATAGTAGGTATGTGAAAACTCTCATATATTTAAAGCACCCAATTAAAATGGTCTGCAAAATAAAAGTCTTTTATATACAAGTTGATTGATGATTATCTCACCACCACCCGTTGTGTGTATGCAGTTGCTGTTTCACGGGCGCCTTCCATAACTATGATTTATAAAAGTAACGAATTTAATCCTCATATTCTTGAACCCATACAGAACTACACGGGACTTTTCTTTTAACCGTGCATTGTTTTGATTAGAAAAATAAATATAGTGAAACTAGTACCTACCACTGCAAATTGTACTTTTTTTCGATTTCTGATTTTGAAGACTTATTGATTACAACATTAAACAATGCAAGCTCAGCTTATTTATTGATTTATCAATATATCTGTTAATATATGCATATATGTATTTTTTAATGAAATTCTATTTAACCTTTCTCAACATTTTTTAATCCTTGTTCGATTCCAATGTAAAGCATATGGCCTCCGAATCAAGTCTATCGGCTACCTTGCCTATCTATATACGCCATTTTTTTAGAACTGTGATGGTAGAAAAAAAATTAAAAGACCACTTACAGCCGTGTTTGCAAACAGAAATCGATTAAAAAATGGCTGTTCGTACTGGACTTTGAATCCGTGAGATCCGTCACAGAAGTCAATTACATTGACTACTGCACCATGGATCTGACAGATCAATTAAAAAAAGGCATTTTATAAAAGTTTCAAGTTACAAGCACGTTTTTGTAACATCTCTTTAAATTAATAATTTATACGACTGAAAACATATGTTGCTTAAAATTTTAAGCTCATATCTCTGAGTGGTATGAATTTATGAAAGTCTACTGCTTTTAAAATCAAAGTAACAAAATAAATTCCAAGCTCAAAAACTATCCCACTCTAAACATTAAAGCAATAAACTTCAAATAGTTTTACCTGAAATGTAAGTGTTCTACTGAAAAACAAACAAAGAGGTTCTTGGAAATAAGATGTTGAATCTTACAAGCTTAGAGAAGCTTTCATTATATCATCCTTTGATTACTTCATATCCATCCCACAGCACTATATGTCTGTAGTACCAAGATCAATCTCACCCAACCCGATACTTGTATTTGAAGTTCAGAATAATAAAATATACAAGTCACATATACAACTATACGTAAAACTTTGAATTTAATGTTGTCTTCGTCTTTCTCTTATACATAAACGTTGATTAGTTTTTATTTAATCTTTTGAAATTACTTGAATTTTTATAGATAACACTTAATCTCAAATTTAAGGTTATGAAATAAGCACTTTTTCACAAAATTGTTGGCTGTTTCTTTGTGTAAATTGCTTTTTAATATACAATTTAAATTGATTTTCCATTATTTTTTTATACATTTTTTGATACAAATTAAAAAAAGTGAATTTAATTACTTTTCTATTCACTGTCAATACATAATCAAAAGGCATGACATTCAACAACAACAAAAATATCACTCTTTTGTACTTATTTCATATTTATTTAAGAAACCCAATTCTGCTATTTTGTGTGATTAGTTGAAATTTTTTGTGATTAGCGAAACCAGTTTTGACCATATTCAATAAATGTATAGTTTGTACGAATGAGTGATTTGTTCATGAAATGAATTAAAAATAATGCATATATTTTGAAAGATTTATAGACTTCCACATAAACTAAATAGCACTTTTTTATTTAGCTTACATATAAAAAAACATAACTATTTAATCTGACATGAGTCCTACTTGAGCTGTATTTTTATCGAATAAAAAGATAGGACGTTGCATATAATGACCCCTTTTGCTTTACTTAGTAAAAAATAATAACTAAACCAAGTAATAATGAATCAAAAATTATTTTGAGCTTTAGTTTAGATACCGGAGCTTTATATTGCATCACAATAGTATCTGAAATTATAAGGATCTAGTAGCTACGTAACCGCGAACTATAAATTTTGCCAACGTGTGCATTTTACTTCATACAGTGCTATGATTTTAGTTTGAAATGTTCCCACAAATATGCACAATCCCAGATAATGCCGGAGCGATTGTGCTGAATTACTTATCTGTATCAGTGCTTCACAAACTTTTTAAACCAAGCTCACTTATTTTTGATATCTCATATATTTTGCGCTATTCAAAAAACAACCTAGCCGACATTTAATAGTGATTGGTTATTATTTATTTCACTGGGAAATTTAATTTGATAACTGTGTTACTCTACTGATTGAAATTTAATCGGTGGAAGAACATTGTAATAAAATTTATTATTTATATCGAATATGAATTTTAAAATGTCATGGATTTTGTAAAATTTGTTTTAATAGCAGAATGATTTTTCTTTCGGAATTGTAGTGATTTTGTTGTAGATTGACTTAAACCTCTTGACCGTGACATCATGACGGTTGTTTATGGAATTTATACCCGACGCCTATAAGGGAATTGATACACAAGATTTTCTAACATAATAACAGCCAATTGTATCGTATCGATATATTTGAATAATTATAACTTCAATATATATACTTATCGAATGGTTGGCAAGTAAGAATCACAATGAAGAAGCTGAATTGTATATTTTATTTTTAAAGAGACGAATAGCAAAAATTATATACCCCCTGTATTTTAGTCAGTTTCGTCGGCAGTTATTACTGACAGTAATAACCTTGAAATAACTTAACGCTTTTTAACTGTGCAGACATCTTTTAAAACTACACAAAGACGACTAAGCGGGTTATCGTTTTTGAGCTATAAATATGTTGGTTAATTGTTGTTTATGCATTCGCCTATTTGTCTACGTTCGAGGTCTGCACGGGCCCGGGCCTAGACCGCGGGCCCTTCGGTTCGGGCGGGTAAGCACAATTGAGATTCGGGCTCGGGCCGGGCCCGGATAAGGAATTTATTCTTCAGAAAAATAGTTCAGACTATGTTCGTGTCAGCCATGATGGTTTTAATTATAACCAGTTCTACAGAGAATCTTAAATTGTTGTAAATTTGTAAAAAAAAAACGGGGTTTTTTCGGTCTGTTGAGTATAAATCCAGGCTTCGGGTAATAATTGTGGTATTAGACTCGGGCTCGGACCGGGCCAGGTAATTTTGTAAAATTTCGGCCCGTGCAGACTAGGGTATCCAATCCCGGAGCCTTTTTCCAATCCCGGGATTCCGAGATAGAGATTTTCTCACCGAGGAATTTGAAATCCTCGATTTGCTATACTTTTTGCCAGATTCTCACAGAAACTCGTTTGTTTTTTTTTTTAGCTCACCAAGGAATTTGAAAATTCTGATTTGGTATACTTTTTCCCAGATTCTCACAGAAACTCGTTTTTTTTTTTTAGCTAACCGAAGAATTTGAAATCTAGAATTTGCTAATTTTGTGTCAATTTTCGGGTCTTGCTCAAAATTTCTCAATCCCGAAATCCCGGGATCGCGGCCATCCCAATCCCGGAAACTCGGGATCAGAAAATTGAACGAGATCCCGGGATTGGATGCCCTAATGCAGACCTCTAGTCAACGTATACGTTACATTGACAGCTTGCTTTATGATATTCAAAAAAATCAATAATCTAAAAACAAATTAACGTTTTATGGTAGTATGCTGACGACATTCGCAGTCTTGTCTATGAATTAATTTTAAAGTTAACAAAATTGTTCCGTTATCATATTCATATTCGGATAAAAAAAACCTGAACCCATTTTGAACTTTGGGTAACCCTTGCATGACCACGTCCGCATGTTGAGAATCGGTGATAATCGATAATAAAATATTAAACGTTATCAAACAACTGCGCATTCTAATTGAAATGCCTAACAGGTTCTAATTGAAATGCCTTACTCCGATTTATGGCATAATCACTGTTTATAATCGATATAGCCTACTGTGAAACATTACTATGTGTTAAAAATACATTATTCATTTACTCCACTGTGAAATTATTTGTATTTTCGTGACTTTGGCTTTCGTATTTTCATTTTTAACTAAATTTTGAAATTATTAACAATATTTAACAGATTGTTGTATTTAGCTCTGTTTCAAAACATTTTCATACAAAGTAAATAGTTGGATATATTAACTGTGTCGATTGCATTTTTATTTACTTGAAAGAAGTACATTGAAATAAAGTCAAAACACTGATTTTTTTTCTACGATTGATAAATTAGTTGATAGGTATGTCATCTAAACGCCTTTTACTTTAGTTATTAGCATGTATTATTTGAATACAACATTATTGTGACTTTATAATATTATTTACTGTTCTCTTTTAGTGCAGGAGTTCCCAACTTTATTCTCTCAATTCCCACTCTACACCACTGTTCATAATATATTTTTTCACCCCTACCCTTGATAGTCTAAATCAATAGATATGTATATTAGAAATAGTTTACATATACATATTTTTGAAACTTTTATATGTAGGTATTTGAGTTGACTTTTAAGTAACTAAATACTGAAGCATATTTTAATTAACTTCAGTAAAATTACAGAGTATTCAAAAATATCTTTGTTAATAATGAATAATAATTTATGAAAATATCATGCTGTATTTAAAACATTACTTTAAAAAAAAACAAAGATTCTCCCCCTAGAACTGAGCTCTAGTAAATTTCCCACCGGTTGGGAATCCTTATTTTTCGCAAACATTAAAAAACTATTAAGAATGTAAAAAAAGATAAATTGAATTAAAAAAATGGTGTTTATTAAGTTTCTTTTGATGATTAATTAATTCGAAAACTTTTTAAGATTTTTCTTATATAACAATAAAACTTCAAGCGCAAGACATATGCATGCATGTATAACGATTTAAGCAAGCAACTCGTTATTCGTTATAATGTTTGTTTTTGATAAAAAATATTTGTTTGTATTCAGTTAGGATTCACTCTAGTTTTGACGTAAATGTGTTGACACAATTGTAATTATATACACCATAGTATTATTCTAAAATTCAATAAACACCTTGCTTTTTTTAATTCAATCGTTCTCAGATTTATATGTATTCCAGTAAGTAAAATTAGCACCAATAGCACAATGTTGCTGAGTCTTTTTACTGCACGTTCTACTTCTCCCCAACACAAGCAAAAAAACCGTGGAAAAATTAATAACTTGGTCGCCAAGCACACTTCGATCTGATCACGCAAAACGTGCACTAGAACCTTTTTCCATAAACAAACTTTTACTGATAAATTATTTGAATTGATTACAAATAATCAGTTTGTCTGCTATTTTTATTTACAATGTAAATAGGTCTTGTAATTTTAATGTTTATGAGTCTCTATTATCTCGACTAAGTTATAAATACTATCTTAGTTTTTTGTTTAAGTGTGCGAAAAAAATTCTGAACGAAAATGTTGCTCGATATTGACAAAGTTTCCATAGTTGAAAAATAAAAACAATTTAACTAACTTGATAGTATAAGAACAACCAGTATACAAGGTCACTAATATTGGGGCGTACACTCTAAGATTAATATTAAAGGTCTTTTAATATATCCCAATTATCCGAAAAAAAATAACCAATAGTGTTTTGACAACTAAGACAGAATACAATTATTTCTAATAAGTAAAATTCAATAATCAAATATGTCAAGATACCGAGCTCACTATGTACTGTGAGTTCTTCGAGAACGACTTATACTTGTTATTCTTTTCATTAAAAATACGTCATTTCAGTCACTTAGAAAATTTTAACTCCATGATTTTTACTCAGGGAAAAAGACATATTTTGTTAAAATGCATCTGAATAGCAATAATAAAAAAAAAGATTTATTTCATTATTTTTGTAAGGAATTATAAATGATTGGTGGTTATCGAAATTCTCAAGAAAAATTTACTTGACAATGGTTCAGAAGCGTCGTGAGATGAGTAAAAGGTGTTACATGGTATCTTTTCAAAGTGATAGTGCCTCAATAAATCGATAAAGCCAGGTAGTAATAAAATAAATACCAAATTATTTTTCCTTTTACAAATAAGTCTTCAATATATTTGATAAGATTTATTCATTTTATTATAATGGAGTTCTACCAAGTAAATGCCAATTAAATCAATATAATATATAATATTGCAATAACTTGCAAACTGAGTAAACATATGTTTATGTTCACACAATAAAAACTATTTACTAATCACTAGCTGTAAACCCATTGCCCTCAACGGGGTGGGGGGGAGTTTGTTGCATTTTTAAATAGTCAGAAAATTTACTGACGTGAAAAATAAATTGCATACCTATTTATTGAATAAGCTAGAAAATCTAAACGTAATTAATTCTCCAAATGATTTTTTTTAGGTTTACATCCAATTCTATAAAAGAACAGCGGATATAATAAAATTTATTCATAAAAATCATAATTGAAATGCCCTGCTGAGCTACTATATCCAATATCGATAGCCCTGCAGTATTCATATTTTATAATTTTTGAAATAATTCAAATGTTTCAAGTATACAAACAAATATATTTGGAAGAAATAGAAAAAGACCCCGGGACATTTATCGATAGCTCTGCAGTACATATTTTTATTTCATACTTTTTAGAATAATTTAAATGTTTCATGTATACAAACAAATATATTTCTGAGATGAAAAAGAAGACCCCGGGACATATATCGATAGCCCTGCAGTATTTCATTTTTACCATCTTTCTAGACGTCATCATGAATACTAATGAAAATTGAAAAAAGGAAAAAAGGCAAAATTCCGGACCTACAAACACTCAGCCAACATTATCGGCTATTAAAATATAGATTTTCTAAACATAATCATCTTTTTTCTAATCATAATATTTCAATACTTTCGATGGTTTCGGCGGAAACTTTGTGGAAGTTCATTTTAATAGAAAATTTAAATCAACTTTGATTATTCCACGTATTGTGTTACTAACTGTGACACGTGTTTCGCCTCTTTCAGAGGCATCTTCAGACGTACTATCGCAAAGTTTGCTTAAGTAATGATTACCTACGGGTGGTCTTATTTCACCTTTGCTCGCGGATATTTTTATGGATTATTTTTAGAATAATCTCTTTAAGTCAAATCACACGTTACTTAAAAATGTAAAAACTTGGTATCGTTATGTAGACGATATCTTTTGCATTTGGACAGGAACAGATAGACAGTTAGATACCTTTTTACGTCATATAAATTCATTGCATACAAATATTAAATTCACACTAGAAATCGAGCAGCAAAAAACCTTAAATTTTCTTGACATAACAATAAAGATAAATAATAGCAACAGAATTTGCCATTTACAGAAAGCCTACTTATACAGATGTCGTCATTCACCATCAATCAATTCACCCGTGGTCGCAAAAACTCTCATCATTCCATGCAATGATTAATAGATTAGTTAACATCCCTCTCACTAAAATCAACTTTGAATTAGAGTTAAACATTATTAAACAGATAGCTGTAAATAATGGTTACAACACAAACGTAGTAGTTAAATTACTTAAGCGTAAGCAAGTTAAACAACTCATAGTAAATAATATTTTTTCAGGAGAGAAGAAAGCAAACGATAGTATTAAAAACTGGCGTAGAATTATTTATTTAGGAGACATCTCGTCAAAGATAGTTAAATTTTTGCCAGACAATATAGAACCCGCGTTTTATACAGTAAATAATTTAGGTAAAATTTTATTGAACAGTAAAGATCGCGTAGATTCATCGTCACAGAGTGGTATCTATCGACTCTCTTGTGAAGACTGTCAAGCGTCTTATGTTGAACAGACAGGTAGAAACTTTAATATTAGAATTAAAGAACATATAAGATGTCTAAAAAGTAACAATTTTTCTGAGTTTGCCAATCATTTAATAGAAAATAATCATAATTTTAATCAGATTTGTAATTTAGAAATACTCCACCGAGTAAATAAAAAGGGTTTAAAGATGAATGGCTAAGAATTTTTAGAAATAAATAAAACTCTTAATAGCACAGGTGGTTCCCCATTACTTAAATTATTCCTAATTAATAGAGTAATCACCAACCTAGCTGATTGATTGCAGCTTATTAGTTTAATAGTTTGTAATGTTTAACGTCATTAGTAGTATGATTAAATTTGTTTGCTCTGTTTCGATTTTATAATCCCCTCTTTGCTTCCCTTAAAAAGGAAAAATCCCAATCTGATCGATTGAAACTCATTAGTATCATTATTTGTTTGCTTTATTTCGATTCTACATTGCTCTTTTACATTCTTTATTGCTCCTCTTAAAAGGAAAAAAACCCAAAAACTCCATTTTGTAATTTCATAATTTTAAAAATGTTAGAATCAATCTTTCTTCATTACTTAAGCAAACTTTGCGATAGTAAGTCTGAAGATGCCTCTGAAAGAGGCGAAACACGTGTCACAGTTAGTAACACAATACGTGGAATAATCAAAGTTAATTTAAATTTTCTAATAATATTTCAAGTTCATATTGTGTGTACTTAAATGTCTAAAGATACCAAAAGTGGTGTCGTTGGTGACAAAACGCATGGAAATTAACAAAATATGAACAATTTTATTTTGTTATAGAAATTTCATTAAGCAATTTAACAATCAGAATATCATTCATTATCTATAGTTTAATACTAAAACATCCGATTTCTCAAACACAAGTCTTAAATTTAAAACATAGAGACTGACTATTGATCACTCGCCCATTATCATGATATATATGTTTGAAAACAAATTATTCACTGAACGCAGTACATACGTTGAAATCATAACGTTGGTTTTAAATAAAGGTTGTCATCATATATGTTTTAAGTTTTCTGGGAAAAAGTATCAACGCGAAAATTTAATTGTTTTCAAAGTTGTTTTTTATCAATTTTCTTATATTGAAATTTATTACGTGAGAGTTTTGGCGAACTTTGTTTCTATCAACTTTCCTTTTCAGTGAAAGAAGCAAACTTCAGATCGTTTATCAAAATTTAAGATATCCGTTTTCAAGAAAGTGCTATTTAGAAAATGAATCATTATTTTCTTATGCGGGCTAGTAGGTAAACTTACAACTTGTGAAAAATTTACGCAATTTGAGGAATAGCCTTGTGAAAGTTAAATTGAATACAGTATTTCTTAATATACATACAAATGAAAATTACTTTTAAGGCCGATCTATTTGTTAGAAAAACTTTTCTTATACTAATAAAAAGTAATGAAATGTAATGTATATCAGCATCTTCAGAGCACAAATCATCTAATTCGTTGAGTTTTTATCGTAAAATTAAATACGTTTAAGAAAGAGACTTCTCACTCATTCGATGTTTGGGATATATGTAAGTGATGTTTTATGGTTTAAAAAACGGTTGTATATTAGTTATATAAAAACTGGCATTTTTGTTTTAAGAAATACGTGTTAATATTTAAACATTGAAAGGAAATTAAAAAATTTAAAAAATGAATTAATAAATTTCGGGTCCTATAGCGCAGCGGTTAGCGTTGTGGGCATCCGTGCCGGAACTCACGGGTTTGAGTCCCAGTACAAATAGCACTTTTTCGATCGGTTTTCGATTTTTTTTTCGAAAGCATGGATGTGTGTGTGATCTCTACATACTCCCGCTTTTCCGATCCTTCAATAGCTGGGCGTAGCGAGAGCGATTAGTTAACTATTAGTCCTGTCCTAGGCTTATCTTTTTAACACTACTATATATATATTTATTTGTTTATTTGGAAATAAGTTAATTACATAATTGTGACATTTAAAAATGTGTGTACTCCGAAAACAATTTATAGATCGTCTTGTGCAAAAGTCAATATTCATAAATAACAGTTTCAACAAAAAATAAAACACCATTTTCAAATGACGGTTGGATGAATAAGCCACGTTGAAAGAATCATGATACGTTTTAAAATTATTTAACTTTTCTAGTGATTATTAATAAAAAAATATAAGTTTACCGTAAGGAATTCCATTCAATAGTAATCAAATATTTTCTCCATACTAAAAATAATTTGGTCAATACAATCATGCCTTCGTCTGTAAGTTATCTGTTTTTACTATGAATTATCTTGAGGCGTGTCTGTGAAGAACGGTCGTATCCTTTTATTACTCAACGAAAATTAATATCAATATTGATATGGAGCGGCAAATCCTACATATAATCTGAGCTTTTCCTCAAACGCAAACATAATAAGCGAGAAAAAGGCTTTTAGCAACGTATGTGCTGTAGCGGAGCTTTATTTTGAGCTGTTCACAACAATTGAACTTTGGGGTATATTATGCAACGGAAAAATTGTTATAACTTCGATATTGACAGGGGCAACCAGGAAAGCTAAAAAAGATTGGGCCAGCATTTAAAAATTTCCAAACTGTTGTCAAATTTAGTAGATATTCAGGTTCAAAAATATTCAGGTTATATCTACAGATGAATTGAACTTGGAACCACATAATGACTTAGGGGAACCGTCGACTCATCACTATACTATTGTCTTCTTAACTCGATGAGTTATAAGGGATTTTTTAAATACTGATTGTTTTTGACAGGCTACAAAAAAAAAACACAGGTGGGTTACAGGATGAAGAAATTTTTACGATGCAATCTTTAGTTATACTGAAAAAAAACACTTGTTTCAAGAACAAAAACACGATGAGGTGCAATCAACATTATTTGATCAATTCATAAGCAGTTATCAGTTATTGAACATTATTCAAAATAAGTTAAGTTTAGTTACATAAAAAAGTGCATTAATTTACAGTTTAAATATTTTTTTTTATATTATTTGCATGTTTTTTTGGCTACAAATGGCTAACGCAATAGGTACGAAGGATTTATCAAAACAAGTCTTAAGTAGATTTTTTTAAGGTTGGAAAAATATATTTTATATTCGAATATATTTCATACGCATAATACTAAAGAAGATAATTATTAATACTCGGTCAAACTGTTTTATTATATATAACGGCTAACAAAAAAGTCATTGAATAAAAATCATGGAGAAAGACACATTTAACATTTTTTTCTTTGAATATAGTCGAAGTCTCATATGGTTTCATTAGCGGAGAGGCAACACACTTATTGGCTTTACGGCTGATCAAACAAGTTTACGTCAAATTCTTGTTGAAAATGTTTGCCGGAACTTTGAGAAACTTTGTCGCTGACCACATAGAGCAAAAGTTGCGGTTGGTTTGAGAATAGGATAAATAATGAAAAGCAATTGAAGAACATACAAGGATGAACTTAACTGAACCGTTTTTTTATCGGTAGAGCTTTAACCTACATAAACTTTCTAAGAAGATATAAAAAATAAATAGATTCTTAGTTGGCTTTATATATTGTAAATCATAATATTAAAACGCAATAATATTTGGCTACCGCGTTAAGCTATTCGATGACTTTATGTCGTGAAAGTTTTCATAAACATTTGTTAGGTATATTTGATATCCACTGTGGGAAGGAAAAAGAACGTAACCCACACATATCAAATTTTACAGGAGGCGCTAAAAACGTGTTTCGATGATTTTGTGACATAAGCAAATTATGAATTATACACAACCTTAAAGTGCACGGAGACTTCTTAACTGGTATTTAATTGACATAACTTAACATTAATTAAAGAAATTATCTCGGAAAAACTTTTATTTCAGTGTTTTTTCTTGGTTTTAATTTTTTACAAGGTCACCTTTGTCAAACATAAAAGCTAAATTTAGATACTTATTCGGCATTTTCAGCTTCCATAATTTTGATAGAATGTGTGTCAAGTTGTATATATTGTGATTATCGAAAAAAAGTTGTTTTGGAAAATTGAGGGTTACGTCCTTTTTCCTTTCCACGGTCGACATGTTCTATAAATCTGGTTCAATACCTAGTACGAACAGCATTTTTCGGTCAATTTTTGTTTGAAGGCGTATTTTTGATGTCTAAAAAAATCTCTATCACCCTTATAATTTTAAAATAATGGGGCGTAGTGAGAGCGATTAGCTAACCCTTATTTTTTCTCTAGCTTTATCCGTTTTATCAGTATACTTTCTTCGAAAAAAGAGCGGTTGTGCATCTGAGTAACAGACAGCGCTTGTATAAAAAAATCAGTTCAAATACCTCCATTGATTCACTTTGGATGCGAAAACGAATATAAAAAAACATTTACAGATGAGACTGTCAGCAGTAAACAATCGCTCAATACGCTTGATGCTTACGATGCAAAGATAGAAAAAAAGACGCGTGTGATATGCAATAAAAATCACTTTAATGTACAATTTTATTTACGCTCACACACACTTAAAATTTGCGTATAGGTTGAAAAGCAGAGAGTATGGCTGTGTGCATGTTACATCACATATAATCAAATAGACGGGTACGCTTTGTTTTCTTTTAAAATATGTATACACTAACAATTTTGCGAATATTTTATGAATTAAATATTTTAACTGAGAGGCCAAAAATAGGTGTAAAACATTTTTCACGCAAAGAAGATCATTTTCAAAACCATTTACACTTTTTTAACTGCAGTAAAAAAATCATTCTCTATCAAAAACGATTTTCAAGGGAGAGCTTTGAAATCCATCAAATAAATGTAAAACATATTCGGCACAGCCCCTATTTTATTAAGAGTTAGAGCCTTTAAACTTTTTTTCGTTTAATAATCTTTTTGAATTGGGTGTACTTAGTTTCAGTGGAGAGGGTAGTAAAATAATCGAATTCGGAAACGATCATCACGTTTTCCCATCGGCAGTTTCGATTATTGTTTAAAGCCTTTATGGGTTTTTTAAAACGGATTTTTCCCTAATGAGCATTACAACGATCGCGCCATTATTGAACATAAAATCTAAAAACGTTTTAATGATACCGTCAGTGTTTTATTGATTACTTTGAATATTAATGAGTTGTTAACTAGTGAAAAATTAACTCAATCCTATTTTTACACGGGGGATACGTTCCGTTAAATTACAGTTGTGCTAAAAAATACCGTGTAAAAATATCAACCAAAAATATATCAAGAAATGTTATTTTTTATTATTTTGAATGCCTGTAAAAATATACTGTACAAAAAGAGGATTATGTGTATTATTTAAATCTCAAATATTAGTCTATGGCAGTGATGGCGGACCTTTTTGGGTCCGCGTGGCAAAAATCCACAAATACTATTTCTCGATTATGTGGCGTGCCCATGCAATATATTTTTTTTATAACAAAATAGAAAAAACAAAACTTGATTTTTTAAACGATTTTCGTTTATCATGGGAAACATTTGAAAATTAATAAAACGGAATAAATTCACGGTTTTTTTTTAAACTTGGAAATCGTTCGCGTGTCATCCAAATTCTCAAACGTGCCATCTTGGACACGCGTGCCATAGGTTCGCCATTACTGGTCTAAGGTATGTAATATTTTGTAAATTTTTCTTTCACCAAATAATAAATCATTTTTACCTGAAAATATAATTGGTCTTAATATATCTAGCAGATTATGCATATAATACTTTATTATTTTATGTTTATCTCATATGCATATTAATGCCAGTGTATAAATATGAGTATTCAATACCTCAACTGGTATATATGTATATGTTTTAAAATATTGTCATTATCTTAATTTTTTCAAAGGTTGGTGCAATTTCGATATTAAATTTGAATCGCTTAAAATTATTACACTTCCACGCGTTTTGTCAAAATACCAAAAGGCTAACCAGATTTAACTCTTTCGGCATTTAATTGCAAGGATGAACTCAAACTGGTGCTTGGTAAACAGTTCCATCATTTATATTATATAAGAATAATATATATTATCATTAACTTAAAAGCTTTTGATAGCGATCTAAATCAGTTTTACTCTTAGTGATAATGTTATTCTTGTATATGCAGGATACAACTTTTTTCCTAGCGTTAGTTCAAGTTCTTTCAAGGGCTTGAATGCCTGAAGATACATTTGGAAGTGTATATAATTTACAGGACTTAAATTAAATATTTAAAATTCACTAATTACCGTTATTCTAAATCTTAAACATACTTCAAATGTAGTTTATTAATATTTAAGAAGTATGTTTTGAGAATAATAGTGATGTTAAGACTTCATTCAAAAGTCTAGTTAGAATAGTAAGTTTGAGATATGTGAAAGAGCTTGGATATATATATACATACATATGTTAAAGGTTGTTACGTCAACAATGAATAAATAATACAATCATATAAATTTACCTGATTCGACCTTTCTGATAATGTCTAATGGCGTTTGAATGTGTTCCTGCTAACCACGTTTATAATATTTCTGTCTTACTAATATTGCAGCTAGCGCTTTATACAAAATTTATTGCGCCACAGTGGTTCATATTATACGATAAACCGTTTTATGTAAGTTTAATATTGCAATATTTAACAGAAAAATCTCGATAACACAGTTCCTTCATTAACTTTTGTTAAAAATCAACAAATATAAATGAAATTAATCTTTTTAAGACATTCGCTGATGAAACTTCAATATCAAATTTAATTAATAAAAATGTTCTTTTATTAAACCTTTGTTTTTCGAAGAGAAAAACGATAAAAAGAAATGGTTATAACAAGGTTAGTAGTTTACTAATCGCTCTCGCTACGCTCCGTTCTTTCAGAATTGGAAGAGATACCTTCGGACAGAAATCGATAAATCAACAAAAAAAAATGATCTTCGTACTGCGATACGATCTCGTGAGCTCCGTCACATAAGCCAACAACGTAGATCACTGCGCTACGGTTTTGAAAAAACACTTTTGATGTTTTTTTTAAATAAAGTATAACAAATTATTATTCAAGCAACCAAAGAAGTATCTCTGATTTTTATATTAACATTTAAATCCAAGCACAAAAATGACACAGAATGATGGGGAATTTTAAACAGCACAATGAATATACACAATATGTATGGATAAATTTTAAACTATTTCTCCTTCAATGTCGAGCGTAGATGTCCAAACGTCATTTGAGTGATGAACGTCATCAACCGGTTTTGGTTGTGGTGAATATATCTATGACTATACAATTATAATATTTTTTTTCTAAATCATTTATTTCGTTTATTCATATTAAAAATATTTCCCAGGTTCACTACGTCAAAAAAACCACAATGAAATAGTGTTGCGATATATAATATGGCATTTGGCTTTAACCAATGTTTGTTAAAAACATATTTAATAACCTCTCAGAACTAACATTTAGAGTGATTATTCCTGTCTGAGCAAATCTACAGATCTCATACTTACGAAGAACTTTCCGCAACCCGTTTACTGGAAATCGTGTTTCTGTAGTAAAGTTCACTTGGGAGCACAATATACATTTTACGCGAGTCGCAAAGTTCCCGTTTCATATTATATTTGTTTCTCATTGTCCATTTTCACGGAGCCAAAGTTCATTGGAGTTTCCGCACTCGGGCACTTTCCTCAGTCAGTGTTTATTATATTTGCAAACTAAGCTTCATTTTATTTATAAGTTGAAACACTTGCGAACAATACGATTGTTTTAAATTATTTATCGAGTAATATTTAAACTTAAAACAAGAACGAAAAGTTAAAGTTATGACTTCTTGTTTTATTAAAATATTTAAAAGCAGTGGCCAGTAAGAGGTCTATAAACAAAATTTTGTTTGATCGTTTATAAGACATTGATTTACTTTTCCCGATAGTTCTACGAACTGTTTCTGATTTTTTGAAGTTTACATTATGAAATACTGACTAAATACCTCGCTTTTCACTCAAGAATAAGAGTTCAAGCTGAAACAAAATTTTACACATTGCAGACACACGCAGTTGTGCACATTCAAATCTAAATGCCATTTTTTAAGCGCTTATATTTTACCACTGCTGATTTACGGTTTATTATACTGAAATTCAATAATATATACTTGATTCAGATGTAAGAGGTACGGTAGAATGATTTTGTGTTGAACCTGAAAATATGACCCAAACTTTGCAACGCCTTGTTAAAAAACGGTCATTGAGAGATATCAAATCTTTCTAAGTCACATGTTCTTGATGCCTCCGTAGAGATTCATTTTTGTATACCTCTTTTTCCGACTTGTGGAATTCTGGTTTCCTAAATAACAGTCAAGCAATCTCAAATAATTAAATAAGATACAATTATTGGCGATTCAATATCTCCATAAAACTACAGAAAAACGAACTAACGATGCGCCCGTTTTTAATTGAATGAAATATTTTCGTTTTGAAGTATCTAAAACGATTATCAAAACTTTGGAATCTGAGTTGCAATGAAATTTAGTTTCATGTTTGAATTTTCAAACAAATTACGAATCAATGTGTTTTAAAAAATATTCGATTGATATAATTTTAGCTTTTTATAATCATTCTATGAATTGTTGGAATTAACTCTATAAGCTGATAGGATAATCAATCAAAACAAAACTTTGTGGTCAAACGGTCAAATTCGTTGAAAATTATTAATCTTCGGTAATAACATAAAATTATAATAAAAAACGTATATTTTGATTCCAAGAGCTACTGCCCTTTTTCTATTTGAAAACTTTCATCTATACGCTCTACCTTTAAAACTTATTTGTATGTTCATCATAAACGACTACGCAAGCATTTTTTGCATAATAATGAACGACATTCATTGTTATTTTTAATAAATTATGTTAGAAATGAATTATACTTAATAGAGTATAAATTTTTGAACAATAGCCATTGTTTGACGAGCAGCTTATTTTCTTTCAACGAAACGTTATCATAAATCACGTCTTTGAGGAGACCACTCTAACAAACTCATAACAAAATCCAATTACAAAGCCTCCCTCTAGTGCTTTTTTGCGTAACAACTCGCAGTTACTAGGTGAAATTAGAAAGCTTTCATTAACTTTTCTTGAAAAGCTTTTCCTTTCTGCAAAACTGCTTCTCAATGAATTCAAAAGCTTTGTTAATGGCCATCGTTGCATTCTGTATTAATATGAAATATTATTCATATTTTTCTTCCTCATCGTTGATTTATATTAAATCATCTTTTTAACGAGAACTAGTTATCGTTAACAAGTAAAATAAATATACACGGTTATTCTGGTTAACATAAACTGCCTTTACTTTCACTAGAATTGTATCATTATTTCAAATAATCGCCATTGTCACAACATAACATTTCTAAGACAAGTTTATCTTGAATATATTTTTTTCTGGTAAGTCATTTTGATAGCACGTGTATAGTGTTCTTAACATTGTGAATCAAAAAAAAATTATGAGTTACGTTCTATGGTTTTTTGTAGTACATATCGTGTAAAAAAGAGTAATGTTTATCTCTCTAAATCTATACTGCCAAATAAACCATATTTTTTTTTTGCAATTCATAAATCACTATGTGTTGCTTTACTATTAAAAAAAAACTTAAATCTTTTGGCATTGAAGCGTTATATAAATTTTGTTTATGCGGATGTTTTTGGTGTATGTGTTTTAAACTTTTTCAACATAAATAAGTGAAGTAGGCATCGAAAGGAATAAAAAATTCGGGCACGAAATGTGTCACCTAAGTCTGTTTTTGTCAATTTCATTTGTTCCAATAAACAAGACACATCCGTGAGATAAATCGTGCGGAAAAGGATATTTCAGGTTTCAAGTTTAAAAAACGTGTTTTCTGTTCTAAAATAAGTCAATAAAACTCTGTCAAAGATTTTCCTTACTTGTGGATCTACATTACATCTTTCCTTCAAAAATTATTTCAATAATGGAACATTACGAACACGTAGAAGATGCTCAAAGTTTGGAAATTTATTCCGCAACTTAAAAAAAATACTTCATATTGAAACCTAAATAGTTTACATTTTTTATCATGTTTGCTCTCAGTGTGAGCATATAGACTTCTAATGAAGTTTATCTCAACAGAAGAGTTTATTACTCAAACGCTCAATCTCTCTTACAGAATAAGATGAAAAGGATTGGCCCAGGACAGGACTATTGGATATCTGATAACTCTCACTACGTCTCATTTTTTTTAGAATAAGGTGAGTGGAATTCGAACCCGTGATCTCTGTTTTCTAAGCCAACAACGTTGACACTGGACTACGCAACTGACCATCTTAAAATTATTTTATGATAATATTTAAATAATTTATTACGAATTTGACAAATACAAGAATACAAAAAATAAAATTGTACCAAAGTACCAAAAAAAAAAAACGTGACTGCATTGATGTTCTATGTGACTCGTTATTTTATTTTTTTTATACTTGTGTTTATTTAATTTCCCCTTATTAAAGTAGAACTATTGTGAAATGACTGTAAGGAATGAAGCGAGAAAACTTTCTTCAACGACATTGCTATTGATATATTTCACATGCACGTTATGCAAGGATTATTGATTATGCACCTCATTCTATATTTACATGGAGTACCATGTAGTAAAATAGTACTTTGTGCAAGGTTTTGGTTTTACACAGACAAATTGTTACAACCATGTCTTTGTTCACACGTAAAAAATACGACTTAACGCGATTTGAAAAATATTATTATTTATGAAAAACATAATACGTTAATGTTAAAAAAACGTGGTTTCCGAAATCGAGAACTGAGGCACAGATATAAAGTGATCAATCCTTAGTCCGGTTACTGCTAAAATTATCTTCATTATTTGACAGCTCCAATTCTTACAATCAAAACATTAATTGAAGGCCTCTTGATTAGCTATTGAAAATTATCTTTTCGATAATGATAAAAAATAACGGATCTAAAAGTTTTAAATTTCAAAGGAAATTACAATTTATTCAACTAAATACCAAGAAGCTTTCAATGGATTACAGATGTATTAAAACAATCATTTTAATAAAAACACAATAATCCTTTGTACTTCATTCCACTTTATTTAATATGTCAGGACCGGTTTCGCTCAGTGCGAGCATTTTCAACTGACAGTTGACAATGCTCGCAATGAGCGAAACCGGTCCTGACATATTAAATAAAGTGGAATGAAGTACAAAGGATTATTGTGTTTTTATTAATATAATGCCTTTCCACCAAGTATTGACAGTGAACACCCTAAAAGTGAAAACAATCATTGATTACATACTTTATTAAAATAATACAATCTTTGTCTTTATAAAAAAATAGAAGACGTTAAAAATTTGTTTAAATGTGTAAAGACAATTATCTAACGATAAAAAATTTAAAATGTCATTATTTTATGAAAATCTGAAACAAAAATACGTTTACTGTTTTTTTTTAATTACATTATAAAGTATAGTTTACATTTATTACAATAATTATATATTTTATAAAGATCGGTACCAGATCCGCTTGTCACGAGCTCCATCGAGTGATGACAATATAAATTGACAAGGAATCATTTTTACAAAAGCAAGTTTTTAAGAATTGCTTCATTTTGTATAAAATAATCAACCTGTATCATTTTTTTATTTAATCTAGTCGATAATGCTCGTGATGAGTGAAGCCTTTCTTTATTTTACTATGAATTTCTTTGTTATAAGAAACACGCGTGATAAAATGTATTTTATTTAAATAATTTTATTTTAACTACTTTTGCTAATGTTAATCATTATTCGTGCCTTTATCACCATGACAACTGTCTGCACCCTGATCTTAAGTGTTTACCATAATGTATTTGATCAGAAATCAAGTTTCTTTCTTCGTTTTTTAATAAATAATAATATTGTATTGTTGTGTAAGAATTAATTTAATGGTGTTACAAATTGCTAATATATAATGTATCAAAAAAGCAGTTTTTTTTTTAATTCAGGGAAAAAACTACATTTAAGACAACAGCATACAATATACGTTTACACTATTTACAAAAGTCAAATTCATAATAACTAATGTGAATTTATAGATCTGTTAAAGGTTATGTGTGAACAACTAGAAATGAAGAATAAAATTATAAACAAATATATGTTGTCTTCCTGAGTGTAAAAATAAATTGTGAGCAAACAACAAAATATTTTTTCGTATGCAAAATGTATACTTGGTAGGTGGAACAATTCTGCTTGGCAGTAGTTTTAAGTTTTGATGAGAAATAAATAAATATAGCTTCCAATTTAAAAATTATTCCGTTCATATTTGAAAAATAAAAAATATGTCTCTACGTATATAATACAAAACATAGGTTTTTAATCTAGAGGCCTACTCAACACATTGTGCCATCACCTTACGCCGTTCGGCGTTCAATTTGTGGAACAAAAGATCCTCTCTCGTGGAATATATCCTGTGCTCTGAAATAGATTGTCAAAGATCCAACTTGCCGTGAAATTCGCCAATACAATGTATCTTTATCAGTTATGGATAACTCTGATCAATACTACAAGCGTCACTTGAAGCTTTATATAAGAATTTCTCAAAAAGGCTGTCACGATATTATTAAAGAAAAATAAGCTAGATATTTTTCTTCTATGTAACATAATCATCACATAATAATATAAATAACATATTTCAAACCGGAAAATATATATTATACGTACGATCAAATATTTATGTGAGAATTGCGAAGGCTTACTAAAAATGTCTTGAAGTTTACCTTATAATTTCAATCTATTCTTCTGGCGTTAATTTCAATACTCGTTGAGTAAATATTCTATAATCTATGAATGTAAAAATCCATTTTTGCTTCATAATTATGCATTTAAGTTTTGTATATCCAGTCGTTTTTTCTTTGCATAAATGCGTCAAATCATAAAAAAATGAACAGCGTATTTAAATATGGATTCGGCGTTTACTTTGTGGAAGTTTTTAATATTAAGCTAAAATTGATTACTCTCTGCATCCAGTAGAAAAGAAAAAAAGCCCTGACCTTCATTTTATGATTTATAACATAAGAAAACGATTTATTTTTTATTTTCTTTGTAAACTACAGTATTTTTAATATGCATAGTGGTAATACTTTTCAAAATGGGCCACATTTTTAATACGTTTCCGGCAATCGACCTTTACAATGAAATTCTCGGTTCGTGATATTTCTAAAATGTCTTGATTAAGATAACATACCAAATTTTAAAAATATTTAACTGTAATTCAACAAAAACGAATTTGATGTATAAGATCTATAATATTTTGACTGCCAGAGACATACGCCTTCTCCTCCTTTGAGTACGCAACTGAGTGTGGGTAAATTTTATTAATTAAATCGTTGTTTCGAATTTATTGAAACGTATAACTGAAATTTAACAGATGTTTTCCGATCAATTTCTCTTCGACATTACTCACTTCTATCAGCTATTTGCATGTATAACCAAATTTTATAAAAAATAATCGCTGTTTGCATTATCATTTTGTTAATCTGTTCTTACAACAACAAAAACACCTGTTTATTGTAATGTTTAACAGATTAACGATAGTAAACTTTCGATTGAATGCTTGATGAAATATTATCACTCATGATAAAATAGAAGTTAGAATCCGCAACATTGAGAACAAAGTTTTTGATATCATCAGCTTCAAAAAAGAAAATCGTATGATCTAGCAAAATCTCCCAAAAAAATAATTTCCACCACTTTTTTTCTAACCTGAAGCACAAACTAACTTTATTGTTACTTTATACATGTAATATCTCTTATCCCACATAAAAAATCAAAGTTAATAAGTATACTAGAATTATGTTTGGTTAACTATGTACATTTTTCATACATTGAAATGCGAAAAAAAATCATGTATAATTTATATCGTGTGGAATACGAGATATTGTTTTATCATAAATACAAAATGTAAAGTTTATTTTTTGAAACATCCTACTCATCAATAGTTTCATATTATTGCTTAGTCATAAATATGGTAAAAATAAAACGAAGTTACGCAATTGTCATTGAAAATTGCAGGTTATTGTATAATTTGAATCTGTATTATTTTTTACAAATAGAAATCTTCACATTGATTATTACTGTTACTTAATCTTGAGCTATTTTCAACCATTATTCCGTTTCGAGTTTATTATCTCGTATTATGAGTAAATTCTTGAAAAACTGATAACATTTACAAACACAAAGCAATATGACACGAATATCTGTATATCTTCATGATCTTCCAGAAAAATCACAACTTTTTATAAGATAGAAAATATTCAATAATTTTATAAATGCTCTGCCTAGTTATTATTAATATAAAATTTGTATATAAGCTTTTCGCGCTTTAGCCCTGGCAAATTTCTCTTGAATTATAAACAAGTCCAATTCACAATCTAATTGTAAAATAGTTACACACGTTGCCAGTATGTATATTTAATCACTCTCGGTAAATAATTGAAATTAAATATTTACAATCATTTTTTAAAAGCAACACACATTAAAATAGTCGAATTTTTACTTTCTTTCTAATACTTTTTCAATCTTCAAAGCACTTATCGACTTCAATCAAAATTGAGACTCTTGATATCAAAGTGCCAGGATCCCAAGATTAAAAGGCTCAGTCAATAATGTATTTATACATAAATTAAAATAAGTAGAATTTTTTTATTAGTTTATAAGAGGTCGTTTTAGAACAAAGTGCTCGTCCAAATAGCTATGTACTTAAACCAGCAAAAGGCAATTTCACTGAGTTTCAGCAATCATTATTTATTAAGTAGTAAAATTCTGTACAAATATCGCAAATCTAGAACGAATATTTACAAAGCCTTTTCAATGTATACTAGAGTTTCGAGTATGGCTTAATTATATCCGAAAAGGATTTTCGTACACATTCACTACAAAGCTCTTTTTATCCGTAAAAGTTTAAATTAACTGTTTTAAAAACACGGCATTCAAATAATTTACCATACGAGGATAAGTGTGTTTGATCATTGGCATATTTATTTTTGCTTAATGGACCTTTTTGCTGAGGGCAGTGACGCGTTTGCCGTCCGCACTCTGAGCGAGTTTCATTCAATTTCGCTCCACGAAACAACCCCGGCAAAATTTTTAACAAAACGCATTACACCCATACTTTCAGCTCGAATAAATTTTAAATTATACTTCACATTAAATTATTTCGAGCACATTAATAATTGTTTTATCAATTTTTGCCTTAGTTTAAGGAAAATCTATAAAAAGAACAAACTTACTATTTTTCGGCATATTTTGATATATATTTTTTGAACTATGTTGAATACCAATATTTGGAAAAAAAGAATTTTAATGAAATGTATTGTTCATAATCTTTTTAACGGGCAAACAAAAAAATCTATCAAATTCATTAAAATGATCATTATTGCCATTCTTCAACAATATCCATATGGCGTCAAGAGGACTAGCTGTTA
Source organism: Himalopsyche tibetana (assembly GCA_030503985.1). Lineage (NCBI taxonomy): Eukaryota > Metazoa > Arthropoda > Insecta > Trichoptera > Rhyacophilidae > Himalopsyche > Himalopsyche tibetana. The sequence goes on along the minus strand of JAPJYX010000009.1, from coordinate 18,501,851 downwards.
GTTAAAATCTTTTCATTTCGTTTATTTATATTCATTTTATTTATAAAAGTTTTTCATTTCGAATCCATTTGCCTTTTTTAGTAATACCAAATTAATGGAGCTTTAAGTCCCAGGGCACATTCGCGTCAAAGCTTTTTGAGTCCCTTTCATCACTGATGCTGTGGCATTCCTTTTTCATCGTTACTGACGGGAAAGCGTGATCGTTTCAGAAGTAATCAATCCATAGTGTAGCTATTTCGCGTTGCCACCATATGGAGCGTCTAGTAACAAAAAGCGATAAGTACACATTTCAAAATTTGCAGAAAATGTTGTTTTTATGTTTCAAGCAAAAGTTGTTAGTTATAAGTTGAGAAAACTAAAGAAAACCGTTTATTAGCTGATAAGTCATAGAGTAAAATATATTTAAATAAAATGAAATTGTAAAACCCAGATACTAGAAACAACCAGATTTAAAATATTTACATCTATGAATATATCGCTAATTATGATTTAAAGTATTTGTTTTTGTCGGTTTATATTGAGTTTCGTAACATAAAAAAAATGATTTTGACAAAATGCATTAACAATACATTTTGTGACTAGGCGTCTCATATGCATTAATGTGTGAATTATATTTTACATACCTGTCCATCCACACAAACAATAAATACAGCAAGAATTAAACTGAAAAGAGTTATGTATTATTTTTTTTAAGAAAAATTAAATCTGTGGAGGATCGTCAAGCAGAATGCTCTATACTTAAAACGATTCGTGGGCATTGTCTTATTAAACTTAGAAGGAAAAAAGATGTTTTAAATTGTTGGCGAACAGAATCTTAGAAAAACGTTGTTCAACTAATTATAAGATTTCATTTGTTTAAAAAACTTAACAAGTATTTGATTTACATCGTCGAATATTATAACTCGTCGGGAAGAGATATGGTAGGATATTAAATGTAGGATGAAATGACTCATATTAAGTTGATCACTTTCTTTATACAATAATTTTAGGATCAAATTTTAATATCACGGGAGATATATAAAAACAAATGCAGCAGCTCTATACTGATACATTTTTTGTAAATCACAAAATAGTTGAACAAATTTTACCGACACGATTTAAACATTTATTAGCGATTACGACTTTTTAAATTACTTAATCATTTATTCATGGACCACAGACGACATCTACATTGCATGTTAAATTTTGAAATATACTAGTGTTTGCTTCATTTGTGTTTATAGGTTTTATATGAAAGTATAATAAAATGGCTGACTGCGTGGTTAGGTGTCCCAAGACAAAGAGATTTTATAAATTGATTTTTCAATCGATTTACTGATTTCTGTCCGAAGGCATGGATATATGTGATGTCTTGAACTCCCTCCTACTGATCCCATCCTAAAACGTTCGTAGCGATAGTGATTAGGTAACCATTAGTTATATCTTAGCCTTACTCTTGAAGTACCTTCATGAAAAAGCCACACTTCTCAGTGTGGCGGAAATAGATTGAAAAAACTTTTTGAAATAATTTTAAAAATCTGTTGATGTTTCTATTCCAGGACTGCCTGTGCATTGCACTCTAACAAGCTTACCTTTAAATTTCGGCTCCAAGACTGGCGTAGTTTAATATAAATAATAATAAATAAATGTTATTATCTTCTTGACTGCGATTATATCATAATATTTATTAAGTTAACGTGTATTAAATTATATAATATAATGCTTGTTCGTCTACGAATATAATATTTTTTTACTCGTTCATAATAAAATATTATTTAGGTCACATGATAAACAATGTGGTATTTTGATATGAGTTACGGTACGTGTATGGACATAGTCGTTTATGGAAGTGCCATGCCATAACCCATCAGCATTATCTCGTCTTTGATAAGGGTACATTCAATACTATCAGATGAGGCAAAGTAAACAATATAAACCGTGTGTAATTTGTAGCCAAACAAAATAAATTACCTTTGCTCTCCCAGTAAAGTTTACAATGGAATGTTGTTTTCATTATTATTTATAAATAACTATACACTTCTTCCTCGAAATAACTTTGAAGTGTCGGGTTCGTATTATGCTTTTTATCAGTCTAACAGGGTTTTATTTTATTTGATTAATTATGCGGTGTTCACTGCCAATATTTGATGAAAGTCATTATAATACAAAGAAAAAGTTTTTTTAATTTCATACCTAGGACTTTCTTTTTTTTTGATAGTGTACGCATCAATCAATTGTTACAAATGTTTTGTTTTTGCTAGTACAACTAAAATAGCAACTCGTCAAAAATTTTGAAATTTAAAAATCACGCTAGATCAGTGTCTGCCAAACTGTGTGCCGCGGCACACTACTGTGCATTTGGCATTTGGTGGAATATTTTTTAAATATTCTATAAACGAGGGTGGGACGGTGCATCGTCTTGTAATAATAATGTTTTATTCGGAGCTTTGATGTTTTTTCACTTCTGAAATGAACTGTTTTTCATACCATCGTTTAAAAAAATCACTATTCATCTAGGCTTTTTCCAATGATCATATTCAACTGGAAAACTTGTGATATTTTTAAAGCATCTGAGATATTTTGATTTCCCAATGACAAACAGTGAGAGTGTATGTCTGCCAACACAAAAAAAAATGTATGCATTTCATCACTACGTGAACAACGGTGGACAAAATTTGCCACATGTAAAGCAGCAAATTCGTATTTTTTTGTTTACATAATTCAATCCGGATAATCGAAAATTCGGATAATTGAAGTCCGGATAATCGAGGTTCTATTGTATAGTAATCAACAAATCGTATTGAATCAAGACCGACTACTTTCGCTGTGTCATAGTTATAATGACGTTCCATCATAAAATCAATAACATAATTAATTACTTCACTGGATTTCTTGCAGCATTATTTAAGCTAAATTCTTACATAAATGTATCATTAACATTTTTACAGTAGATACAGAATAATATTCAAAAACAAACAAACAATAATAAAACGTCGTTTTTAGGAACAAATCCAAAGTAAAATATTATGTATAATTTCATTGTTTCTGCTTTTATTTTGTCGTCTTATTTTTAATTCTATCTTCACTAAGGTGTTCGGGATCCCAGTGAGCCAAGGTCTTTTTCGAGAACACAATCGTGGGAATTGAAAAAAAACTTTAAGTATGAAAACATTATCGAATTATTTTAGAATTATTTTCATTATGTACACTTCCATAAAATTCTTGGCCAAACGAGTCACAAACGGTCAGTTCGAGTGCATTCGCGCACTGAGTAGTACCGGAAGATGCCGAAGGGCAAAACCCGGGTCGTGTTCGAACAAGAATTTTATAGAAGTTTACATAATGAACATAATTCTAAATAAACGTTGAATTTCCATCAAGCACCTTCAGTCGAAATTTTTAATTATTGAATAATAATTTATTTCCTCGTGATATGCCTACAAGCTTTTTGCACCAGTAAAAAAAGATGGCACATTTATTGTATTTTATGTAATAATTCAATGTTTGGCTACAAATTATCGCCGCTGGCAACTGTCAACCTGTCAAATACTCTATATAAGATTTTATTTAGATTCCTACTGTCACTGTCATATTTTTTTTCATTAATTATGTATTTGTGGGAAATACACTTCATATCTTCACAAGCACTATCGAGCGGCTTGAGCAATTGACGTAAATGTTTTTAACTAAAAAACTAAAAAAACACAATTGCCATTCAAATATAAATTATAAAAACGATTTTCAAACAACATAAAAGTTAAATTTTAATCGTTCAAACTATGTAAGTCAGTTCAAGTTCATCCGTGCACTTGAACGCCTAAAGATGCCGAAAGGCGAAACCCGGGTCGTTAGTGACAAAATCTGTAAGAATTAACATAGTTTGAACGATTAAAATTTAATATTGAAATTCCACCAAGCACCTTCAGTCGAAATCTTAAAAAAAACATAAATTAGTCCATCGTGTCAGATCCAAAAAACTGCTGTATCTAAAGTTTTAGTTTCCCGGGATGATCATGTATGTCGCCCGCTGTGGCCTAGTTGGTTAGAGCTTGCTTTACCGACCAGGTGGGTCTAGGTTCGAATCCCGGTAAGGTCAATGTCAAAATTGGATTTTTTTCAATTTTAATTTGAGATCTAAGACATGGGTGTTTGTGAAGTCAATTCTCCTTGAGTTTATCTCATGTGACTTTTAAAAATTCTCATCGAGTATATCTTGTATGATCTTTCAACTTAAAAGTATTTGACGCATTGGCGTAAGCTGTAATGTCAAATATTTTTTATAAAAAAAAATAATGTATTTCCCGCTTTCTCGGGATCAAAAAATACCGGAAAACGATAAACCCTAATCTTTACATGTTCATTATATAGTATGTTATATAATAGTATACGTCTGCACAGTACACGCTGCAATTAGTAACGAGAAATTTATTCAAATAAATTCCAACTAAAATTTTATGAGCAAGCCATACCCCGTTGTCTTATTAATATTTAATAAGACTTTTTGGACATGCTCTGCATTAAATAGTTTGCCCGTACGTGATGTAGTGAACTACTAACGCTCAGTTATTCACTTTATTTCATTAGTCTGAAAATTATTGTCTCATAAATTGCTTTCATTAAAACAACCGCACTCTACCGCACTGTGTTTAGGTATGTCTCCAATATGTTTGAAATACTTTATACAATTTAATATTCAATATATGCAATTTGTGATTGTGTTTACTAATATTGTATTTTATTATCTAATAATAGAAGAAAGAGTCATTAAAAAGTAAAAAAATTAAAAATATAAATCAACACATATTATAAATATCTTTGATGGATTCAGCGTTAGCTTTCTGGAAAATCATTTTTTTATAAAATTTAATTTGATATAAATTGTCACAGTGGTTTTGCCACTTTAAGAAGCACTATCTGACCTAATTGTGCAAAGTTTACTTCTGTCTAATGATACTTTTTAAATCTGTGAAACACAATAAGTGGAGTGACAAAATTATCAAATTTCATTTAATATTGTGCCTGTGTGGTTGAGTGGTCAATGTCGTTGGCTCCGGTTACGGTGGCCACGGGATCGAATCCCAGTACGGACAGTTTTATAAATTGATTTTTCAATCGATTTATGAATTTTTGTTCGAAAGCATGGATTTAAGTCTTAAATTCTTCCCTTCCACCTATCCCATCCTATGAAAAAGGCATATCGAGAGCGAATAGCTAACCACTAGTCCTGTCCTAGCCCTATCCTTCTATTCCTAATCTCTTTGAGAAAAAAGAGGTTGAGCAACTGAGTAAAAAGCAGTTCTCGTAGAAACGCTTCTGTTAAGATAAATCTTCATTAAGAGTCCATATGCTCTACATTGAGAGCAAACCAATATCATGAAATTCTTACCGAAAACACGATGTAATAACATTCATTGTTATATTTTTGAACTTTATTGTTTTATAATTATACATATTTATTATAATTTGTTTATTTTGCGTATAATTTGTAATGTTTGTTTTACTTTATCTAAATTTTTAGAGGGAGGGCTTATACTCCCTTCCGAAAGAAATACAATTTAAAACAAAAAAAAAGTTTTTGATTTATTCTGCGGTAATTTTGTGGAAGTTTATTTAATATAAAATAAACACAACAAGTTGAATAACAGTGCTATTAAATTTAATTTCATATTAACAAAATGGCCTTCAAATAAAATACTTTCGATAAAAAGTTATAATCTAACAGCGATAGTTAAAAGAAACTATACATTGTTTTAAGTTGCTATAAAAATAAACAAATCAATTTCAGCTATTACTCGCGTCTATCACCAGCAAAATGATTTACTATTTGGAAAAAAAAAGTACGGCCGTAGGTCTCTGAAAAGGCTATAGTACGGTATGCCGTCTGAATAACAGAAAGCTAGCCACCCGTAAAGCTTTTTTACCTGAAAAAGGTTCATTGTTTCACGGGGCAGCATGCAATTTTTTAATGGGGCCACATTTATGACTGGCACCGCTTAAAAAGTATGCCATTCACTTTATTGGCAGGCCGCATGATTAATTGCGATAAAAGTATACGGGCTTTTTCGGCAAATTGTTGTTTATGATTTATTTGTCTTTTTAAATTGAGTCAATATTGAATGAAAATTTTTTTACTCCGAAAGAAAAAAATGTTATTAAAACGCTCTGTGCGTTGTTAACTTTTCAGTATCACTTTATGAATAAAAAAAATATATTTTCTTTGATTCAGTTAAAACTTTATGATATTTCACTTTTAATTTACAATTAATGTGAAAATATGTGTTATTTCATTGGTTGTGTAACAATTGTGACACGCTTAATTTTTCATAGTTAGAGAATGGTTTAATAAAAATGTTAAAATACTCTATTTAATAAATACTAAAAGGATGTGAATAAACAGCTTAGAGTCTTGGAAATTATCAACATTTAAAAAAGAACAGGCGGCGCACTATCATCAAATTAATTTCCTTTGGGACTTATCCTTCCTAATGTAAGTAATTAATTTGTAATTAATACTTTTAGTTTTACTTTTAAATTTGTTATTATTAATTTAAGTATTAGAATAATAATGCCGGGTCTTTTGGCGCAGCAGTTGGCTTTGTTGGCTTCCGTGCCGGATCTCACGGGATCGAGTCACAGTACAAACAGCACTTTTTCGATCGATTTCTGTTATGGGTTAACATGCGTGATTATGATGTCTAAAACTTCCCTCTCCCTTTCCGATCCTTCAATAACTGGACGTAGAGAGGGCGATTAGTTAACCACTAGTCCTGTCCTAGGCTTATTCTTCTAACCCTAGTACTCTCTTTGAAAAAAGAGTGACTGAGTAACAAACAGTTCTCGTAAAAATAATCTGTTAAGATAATTTCATAAGGAGACCATATGCTTCACATTGAGAGCGGACGTGGATAAAAAAATAAAAATATAATAATCTGATCTGATTTTCGTAAACAACTTTAGGATTTTTTGTCTGAAGATGATTCTTAAATAGGCTATACATGTTTCATTTGTATTTCACACAACATGTGAAGTACTCATATTTATTTTATATTATATATCGACTGTGGAAATGAAAAAGAGCGTAACCCACAGGTTTTTCAAAAAAACTTTTTTTCCATAATCACAATGTATTAAACTTAATACACGTTCAATCAAAAGGATGTAAGCTGCAAATGCCGAATAGTATCTAAATTTAGCTTTTAAGTTTGAAGAAAGATGAGCCTGTGAAAATTGAAACCAAGAAGAAAGACTGAAAAAATGGTTTTTCCAAGACAAATTCTATAATTAGTATTAGATTATGTCAATTCAACACCAGCTTAGAAATCTCCGTGCACTTCCAGGTTGTGTATATTTCATAATTTGCATAAGGCCAAAAATCATCAAAACACGTTTTTTGTTCCTCCTGTAAAATTTACTATGTGTGGGTTACGTCCTTTTTCCTTTCCACAAACGATATATATATTAAAGAACATCTGCAATGTCAGCTTGTGTACTTGACAATTCATATTGATGTTTGAAAGCTCAAAGTAAATTTATTATCAAACTTTGTTATTCAGATTCAAAACTTGATATCTATAACATATGTTGGTTATTGCGATTTTTTTCATCATGAAGTCGGTATCGACTATCTTTTAATTTTCAATACAATATATCGCAGAAAACTCAAAAGAATATTGCGTTGTTAGCTTAATTCAATAAATTATAAAATATTTATCGATTCGTTAAGACAGAATGAAGCTTCGATTTGTAAAACACTATTTGAGCCATTATAGCATTGAAAAACTCACAGTGAAGTATGAAGTATGAAAATAAACAAATTGAAAATATCTTAGCCTTTTTGCTGCCGTAGAAAAAAAATCGTTTGTTTCTAGCACGCCGGCTGTAATTTTCAATTATTATTTTAATTAGTTATTGGCGAGGTAACTCGTCTCTGGCGTGTTGAGCACGAAAGAATTGTCACGTTTTAAGGAGGAAACACACTGCCGATACCCGACGCCACGTAACGCGACGCGACGGCAGTGCGTTCCAGTTCCATAATACAATGGCAAATATGTAGCTATGATCTCATCCAACACGCTTACGTGGCGTCGGGTGTCGGCAGTATGTTTCCACTTTTACACTTTTGATGTGTTCACTGTCGTTGCTTGTTGGAAAGACATTATATTAAAAAAATAAAACAGCATTTTTTACTAAATACATATTTTAAAAATATGGGCCCATTAGAGGTGAATTGAGCCATGTGGTATTTTAGAAAAAAGCGTTAGATGCGTTGTAAAATTCTACACGTCTTAAAGTATCGTGAAAGAAAAGTAACTTTAGATAATACATATTACAATAGTGTAAACTAAAAATATGCAATTTATATGATTATACTTAACGATGTAAGAAGAAAGTTTTACCATTTCACTAATTGGCTCACTCCACTTCTAGAGGGCACATATATTTATATGACTAGTTTCGCTAAAAACAAGCATTTTCAACTGATACAGTTGAAAATCTTTGTCATGAGTGAATTTGGTCCTGATAATATTGAATGAATGTGAAATTAGTACAAAATAATGTTTTATCTCATCATTAAAAACATATTTTTTTACTAAAACTATTTATTGAGTGATAACATTGTCACAACTCCTGGGAAATATTATTTTTTAATTCAGTGAGCTAATTTTTTCTTTTAATTAACAATTGGATGCATATATTTGTCATCAACATCAATAGCTTCCGTAACGGATATCACAAGCTTGAATCCCGGTACGAACAGCTATTTTTTTTAGATCGGTTTGTCGATTTCGGATCGAATGCATCGGTTTTTGTGAAGTCTACAAATTCTATTCTATCTCTTCTTTTCTCTTCGGAAGAGAGAGGTTGGAAAATTGAGTAACGAACAGTTCTCGTAAAAAATATAGGTTGAGATACCTTTATTAGGAGACCGTTTACTCCACATTGGTAGCGTACATGGATTAAAAAATATATGTACTATACATATTTATCTAACGAATGATTTTAATCTTTTTTAATAACCTATATATACTAAGTGTCATTTATTTTTTAAATAATCTTGACATGTCATGCAATGTGACACCGAATTAATTATTATCTGCTAATTTAATTTATTTACTAATAAAGCATTCATGACTGAAATATTCAATTCATTATTTTAATTAAATTCGCGTTCCAGCATTATTATTTTTCATTATGTATATAAATAACGGCTTTTTCAACACGTCATATCGTAAATTTCACATCGATTGTACGTTCGTACAATTATTATTGCGTTTCTAAAAACACCAGAGTGTAAAATAATAATTTCAATTTATAATACGATCCAACAAAACTGGTACAAACTGAGGAATAACACGCTAGTGGTATTTTATTGCGTCTGTTGAGCATAAATAAGTATTTTCAATAAAACAGAGTTGATTATTACTGCAATATGATAGATTTAAATTTAATAACGCTGAATTTGTTGACACTTAAATATTTTCATGCGTGTTTTTTCATTGTTGTGCATTACCGTCAACCGTGTAATATTTTTTTTAATGGACTCGCTACAAATGCATGTTTGGATTAATTGCTGAATATTGATTGTTTAATATTTTACAGACTTTTCCTTTTTATATTCAAAGTATTTGTCAATATTTTGCGGTAATATCTATCAAGATAATGATTTTTTCTTCAACTGATTTAGCGATAACTCTCTGTAGTTCATTTGTAATGTTAAATACATCAAATTTGATAACAATGTTATTCCACTTGTTGTGTTACAAAAATTTCAGACGTGTTTCACTTCTTTGCATCATCAAAAAATTTCAACGTTTACTAATAAAGTAAATTGATTCATATTAGTATAACATTTTCAAAATTACAAAATAAAATTTGGGGCTTATCATTTATAACTAGTCACAGAGGGGGGTAAGATATAAACTTTGATAGTACTAATTAAATTTTACTTTGTCATTTTGAGAAAACTAACGTACACCAGCGTTGTTATCCCCGCGCAATCTTTCCATCTTTGCTCTCATAAACTCTCATCATTTCACTCAATGCTAAATAATATGCTTTTAATTATTCCTATTTCAAAAAATTATTTTTATATAAAGTAAAATACAGTTTAACAAGAACGGTGACAGAACCGATTGAATTATTAGTTTACTGAAATGTAATGATTTCTTGTTTCTATAATAATATGATAATTTCTAAATTTATACGACTCCCAATAAAGTTTAACATTGTTGAATGCAAGTCATACTCTATATTATCAAAGCATGATATCGTGAATATCATTAATCTGCTTTATTTGAATTTTCCATTATTGAACAACAGTTGAACGCGTATTCTAGTTTTGAAAACTATTTACTCGTTTTCCATATTGTAATATTTATTCTGTCTGCAAACGTACAATCCATAATTTGCATTTTCATTGTTTATTACGGCGATGCTTTGATGACACCATATTTTAATATTCTCGCGAGGTTTCTTTGAAATCTAAAAGCTCTAGCGTGTACGCCGCAAGACAGCCAAGGACTCCAGTTTTCTTTATTACATTGCAATAGGAGTCGTAATGCTCATCGCAAATTTTACGTATTTCTTTCGCATAATATCATATTAAAAGTAACTTTAAACTACACAGAAATAAGATGTTATACCTGGTAATATACGGTTTTTACTTTTCATATATATGGGTGTAAAAACTCTTTTTATAATCAATTTGACTAGTATCTATATTATAAGTTTATTGTTGAGTAATCTTAATCTTATTGAACCTTTTTTATAATTAAAATTAGAGTTTTAGTCGGATAGATACAAATTAATTAAAACATGTACATAAATAACTTAAATTACGAGTATCTTTAAAGTGCATTCAACAATATCCAAATAAAAAATATGATTCCTCAAAAGTTCCTAAAAAGTTCAAATTCGAGCAAGAAATATAGTAAATAGTTTTAAAAAAATTTAACTTAAAAAATCACTATTTGAATATTTTTAATAATGTTGGTTAAGAAATCACATTTTAATCTCATTTATGACTGAATAAAATATCTTCTAGTACAAAACACGTTATTATAATTAGTTATAATTAAGTGTTAAATGTTTAATACGAAACTGCTGTTTGCAGGTAATGTAAATACAATTTTAAAAAAAATCAGTTTACTTTAAGATTTTTAAAATAAATATGTAATGAAAAATCGTTCAAATTTTACATTTAATTTGGCATAAAAATATAGAATCCTTAGCTATAATTGATTGCATCCATATTGATAATCAATGTGGGAACAAGATCCTGATAAATATATGTACAACCTTTTAAAGTACAAGTTTATTACAAACAAAAATTGTACGACACAAAAAGTTTTTCAATCTTATACAATAATTGATTAAAGATGTATTTTAAAAGTTTATTCAACAAATACATAATTTTTTTGTTTATCTAAAAAGTTATATTTATTTATTTTTCTTTAAAAATTCTCTGTAGCAGTAAGTATTTAATATACATACTATCATTTCATAAATCTCATACTGTTTTTTCAATTTTATGAACGAAAATTTGCTCTGCATTTAGTAGCTTCAGGCTTTAATGTAACGTTGTAAAATTTGTAAAATTTTACTAACATACCACAATGTTACTAAAGCAAAATTAGCAAAAGTTGAACATTTTCTGTATTGCATTATAATATTTTAATATAAACACAACTTTCCATAGCGTTTTGCAAGATATCATGTATTCATAACTTATTTGCATTGCTTTTAATCTCTCTATTAAAACTTAATGAAAAATCATTTTCTTTCTACATCCCCATTTAAAGATTTATTGAGATGTACTATTTAAAAAAAGTTATTGGTCTCTTTGTGTTGAATTTAAGAAGTATATTTCTTTTTCATATTACAACACTTTTTTATTTGCTTCAACTTTTAATTTACAATATTTATTGTTAGTATTAACCGATATGCCAAAAAAATAAAATTTAAGCGGAATCTGTGTTTACAGAACTGTTATTCTTCATTTTTTTTCCAAACGTGTGTTTATAAACTATGTAAACCAAAACTTTTAGAAATTATGTAGTATCTTTTTGAGGTTTTATTATAACAAATTTCGCTTTCAGATATTTTTATAAGATAAGAATAGTCACTTTATACACAATACCAGTTACGAATATTCATTATAATTTTGTTGAATATGTTTAAATATAATAATGTTTACCTAGCATTTAATTAAAAAAATGTATTAACGTGGTAAATTTGTTTTACGAACCTTTTCCTTGCATTTAAATGCGACGAAAGCTCGACAGTGTTATTATTCGGTCACGGGGCTAGCAAAAGCATACATTTTTTCTCACGATTAGAATATGTAACTCAGTTCTAATTAATCTTGATTTGAAAATGTTTGTTAAGGTTAAAAAAATAAATTTTTACTAAGCAGTATAAATTGTCAGGCTCTATAACTTAGTGGCTAGAGCTGAACCTACTTTATCAATTTAATAGACCTGGATTAAAATCTCAGTAGGATTTTTTTCAAGAAGTTGCAGATGATAATTAATCATCGTTTGTGACTTTAAAACAATCTAATGGAGAGACATTTCTTGTTAATATGTTGCTTTGGATTTTCTCGCTGTAGTGCAAAGAATTTTTTTATACTTTGTAAAAAAACTCAAAAGCTAGCATTTCATTTTGACAGAATGGTGTAATTTTAATCACTCTACTTTTGCCAATCACTTGGATATCTGATTTGGCGGCTTTCTACTGTATGAAGAATACCATTGACAATATTAAATTCCTCAGTAAAAATAAAAGCAGATGACCTCTTTCGCTTATTGCCATTTAGTTATTTCATTACGTAACATATAAGTGATAGGTCTGCGGGAATTTTCTCCGTGAAATTATTGGAAATTCTCTCACTTGGAATTGACTGCGTGACTAGAAATGATAATATGATGGTCATAAGAACGATGTGAAACCCGGTCACAGCTAATAACAGATTTTATTTAATGATCGAATCTATCACGTTTATTGTATATGACATGATATTTATTTTTAAGTAACCTTGTCGGATGGATACAGAACTATTTTCAAACGTCAGTTTTTCAGCATTTTCATTTTCAGATAAGCCATTAGCTTAAAATGGGTCATATTCGAATAGTTAAATTAATTTTCATTATTAAACCAAATTATTCTTGTCATAATGCAAATGGAAGTCTGTAATTGATAAAATTACGTCAATTTTCTAATTGCGTTGCTGTTGTGATATTTTTATTGGTCACTTGAACCTTTTCAAAAAAATGGGCTAGTATATACTTAGATAAAGCAAGATTAAGTAGTGAAAAATCAAAATAGTGGAAACCTATCAATAATGTTACTTACCAAGTGTGACATTCAACAAAAAAAAAAGAATTACAATAGTAAATTCATGTATATGTATATGAGAAACAAATTTATTACTAAGTCAAAAGCTATCGATGGCGATATGGATTAGTTTCTCACACTCATGATTTGATTTTTTGATTACATTCAATTTGTTGGAGAAATTGTTAAATTAGCAAATACGATGTCTGCAGGTGTTTAAAATTACATGTGACGATGTGACTATCCCTAAACTGTTATAACATGGAAATGCTTACTGATTTTAATGGTGGGTATTTCAAGAAACATATTATTGGTTGATGCAAAAGCTTGGCATCAATCTTATAATTATTTTACGAAAGTTAATTATATTTACTTACGTATGAGATATGGCAATAGTGAGTCGGTAAGATTGAACTTTTCATTTAAAATTGAAAAACTGTACACTTATTTAGCAAGCGTTAATTCAAGTTCATTTGAACGCCTGAAGATTTCAAACGGCAAAACCCGAGTCGTTAGTGACAAAACATGTGAGAATTCACAAAATTTGAACCACCAAAGTTTGAAAATTTCAGTAACCTCACTCGAAAACTTTTATTTCAAAATATAAATCCAATATATGCACACATGCTCCCAATTTTTTCTTACGTGGGCAAAACTATACCAAAAACATTTGTTTCTAAAAATTTGTTCCTACCGTAGGACGTATAAGTCGCCAGTTCTAAGGGCCGTTTGACTGATCAACTCATTGCCTAGCTAGAGAACTAAACATTTTTAGTGACAGTATTTGTGAACTATTTTTTAAGTTTTACTTTTTTATTCCATGATTTTGTATGTTGATTTTAATGTATTGTGTAGTATGATGTATTATGTTAATTTATTTTTTCTCATTATATATGTGCATGGCGAATCAGCATCATCTGTAATGTCATGTACTGTACTTTTATTTTTTAAACAATAAATAAATATAATTCCACAAAAAAATGTAATAGTTGTGTGTCTCAGAATCTATACAACCGTTGTCGGTGTCAGTGGTGGATGTTATTGGTATTGCCTCACCTATAGTATGAATTAAATCCAAATATAAACGCCAATTATACAAAAAGTTATGTCATAATTTTGATTGACATTTATTAACAATACGGTTTTCATTAATTTACCCAACATTTGACGACCTTACAGTTTGACAGGGAAATTTCACCGTTGCTTAGGCACTCCAGGAATTCCCATATAACAACATTAATAACATGCGAACTATTTTTCCAGATTAAAACATTAAAAAATAAAGTTTTTTTCATATGGTGTTATTTATAACACAATCAACGATTTTTACTTTTTTTTCATCTCAAATACCATGATAGTTTTAAAAATATTCTAGTTAAAAAATTAAGCCGTTCATGACGTGTAAATCTAAATATTTTAAATAATCAAAGTTTGATTGCAACTTTCAGATATTTTACTACGCCAAATGAAATTTTTAATGAAACATTTGTAACGTATATTTGTCTCACTTAAAATTACATCTACCATGCTTGTATGATTATTTGAATTATTATGTTTAAGTCATTAAGTTAACATGCACGGAACAATTTAATTCTCACATAATGAACATGTGTTTGTTCTTCCTACACTATAACACGTATGGTATTGTATTGTATTCAATTAAATCGTTTTTTTTTTATGCTAAATTTATGTTAGACATATAAAAAACAATTAATATTATTATAAATAATCTTTTGAAAATAGCGAATTGTTTCTTACACACATTTTATTATGCAATTCAGTTCTCTAGACGCGATAAAAATATTTTCATATCTTATAAAAGGAATTTTAGACCATCTAATCCCGGACCTCTTTTGTGATCCCAGGATTTCGGGATCCATCCAATATTTATTTTTAGCGGATTTCACGGATTTTTCACTTGTAATATTGTGTGAATCACAAAATCTCGGGATTAGAACTAACACAATATCGGAATTCAGGATTTTTTTAAATTGGTTGGGATCCCAGAATTAGTGGAATCAAAATCCTACATGTGATTCGAAAAGACGGTGGAATAATTTGTTTCAAAAAAAGAATTACAATGTTGTTTTTACTGTTTTCTTTTTTGGAATCGAAATCATTTAGCATTTACAAAGTATTCAATGAATACTGTCGAGTCCTTGGTCAAGTGGTCAATGTCGTTGGCTTCAGCCGCAAGGCTCTCGGTTGTGAATTGATTTCTGCTCGAAGGCATTGATGTATGTGATGCTTTAAACTTCTTTCCACATCTTATCTGATCCTACTCTTTTATCCCTACTCTCGTTGAAACAGAAAGATTGGCTAACTTTAGGTTTTTGTAGAAAAACACCTGCAACGTTAAGCTTTCATTAATAGTCTATAAACTCCGCATTAAAAGCGGGCGTGGAAAAAAAACAATGTTATATGTTTGCGCTTTTGGTTCAGTGCTAAACATACTGATATGGTAAGTGGGTAGGCAATTGCAAATTAATAGTTTTATCTACAAATGTTCGGCTAAAATTTACAATTCTTCCTGTTTTTTTTTTTAATATGCTTATAAACTATTTTCGTTTTTATCGTAAAGGTATTCCGCCAACCCTAGTACAGTGACAGCATATTATTTATATTCTTGAACGCCGGCTTTTTGGGTTTTTCTCATCTAAGTAACTGACTGACCTATATCACAGTGGCATGATAATTCAATTCGTATATGATTAATTGAGACATGGAATTGTTTTATATATTTTTTTATTAACATTTTGTGCAAATGACAAAATTATATTCCAAGTAAAATTTGATATTGTTCTATCTTCAATGGATTCGGCGGTAACTTTGTGGAAATATAAATTATGATTTGATAACTTTTTTATTCTACTTGTGTTAAAATTTATTTTCATTGGGATTTGCCTCGCCTAATTTAAGTAGTTAGTTTATAATTAGTACTATTAAAATGTATATCCTTACACTCTGTCTGCATCCAGTAGAAAAAGACAAACCCCGACTTTTATTTTTTAGTTTACAGCTTAAAATCAATTTTTATTCGTAAACCTTAGTATGTTACGTCTGATGATGTTTTTTAAGTGGAATAACGAATCTATCAAATTTTATTTTATTCAATATTTTTCGATTAAAAACATTTCATTCAAATGTAGATGTCGAAAAAATCTGCTCGTAAAATAAATACAAACAAATTGTTATCGTATCGAGCAGTAACGCTGCGAGCATACCGTCACCCAAGAGATAGATGGATAAGGCTAGGACAAGACTAGTGATTAACTGAGTTATTCCAGACATATAATTAATACAAAAGTATCTCATTCTGTACATATAAAGCTTTTTTTTAAATTTAAGATTTAGGCTGAAGACGCTTGGTGTAATTTCAATATTAAATTTGAATCGTTCAAATTATCGTCAGTTCAAATTCATCCGTGCACTTGAACGCCTGAAGATGCCGAAAGGCGGAACTCGGGTCGTTAGTGACAAAACTTGTTTGAATTTATAAATATCAATGATTCAAATATACATCATTTATTTTAATTTCCACGAGTTACGGTTACGATGCCGAATTAAATACCTACCCATTCATTTAGCGTTAAACTTTATAGACCACAAAAGTCTTGAAATGTTTAAAAAACACTTTTTCGTAAATTAATTGAGTATTCATTACCGTTTGACAGTTTACAGATAAAAATATAGGTTAATGTTGAAATTTATAACTAGTAATGAAATCGTGCAAAACTTCTCGGAGGAGAATTTAAAAAGTTCCAGGAAAGAATAAATAAGTTGTCTCTGTCAAAAACCAAATAAACGTTGGGAAAGTAAAGATAAGATGGCCAAAGTTTAATCCTTTTCGACTGAAAATCCTGAACAGCTGCGACGCCCAGCGCTCATTCACTGGGTCAAAGATACATTTATATTTTCGACGTTTTTATGAAAGAAGTTTCCTAACCGAGAGTGTTCATAATGTATGAGTAATTGTTAAATTTAATTTGCAAATCTGCACAATATTTTTATTTACCAATGTGAAAAATAAAATCTTTTATTCGATCCCAATAGAGCTTCGTAAATAAAGAGTTTTTGAAAGGTACTCATCGTAATTTTTCCCATCGGATAGGATAAATAGCTTTCAATATTAAAAATTGGAAATATAAACAGTTAGAAAGGTTTATTATAAGTTATATAATTAAGATAATTGTTAATCACTCTACTAACAAAAGTTTATTTTTCAAAATTAATATTGTATTAAATAAACTTTAAGCTTAGTAAGTGAAACCCAAATAAGAAAGAAGGGAATTTGTATTTAAAATATAATTATTATCACTTTAAGGATTAATAAGTTTAGATAAGATATTTTTTATCAATCGAAAAACAAAATTTTTACTCTGGGTTATATTTAAAATTAAACGTGTTTCTTACTATTTGTATTTAATAAATTCTTTTAACTGTATCTTACAATTTTTTTTAGGGTTTCTCTCAGTTGAACTTAATTAAACGTTTAAACGGTGATTTTCTTGGGCCGTGACTTGGAAAATTTATCAACCGTAGTCACACCCATCTTTAAAAGTCTTTCTTTGTTATAATAGTCTGAACAAAGAAAAAAGACGTTATCATCGTTTGCGACACAGCAATACAATAAATATGTCGAAACAGTAAAAAATAATTTTATATTAGGTTCTTTAAATAAATATTTTTTTATCATTAACTACGTATTTATCATAAACGTACTAATTTAAGCTAATAAACATTTATATGAACTGTCAACTGACTTATTCTCAAAATCTGGGATAATACCATTAACCTTTCTATGATTGATTTATCATTTCGAATAAATTGTGTTATGTACAGCAAACATCATAAAATATTAGCAGTTACATTCACATGACAATCAATCAACAATCACGTGACGTAATATGACGTTAATTGATTGTTATCAAAACTAATTAACAACGTGTGGCTAAGTTAGAAGTAATCACTGTGTAACTCAATTAGGCACAACTATCAAATTACTTCTCTTATAAGATAAAATTAAATATGTAATTAATTTTTTTAAAAACCTTAGTCTTCATATTTTTTTATCATTTTAATTACTAGTGTGGTGCATATGTGTAGCTTTTCTCAACAGAAACTTTCTACTAGAACTCAGTTACTCAACTTCACTGCTACTAAGAGAGTAGTAGATAAAAAAAATACTAGACTAGTGGTACGCTAATCAGTCTTTCTACGCTTTGTTTGATGGTTGGATAGCGATATTTCACATCAAAAGTATCCGTGCATTTTAACGGAAATCAAGCACTGTAACTTTAAACAACGACGTTGACCACTAGACAGCGGACCTGACAAAATTAAAACAGAAGACCATTGCTATGTGCGTCACTCACGTCGCTCAGTGGTGTTTCTTCAGTATTTGATGCTTTGAGATTAACGTAGTTTTGTGAAATAGAAACGTCATCAAATGTTAACTATTCGTATAATGTGTAAGTCGTTTTTATTTAAAAATACAAGTTAACTACGACACATTTGCTGGCTGCGTGGTCAAGTGGTCAACGTCATTGGCTTTGGCTACGGAGGTCGCGGGTTCAAATCCCAGTAAGAACAGTTTTTATAAACTGATTTATACACTTCTCCGTTCAATGACACGAATGTATGTTATGACTTGAATTTCCTCCTAACAATCGCAATCTTAAAACGGGGTATATCGAAAACGATTAGCAAACTATAAATCCTTCACATTCTTACTTCTTTTGAAACGGAAGAAGTTGAGTTACTGAGTAATAATCAATTCTATAGAAACATTTATGTTGAGATAAACAGTTGGGTCCATAGCACGGTGGTCAACATTGATGGCTAACAAGATGGAACTCACAGGTTTAAATTCTAGTACGAACAACATTTTCCCAATCGATATCTATTGGAAGACATGGATGTTTGTAATGTCTAAAATAGTATTATTTGTTAAGAGAGTTTGAGCTACTGAGTAACAAACAGTTATCGTAAGAACATTTCTGTTAAGATAAACTACATTAGGATTTCATACGTTTCACATTGGGGGCAGATATAATTTTAAAAATAAAATTATGAATAACACTATTAAACATTCATGTAGATATATGGATCATCAAGATGTTTTGATAAATCTTCATTGTTTAATTCTAATATTGGAGATTTGTTTATATGGAAATTATGTTATGTTATAAGTAGGGCTTCCAATTAACCGGACTTTCCAACTAACCGGTTTTCGGTTTTTTTCTGGCAATAAAACCGGTTAACCGGTTTAAACCGAAACATAACGTATTTTGACTAGGCAGGTATGCAAAAAAAAAGTTTTTTGTGGAAAATTTTAAATTTTTGTCATTAATGCTCCAATTTTAATGAAAAATCGATATTTATCTTATAGATGGAACACAGAAGGCATCATACATATATATACAACAATGACAATCAAATGTGGAAAAATATTTTATGATAAAATAAGTCAAATAAAAAAATAGAACTTGATAATAAAACTCATCAAAAGAAAGATGTTTAAATAAATGCATTTATTTTTATAAGAATATCGACTAGACAGGACATAAAATGCTTAGACAAAAATATAGTAGATATTAGCTTATATTATGTCTCCACTCCTACTTTGAAGCATGACTCAAACAATTATTTGTTAACGAGAACTGCTTGTTACTCAGTTGTTGTTGTTGTTGCAAATCGTTTCCGCTACTACGCGCAGTAAATTCATTGTAAAATATTTTTATTTTTGGAAAAAAAATGAAAAATAAGAAAACGAGTATTTTTGATAAAACGCGGTTAACCGAGTGAAATAAACCGGTTTCCGGTTTTTTTTAAAACATGCAATAAACCGGTTAACCGGTTTCGGTTTAAACCGGTTTGGAAGCCCTAGTTATAAGTGTAGAAGTGTGTTAGGCAAAACTATGTTGTATTAAAAAAATAATGGTGTTTTTGGTATTTAACCAAATAACACTAAACATTACTATATTCTGCACATGTTACTGACTTTGTACTTGACTTTGATGTTTTTGTAGTTATAACAATATTATCAAATGTGACACATTCCATAAAAATCCATTTGTACTTCTGACGAAAAAGTATACTTGTCAAGATAAGTTAAAATATTCATTGTTTCCAAGAAAATGAACCATGAAAAAATTCACCTATCGGACCCTTTGCAAACATATCGAAATCATTTATAGAAGGTTTCTAAGACAAACATCCATTCAACCGGAACATGTGTTTGCTCAATATGCAAAGGACAAAATTGTGCCCCAATCCTTAGAAAATTGGAGGATTTTCGTGTCTTCGTAGAAAACACTTTAAATATTCCAACTTTTGTGAATACTGAAATGGCCAAGGATATCTGCGTTTTCATGTTTATGTTTTTTCACCGGTAAATATTTAAATACAATTTTGAATAGAAAAAATACGATACTTTTCCAACAGTATTTTGGTTGAATATCAATAAAAAAACTTTACGTTTATGTAGCAAAAAATGGTTCTGTATTTATGTATGTGGACAATGTGGTATTTTTTGGACGTTTGTCTTATTCGATTGTTGTGTCCATCGATTTAAATATATATTTATCCATGTCCACTTCTAATTTGGAGCCTTTGGCCTCCTAATGGAGGCGTTTAAACAGAAGTTTTTCTACGAGAACTGTTTGTTACTCAGTCGCTCAGCTTTTCTTTTCCAAAGAGAGTACTAAAGATAAAAGGCAAGTCTAGGACAGGGCAAGTGATTAACTAAGCGCTCTCGCTATGGACAGTTATTGAAGTACCGGAGGGGCGGGAAGGAATATTAGGACATCACAAACACCCATGCCTACGAACTGAAACTGGAAATCGAACCCGTGAGGTACGGCACGGAAGCCAACAACGCCAACCGCTACGCTATAGACCCGATTCATATATTTCTGTTAAATTTCAAGATTATAATGTTCACATTTCTATATTACCTTCCCAATTATTTTTTTATAAAATTTTGAAAAAAAGCTTTTCAATAGCATCAATCAATTTTTTTTGTCTGCAAAAAAGAGTGGCTTATCGTTTGAATAAAATACAGTTTTTTTTCATCACTTCTGTTGAATTCTGTAAGTGGTCCAATTGCTCCAATTAGGTGGTATGGTTACAAAAATTGATTTTTCTGATTATAAAAATAGTACTATGGCATAAATCAATAATCACAGGGATTAAAAGTTTTTCAGACAGTGTTCATGGTACAGTTAATACAAAATAAACATGTTATATAAATAATCAAATTATTGGTGCAAAATCATTATATTCAATAAATAAATCACTTTTATACGTGTTTCATATCATGTTTTAAGACATTTTTCTCATCATGATCGTTATCAAATAATGATATGTCAAACGTAGCTGTTTGTTGCGCCTTGTTATTAATTATAGATTTAATTTTACAAGATTAATACTTTTTAAGTGTTTTTTATGACATATAATATAATAAGGAATTATATAAGTGTTTTTAGTATCGTTCGGCTTTGAAAGAATTGACTAATTGTTGGTTTTGCGTAAAAGATTTTGTTTAGTTTTTGTTTTAAGCGATATTAATTTGTTAATTTTAATTAAGTCTTTGGCAATAATTTTAATTAAGACGTATATACCACTAAAAAAACAAACTTTATGTTTGAATTCAAAACTTTATCTTGTATAATAGTTTATTTTCAAATAAGCTATTGCATAAGTGATAATAATTTTAAATTAATTTGCTAAAATAAATGAAATGATTTTTTTTATAATCAAAGTACAAATTTTAATAACAGTAATAGAATTGGATTTTTTTCAAACGAAATTAAGTAGAAGAACTATTTATAATTTTAAAGTTATTATTATATTTTGTTTCAAGCGCTCTTACTTAAATGCAATTACGGAATAACTCTTGATAGATAATTTATATCAAGATATTAGTAGGAGAAATTGTATAAGTTATTCGTTACTCTAAATAATAATTATGAATTTCATAACTGTTCTCGTCAAAACTACGTTGGTTAAATTATACTTTTGTTGTCAAAGTAAAACAAACAAAGTGATCTATTTTTTTTTTGCTGTAGAAATATTATAAAATATGTTAATTGTTTTTTATTTTATTAATCAAAGTCATTTATGAGAAAATAATTTAATCCTGTATATTAAATTTTATGTAAAATTCTGAATATAATACCTACGCAAATATCTCTTCAAAACAAGTTTTTATCACATTCTCTCGCAAAACAGATTGTACAAATTCATCAAGAAATAATTAAACATTAAATTATCAGTTAAGAATAGCAGGTGAGTCGATATCGTGGAATATAATAGTATTCAATTATGATAATCTCCACGTCGATTCAACTATCGATAATTGGAGTCGTTCGCAGGAGAGTTACAAAAAAACAATCAAATATGTAGCAATAACAATTAAATCAGCTTTGAGGGCTCTACATTCAGTACGGACTCCGTTAAGCACACATAACGTATCGCACAATCTAAAAAAAATATGAGTTTGATTGTGCTGCTCTTGTAAACATTTGGTGTATGGTTAATTTGAATAGTTGCTGATAGATTATTTATTCAATATATTTTTTTGTAACAAATCGTCACACTAATTTTAAAGAACCATTAAAATGATATATGCATGGTTTTAATAAATGATAATTGAAACTGTATACTATTATTACATAATAAATTATGTTGAAATGTATTAAAATTATTATCTCAAAAAAGTGTATGCTAAATAGATGATAAATTTAAACATTTTTTATAACAACATTTTAATTATAAAGATATTTTTTTTAATGTAGTTGTTTAAATTGATAAAAATCGATTGTATATTAACTAAATTGACATTTACATGGTTGAGCTCTCTTTGAAACTGTTAAAAGAAGATTCCCTTTTTATACATAATCACTACAATTTTAACTAGATTACTTTATACGACCTTTTAACAATCATATATTTTTTATCGTTCTGAGAAACGCATAAAACCAATTTATAACATTCGATACCATATTAGCATGTGAGTAAATAAGGATATTGTAATAGATTGTAAGATATTTTGTTAATAACTTCTTTGGCAGTATACATAGTTAAGTTAGTGAAAGTTTAAAATAGTTTTTTTTTTAATAAAAAAAATATTTGGCATTACAGTTTATGCCAATGCACCAAATATTTTAAAGTTGAAAAACTCGATGAGAACTTTTGTATTGTGAGTCACTCAAAATAAACTTGAGGTATATTGACATCACAAACACCCTAAGGTCTCAAATTTAAATTGAAAAAAAAACTAAATATAACATTTGCTTTACTGGGAATAGAACCCAGACCTACCTGGTCGGTAGAGCAACTCAAACCAACTAGACTATAGCGGGTGACTAATGAGCATGTACGCTAAAATATCCATAAACTACAGATATAAAAATATTTATAGAACAAATATTATTTAAAATACAGTTCAGTAGTTACAATTCAATTAACATTCAATTATTATAAACCTGGTTTAACAACAATTTAATTGATCTTTGTGTTCGAATATGGAAGTCATTGAAAGCATTTTTCCCAAATATAATACTGAAGGCTAATAAGAAACACCAACAAGTTCAAATTTCCTGACAATTGAAAACACTCGAGAAGTGAAAATGTCATTTACTCAGAATTAGGGCTGCTTTGTGCAGTGTTGTCGTGGAAATGAGCGCGGTGGGGAGTTTTACCTAGAATAAATGGGACTGTGAACATTCTATAGTTTCCACAGCATGACTAACTTCCAGCGATTGTGTGAGTCATGCACACCCCTGGCAACAAACTGACAATAAAAGCGACGTCTTTGCGGAGAGTAAGTGATTCATCTTTATGGGTTATAGACTCGCATTTCGCCAGACAAATAGTTTAATGCTTATTTGTTTACTCACTGAAATGGATGGATTTTTAGTGTAATGTAACGTCATTTAAAAATGCGTCATATGTCGCGTCTCAAGAACTACAAGGTTATTAGTGTATAATTTTGGCGAAATAAAAATTGCAATAAATACCATTAATGGTACTTGGAAGACTTCTTCACTGTAGTTTTTGTTTCGCAAAAATCTATACTAATAACCTTTTAGTTCTCGAGTCGTGATGTACAATATATTTGTAAGTATAAAGAACGTTAAAGAGACTGAAAAAAACGAATTTTAATGGTGTTCTGAATCTTCACATGATTTTTATTTTCAATCCTTCTTGCACTTTTTCCAACTTGTGGTATTCGGCCTTCCAATACGACCTTTAAGTATACATATAGTGTAAATGCTTTAGTACTGAAACACTTAAGGCAGTTTTTCCTTAAACAAAGAATAATTAAAAGTAAAAAATAGATGAGCAGATAATATCGCGTAATGGACCCGTGAATTGGCCTCCAATATCGTGTGACTTAACACCGTGGGACTGTTTTCTGTGGATATATGTGAAGACATTAATCTACGCTGACAAATTATTGACGGTTGCAAGCCAACATTCACATTACCGACAAGAGCCCAGCACTAGGTCTAGGTCTGCCACTTCTCTTCCTTTTTAATCAAAATTTATTTAATTTTGTGTTTTTTAACGTATTATAGTTTGACAGCTAAAAGATTTCCCACCCCTGTTATAAAAGGTAATATAATGGTTTGAAATACTACTATAATACTGTATTGAAAGAGAAGTATATCTTTTGAAGGGGCATGAAGTTGCATACAAATTTATTGCAACACGTGAATGCAACGGGAGATATTTATCGGAATACTGATGCAAGGATAAAACAATTTATGGTAAGCCGCAGACTACGCCGCCTCCCTCTCTCTCCATACAAAATAATTCAAGTACAACTCGTATGCTTTCTTACGTATTCATTGCAACTTTTTGCATACAATTCAATGAACTTTTAAGAAAGGGTGGTTTTATTTCGCTTAGTCACACATTTCACTACACTGAAGCAACAGTGAGATAAGTCAAAAATATCAGTTTCGAGATAATTTATATAAAAGGTTTGTATTGTACTTTTTAAATAGCAAACTATGGCTTAACTTAGTTTCTCATAAGGTGAAATAAGTAAGGTTTTTTTGTATACTAGTTATTTTACTAATCTCACTAATGCTTTGAAGTCACAAGGCAATATAAATAATGGTAAATGTAAGATATTTCTTTTAAAAATTGCATTTTTAGTATTTTAGTATTTCAGCGTTTTATTATAAAGCAGCACCTTTTAGCAATCGATTGCTCACTTATCTTCAAATCGAAAGCGATTTTTTTACAAATTAAATGTTTTCATATAATTTTTAACATCAAATTTGAGTAATAGATTGAATTAAAATCAAATAATGTACAATTTAAAAGATTGTACACTTCAGTTGTATATATGCAAATATATTATAGATGAGATATAATGTCTGAATTATTTTTCTGCCTTAAAGTATTTTTTTTATGATATCATGTTTATTTAAAAAATGTTTTTGTGAAGAGAAAATCATATTTTCGATGAATTCGCCAGTTATTTTGTGGTCGTTTATTATTTCTACAATAATTTTGATAACTCTGAAGTTCGTTAAAACAAAACACTTGTCACACTTTATAACACAACAAGTGAAATAACAAAGTTATCAAATATAATTTTATGACCACTCCCAATGTGTAACAAATGGACTTCTAATGGAGTCTATCTCGACAGAAGTGTTTATACGAGAACTGCTTGTTACTCAGTTGCTGGACCTTTCTTTTTTAAAGTGAGTAGGAATTCAAGGATTTAAATAGAAAAAGACTAGTGGTTAGCTAATCGTTATCGCATCCACCGTTTTGAGAAAAAGAAGGTTGGAAGGCAGTTTAGGACATACACCTATGTATTCAGACAAAACGATCTGTACTGGGATTCACACCTGTGACCTCCGTGACCAATGCCAATGACATTTAGCACTCGAATACGCAGCCAGCATATTTATAGGCACAAATTTGATTTTTTTACTAAATAATTTATCGATAAACATACAATGAAGACAGATATGAAAAAATGCTGATTTTAAAATCAACATATATACATCTTTGGCTCTTCTTTTATCCAATTTTTTTTATTTATATTGTGTTAAGAAACCTTTAAAAATCAAGTCTGAACTTTATTCTTGTAGAATAATCTTTCATAAAAGACGTAAAGCAGTTTGCAATAGTTACATTTTGAACTAATGATGTTTGTAAAGCACTACGAAGAAAAATAAAGGATTTAGTTGTAAGCTAGACGTATCCAGCTTATTTTCTTCAATTGAATTGTCACGACAATTGAAACATGAAGACTGATTTGATAAAACGACAAAGATATTGTGTACCCGCACCTTGACGTAGCCCCGGCTATGGCGTCGAATAAACTGCAAAGCTTTATCGTTGTGGCGCCCAGCATTTGTTGGGATTACTTTGTCAATTTTCTTGAAAAACGTCTGCAAGCGTGCAAAACTCTGCCGGGGAACCCGTTGTTAACGACGTTGATGGATCGAGCTTAAGTTTAGCCAGTGCCTGCACTTTGTACAACGGTTTGAGAGTTGGTATACTGCAGGTGGGCATTACTTTGAAAAATTCTCGTAAAAAATATATTCACTTCAATGTTTACAAAATCTTCTTCATGATATAGTGAACAATGTCACTGAGATTTCAGATTTTTTATCACTGATTTACTGCCGTTTTAAACACATTTTGCTATTTTAACTTTAGACAAGACCAAAATAATGGTCAACAAACGTTTTTTTTTTACTTTTTATATATCCTAGTATGTATTTTATGCATAAATGCTTGTTTTCAAAAAGTATACGTTTCATTTTCAACAGTTTCATTTCATCGTTTTGTATAACTATATACGCTTCCAAATCTGAGTGTACCTTTCTTATCAATATCCACTCTTATAAAGAGCAATATGACTTCCTAATGGAGGTATTTCAACAGAAGTTTTTTTACGACAACTCTTTGTTACTTCGTTGCTCAACTTCTCTTTTCCAAAGAGAGTGTAGGGAAAAGGAGGTTAAGGTGATTAAATAATCGTTCTCTTTTCGTCCAGTTATTGAAGGATCGGAAGGGTGAAAGGGCTTTTCTTAGACATCACAAACATCCATGTTTTCGAACGAAAATCGATATGTCCGGTAACCCTGCGCCATAGCACCCAACAATAAATTTAGATTTATATAATAAATAATATGTATATAAATAGTTTTTCAAATTATTAAGGGACACTCTGCACCAAACGAAAGTTGTTTTAAAGGTGAAAGGATTGATATCTTTATTGAGATCATATTTTGATTTTCAAATTGTTTTTTGCTGACAAAATAATCACTTAAAAATCTATATTTTTATCATTTATCAGTTAATTAAATAGTTATGGGACGAATAATTTACCGTTTACCAGTAATTAGTAAATTACAGGTTCAAGTATTTGTTTTGCTGAACTCAAATGACAGAATCATCATTTTTCAACTCTAGTGACTTACAATTAGAGTATCCAATCCCGGAGACTATTTCCAATTGGGATTGGGATTAGCTCACAGGGGAATTTTAAATCTTCGATTTTTTATACTTTTCCCCAGATTGTCTGAGAAACTCGTTTTTTTTTTTAGCTCGGCGAGGAATTTAAAATCTTCAATTTGGTATACTTTTTCCCCGGATTATGTCCAAACCTCGTTTTTTTTTTAGCTCACCGAGGAATTTGAAATTTGCCAATTTCGTGTCAATTTTCGGGATTTGCTCATAATTTTTCAATTAGAAAATTGAGCGGGATCCCGGGATTGGATGTCCTACTTATAATACTTGAATATTGCAATGAATCAATGTCAGTATAATTTATTTTGATGTCACTGCATGAAGACACTGCAAGGAAAGAATAAACGAAATGAACGGTTAGCTAAAATTTAATTTATTTAATTAAATAGATACATTCAGGTCACCTCCGTATTACATTAAAACAAATAAATGTACTCTCTTCAGTTAATATGTTTCTTCGATGCTCTTGTATGCATGTAAATAAAAATATCTTTCCAAAATGCGCGTAGTTATTTATGTATATCACCATCAAAGCTTTGTAAAATGTAAATCGATACAAAAGGGCAAATTAAATTGCGTTGTTGGCGGCGATCATCGTGGTAAAGAAGCGTGTAACGCGTTGTAGGCAATTTTAAAGGAAACCACTTGAAACCTCGTATCTGTGTTTATTTTTATTGGAAATCTTCGATACCTGACTCAGCATCTACCGTTTATACACAAACTATATGCATGCTGTAGATATCTTGCTAAGCGAAAGGTTGACCGAGGGAAGTGGCGCAAACCTTTTTTGTCATATGTTCTTTATTAAGTTAAGCGTAAAAGAAAAGTGAGGGAAATAAACATTCTCTTTTTATTGTATACCATAAAATTTTAAATACTTAACTTTCAGTTTATACAAAAATGTTTATGTTTTCGTCTTATTGCAAAACAAAATGAAAATATTATAAAACTTCATAAGTCGCTCTATGAAAATTTAAATTTCATAACGAAACTTTTATCGAGTTTCATAGTTTTCATTCTTGATATTTCCGCCCGTGATGTGGCTGTATCTAAATGCAGTAAGGCTATAAAGCAGCGAGCACTTATTTCTTTCTTGTAAATAAAGTTTAAGCGACAAGTGGTCTCGCCACCTACTGCTTTATAATAAGAATGTAATTTGTGCAGTTGTAAATTTACCCCCCTTCGTAGAAGAGCTTCACTCGTAGACCGAGAGCTTTTGCTAACAGCGGCGTAGCAGTTAAGCGTAGAGCCGTAGAATATAAATTGAAAAGACTAGATTAGAAGTAAATAAAAGGCGTCATAAATTAATGATGACAAATAAAGTACAGCTACCGGCGCTGTTGAAAGCTGGTAACGTTTCGTTGTACGGTCTCGGCTTATGCAATTTTAAATCAATAGATTTGTTATTCTCACACCTTAAAATTATAAAAGGAGTGATTTTAATGTAAGCTATCACTTTTTAAACTCACTGTTTACTATTTACGATTATTTACTTTTAATTCCAATACTTTATAGAAGCATATTATCACACTTTATTATACTGATTTCACATTTTGTATTGCTTTTGCTTAACACAAGTATTTTTGGCTGGTAAAAATGTACATGAATACAGAACTATTAAAAAAAAACACGTAAGACTACAGACACTTTTAGTAGAAATATGTATTATTTTTAATGATTCATTGAAAATATTATCCTATTCTCAATATATAGGAGGTCAAAAAAAATAAATATTTCTTTTTTGCATATTTTTTTCTGTTTTTTCGAGCAGTACAATAAATATGAAGCTATTAATAATTGTCTGTTTGTCAAGACACGTCACTGTTCTTCTCTTGTTTTTTAAAGCCCTCTCGTAAAAGTGAGTCACCCGCTATTCGTAGGCGTCGGAAAATTGAGTAAGTTGAAAATGGAAAAAAAATATTTTCTGTGAATTTATTCCCACAGAAAAGAACATTCTGGACATCGTAATTTGGGTTAATCGTAAGTGGCGTAGCCGCTTGACCTTTTGAATATTTACACTAAAACAACCCCATCTCAGTAACAAAGAATAATCATTGTCAACCGTAATTGACTGAAATGTGACTCGGCTTAACAAAGCTTAGCATATTCTACAGAAATCATTAACTTTTCGGTTCTAAGCTCAAAAAATGCGACCCCAATACCCACATTTTCTTAAATATCTATTTTAATATGGGTGATACAATGTTTATAATTAAGGTTTTCTTATATCATAGTTTTTTGGACCTTTTGTAGTTTATATAAATACGCGATAACGTGATAAGCGATCGTTCGTAAGATAGCTGGGGTAAGCGTAACTCGTATAAACTCGTCAGTTGCAATTTCATATGTGTGCTGGGATGACTTATTTTTTACGCGCAACTTAAAATATGATTATTTATTTAAAAACCACGATTTTTTTTAAAAAAATGTATGAGGGAATTTATATAAGAAATTATTATTTCTTATATAAACACGAAACTTTCATTTACTAAACGTCAGTTCAAGTTCATCCGTGTACTTGAATGACTGAAGATGCTGAAAGACGAAACCCGGGTCGTTAGTGACAAAATCTGTGAGAATGTACATAGTTTGAACGATTCAAATCTAATATTGAAATTCCACCAAGCACTTTCAGTCGAAATCTTAAATTAAATAATACCTAGGATGTTATCGTTTGAAAAGTTTTTCTAAGAAATAGTATTTACTTAGTTTCAGAACTTCATTATTCTAAAAAAACATGTATAGAGAGATAAAGCCAAGTCAGGAAATGTGATGAGTTTACCATTTCCGCAACATCCTACATCAAACTCGAATAGGTGGAATCACAAAATCCATTACTATGAACAAAATTCTAAAAATCGACTGGACAATTAATTAATACAACTGATAAACTTAATGACCCTAGCCCGGCGTAGTAGATTTGGCCAGTTCATAATTATCTTTTATTTTTCTCGGTGAAATAGTGTTTTTTATTTCTCATTTGCAATTAATTTTGACCGGATAATGAGAGATATTCAAATAATTTAAGTTGTATTCTTAAAATATGTATTCGTAGTTTTAGCGTAATGAGATATTTTCATATTTTTTTAATTCGTGATAAGATATTTAGTCATTTGTTTCTGTAGATACGGTGACAGCTACCGTATTTTTATAAAAAGCGCAATTCAAATTTTTGCAAACAATCTTTGAATGACGTCATTAATTGAAGATTCAAAAATACTGAGAGAAAGATCCATTTATCAAATGAGTGCCTTTTATAAACAGTTGTGGTAAATGAACCATAGAAACATTTAAAACATTCATTCTTGAATTTATAAAATATTAAATAAGAATTATATATCGTGAGAAAATTTAAAACGTTGGAAATTAAAAATAAATTATTTCGCTGTGTATTATAGTG
Source organism: Himalopsyche tibetana (assembly GCA_030503985.1). Lineage (NCBI taxonomy): Eukaryota > Metazoa > Arthropoda > Insecta > Trichoptera > Rhyacophilidae > Himalopsyche > Himalopsyche tibetana. Next base: position 18,470,623 of record JAPJYX010000009.1, on the reverse strand, counting down.
TATCGCCAATATTTCATTAATTTATTAGTATATATTCGCATTACAGCAGACATATTTAAACCTAATAGGGTCCATACATCTAGGAACAAAGGTTCAGGGGCATGATCAGGGAATATGTTCCAAAACATGTTCTTGAGCACACTAGGGGTCACAAAAACGCCACCCGTTGAGGTTATGTTGGTCAGTGTTGCGTCCGAACAAACAATATTTCATTTTATTGGATGCAAACAATGCGAGTAAAGTTAATTACTAATGTTTATAAGCTACTTACAATAAAAATATAATAATTTTATCATCCGTGATTACAACTTATATCATAGATAATCCTAAAATATTTTATCTATGGTTTATTTTGACAGCTGCCACCATAGGAAGACATTTCGATGTCGAAAATAGATCTCTAAAATTACGTCCGATGAGTTTATTGCAAGGAATTCTGCCTGCGTATATATTCTCGCAAGTAGTATTTGGTTTTTGTAATTATAATGAGATGTATTCCATAATACGTTATAGCTTTGGTATGAAGTCACGAATAAATGTTCTTTGACATTTCGTCTACAGCTGCGCTTGCAACGCAAATGTTCCCCAGGTTCCGCGTTTGCGTTCGCGTTCAGACCGTGAACATGGGAACTTATCTCAGGTCACGGGAAACGTTTTACAATACGGCGTAAACTTGTGAGTTTTATGTTGCAGGACATGTTCTGGAACCATTTGTTCCCAGATATATGGGTACCTTAAGTATTTGAAAACCCAATAATACTTACAGTACAACTAAGGAATTACAGTGTGTCACCAAATTAATATTTTTAAGTAAATCTTTGAAAATCATATATGAATAAGAATTGAAGGTTAGAATAAATGTCAAAACACAATTTATTAAACATTCAAAAAAACTAACTGCTTGGCTCCATTGATCTAAAAAGTCTTGTTTATATATTAAGTTCTGCCACTTATTTAAAAATGAATAAATTATCTATTAAATAATTTTAATAATCACCATTTAAAGATGATATGAGCTTTGTATAGGTGAATATAGCCAACTAGAAAAATGGCAATAGTGTTTAATACAATCACGTATTCACTTGTTTTGGTGAATTTCATGTTTTTATTTTACGGAGATAACACTATTGCAATGTGTATTACTTGAGTTTACTTCACATTAACGATACTCTTAGACGTGTAAAAAAACACTTGGCTCACTTCATCTCTAATGGGCCCAATATTCAAAAATTAAACTTCAATTATTGCTTTAAGCATTTTTAAAAATACATCAATTGTAATGGACAATTCAAATTGGTGCTGTTTTTTTATTAGATAAATAGTTTTCGCTAAATATTGTGTCGACAATTAAATTATTCTTTTATAAATATTTTTCATCCATTAAAAATACTTGTTTAAGTGAATTTTAAAAGCTTTATTTTTGAATATTTATCTCATCCGCCTGTTTGGTTGATTCTAAAAACGACCATTTCTTTTTACCGGCTGCTCACAAAAAAATATCATATTTATTATTTTTATCATATTCTCTACAAATATAAATTAAATAAACCTAACACGATCTTTTACAAGAACTGGTTTTAACTCAGTCGGTCTGTCTACATTATTTAAAAAAAAAACAAGGATGGAGCGATGAAACAAAAAATATTTCGCTAAGAACTGCGTTTGTTATCAAACATCTGATTGATGGGAGGGAGTTGTAGAGTCACAAACATCCGTGTCTCCAAATAAAAAACAACGGATAATATCTGCAGGTACTTGCCACACAAAACAAACACCCGAAAGTATTGATCATTCAGTTACAGTACTAGCAATTATGAGGAAGATATTCATTTTGTAACCATATTTCGTTCTTATAAGCGAAAAGTGGCTAGCAAATATTCTTTGAAAATAACTTATTCATTGCAAGTGTTCTCATACAGGTTTTCTAACAATAAAAACTCAAATATTACTTTTTACTTATTTCCACTTTTGTTTGCCAAGATTGTTATTTATTCAAAAATAAATTGAAATAAAATGGAAAAAAGTCACCTTTTTATTTCAATTTGTTTTTGTAGAAATAACATTGTTTTATTTTATTTCGTATTAGTTGATAACGCTAGCCATGATCGAAACCGGTTCAGATCTTGGTAAATAAATGTGGGAAATAAGTATAAAGGAATATTGCGTTTTTCTTAATATAATTCCATAATAGGTTTTCTATCAGTGCTAAAAGTGGCGAAGTGATATTCAGAGTATGAAAAAAGATATAACAAACTATAAAATTTGTTTTACTTTTGGTATATTCATTAAATTAGAAATAGTAGATAAGTAACCTGTCTAATTTTATCGGGATAGAAAAGTAAGCAATGTAATCGAATTATGTTTTTGCGGATAGTGGATGAGATACTTGTTCAGTGTCCAGTAAAAATATTAAATATTGTTCAAAATTCCCAATTTAAATAATTTGTTCAGAACTCAAAATTATCATTTTGCCACTTAGTCACATTTCGTTTTATGGGGACAATTTTCGACCACAACATTTCTATCCTGTCAGTTTTTTCAGTTCAAGCTTAATTTTTTTCGTAACATTTGTCATGTGACTAATATTTAAACTTTATTATAAAGGCTAGTTTCTATAAACAAAGCCTAATTATCAATTATTAATATAATAATATGAAAATGTTCATTATTTGTTAAACGGCTTTGATTGTTGCATGCAACATGCAACATTGAACTTAATATTTAAAAATATTGTCCTTAATTTTTATAAATAAATACAATGTCATTAGTAAAGCTTGCGTTTGAATCAATATTTAGAGAAGTTTGTTACGCCACAGCTCTTATAGTTGTATCGTTTGAATACTATATTACCCACGTTGCATACGTTCATAAAATATCCCTTTTGTTTCATAGCCATAGTGAAGTAACTGCTCTTCTACTAGGGGGATCATTTTAGGTAGTATACTATAGTCGTAAAGTTGTTTTGATCGCCGCTCGTATTTTTTATGATTCCTGTACCAATCTGCACAGTAGATGAAACCCGAATCCTGGAGTTATTCCCTTCTGCAGCGCAACCGGAGAAAATGGCTTGCAGGTAATTTATCGGCTTTATATTGTCCACTAAATATTTGAATGCGCTCGGCGAAGTTTCATGTAAAAGTCGTCAAATGAAATGGTTTTTGTTTATAGTTATAAACGGCACAACACTAGTTTTATGTTTATTATAATATTAAAAGTTTTTTTAATGAAAACGTTTGAAACAACTGCGACTCACGTGTATTTTAGTAATTAAAATCTAAGAACGATATACCCAGATATAAAATAATCTCATATTGTTAATATTCAGATTTACCCTGTTTTTCATTAAGCATGAAAAAACCTCTTTAACTATACTTTTTGGGCAGTACAATTTTGAATGTAAATTTATTGTTTTTGCTTGTCTATTTTCAAAAGCTTAATTAAGCCTCGTCTGTACTTTTAAGAAGTCAATATTTTGTAAAATGATATTAATTTTATAAAAGTAAAACACATTTTTATCACAATAATTCCCAAGTTTTATTTGTTTATTCATTGATTATATATTATACATTTCGATTTCAAATAATATTAATTCTGCCACCTGTGTGGTCGAGTGGTCAACGTCGTTGGTTTTGGTTACGGAGGTCACCGGCTTGAGTCCCAGTACGGACAGTTTTATAAATTGATTTTTCAGTCCATTTATAAATTTCTGTTCGAAAGCATGGATGTATGTGATGTCTTAAATTGCCTCCTCCACCCATCCTATGAACAGGGCGTATCGAGAGCGATAAGCTTACCACTAGTCTTGTCCTGTCCCTAGCCTTCTATTCCTACTCTCTTTGGAAAAAGAGAAGTTGAACAGCTGAGTAACAAGCAGTTCTCTTAGAAACACTTATTTTGAGACATAACAGATTAAAATAACAAAGTATTTTAGCTCTACAGTTTTTAATAACATCCTAATAATAATTACAATATTACACTTATAATTAGGATGTTAGAGTGAATAACTTGATGCATTGTGTATCTCTTCAGAGCCAGTATATATAGCTGAGCAAAATATTAGTTTAAACATAGTTCTGACGATGGCGCAAGCCGAAATAGCTATCAACGAATAAAATTATTAAAAACTGTAGAGCTAAAATACTTTGTTATTTTAATCTGTTATAAATGGAGTTCTACCAAGTAAATGCCAAATCAATTAATAACTTATTTTGAGATAAACTCCATAAGGAGTCCATATGCTCCACATTGGGAGCGGACATGGTAGAAAAAAATATATCGATATTTTAATGTGAAAAAAATCTGTACCTTTCCAGTCCTTATCAGTCCTTAATATTCATTGAAAATTGATGCAATTTATTTTCACTTAATGTTTAATTTCGTTTATTTCGCTGAACAATCGATAAGTTTTGAGAAATGGTATTTATTTGTTCTAATATGCGAGTTTTTTTAAATTAATACATTTTGAATATATTTTTTAGTTTGTCCTATGCTCAGTCTTTTTAAAAATTGAGTCAGCCTAAATATTAATTGCAATGGCATTAACTTGGTAGAACTCCATTATATTAAGGTAAAAATAGCAACTTATTTAGTTCTACAGTTTTTATAATATTAGTAAATAGCTATTTCGGCATTCGCCATCGTCAGAACTATGTTTGAGCTTACATTTTGCTCAGCTGTATATATATATAAACTTAAATTTTTTCTATTTTTAAGGAAAAGGGTTAAATTTCCAATTGTATTCCAAATTGAAACTAAAAACTCAGAGGTATATCATATATATATCAAACATCAAGAATTATTGATATCATAAATGAAAGTTTCGCACAAAAAATAAGAGGCATTTTTAATTTGTATTAAAAGCTTTTAAGCAGATTAAATGCTGTGCCATAATTTTCAATGGACGCGCCTATCAAATTGTCTTTATAATTTTTGATTTCACGAAGCGATTGAGTACTCTAACAAATTTCCCAAGTGGTCTATACACAATGAGGTTTGACAATCCGAAGCTATCTTGACGTTATTGCAAGTAACACCGGCACAATTCTAGGTAAAGCTCGCGTAAAGTTCATGTGGTACCCACCCTTTTTGGATATGCAGATGATCTCATCGCGTTCTTGACTTGAACTACAAGGTTCATAAGTATGCATGAATGATTAAAAAAAAAACAAAAAAATGTTGAATAGCAATACAACATACAGTATAATTATTTTATCTTATTAAAAATAAAAGGTAACTTACAGCTTTTACAGAAAGAAGCTGCTATAAAATTTACGAAGTAACTTTACTCAATTAGCACAAATTAAATGTATTCCCTTACGTACTCATTATAAATTATTAATTGTTTTAATATTTAAAAACTATAATTGCTCATCTAAGTATTTTCTTAGAATTATGAAATTCTAAAGGCTTGTTCGAAAATAAAATAAATCATAACTTCAACGCATTTGGTTTGGCTAAACCATTTATACCAAATTCACTGTGAAAACAAACTATACTTCAAAAATTATTTCAGACCATCTGAAAAAGTTCATGAACTTAATGTTGCGTTATAGAAAACTTTTACTTCTTTCTACTCCAAACTAAATTAAACACAGCAAGAGATTTAAAAGATAATTTAATTTAAAAAAAGCTTTTTATCTAACTTTTTTATTGAATTAATCTCGAGTTTACGAATTTTAATCTTTCTTCATATTGTTCATTAGTAACAATTATGAAGATTTATGTTTTTAATTAATTTCTCAAATGAAATTAATTGGCATGCAAATTCTTAACATAAACTAGAGAATTATTTGCCCATGCCCTAGACAAACGAAATTTTAGCCAGTATAACATTATAATGAAATTAACGTATACATTAAATTTAATGAGAGTATATGGGTGACTAAGATATAAACAGGTTTACTATGTAGGTGATATAATTGCGCTTCTACATGTATAATATTGCTCTTTGTACTGACAAGATACGTTAAGTCAAACTTTTGCATTTTGGGAAAAAAAAATACAATTATAAATATTTTTTTATCCCTTTGATAATTAACACCGTGACATCTTCTTTCATTGTACATCTTTTGTTTAATTCCACTCTGTTAAAATTGTATTGAATCATAATTATTTCTTGAGATATTGTAACTACAAACGTAATTTTTGGCAGTAACATTTTTTATTGCAAATGAACAAGATAATTTTGTTAAACGTTATTTGTAGTAAACAAATTAGTGGCCATAAAATATTGAACGTAAAAATTCATATTGGCTCTATTCTTTTATCAGGAATTGACATCATTAGAGAACACAGTATCTCCAGAAATGAACGCAATGAAAATCTATATTCGACTTTTGAAAGTATTTTTTTCTGGTAAATTATGTATTTACTAGAAAAAAATACTTAAAAAAAAAAACGCCACAGCAGGCGATATGAATAATTAACAAGAAAAAATATATATTTATAATAATACTTAATGAATTAGTTTATTTACGCTTTTAAGTATGTGTGTTTACAAATTTAAAAAAATATTTACTAATAATAATACTTGAAATAGTAAGTAACATTATTTCGAGATTGACCGATAGTAGTAAAAGTAATACATAAATTATACTAAACAAATACGTAAAGTTTACTAAAAAAGTTAATTTCATGCAAAATCAGTTAATATTAAGGGTTTATTTTTTAATGCTTTTATTATGCTCGTGATAAGGAAAACTTATATCTATCTTAAATGAATAATGTGAATTACTAGTAAAAGTTTTTATTTTTTTAATGTACTGCCTTTCCACCAAGAATCGACAGCAAACACCTTAAAGTGATATATAGTTATTTGTAAATGTATGCTTAGCTTATGTAAAAGTAGCAGGAAAGAAAGAAACTAAAAAGGATTTATGAAAAAAATAGCTTTTCGTTATATTACACTCATTACAATGCGTTATTATATTTTCATTTTAATCAACAAAAGGAAGTTGTAAGTGTTTGATAAAAAGAGTTTTTAAAAATATATGTCATTATTTAATCAATATTACACAAATACAAAGTAGAATGTTAATTAATAAATTATTAATTGAGTCGAGCTTTAACTCATAAAAATATCCCATTTAATACAAATATCACAATAAAATTATTTATTTGTTCTTCCGAAAAAAAACTTAAGACTTTTGTATCCATCTCCGCTCCCGATGTGGATCACATAAGATCTTTTCTGATGAGAGTAGTATGGATAAAATAATAGAGTAGGACATTTCTAGTGGTTAAGTAATCGTTCTTAGTACGCTCCGTTATTTAAGGATCGAAGGGAATTTTTATACATTACAAAAATCTATGCCTTCATGCAGAAATCGATAAAATTCTGTTTGTACTGGGACAAGAACGTGTGAGGTCAGTCACAGAAGCCAACGACGATTATCGCTGCGCCATGGACCCGACTAGTTATCGTTATAAAAAATAATGTGAAATGATGATTTGAATTGCGTTCTTAGGTTCCGAATTGGGAATTATAATGAATAAAATAGTTTTTAAAGGTGCTTAAAATGACAGGTGCTTTTGTCGTAGAGCTTTTTTGCCACTATACCGTTAAATATGTTCCACAGAGTTTTCTCTGATGCGTGATTCGAAGAGTAGGCTTTTAAAATAATTTAAGTGTAGATGCGTGTAAGCCTCGTGTGGTTAACTGGTACATCTTCCTCTTATATTTTGTTAAACGAAGTATTTCATTTATAACATGCAAAGTAACCATACTCTCTCTGTAAGAATAATGTGTTCTAAAATACCTCGTGTAATTTGTATGCTCAGGCAGAATCAGCATATTATACATAGTGGGTATAGGCATTTATAATTAGGTAATAAAATTATTCTTCTCCTCTCATGTTTGCTTTAATACTGAACATAAAGGTCACGCCATTCCCCTCAGTCCACTGATACGACTCGAGCCACACCCAGAATACTTATGTTCGACGGCGTGCTGAATTGTTGCTGCATCAAAAGATTTTTATTATACTTGTTAATTCAAATAAATATACCCAATTCAGTTAAAATCACTATAAACCAGGGCTTCGAACCGCTATTTTTTTCGTTTCGGTTTTCGTTTCGGCAAAAATAACGGTTTTTAAAGGTTTTTGGTTGTCGGTTCAGCTTGAATCCAAAAGTCCAAAATATCTCCGTGACTCGTTTTTATTTTTTAGCTTACCGAGGAATTTGAAAATCTCAAAACCCTATACTGGGGTGAATCGAAAAAAAACCGATATTTTTTTCGGTTCGGTTTCGGTTTTCGTTCCGCCAAAAATAAAGATTTAAACGGTTTTTGGTTCCGTTTCGGTTCGAAGCCCTGCTATAAACGAAGTTTTTAACATATATATACAATTAATAGATATTTTTTTTCTGTATAATACAAATTTTCTGTGCGTAGGATTTGTTTAAATATGTTAGTTATATTCACGCAATTGTTAAAAAGCAAACTTTATTAACACATTTCCTTTTAAAATGTTTATAAAAACATGATAGATGTTTTTTTTAATCAGTGTTTTTTTTATAAAATCTTACTGACGTCAATAGAAGCAATATGTCCACTTTTTCATTTCTGCAATATATGTACTTTTGAAAGTGTCTAAAAATGATCAAATTTACATTAAAATAACAATTGACGAAATTGCTAAATAATTTCATCTCAGTCACCTGAAATAGTAAAACATCTTCAAAACACTCACTAAGCTATTCAATTTTTAAACATTACATCAGGTGTCCAAAAACAAAATATATATGTTCACATTTCTCAAACTCTACGAAATATACAAATTGAAATAATACATGTTTCAAAATTAAAAAACAGCTCGCCGATAGTGTAAGACCAGCTTTTTATTGTAAAAACTCGTTAGGTAAATTGTTGGTCAAAAATAAAGATAAAATACATTACTTAAATAAATCCGAGATTTATTATTATTATATTATAGACTGGAATGCTTTTATTGCACAAAATTCTATATATGAAAAACATTAAGAAGCTTTAAAACCAGAATTTCGGAATATGTACATGGTCGCCTTTAGATTAAAAAAATGCACCTGATTTCTGAGAACTACTCGTTCAGCGTGAATTAAAGGATTACAATGTTACACCCAAGCACGGGTAGGCATACATTATTTTTCTAGGTAATTTAAGAAATAAATAGGGCACAGTTAAATAGTTAACCAATTTTAAATAAGCAGGTAAATCTGCCAAATTCTCCACTCGTGTATCTCATATGTAAGTAAATATAATTATAAGTTTTCCAGCTAGCAAAATAAATACAAATTTTGAAATTACTCACCATTCAAATCTTTTGGCAATCCCGTGGGTTAATTCATTGTGCCAGCAATGACTTTAAACGTAGTGATACATTTATTTCTTATATAAACACGATACATTTATTTACCAAAGCAAGTTCAAGTTCATCTCTGCACTTGAACGCCTGACCATGTCGAAATATGAAACCCGGGTCGTTAGTTACATAATGTGAGTAAATGTACATAATTTGAACGATTCAAATTTAATATTCTCATTCATCAAATTTTACATAGGTTTTATATTGTATGGATATGTTACGTGTAAAACCTGACAAAAGCATATTAAAAAAATGTTCAAGCTATTCCGCATGTCAAAAAAATTACAACTGAAAAATCGAATGGCGATATGTCTAATTTATTTCACATTTCTATTTATTCGTGTAAGCGATTCATTAGCTAATTAATATCAGGCAACTCCTTCTTTATTTCTTCATCCAAAACGATAGAAAAAATAAGCAAGTAAACTAATCCATTTAGAATGAAATATTTTAACTTCGTTCAGTACTAACGCTACAATAAAAGCATATGGTATTTGCTGTAAGACGCTTCATCTGTTTGTGGAAAAAAAATGTGTATTAAATAATTTCTGAATATCTTTGAAAAATAAACTTGATTGTTTTTTTACCACTGGCAGTATATCAAATAAATCTTCAAACATATATCTAAAAAAGGACCAAGTCTTATAATTGAACAACATCCAACAGTGCAGAAATTTATAGTTTGGATATGAAAAAAAAATAAAAGCCAATTCAGCTATCAGTTCTCTTCCACGGCGATTAATTGGATACTTTTACAAAAGCAAGCAAACAATTACTCGCGTACTTAAGTTTACCTTCAGTCGAAATCTTGTTTTTTTGTAAATTATTTTTATATATTTTTTTAATCCATGTCCACTCTCAATGTGGAGCATATGGCCTCCTAATCGAGGTATCTCAACAGAATTGTTCTACGAGAACTGTTTGTTACTCGGTCGCTCGGTTAACTAATCGCTCTTGCTACTTTTTACGCAGTTATTAAAAAAATAGAAAGGGTGGGAGGAAATTTTTAAACATTACAAACACCCATGCCTTCGAAAAGAAATCGATCGATCAGTACGAAGTCCCAGTGGACTCGAACGCCTGAAATCCGGCACGGAAGCCTACAACGCTAACCGCTGCGCCATAAGACTGCAATAAAAAGGTGTAAGCAATTTTTTGCAGGTTTTTAATTTAAATTTGTATAAATATCACTGTTGATAATGCTCGCGATGAGCGAAACCGGTCCTGATCTAATAAATTTTATGTGGAAAAAGTACTAAAAATCTTTTATTATTTTTATTATAATGCCTTTCCATCAAGTATTGACAGTAAACGGTTATTGACAGTAAACCCTTAAAGTGATTTTCGATTTATATTTTATTCAATTGATAATGCTTGTTATAAGCGAAACTATTTCTGACATTTAATAAAAATGTGAAATAAATACAAAAATGTTTTTTGTATTTAATATATTGCGTTCCCATCAAGAATTGACAGTGATTACATTGAAAGTGATCTTTTTTTTACAAATAATATGTGAAAAATTGTAAAAACATGTGAGGCTTAGTTTATTTTCACGCATTAATTGTTTTTGTAAATAAACAACAATCACTGTGTGTTTTTTTGTGTTTGAAACAATATTTTGAATAGAAACTCTACTGACGAATCTCGGTTTAAGTCTTGGATAAATAAATCTTGTTGTTGAAAGCAGATTTTTCAACCATATCATATCCTGACGTTGGATATTTTTACTGCTAAAAGATATTTATTTTATAAAAAAACGTCTAATTCAGTTGTTTAACCACTTCTTTTCAGAGTAGATAATGAAATACTGGAAAAGGGACATTATAAAACTAGCTCCTTTAACGCTCTGTTCCGTTTTAAAGAATGAGTAATTAATGTTTAAGCTTTTATAAAACTTTTATAAAAAATTTCGAGCAATTTGTAATTCGAGCATTTGACGTTCGAGGAATTGGTTATTCGAGGAACTTGTTATTCGAGCAATTTCCATTCAAGGAATTGCATTCGAGCAATTTGCATTTTGCAATTTGTTTTTTTGGGACCAAAACTCGTGAATACCGCTTCTAAAGGGAACGATGGCATTCACTCAGCTACAGACATGACAGTGTAGAACTCTGATATATCATCGAAATAAATTTTGAATATTATCTATTTTTTTGGTTTGCACCTAGGTAATTAATTATTATGTTTTTTACATGCTTTAAAAACACATTATGACTCGTGTGTAATAAAAATAATAAATCGTGTTTTTATCCAAACTTCAGAGTTGAATTCTCAATAAATAACTTCAGTTTCTGTAAAATTTAGCAGAAGTTTATGATACTATTCAATAAGTGTAAAGGCTAAAATAATTAAGTCACTCACATTAATACAAACATTTATAAAAGGAACCATTCGTCCTATTTAAAATAGTATTTAGTTAATAAAACGCATAAATAAATGCTTTTACTACAATCAAAAAAATGTTTCACAAATCACTTTTACATATACGAATACGAACGATATTAGTTTAATATTTTAAATGTTAAATTAAATTTGATAACATTGTTTCTCCACTTGCTGTGTTTTAAATCATGACACGCATTTTTGCTTCTTAAGAAGCATCTTCAGACAAAATATTGCAAGATTTGTAACACAAAAAAGTTTTCAACTTTAATGTCACATTAATAACGAACTTCCCGCCATTACCACCGAATCAATCAAAAATATTAACGTCTTGAATTTATTTATATTCACAATAGATGTAGTTTTGATTTTTTACAATTAACTACCAGTCTTACTGGTGCTTATAATAAAATTTATCTGAATAACTGTCAAAATTAAAGGAACGGTTCATTGTTATTCATGAATTTAAATTTATTTAGTGTTCTCAACAACATTCTTTGTGGTGAAAGGTCAGTCTTACATTAATTTAGAGTAGGAAAATGAGAAGATGAGGACTATTTCATGTTTATAACATGACATTATTACTATTCCTGTTTTTTTAATGTATTTAAAGCTAAATGCATTGACAACTGTGTCAATGCGATTTTAAAACAATGTTAACTGATATCGAACTGAATCCACAACGAGTTCCGAAATCGCTTTAAATTTTTATGACAGTACTAAAATGGAAATCGCTTTTCCCGGAGAAATTCTTTTAAACACCTTTTTTGAGAATTCATTCATTTCAGTTTAGTGCTTTTGTTTTTAATGTTGAAAGTAATGAGCTTTACTTTTAATTAAGAAAATAAAGTCGTTCGCTGCAATTCCGCTTTTAAACAACTCTGCTAATGTAATTGAGAAAAACTTTACAATTTTTTGTCTTTGTTTGATTTTATAGATTAACAAATCTACTTTATATAACTTCACTTTGGAACATAATCCTTTTACGGTAACCCGTGGCTCGAGCGTATTTCACAACAAGAAAAAGATATTCTATTTTTATATGTTTTTTTAACTTTTTTTTTTCTGAGCAAAAGAATCCCACCCGGTTCATCTCTTAATTTGCCTATATCGTTAACTTTCGAAGGCTACAACTTTCTAATGATAATATATAACTCATTAATCCGTTGATAAAAATTTTACTTAATAAGATAGTTTTTCATCGATTTATATTTTCTAATCTATATTGTTTGAGATTTTTTTATTGCCTATAAAGCTATATGTTCCTTTAAGAATCCATTCAGACAGAGATAGACAAATATTTGACAATCTTATTAGAGCGCCAAAACTATATTAATTTTATCCACGACCCAGTTGTGCTATTTTAATGTAGTTTTTCATCAAAAACAACTTTATAACCTTGCCATAAGATTATTGATTTTCCTCAAATAGTATCTTAAATCGTTCTATATTGATTTCAAAGAATATAAATAAATATTCAAAAGAAAGCTGCACACGCGATCTGTTTCGAAAGCAATTTAAAGAAAATTATAACTTTTGTAATTAGCAAATGCGTTGTACACGTGAGCTTCAGACCACCATTTTGTAATACTAAAGCATGCGTGACTGCGACTCTATACGGAGCGTTCTAATGTAGGTGAATTTTGTTGAACGTAATTTCTGGAATAAAAATATAATAATCAGTTATTATAAATTGCTTCGCAGGTAAGGTGATATTAAATTCACTAAAGACTGTTTATTAATAGAGATAAATAGAAAAATAATTAAGGGTTGTCCGCAATCAAATGTTTTAGTTAATTGCCTCCAATTAAAACACTACTAGATGACAAACGATCTCTCGTAGTGACAAACATTTAAATAATATATAATTATTTGACGGCTGATAATCTTTATGGTGAAATATTGTATTGAAATTTTGTTGATAATTGTCTAAAATATTTGTTTTTCGTAAAATACAACCAGACCAATCTAACCATGATGATGTTGATAAAGACATGAAAATGTTCTTATTGATATTATCTATTTTTCCTAGCGGCTATACAGTCTTTATGCGACTAAAAATACTTTAAGGAATAGTCTCATCGATGGCGTGATAAATATTAAATTTGATAACATAATTATTTATTCAACACGTCGCTGTCTCTGACGTTTATTTGTCGACACTTAAATATAGCTTATCTAATAGAAAAGACTAACAACATGGTACCTTACTTTTTTATTTTACATATTGTTTTAGTTTATGAAAGTGGTTATTTCAGTTGAACGTGTTATAGAGTTTATGTAAAAGATTTTTTCATTGTGGAATACTATTCATTTAGAGCTAATTAAATACACTAAGTTTAAGAATAGAGTGGCATTCAATAATTATTTTGTTTTTAGGTTTCAGTAAATATGTTTAAACATATGATCTTCAAAGTAAACAATTGACTGTACAATAAACAGTTTTGTACATATATTAATTTCCATAAATACAGTAGTATACCTTTTGATATACACATTTTGTTTTCGTATCTTTCTTATGGAAAGTTTAGTTTAGTTTCAAAAGGTTTTAAAAAAATAAATATAGTTATACAGACAGTAACACAGTTTTTGAAATTATTTTCGACGTACAAAATAATGCACGCTACGATTTTCGATACAACTCATTGCCTTACCAATTGTCAAGATTCGCTGAATATGATTAAATAATTAATAATACATGATCTTGTTGTAATAATTAAATCGATAAAAAAAATCTACTCACAATCTATATTTTTAAGCACCGCTTTATTTATGGAATCGGCAGTTGTTTAGTTTAAATATGTAATAAAATTTGAAAACTTTCTTATTTCGCAAGGCTGTGCCAAAAATTGTGAAATTCTATTGTTATTATCAGATTGTAAATTAATTTTTAATTTATATGTTGAAAATTGGAATCAATGTTTTGTTTATTTTTAAATAGCCTTAAAATATTTCGTATGGGCAAAATTATGTATCAGTGATACATAACTTGTAGAATTTAAAAGTTTTTTAAAAATATACATATATAAACAAAACGAGTTATAATATATTTTTAAGTACACACATGACAACGGCTTTCTTTAAAACGTATTATTTATCAATATAAACTGATACATTGCTTTCTTTAGTTTACTAAAGCTTGAACTGCCATTTGTAGTATAAAACCAAAATAAACGAGAATTTGATAATGATTTCTAACAGCTTTTTGCCTATTCTTTTAATTTTCCGCCTGCGTGGTCGAATGGTCAACGTCGTTGGCTTTGTTTGCGGAGGTCACGGGTGCGAATCCCATTACAGCCTGTTTTATAAATTGATTTCTGTTCGAAGGCATGAATGTATGGGATGTCTTGAATTCCCCCCTCCCACCCCAATCCCAAAAACGGGTCGTAGCAAGAGCGAATAGTTAATCACTAGCCTTGTCCTAGCTCTATTATTCTATTCATACTCTCTTTGAAAAAAAAATAAAGGTCGAGCAATTGAGTAACAAGAAGTTTTCGTTTTATGTTGAAATAAACTTCATTAGAAGCCCATAACCCGCAAAATGGGAGCGGACATGGTAAATCAAAATTATTTTTAATGTGTTTTATTAAAAAAATACTTAATACATGTTTGTCAACATTTTAAATAACAATACTTATGTTTTTCTTAAAAGTTTTTAATTAAATCGTCTTTTTTTAAATTCGCAGTTGGTTAGAAATAAAACTATTTTGTTTATTAAAAAATTAGTTAATAAAGTTAAAGCTTTTAAGACATAATTCATTATTCTAAATAAAAACCTGATTTATACTTTTTTTTCAAATTCAGTTGAATTATTTGAGGGTCAATAACTTCCTTTATCGAAAAGACTACATGAAATAAAATTGCCAAATATCAAAACTTAAAACAATTATGTGGATCAAAGCCAAGTTTCGTTTCTGCATACAATACTTTTATTTCTACAGATTATTTTCTCAGAAGCTCTGTACTCGACGACTGACTTTTTTTCTTTTGAAATACTTCTCGAGAAAATTCAATGCAAAACCGGAAATTAAAGTACTGGCGGAAATGAGTCACTGAGAAATTTGTCGAGAAGACAAATCTGTTAGAGGAGACCGTTTTCGTGGACGAAATTTGACATCGGGTGTGGGAATTATAATCAAAACATTGAATTAGTCCATTATGACGAATTACACGTTTCGATAGGCAACCGAAAGGTTATGTGAGTACGAATCAAAATATTGGGATAAGACGAAACCTAAATATGTACTCGAGCTACATAAGAAAATTGGAATCAATATCACTAAACAAAAGCATAGCTATTTCGAGAATGTTTATTGAGAATATTTATATCCAAACACATACATAAAATAACATGTAATATTTTGACGGACCAATTTTGCTAAGCTACTACGTAGTATAATTATTTTAAACCGTTAATAAAACAAGTAATTAATTATTATGTTTAAAAACATATTCCGTTATTAATATAAAGTATTTTAATATGTATTGGCTTTTTTACGTAAAAATCTTATTACATAATAATAAATATGGATTATTAGGGCTGAGACTAGTTAATTGGTCACCTGGTTTCTTTTGCTAGGATTGGATAGATCAGGGATTTTTTTTGTTTATGTGGACACAAATCCATAAATGGATATACAAATCAAAGTAACAAGTTAATCCACTTCTATACCCTATATAAATATAATCATAAAACCTTTGCCGACAAACAAATAAATATAATTCTTGAAACTACTTACTTTTCAAAACTGTGAGCATTCACATGAGCTTATCCTTTTTGCCAGCAATGGCTTTAAACTCAATGATACATTTATTTCGTATATATACATGAAACATTCATTTACTAAGCGCCAGTTCAAGTTCATCCGTGCACTTGAACGCCTGAAGATGCCGTAAAGCGAAACCTAGGTCGTTAGTGACAAAATCTGTGAGAATAAACATAGCTTGAACGATTCAAATTTAAGTAAATGAGGGTTTTACTTGCAAACCCGGCTCATCCCAAAGCTGTTGAAAGATGAACTATGAATGTAATTTATTAAATAAAAATAAATTTTGAAAGTATCCAACATGGCTCGACAACATCCAAAATATCATTCCAAAGTGATGTAAGACTAAAAATACTTTTAAAATGTACATTGTTTTTCGAAATGAAATTCAAGTTTCATTTTTTAACAATTTTGGAATAAGCCGTATTTGCAAATAATATTACTCTCAAATATGATTGGACACACTTTCATTTATGAAACGTCCATAACCTCTAAGAACAACTGTTTTGCTTATAATACAGTTTAAATCATGTCAAAAACAATATTTTTTATCGTTTCATACTTTATTTTCCAGTAAATACAATATAAAGTGTTTTTAGATAAAAAAAGACAAATAATATCATTATTATAATAATAAAAAATAGCGAATATTGAATTAAACATTGGTGTACAATTAATAAAAACCAAAATTTTTTTGAAGTAAAATAAATATTTAAAAAACAAAACAAAACTTCTTATTCCCTCGATGATAGTAAATGTGAGACATTTGGCAGGGTTACATTATTCATGCGTGATATTTTTCCAGCCCAATGCAGGCGTTAGTTTTAACAAATCTGACAATGTCTAGCTCACCGTAGAGGTTATGATGTTCATGGTTGTGCTGACGTCACCGGATACCATCCTCGAAGACAGCACCGAAAATCTTTCGATAGATCTTTTTCTCATACATTTGAAGCTTCTGAAAGTCCATATTGCTAGGCGTCCACATAGGTTTTTGACCAGGACTGATCTTATTAGGTGTTTTTTTTTAATGTAATTAATTATAACTGTATTTTTATTTCGTGATAAGCGCGAGGATTTAAATTGTTCATGAAATTCATAGCTGTATCTATGTATCTATGCTGCTTAAAATTCTTCTTTTGGCTTAAAATTGTACTTATTTTAATTATATTTATAAGCATCTGTGTCATTTCAGTTAAATATACTAGTGGTAGAAAGGGATGACGTTTTATACAGAGAATTGGCAGTGAACATCTTAAAAGGGTAATTATTTTCACACCTGACATTTTTTTGCTATACATAATTGAACAACTCATTGAAATGTAACATTAAGTTCATGAAATTCAATTAAAAAAAACAATAACCCACAACCCTCGTCATTTAGCGTACGCGTGTCGTCACTGCTCTCTCAACTCGTTAACAGAATCAAGCCCCCATTTCACAAACAAGCCCGTTATGCCACTGAAAACTGAAACCTGTTACAGAACTGATTTCGTGACCTGAATTTTAAGGCAATCTTCACTGGATACGCATTCTAATGGTAATATAGAATAAGTATATATAAAAAGGACAAGATTCTCAAAAGATGTAAAAAAACATGTTTTTGAAAGCCAATTAATCCATGGCACCAATCCCAAGTCGTTTTTTCAAAGTACGTAAGAAAATTATGAAAAGTATTCTTGGTGGTCTAACAAGCAATGAAACTAAATTTTATGATTTATGAACAAGTTCTCGAAAATAAAAATATAGTAACTTACACTACGTCTTACGTGGACGAGGTAGAAGTAAACGCGAGACGACGCGACATGACGCAGCACGAAAATATAAAATGATCCACAACGCTATAAAGTGACCTAAATGATAAATATGTTACAACTTGGGTATGCAATCCCAGGATTCCGTCCAATTGTTGTGATCCCAAAATCCCGGGATTGCTACAGTACTAATCCCGAGATTTCAGGATTGAGAGAATAAAACACGGAAGTTCTTAAAATTTTTTCTAAATAAATGGGTATTAAAACTGACAAAAAATATTTGCCCGAAGAAAAAACATTGACAATGTTATGATTATTTTTCATCGAAATTTACAACTGCCACGTGAGGTTTTTACTACTGTACAAAGAACTTACTATGATCAAATTTGTGCTCTGTGGAATTTAAATATTAAAGATGAATCGATGAAGCTTTGTACATTCACACAAGTGACTATGTAGCTTTATATGACATGATTGGCTCATCAAACTTTTGAAGTCTAAAAAGAAATATAAATTATGAAACACGTTAACAATAAAAGTTTTTTGAGCTTGTTAATTTTGGTGCCATTTCTGTAACCACGATTCTAAATTGTTTAATACCACTTGCGTACATGAAAGGTACTAAAGGCTCAAAGGGTCAACATAAATATATTATTATGGCGTCAATAAGTGATGATAGTTCCTTAGTTGGATATTTGTTTCCATTATACAGACTGCCCTTTGCGCAAATATTCATAATTAGGAAATAGTACTTCATTCAAATGTATTTTATGGGAGATGCTTCATTTCCTTACGAAAATTATCAAGTCCTTTTGAAAAATTGATCAAAAGAGTTTTTAGATTGTACGCGAAAAGTTTTCTTTAATATTGTGATTTATTAATTATTTATTTCTAACAAAAGTGATATTTGTTCAAATTTTATATATCTCTATCACCTTTTTAGACACATTTGGATATATATATGAGATTGAAGGGTTGGTTATTGACAATTTGCTTAGTTGCGGATATGACTAACGGCAAAATAAAATAGGCATTGTGGAATGATATTGTTTTAAATTAAATCACTACAGTGGAACCCAGATCTACCATTCTCGGAATGTTCGTTTTCCCGCGTTAATCGTTCATTTTTCATAGTCCCGGCCAAACACCCATAGGAACAATGTTAAATAATCCCGCATTAATCGTTCCCCAATTTACCAATTTCCTTGTTCTATCATCTAAATATTATCATTCTGTCCTAATTACGATCTCGATTGACCATTGTTGTTGAAAATTTCTTTTTTTACTCATAAATAGTCTTACATTGCATCTGGTTGCGCGAGTTTTTCTCAAGTTTTAAAAAAAATTTAAAAGACCTAAAAAGTCAAAATTAAAATACCGAAATAAAGCAAACTAGATCTCTAGCTGAGAAACTGAAAACAATTCAAGGCGTTGAAAAAAGTCATATAGCAAAAAAAGTTAGCTTAGAAAAGTAATCGTGTTTGAAAGGTCTGTTAAAATGTTAGTACCCAACTACGAATAGGCAACTCATATCTATTAATTAAGCAATTAAAGAATAAATCTATACAGTCTTCAATAAAAAAAGTGAATTAATATATGAGTTGGTTGAAAATTAAACATTTTTTGGTAGTATTCGAAGATTTCTAGCATTATCGGTTTCCCGCATTATTTGTTGATTTTTTCTGGTCCCTTGAAAAACGTAGAATCGGGGTTTTACTGTATTTAGTAAGGTAACACGCTGAAACAACGAATGATCAAATAATTTTTCATTCGAGCGTAACTGAACTTTTATGTGTTATTTAATATATATCCACTTACAATAAGTAAATCATTATTTCATCGCATTTCATAAACCTAAGCCTTTAGTCTGGAAACACTTAATGTTGGATAAAGCCTGTCTTATATGTGTGCGTAACCATAATAAATTTATTATCTTATATCATATTTCATGAGCGATTCCAAGGCCTCTCCATAAAAAAAGCATTACACGTGAATAATTTCGAATTCATTATTATTTGAAGATGGTTTGATGTAAACTTCATTCTTTTCGAGTTGACAGTGACAGATTATTGACAGCCCATGACGCTGTCTTCAACATAAAAGAGATTTCCCTAGTAAGCTTAAAAACTGGTTAGTAAAAGGTATGTAATCTAAACCTAAACAATACACATTGTTTGATGTAGTTGAGGTTTTGAAATAACGTATCAAAAAACAATTTCACTTTATTAATATTCAGCCTTTGAAGTTGATTTTATTTATTGTTTCGGTAAAATGTAAGTAATTATATATTCTGAAAAAATAATGGAGATATTTTCTACAACTCTACGAACATGAGTTATGATTACCAAATTTTAATGAAGAAAATTACGAATATGCATTTTCTGTATACAAGAATATACATGCAGTCAATTTCAAAATCGTTATTCTTAAACTAATTATTATTAATTAATTCAATGGGAAAACCGCATTTAAAATCTGAGTCTTACCAGTTAAACAATCACTTCAGCTCATTTATTGATTTTCAGTACAAATTGTAACAGAACTAACAAAAAAACAATTAATATTAACACTGTCAACAGAATTTTACCTTTTTTCCAACGATTTATAAAAGTGGAACAAGTTCACTTTGGAAATACGCTCCTTGTCCAATAACTCTCGTATACCGATTTATAGATTTGGTATAATTTCATTTGAAGTTTGACTGTAGCTTTGACATGGTATCTTAAAAAAAACGTTAAGTGCATATTATAAAGAGGAAGTGATCATACATCTGTAGTTTTCTTTTTACTTGCCTTTCAATGATTTGACATGCACTTAGCTACGCCATGATAGTTTGTATTTCTTTATTTGCTGTAACAAGATGTCTTTATCCATTTTTTAAAGCTTAAATAATTTAACATTTCGACTGAAGGCGCTTCATGGAATTTCGATATTAAATTTGAATCTTTCAAATTATGTACATTCACACAAATTTTCTCACTAACAACCCGGCTTTCACCTTTCGGCATCTTTGGGCGTTCAAGTGCATGAATGAACCTGAACTGAGTCAGTTATATCGTGGTTGTACTGTATCTGTAAATATCATGCTATGAGGTTAAATTTCATAGTATTTACTTAAATAAGGGAAACACCAAAGAAAACGTGACGAAGCTATTTGCTAAGAAATCATATAAACCTTGTATATTTTATTGCAATTGGTCTATCTTATACTTTTTCCAAGAGACTTTCAAATCGCTTGCAACTTCATCATTTCCTTTATAAGAAATTTTAATATTTTTTTGGTAATAAGTTGTTGCTTAAAATAAAAACATGGGATTTTATAGGATGTTTTAAATAAAACCCTATTAATCTTTCTCTCAAAATTTTAATCATTTGTCAATGCCTACATACAATTTGTTTTTCAAATCAAATGTTACATTGATAAACAGAGCTTTTACGAAAAAAAAGCTTTTGAAATCTTTTTTGTTATGAAGAAGCAATGTAGTAATATGTTTAGATACACGATAAACTAATGCTATTACGTGATCATCAGATAAGGTTTATAACTGTATATTGATTTGAAGGGGGATACATAAACGAACATAACTCAACAGAGCGATCAAAAATTACATTCGCGGTGGTATTTACTCAAAGGTTAACTGATTAACCCCCTGGATGGTTTGAATTCTACTGAAAACCTCACAATGTATTTTTTTCAATTTTATCTTCTTACCATGTTTCTGTATAAGCTGTTTCTATAACAAAAACTTCTTATTAATCAGCTTAATTAAACCCTATAAATTATTTCAAATAACCCAAAATCAGACGCTAGTGTCTTTTTAACTGATATCGTTTAAATTTTCAATAGGACTGGCCATTTAAAAATTTAAATCTATTGGTATTTACCTATATTCATATATATTTTTAATACTAGAAGTGTTTTTATCTTATCCCAACTCTTCATCCATAAAAAAAAATGAATCCTAACCACATTTTTTTAAATTTATAAGTTTATCCTTAAATAACATAAAGATAGTTTGTCTGAACTTGCTTGGACATGTAAGAATCTGAACTCTGTCTGTGTCTTTTACCAAGCGGATGGATCCCGATGGCGTAGAAGGCCTCTGATTACTACTCATAGTATGTTCTCGGTGAAGCTAAGGGTCGTTGGAATGACCCTGGAGGATGCAAAGAGACTGACGGTGGATAGAGAATCTTGAGGGAACCGTGCGGTGGCCGTAGGCTCTGAATAGGAAGTGGCATATGGAAATATTTTTTTTGTCTCTTTACACTCTTTAGCATCTTTATACTTTTTCAGAGAGATAAAACATGTGTTACAATTTGATACACAACCTGTGAAATAAAAAAAATATCAATTTTAATTTTATAACTAAAATGATTTTCCACAGAGTGACCGCCAAATTCATTGAAAATATATGGTATTGTCAGATTTATCAAAAACTAATTTTAAATCAGCTTTTTACAGGTCTGTTTCTACTAAAGCTACCATAATATTTGGTGGTTCTTTACACCTTTGGGCCTTTTTGTACTCCTTAAGAGTTTTCAAACATTGCTAGCTTCTTAGTAAGTTTTTATTGCCAAAATTTACGACACAAATCTACACCTAGTTTATTGTATTAGCTATCTATAGCAATTAATTAAACCAACAATGGGAATTCGATGCCTGTGTAAGTAAATATACCAAGTTTAGTACGTAACGACAAACTTTAAGATAGGTCGTTCAGCCATTTATTGTATTCAATATGAAACCGTTTGCTTGCCAGCTCGATGTAGCAATGAACCATTATTAGCCTAACGACAATAGTCAACCCGGAGCTAATTAAAAACTATACAATGTGATTCATATGAGTATAAAAGCTTTCCATACATGCGAGAGGGGTTATGCTTTCGGTTGTTTCCAAGATAAATGGATTATACGTGCTCAAATTTCCTTTATATACTAATGTATAAAGGGTGATTTAGTCTTATTTTTAATGTTGAAAACATTTTTATTCCATTTATTTTATTATGATAAAGCTTTATTATTTATACTTGGCTAGACCCTATTATTTATTTTTTAATACACATCCACTTCTAGTGTGAAGGATATTGGCTCCCAATGAAGGTACTTTAAAAGTAGTTTTTTTTACGAAAACTGCTTGTTTCTCAGTTGCTCAAGAGAGTAGGGATATACGAATAGGGCAAGAGCAAAACTAGTAGTAAGCTTATTGTTCTCACTTTAAAAAAATCACATCTACTCTAATGTGGAGCGTATGGTCTTTCAATGAAAGTACCTCAACAGAATTTTTTTTGGCGATAAATGTTTTTTGTTCAGTTAAGTAGAAAAAATAGGAAGGATAGGGTATTGATAAGACTTGTAGTCAACTAAGCGTTCTTGCTGCATCCCGTTTTTTGAATATAGGATATGTGCGAGAGAATTTTAAGTCATATAAAACACCAATGACACCTCGAACAGGAATCGATAAATTGATTGAAAACATGCTGTTCGTACTGGGACTCGAGCTCGTGAAATTTGTCACGGAAACCAACGACATTGACCACTTCAAACCCAACAGATATGGCTCTCGCTATGATTCGTAATTTTAGGATTGGAAGGGTGGGAGAACATTTTATAACATGACAAACACCCATAGAATAAATACTGTTCGTACTAAGACTTTAACTCGTGAGATTCGCTACAAAAGCCAATAATGGTGACCACCGTACCACAAACTCAACCAACAGTACTTAAATAAGGTTAATGTAGTAAAATTCTTAAAAAGCTATCAATAATATTCTTTAAATTTTTGCAAGTTTCTGTTTTCAAGTGTTTTTTTTTTAATTTTTGCCACTTAGTTTGTTGACGTATCTACAATTTTTAAATATTTTTCAAGGAAAACCATAACTTTAATTCCAGCTTTCTTTCTACAGATCTGTGCATGGAATAATAAACAAATACATATTTTTAAAATTTTCACTGCCTGAATGAAATTATATTTTTCTCTTAATATAAATCATTCTAACATCTCGGAATACTTATTTTGAACATATGTTTCAGTAAATATTTAATGACTAGAATGTAAGACTTCACAATTGAAACACTATAAGCAAACGATAAAACGCGAAAAAAAAATCGCGAATTTTTAAAGGAATTACTTTTCCTATCATTATTTGCAGTTCCATAATAAAATAATAACCATGATGTCTGCAGTTGCCAAAACGATCCTACGATTTTTTTTAATTAAACTCTACCTATTTAATCCATTTTACGCTTTCTAGTAAGTGCGACTAACAAATTTTATTCGCGAAAAAATATGTTCAACGACTGAATAACAAGCTTTTTTATAGAATAATGTCTATAGAGATAAGCTCTTTTAGGAATCCACATGCTTCACATTAGGAGTGAAAATGGTTGAAACATCTACATTGAATTCATTAGCCTGATTGTAGAATAAAAAATATTCTGAATAGTGTCAGTTCGTGTTCACCCCGTATACGTCATGAAAACCTTATTCGCGAAAGCTCACGCAAGTGCCGTGACGTCATCGCATAGTCGTGGCATGGACGGGGCACTTTTTATTCATATCGTCGTATTTGCTTATGGGAGATACATGAGAGCGATCGTATGTCACCCGGTAGTCAAGGGGAGTGTCACTCTGACGCTATCGCAGAGCCTTTTTTTTATACAATACATCATTTCTGACACCTTTTTTTACATTATGTACAACGGATAATGGGTATTTTTGAATGAAAATTGAGTGATAAAAATGAAAGAGTATTACTCACGCAACGTATATGATCATGAATTATTTTGCTTTCTGTGAAGATAATCAGAAGATTTTCATTTGGATATTTTAAAAAAAAATACGTTTGATATATTTTTATTTTTGAACACTTAAAAACGTAAAAAGGACTTTATTTTATTATTTTTTTAAAGTTAAACATGACATCCTTAACACAAAAATATAAGAACAATAATATGTAACGAAAAGTGATTCACTCCAATTAACTCTAGCGGCTCGGATACTAGAAAAATACTTCTCATTCGATGGGGATCGTTTAGAGACCCCAGTGGTTTCCTCATTATTAGCCTTATTTTTATGAATTTCAAAAAAATAAAAATCTAAGAGCTTTAAAATATTTTTCTGCATCATTCTTCATACATTTTTTTTATACAAATCCGTGTTTTTTTTAATAAATAATCATATTTTAAGTTGCGCGTAAAAAGACGTCATCCCAGCACATGTATGAAATTGCAACTGACTAGTTTAGCCCAGCTATCAGGCGCCATATATAGGGCGCTTATCGCGTATTTATATAAACTACAAAGGTCCAAAAATCTATGATATAAGAAAACATTAATTATAAACATTGTATCACCCATATTAAAATAGATATTTAAGAAAATTTGGGTATTGGGGTCTTAGTTCTTGAGTTTAGAACCGGAAAAGTTAAAAAAAATGATTTACCAAATGGTTTAATCTAGTAAAAATAGTAATTAACCAACCTTAGACATATCTATTGCAATCGAATAATAAATAATTAAATATTACCAAAAATATATCGATTTATAAATAGTGCAACACCAGCATATTTTCTTATAGACTAAAATATAGCATATATAAATTATCTATGAGCGTATCGCTATTATAGTATTATCTAGCATAATAATTGATTGTATGTATCAACTCAATATTTGACACTCAATATACCAACATTTGTTTTTTTTTCGTAAGTGAAACCGGCTGCCTTGATCAAAATATTCACTTTAATCAAAAAAATATAAGCAAGCGTTTGGAAAAAGAGAGTAATCAACCCATTATATATTTGATAGTCGAAAAAAAAGGGGAGGTCAATGTTTTCTTTACTGCCGCCTAATTTTGAATCAGATGAAAGAATGTAGACTTTAGAAATGAAAAATTTCTCCACCCCTGGTATAGGCTATATAAATTTATAAAGTTCTGAACCACAATACTTAAAAGATCATTGGTTTAAGACAAAAAGGTTTTTCAATTTTTCTAAATTTCGATGAAATATGTCATATTTACAATGCAAGCGGCCAAAACTTATGTGTCATTAAAACAAAATTCGTAGGCCAACTTAGTCAAAACTTATCAATGGATGAAAAAAAAAATTGAGTTGATCATAATATGAGAGGATTGTCAAGATATTAAGGATTCGGAGAGTTCTGTTTAAGGTAAACTTTTTTAAAAAAGCTGATTGACGTTATCTAGAAGAAGAAAAATATTGTAATGCATATTTTTATGTAACGGCTTTGTAATGTAACAATTATAAAAAAAAAATGAAATGAAATTTATTTCAACCAAAAACTTTAAACTTGTTTTATATGGATCATTGTAGATTACATATTTTGTGTCAACCAAACTATCTTTTCTTCATAAATTTTCTGAACTAAATAAATGAATGTCGGCGCAGCGGTTAGCATTGTTAGCTTCTGTGTCGGATCTCACGGGTTCAAGTCCCAATACGAACAGCAGTTTTTCGGTCGATTTATCAATTTCTGTTCGAAAGCATGATGTTTTTAGCAAGAGCGATTAGTTAACCACTAGCCCTGCCCTAGCCGTCCCCTTCTGTCACTACTACCTACTCTCTTAAAAAAAGAGAGGCGACTGAGTAACCAACAGTTCTCGTAGAAACTTTTAGTTGAGATACCTCCATTAGTACGCCAAATGCTCCACATTGAAAGTTTTCATGGATAAAAAAAAATTTGAAAATATTTAAAAAATATTATTTTTGCTATATTTTAGTATAATAATAAATGACTAGCTGTAAGCCCGTGAGATTTTTGTTGCATAGTATTAATTTTAATTTTATTTTATGTTATTTTATTTTATGGTATTTTATTTTATTTTATTTTATTTTATTTTATTTTATTTTATTTTATTTTATTTTATTTTATTTTATTTTATTTTATTTCATTTCATTTTTATTTATTTTATTTTATTTTTATAGTTAGCAGAAATTTCGTAAATAATTTAATTTTTGGAATAATGTTTATGTTTGCTAACAACCATTTTTCGTAGTAGCAGAAATTTCGTAAAATATTTAATTTTTGGAGTAATGTTTAAGTTTGCTAACAACCATTTTTCGTAGAAGCAGAAATTTCGTAAAATATTCAATTTTTGGAATAATGTTTAAGTTTGCTAACAACCATTTTTCGTAGTAGCAGAAATTTCATGAATTATTGAATTTTTGGAATAAAGTTTAAGTTTGCTAACAACCATTTTTCGTAGAAGCATAAATTTCGTAAAATATTCAATTTTTGGAATAATGTTTAAGTTTGCTAACAACCATTTTTTGTAGGAGCAGAAATTTAGTAAATTATTTAATATTTGGAATAATGTTCAAGTTTGCTAACAACCATTTTTCGTAGTAGCAGAAATTTCGTAAATTATTGAATTTTTGGAAAAATGTTTAAGTTTGCTAACAACCATTTTTCGTAGAAGCAGAAATTTCGTAAAATATTCAATTTTTGGAATAATGTTTAAGTTTGCTAACAACCATTTTTCGTAGTAGCAGAAATTTCATGAATTATTGAATTTTTGGAATAAAGTTTAAGTTTGCTAACAACCATTTTTCGTAGAAGCAGAAATTTCGTAAAATATTCAATTTTTGGAATAATGTTCAAGTTTGCTAACAACCATTTTTCGTAGTAGCAGAAATTTCGTAAATTATTTAATATTTGGAATAATGTTTAAGTTTGCTAACAACCATTTTTCGTAATAGCAGAAATTTCGTAAATTATTATATTTTGGAATAACTTTTAAGTTTGCTAACAACCATTTTTCGTAGTAGCCGAAATTTCGTAAATTATTTAAGTTTTGGAATTATGTTTAAGTTTGCTTACAACCATTTTTCGTAGAAGCAGAAATTTCGTAAATTATTTAATATTTGAAATAATGTTTGAGTTTGCTAACAACCATTTTTCGTAGTAACAGAAATTTCGTAAATTATTTAATATTTGGAATAATGTTCAAGTTTGCTAACAACCATTTTTCGTAGTAGCCGAAATTTCGTAAATTATTTAATTTTTGGAATAATGTTCAAGTTTGCTAACAACCATTTTTCGTAGTAGCAGAAATTTCGTAAATTATTTAAGTTTTGGAATTATGTTTAAGTTTGCTTACAACCATTTTTCGTAGAAGCAGAAATTTCGTAAATTATTTAATATTTGAAATAATGTTTGAGTTTGCTAACAACCATTTTTCGTAGTAACAGAAATTTCGTAAATTATTTAATATTTGGAATAATGTTCAAGTTTGCTAACAACCATTTTTCGTAGTAGCCGAAATTTCGTAAATTATTTAATTTTTGGAATAATGTTCAAGTTTGCTAACAACCATTTTTCGTAGGAGCAGAAATTTCGTAAATTATTTAATATTTAGAATAATGTTCAAGTTTGCTAACAACCATTTTTCGTAGGAGCAGAAATTGCGTAAATTATTCAATATTTGGAATAATGTTCAAGTTTGCTAACAACCATTTTTCGTAGTAGCCGAAATTTCGTAAATTATTTAATATTTGAAATAATGTTTGAGTTTGCTAACAACCATTTTTCGTAGGAGCAGAAATTTCGTAAATTATTTAATATTTGAAATAATGTTTGAGTTTGCTAACAACCATTTTTCGTAGGAGCAGAAATTTCGTAAATTATTCAATTTTTGGAATAATGTTTAAGTTTGCTAACAACCATTTTTCGTAGTAGCAGAAATTTCATGAATTATTGAATTTTTGGAATAAAGTTTAAGTTTGCTAACAACCATTTTTCGTAGAAGCAGAAATTTCGTAAAATATTCAATTTTTGGAATAATGTTCAAGTTTGCTAACAACCATTTTTCGTAGTAGCAGAAATTTCGTAAATTATTTAATATTTGGAATAATGTTTAAGTTTGCTAACAACCATTTTTCGTAATAGCAGAAATTTCGTAAATTATTATATTTTGGAATAACTTTTAAGTTTGCTAACAACCATTTTTCGTAGTAGCCGAAATTTCGTAAATTATTTAAGTTTTGGAATTATGTTTAAGTTTGCTTACAACCATTTTTCGTAGAAGCAGAAATTTCGTAAATTATTTAATATTTGAAATAATGTTTGAGTTTGCTAACAACCATTTTTCGTAGTAACAGAAATTTCGTAAATTATTTAATATTTGGAATAATGTTCAAGTTTGCTAACAACCATTTTTCGTAGTAGCCGAAATTTCGTAAATTATTTAATTTTTGGAATAATGTTCAAGTTTGCTAACAACCATTTTTCGTAGTAGCAGAAATTTCGTAAATTATTTAAGTTTTGGAATTATGTTTAAGTTTGCTTACAACCATTTTTCGTAGAAGCAGAAATTTCATAAATTATTTAATATTTGAAATAATGTTTGAGTTTGCTAACAACCATTTTTCGTAGTAACAGAAATTTCGTAAATTATTTAATATTTGGAATAATGTTCAAGTTTGCTAACAACCATTTTTCGTAGTAGCCGAAATTTCGTAAATTATTTAATTTTTGGAATAATGTTCAAGTTTGCTAACAACCATTTTTCGTAGGAGCAGAAATTTCGTAAATTATTTAATATTTAGAATAATGTTCAAGTTTGCTAACAACCATTTTTCGTAGGAGCAGAAATTGCGTAAATTATTCAATATTTGGAATAATGTTCAAGTTTGCTAACAACCATTTTTCGTAGTAGCCGAAATTTCGTAAATTATTTAATATTTGGAATAATGTTTAAGTTTGCTAACAACCATTTTTCGTAGTAGCCGAAATTTCGTAAATTATTTAATATTTGAAATAATGTTTGAGTTTGCTAACAACCATTTTTCGTAGGAGCAGAAATTTCGTAAATTATTTAATATTTGAAATAATGTTTGAGTTTGCTAACAACCATTTTTCGTAGGAGCAGAAATTTCGTAAATTATTTAATATTTGGAATAATGTTTAAGTTTGCTAACAACCATTTTTCGTAGTAGCCGAAATTTCGTAAATTATTTAATTTTTGGAATAATGTTTAAGTTTGCTAACAACCATTTTTCGTAGTAGCAGAAATTTCGTAAATTATTGAATTTTTGGAATAATGTTCAAGTTTGCTAACAACCATTTTTCGTAGGAGCCGAAATTTCGTAAATTATTTAATATTTGGAATAATGTTCAAGTTTGCTATCAATTATTTTTCGTAGTAGCAGAAATTTCGTAAATTATTTAATTTTTGGAATAATGTTTAAGTTTGCTAACAACCATTTTTCGTAGAAGCAGAAATTTCGTAAATTATTTAATATTTGAAATAATGTTTGAGTTTGCCAACAATCATTTTTCGTAGTAGCATAAATTTCGTAAAATATTCAATTTTTGGAATAATGTTTAAGTTTGCTAACAACCATTTTTCGTAGTAGCAGAAATTTCGTGAATTATTGAATTTTTGAAATAATGTTCAAGTTTGCAATCAATCATTTTTCGTAGTAGCAGAAATTTCGTATATTATTTAAGTTTTGGAATAATGTTTAAGTTTGCTTACAACCATTTTTAGTCGAAGCAGAAATTTCGTAAATTATTTAATATTTGAAATAATGTTTGAGTTTGAGTTTGATAACAACCATTTTTCGTAGTAGCAGAAATTTCGTAAATTATTTAATATTTGGAATAATGTTTCAGTTTGCTAACAACCATTTTTCGTAGTAGCCGAAATTTCGTAAATTATTATATTTTGGAATAACTTTTAAGTTTGCTAACAACCATTTTTCGTAGTAGCAGAAGTTTCGTAAATTATTTAATATTTGGAATAACGTTTAAGTTTGCTAACAACCATTTTTCGTAGTAGCAGAAATAGACGTTGTAAATTTTTTAATTGTGATTATTTTATCGAATATTAATATATGGGTATTTATTTTTTGAAAAACTTATCACGCTTATCAATCGGATTTTATTATTTTCATACGATCAAGATGTACTGTGTTTAAAAAAAAAATGTTATAAACAAAAAAAAAAAACGTTTAAGGTTAGACTCGAACCACTGACCATCAGCTTACGAATCTGGCGCTCTGCCTTTTGGGTAGAGCGGAATTAAATCTACGTGCGAAAATTAGAACATATATGTTTTGCTTCAAATAAAAAACAAAAGTTTAAAAATTCGAACGTAATTCAATATATATAATGTTATTTTATCGTATTTGACAGCTGTTTGTTTACCCGAGTGGTAAAGCTCTCAACTCATAATTCAAGGACCGTGTTTCGAATCCAGACCAAGGCGCTTTTTTTGTATGAGAATTCAATTTTTCAGCGATTTGATATGTTCCATCAAATAATAGTATATAATGACGTCATCGAAAAGGTAGGAATAAAAAATGGCGACATCGAGGCTGGTGAATGGGGAGGGGGAGGAGGAGAGGAAATCGAGGAAAATCATAAGTAACAGTGTATATTGGAAAAATATGTCTTAAGTATGAATAAAAAGTGACAGCGCGGCTTGGCAGGATGAGGAGGGGGAGGGGCAGGGGAGGGGAAATCGAGGACATCTTACAAACACCCACTCAGACAAACAAACGGACATTATTGGCTATTAATATATAGATTTAACACAAAAGTCAAGTATAATTAAAGTGATTGGATAACATATTAGAATCCGTCAAATTCGACATGCGTTACGTGTGAAAAATTATATGAACTTATTAATTTAATGAATATTTAGAATCATTATTTATTTTTGGGGAAATATGGCGTTATGAGAATGTACTATAGTAAAAATAGTGAAACTGAACGGGCGCAAGTATGACGAGTAAAGATGCAATGATGCAAATAAAAAAGAAAATATACGCAAACGTTGTCTTTTGCAAAGACGGATATGGATATCTCCAGTTGGCCTTATTTTTGGCAGGTACTAGTTTTTGAAAGCCGAACTTTGCTCTTAAGGTATATTTTTCGTTCAACACTTTTCGAATTCGATATAAACTCATAATATGAACCTGTACCTTACCATTAATAATTCGCATCTATTTATTTTCGAAAAAAATACCAAACACTAGCAAAATCAAATACATCAATAATTAAATTCAGTTTTTATTTTTTTCAGCTTTTATTGGACATTCATACATTATTAAATTCTAAAATAGTATCTGTCAAATAAAGAATTTAACCGGTATAACCAAAACCGAAATCCCGGTGTTTTTATTCAATACTAAAGAAACTGTAATTTAGATGAAAAAATAAATCAAAATCGAATTTTAATCTATAAAAACCATCACATTTATTCGTAAAATTGTTCATGATCGATTGAAATAATTATTTTTTTCAATATTGACAGGTTTCAGAAGTGATGAACACGTGTATTATTATTTTAAAAAGCCGTTTACATAAATTATCGAAATACCAATTTTGATTTACTCCCCCAAAGTTGTTCTTCGAACTGAACATACTTTTTGTTTTATTTAATCTTTTTTTTTGTTATGCTAGTATTGATACATTCGTTTTGTATCTTACATACTATATAAAAATATATCAAATGATATTTTAATAACTGCAAAGTCAATCTAAACATTTATAAAGTGTACAATTCTGTAAATGGAAGCTTAAGCTATTTTAGCGGTAATTAAGTAATTCTCGCAAACAATTAATTGGCCGTCATAGATTTAAGCAGCTGTTCAAAGTGAATCCTGATAAGACCACTGCTCTCAATAGCCTAAGTTCCGCAAGGATCTTGATAGTGCATACACCCAATAGCCATATGCACTATAATTTCACTTCGCTATCTCTATGTTTCCATCTATCGCATGTAAGCCGCATAAAATACGTTTTACAAAAGCGCAAAACGGATAAATCGCTATTTAATACTTTACTGATTTCTTTTTTTTATTTGGTTATATCTGATTCGTATTAAAAAGCTTTATTGGATGATTATAAACACTTTCACGAATTATATATCGAGGTTCATTGTTCGTGTAGTATTGAATAATGCATTCAAAAATTTGTCGTGATTTTTAAATACAATGCTGACTGTAATGAAAACAACTTTCCATTACTATTTTGCCACATTTAGTCCAACCGAGTACGCGGCGGATTATTCGACCGAGCAGTAATAATTGCCGAGGAAGCGAAGCACTACACGCATATTAGCTTGTGAAAGAGTCAGCTCATGTTTACGTGCGTTTCGTTCAATTCAACATTGTAACAACATTAATAGTCGTTGTTAAATGAAAAAACTTTTAAGGAATATGTCAATGATTTTTTTAATTTTCTTCACAAAATAACCGGTGTTACGTAAGCAATTCTGTTTATGAACTCTCTACTTAACGTGTATCTAATTCCTGTTTAGACACACCGACTACGTAGTTGACGGCGTTCTTCAAATGGTGGGGTTCTCTGCTGAAAAATATAAACTGTTTCTATTCACTCGCTTGCTCATTTCACTCTTTGGTTTGCTAAGCTGAGTACTGTTTTGTATGGTCTAAATGAGGCATTCTATAAATGGTTTATAATTAAGAGCTTAATAACACATATCACAACATTTCACTATTTAATTTATTTTTCAAAGGGGTAAAACTAAAATTAGGTTTGATATATAAGAAAAGTAATGGTGTAACGCTTAGAATTCTCTGTGTGTGTACTAGGGCATCCAATCCCGGGATCCCGTTCAATTTTCTGACCCCGAAATTCCGGGATTGAGATGGCCGCGATCCCGGGATTTCGGGATTGAGAAATTTTGAGCAAATTCTCGAAATTTACACGAAATTGGCAAATTGAAGATTTCAAATTCCTCGGTGAGCTTAAAAAAAAAACGAGTTTTTGTAAGATTCTGGGAAAAAGTATACCAAATCGGAGATTTCAAATTCTTCGGTGAGCTAAAAAAAAAAAACGAGTTTCCGTGAGATTCCGGGAAAAAGTATACCAAATTGAGGATTTCAAATTCCTCGGTGAGAAAATCTCAATCCCGGGATTCAAAATAAATCAATTTCGAAATCCCGGGATTGGATTGGATTTTGTTTGAATTCAAAAGTATATATCAAAAAATAAAAACTTATCTGACTGAACTTTACAAACTTCTCAGCTCTACGTTTTGATTAATAATTATCGTTGATTGACTACAAACGGATAGACAAAGAAAGCAATTTTACTAACCTTTGCGTGGTTAAGCCAGTTATATCAAAACTTATCAAAAGTTTGACACTGCAATACACTTATAGTAATTGATCCATTATGATATTGCAACCGTCAAAGACAGTCTGGAAATAAATATCAATCAACCGAATGAAACCGTTTCTGAAAGCATTTTTAAAAATTTAAAATGATAGTTGATTAGCTTGATATAAGCACTTTTGTAAATTTTGAATTTATTTATTTTACATTTAAAATTATCAAATAATTATGTTTTACAAAAATGTAAATAAGAATCGTTATAAACATGTATAAATTGATTGACTGCTTTCTTTTAAGACGTGTGAAATATTTTTTTGCAGTAAATAGATTATAAGTTTTCCTTTGTCAATCAAAAATGCAATATGACTAAAAAAATATTATTAAATAATCATCTAACGCAACAAATAAATGCATTAACGATGGTAATCGTATCCCAACGTATATAACGGAACTGCTAAGGAATGACAAATGCAATTATACTTTTTTACAGTAACCTAATAAATATTAGAAATTTATTGTTTTTAATCACGATCAATAGCGACAACAAACGTTTAGTCCATAAATCAGTTGTACCTTTGACGATCAAAAATACCTAAAAACCTAAAGTAACTAAAGTTTTTCTTAAAAACAATATGAGGGCATATTTAAGAATGAGGTATATCAAAATACACGAAGGAATCAACTCATGGAGAATTTCATCAAACGTAAAAAGATAGTTGGATTTGGAATCGCCTTATTGATAGACAGATTCAGCTTTTACCACTAGGTTAAATAAATCGACCCTTAGATGCACTCTCTCTTTAGAGAACATTGTTTTGAGATCTTTAAAATATAATTTACTCTTTTTGAAAATTATTTTCTGGAGTGTACAATATGCTCACCACGCAAGGTCTCCATAATTACCTGTCAACAGCCGATTACTTTGCTTCCATGACTTATCAGCATTAAATTTGAATCGTTCAAACTATGTACATTCTCACAAATTTTGTCACTAACGACCCGGGTTTCGCCTTTCGGCATCTTCAGGCATTCAAGTGCACGGATGAACTTGAACTGACTTGTGAGACTTGTGAGAATGTACATAGTTTGAACGATTCAAATTTAATATTGAAATTCCACCAAGCACCTTCAGTCGAAATCTTAAATTATCAGCATTCTTCAAATATATTTAGTACTACAGTCTTTGGCTGGTACCTGACGGTCGTCTAGAACTCTTTAATTACACTGATTAAAGAAGAGGCAAGCTATGTTGAGGCCATCCACTGCACAAACAAATATAACGTTTTTGAAAATTAAAAAGATATCAACTAGCTTTTCATTACAGCACGTGGAAATATGTAACAACGACATTTTTTAACATTCAAATTATTACGAAAAAAAAATACCTGTAGAGTTTAATATGGAAGTAAAAATACACTTTCCTGAAACTGAATAATTAAACACGTACTGTGAAAGATAAAAACATTAAAGAAGAAACAGTAAACGAGTTGATATTTTTCTTAAGCGTGACATTGTTAAAAAAATAAACTGTATTTTTTCATTTGTCTCGAAAATATATAAAAAAAATATCTTTTTAATAATCCGCTATCTTACACTTGTAGGTGAGTACTATTGACATTTATCTTTTGTGTATAAATATATATGTAGTCAATTGTAATTGCCTTGGTTAATGAGACATGTTTTATATGAATGGTATATGTTTGATAATCAATGATATCGGCTAATCAAATAAGTATTTTTATGAAGGTATATTATTCAAAATCAATGCAAAATTGACACGTCTATCAATTCACAAAAAAAATATTGTATACAATGGAATGTAATATAATTAATAATTTTAAGTCACATAAACCAGAAATATGCCTATAAAAGTAAGCTCCAGCAATCAGAAATTCCAGGGTGGAATATCTTGCATCTTGCGATTTTATATTAATTTAATAAAAGTATATGTTATATTTAGCACCAGTATAATATCATATTTTGTTTCTTCTCATGTAATGAACAAAACTTCAATTTTCGCAAGGTTCGTGCGATGTAGATTTTCCAACACAGAAATACCACTGTTTGGGAAAAGAAGTAGACAGGGTTGATTCTCTCCTGAGGTTTTTGCTACACGTGATGTATGTAGCCTTGTGCGTGGTACGATATAAATGAATAGATGTTTAATCAACAAAAGTTGCAAAGTTTGTACCCATATTTTTGAATTCTTCATAATGTTAGAATTATGCTAAAATTTATGGATTAAAAATCAGCAATAATATTTTAATGAAAATTTAATACGTCTTAATGTTTTCTATAGATTTTTTTGCTATAATGCTAATTGAAACCAAATCAAACGGTTTATCTACAGTTTTGTATATATATGCTAAATTGACGTCTGTAATCTAGCAATCAGATTTGATTTAGGGCTTAACACCTGACTAGATCATAATTAAACGTGGAGTTTTTTCTATGTAGTAATTTCGTAAATTGCGACTAAATTCGATATTGACCTCGTAGGGAATTGAACCCAAAACTCCTTATCAAATGGATTTTGCATTTATTTTTTACATCAGCATAACATCTTGAAACGAATTATTAAGTAGTACAATTACTCAAAAAAAACAAATTAGAACAGTTATAAATAATTTTTTTAATAATAATGAGGAGCAAACATTCAAAAAGTGGTTTGTCACACAAATACAGAGCTTGGAAAATGATGATTTAAGTATTGAAGAAATCACGGTTTGCTCGAATGTGTCAACTTTATGATTTTTTTTATATGAAAAACCTTTTTTTGTACACTAATTGTGATTTCCATTCATAAATGTTATTATAGACAATCAGAACTAATATTAAACGGCATTTTTCAAAAATGTTGACAAATCACTTTTTGAATATTTGCTCTTTATTACTTTACACGTGTTTATTTTTAATAACTAATATATATCAGTTTTGACTACTATAGCCAAGGCGCATTCTTAAATTAATTTAATTCTTATAATATTCTTATTTTTTTCTTACGGAAATAAATTTAAAAAATAATTAAGCAAGTACGATAAAAAACAGCATTATATAAGAGTAAAAGTGAATTTTGAGCTTTTTATTCTTAATATTCTTCCAAACGCAAATATAATAAAAGGTGGGCGTAAACACGCTGGTTATAAAATACACAAATAGTAAAATTAAAATTACCCTCATGTTCTTTACAAAGGAAGATAATTGCTTCGAGAGTTGGAACATGTTCCTATACATTAAGAACAACAATATTGTTTGTTCCGTAAAATGTTTATTTCAATTTCATTACGGAAATGATATTTATTTAAAAGGCCTACATCGTATAGAATTTAATTTCAATCTCCATTTAGTAAGTTTTGTAAAGAGTTGTAATTAAATTACAAATAATCGAATAAGCACATATATCTACGTGTAACTATTATAAATGAATGAATATGTTTCATAAGATGCCATATCAAGAGTGGGTAATATTATAATTAAGTACACTTCCAATACTTTCTTATAACTGAAGCGGGTTTCACAAATTGGGCTCTTAGTTTCCTGTTTGATGTGTCTATATATATTGTGTATAGACATAATGTTTATGCTAGTCTCTAGAACTTAGTTCATTTTAACACTGTATTGGTAAAAGAATCGGTCAACTGAGGTTTTGTATTCAAAAATATAAAAAATTCTTCTTTTGAATAATATAACACTGCCAAATTAAAAATTCAAATATCAATAAAAAAAACGATTCGAAAAGTTACAGTTGAAAAATACTGAATCTATGATTTTTTCCCTGTGTCTTAAAACTGAAAAAAATACAAATTTTGTTAAAACAACACACAAGATATACATTGTTGTTAATTGTAAAAAAAGCAATAATACATGGCATTACAGCTGAAGTAAATGCGTCATGCACTTGGCAAATATAGTGAAGTCAGTAATGTAAATATCATATGAAAATATAATAATAAATTATGTAAAAAACATTTTATTATAGAATTTATAAAATAAAAATAGAGGAAAAAAAATATTTTCATATGTTCTTTCACTTAGATACATACATGACTGGTCTTGCTCAGTTAAATCAGTATTAAGTGAAACTTATCATGTTTAAATTAAAATTCTAGATTATACATAATTTATATTACTTAGTATTATATTTTCAACAGTGATTATTGGTTAGCTAAAGTATTTTATTGATAACAAAGGACATTTCAACAATACACAATTTTAGATATTGACTGAAAGTGCTTCATGGAATTTCAAACTTAAAAACAACTCCTAAAATGATAAACACAAAACTTTTTGAATAAATAGTACATTATTTTTTCGATTCAATTCGTTACGTAACATAGCATACAATCATAGATTACTGATATATATTCCATTTTTGTTCTCTTTATATGTAAGCATCTATATAGGTTTGTGCGATGAATTAAAAATTAAATAACATGACGAGCCTACGTTGCTTAAAGAAGGGTGCCGCCCTTTCTATTTTCATCCCTTCAGGAAAATGTTGTTGGTTTTGTCTCAAGAGACAATTCTGTCTGCCTTTTTACTGGAGGGTGAATGACCTAGAGATTTTCATTCTTACAAATTTTCGGGATTAATTGGGGCCTTTTTCTGATCAAGAAAATGCCTCACCAACTACCTAAACGGTTTTTAATTGATTTGGAAAATTACGTAGGCTTGCTAAAAAAAGAACATTATTTTGATAGGCACATAATATATCACGACATAGCTAGATGTTCTGATGAATTTGCTAACCGAAATAGCTTTAACCATATATAAAATAATATAATAAGACTAAAATACTTTGATACGTTTTCACTTAAGTCCAATAAAATCAATATATTTTTATAGTTTTAACTTTTAAAAAAATAGATAAATTCTACCAAATATTTAAAAACCACAACAACTGAAATGCAAAAAGAGTTCCAAAACAAAAATTTAAAAATTTAAATCAGTCACGTGTTTATAAAAAGGTTAAAAAAAATTAAGTACTTCATTTTTTTATTTATTTATTTAATTAACATTGCACAAGGTTGACAAATTATAAATTTAAAACTTTTACAATGAAGAAAAAAAGTAGTACAATTTAGTTTTAAAGCAGTAGAAAAAATCATTTCATATATCAATACATTCAGTACCTGTTTTCAAGAGTGGCCAAGACGAAAAAGCTTCCATTTACAGATAATGTTTTCAGTTCTCATGACTTTTTAAAGTTATAAGTGGACTTTTTATATTCATATTGAATCTACAGCGATCGGAAAATGTGTATTTTTCCATTTTAATACTTATGTAAATTTTAAATAAAAAAGTTTTGTGAAAGTAATTACAAATTCAAGAAATAAGTTTTCTTTGTCTAGAACTAACTAAAGTATTTATAATCCGCGCTAGATAAAGTTTATGCATTTTCTTAGAAGGAAAATTGAAAATAACTAAGCTGTGAAATTTTTCCTGATATTTTGTGCTTTTGCTATTTTTGAACAGTAACAATGAAAAATACCTTTACGTTTATAAATGCTGCACTATTAGTAGAAAAACAATTATTTTAAAATGCTTTTTTGTAATGAAATAATATGACATTTTTTTTATCATATTTTATTTTACGTTTAGTGTAATTTGATTATAAGTTATTTATCATTTTTTGGCTTTTGTGAGGTATATTTTTTTTTTCATTTTTAGTAGCGAAAACACGTTTTATTTTTGGTCGTATAAAGCGTATATTTTTCGAGGCCAAGACTCCATCAGATGTAATTAATAAATAATAACAATTATTGACAATGTGGTTACTATGGTTTCGTATTTTTTTCTAGATCTTTCTGTAATTTTCATCACAATCCTCTATCATTTGATACGCGATCTCGTAAAACTATAAAGAATAAATAAAGTATATTGACAGTGGTAAGGTAAAAAAATAATATCGGTGAAAGCTTATCAAAAGATTCTTGTCAAGTCCCTTTACAAATAAACGCTTGAAGGAAATCCACCGCATTTACTCAATATCGAATTCGTTGCTGTGGTCAGTCACACTGCTTAGAAACTGGAGGGGCACAAATTCCTTCCCCCTCCCCTCTCTATGATTTTTATACATGAATCAGTATCAACATATGACAGTCAATATAAATGCAATTGTAGCATAGAAGCTCTTAATTTACTTTTGTTGAATATGAGATATCAACATTTAAAAAATATTATAAATTTCATACTGTTGTAACTTAATAATAAAAAAAAATCTGTTTGATTCCTTCTATTTACAATATTGTTACTATTGTAAAGGTTTTTTACATTCTTCATTTTTCTAAATTTATGAGTCACTTTTCAATAATTACACGTTAACATTTTATTTAAAAAATATATATATGATTCACGCACGACAACTTGTCGCTTGCTTTGGTCTAGTTGGTAAGAGCTTGCTCTACCGATCAGGTGGGTCTGGGTTCGATTTTCGGTAAGGTCAATTGGATTTGTTTCAATTTTAATTGAGATCTAAGACATGGGTGTTTGTGATGTCAATTCTCTTTGAGTTAATCTCATGTGACTTTTGAAAATTCTCATCAATTATATCTCGTATGATCTTTCAACTTCAAAATATTTTTTAAAAAACAGTTAAAAAAAATAAATAAAAAACATTTTTAAGAAAACATTACGAACGTGTTGACAACATCATAAATTGATAATTTGATTGACCTGACTTAAATAATCATCTAATTTTTTGTCTAAATTAAACTTAATTTACCTTGCAGAAAAAAATAACATATAATTTAATCAATTTTTTAACCTATATAACTTCCTAACTATTGTCTTTTTAACAAAGAATTATGAAATTTGTTTTAAACTTATCCATCTTTCTTTATTTTGTATAAAAAAAATGTCATTTTTTTTATTATGCGTCTATAATTTAAAATCTATAATAGCACAAACCATTACATGTATACATTCTAATTGTATCTATAATTTGCATATGAAAAAAGTATATTACGACCTTCGCCTATAACAGAACTCTATAAAAATATCATTCTATACGAGAGTGGAGCGTATTTCAATAGTATAACAAAGCCAAACTTGCATAAACACCTGTGCCTTACTCTATTCAATTTCAGGACTTTTCCTTACAAAATTACCCGCCAGGGTGAAATATTCTTTTTGGTCTTTCTTTGCCTTACGGTTCTTGCCCTTGTTCTAGGGTTTTTGCAATTTGACTTTCTTTGAAAGTTCTCCTCGTGCTTTTTTGTGAAAATAATTGGACAGCACTTTTAAGAATCCAATTCTATTCTACACTTCTCAAATTTATTTTAAATTGAACTGCAGGTACATAAACTTTTTTATTACTTTTTATGCGTGCCCCATATATATAAATGTAATATTTTTGGCAATATTTAATTACAATATAAATTTGTTTTGATTTTTCTGTAGCGCAGTGTTGTCTATCACAGAAAACTGCATTTACAATAGATATGCAGATAGAGAGAGAGAGTGTGAGTAATCATCAATGTTGATCGAATTCTGACAGTGGTGATGAATTAAAGACCTTAAGCTTAATGCAATTATAAATTAATAAGCATCATCAAGCCAATGACATTTTAAATGAACAAACAATTATCAATCCATCACCGCTATTAAAACTCCTAATGTAATTGATAATAAATATCGGTTTAATTTAAGCTAACTTTGAACAATCCCATATTTGGTATCGTTATTAGAAACACTTAAGTCATATTTAATAAATGTAATATTAATTAGGATTTTAGAGTAAACAACATTATGTGCTGTGTATCTTTTTTTAGCCAGTATATATAGATGAGTAAATTCAGGTTTAAACGTAGTTTTGATGGTGGCATACGCCAAAATAACTATAAACTCATTTTTAAAAATTCAATTAATACAATCAAACTATCAAGTTGTTATTACAACACTCTTTTATTAATAAATCCAAGGATACCATATCATGATCCTACTTATATATATTAGTGCTCATAGAGTTTATAAAACAAAATAAATAAAAACAGATTATTTTTTTTGTAAAAATTACTTGAAAAATTCGCAAAGTCTTACTGTGAAAAGACAAAAAATGGCTTTCTGAGGTAATTGGATTTAAAAATTTATATCTTCGTAACTGAAACGTGATTCTTTTTGAAATGCACGATTTTGATTGCTAACTGTGTTCCCTTAGTACCTTCGGTATAACATAAAAAATATATGTTATGCTTATTTTGGCCAGCACAGTGATCAAACTTTATTACATTTTCAAGCAATGTTATAGAAAACAACCAATTTCATTAGAACCTCTTTAGGCAGCCATTTATTTATTTATATCTAATGAAGGTCTTTTGTGGCAGTTCATTTTATATTATTTTTAACTTTTCTGTATTATCAGCTAAAAATTTAATTATTTTGACTTGTCTCATACTAGTGCTGCAAATTTTCCTTCTAAGACATTTGTATAAAATTTTACACTTGATCAAACAAAGGTAAAAATAGATAAAATGAAATTTCATTAATTTGTTACTCCACTTGTGCTACAAATAAACCTAAAACTGAATCTAATATTTGTCATATATCAAAAAGTAAAATTCAGGGCTTTTTTTCTTTTCATCTGAGCGCAGGGTAAGATACAATCATTGGTTGTACCAATATTTATCCATCAAAAATATCTGAAGTTGACTTGTTTATCAAAAGAAAAAAAAAGAGCATGGCGTGATTTTTTTACTTTTACGAAGAGCGGATAAAAATAAGTCATAATCTTCTTGAAGAATGTTGTTTAAAAAATTACACTTAACATATATAAAATATTGTTTTGTTAATAACATCATAAGATTTAGGACACCTGCGTTGAAGCATAAATCGAAATCTTAATTTCCGCGCTCGCAATTTTAAGTTTTTTAATAAAAAAAATATCGTTCCTCGCAAAAATTCAGCACAAAGAAAATATTCGGAAGTAAAATTACACATTTCTTGAAGTCATCAATCACGGTTCTATTTGCAAAGAATTGAAAGGCAGACTGAAAAAATATCAAATGCGACTCACAATTTTCTATTGTGTTTGTTTTTTTTGTAAACACGAAATTAATAATATTACTTTGGATTTGTTCAACAAAAAAACTTTTTATGTTTTTTTTTCCAACATCAATCTTAATAATAACATTTTTGTACAAAAATAGAATATCATCTTTTTTCAAGATTACTGCTCTATAGATATATTTAAAATGCTGGATCGAGATTTCTGAAAGAGAAGGGAAAGCAATCGACTAAAATATGCAGTTATGATTGTGAGACAACCAAGTTTCACCGTGGTTTTAAAATCATAAAAGAAGTTTAGGAAGGAAAACTCATGTCAAAATCATAATATAGTCGGTAATAGTGGTTTTCTTCTATGGTAAAATAGTTGATTTTCAAAATTAAATGTGAATAAAATTCCTTAGAATGAATGAATCAGATTTATTTATTGGTATATTTAGACTGTTACGTCTTTATTCTATAAAAAAAAACTGTCTGAAAAAAGGGCTATAAAATAAAAATTAAAACTAAAACCCTTATTTTTTTTTGATTTTTCAGTATAATTGTTATGCCTTTACTGATTGTATACCTTACTCTAACCAGAAAAGTAAATTATTTCTACGAGTTTGAACGTGGGCTTGAAATATAAAAGAGCATTTCTTTTACATCAGAAAACATAAACCCTTTTTCGTTTAAATACTAAAATACCTCTGGATAACCACAACCTCGTTAAAAAATAATTATCACTCTATAACAGCTATTTTTACTTAGCCGTAATTAGTGATAAAGTTTATCTTTCCTGAGGGAGCGTGCTTCAAATATAATTCGACCGACCGTAGTACAAAGTTGGCACATATTAAACATCACGCCAAACCTCTCGGCATGTCGAACCGTAGGTTTGTTCAATATAAATGATTATCGGCTCGTTGACTGATTGACATTAGTTATTTCTAATAATAAAAGCTTTGCGAGTATGATAAAACTATAACTGTCTATTATGACATACACAAGTACTTATTTGACCATTAGCCTTTTGGCTGCCGTAGAAAAAAGGACGTTTGTACCTAGCACACCGGCTATAATTTACAATTATTAATTTTATAAGTTATTGACAAGTTAGATCGTTTCTGGCGTGTTGAGCAAAAAAAAATCGACAACATATCTCGTCTGTGACAGCCATCCAGTTGAGACAATACAATTATGTAAGATAGATATTTTGATATTAAACCTCTGAAATTAAACCACATTTTTTATTTATACGCGGGGCAAAAATATTCGAATAACGCATTCAAATGGCATAAGAAAGTAAAACGCTTTCCACCATTTTACGCGGTAGATACGTTTT
Source organism: Himalopsyche tibetana (assembly GCA_030503985.1). NCBI lineage: Eukaryota > Metazoa > Arthropoda > Insecta > Trichoptera > Rhyacophilidae > Himalopsyche > Himalopsyche tibetana. The sequence continues at coordinate 18,425,933 of JAPJYX010000009.1, read as the reverse complement.
TGACAATCCTGCGTAAATAAATACGACGTAAAAAATCTTTTTTGTTTTAAATTTTACGACATATCTTTCTCACAAATAATGTTTTTGTAAATTATTGTTATTCTTATCGATTACTGTGGAATAACTATAATAACTACAATATAATAGTAAAATTACATAATGTCTGATTATATAATTATTTAAGTTGTCACGCTTAGTTTCCCTGTCAAAGTGTCAAGGGAAAATTTGTTGCACGAATACAATGAATACATCCGCATTTGGAAGACAACGATTTTGAACACATGTGTCGTAAAATATTTTTCGTTAAAGTGGGTTATAGTTCTTTTTTTTGTGTATTCTATTAATCAAAAAGGCAAAAATACAAATCATTTTTTTACGGTACTGAAGTTTTTTTTATTTGCACGCAACTTTACTGCCGTGTTAACCATGGGCTTACGGTTAGTCAAATAAATAAACAGCACTGCTTTGAAACACTCTAAGCATTCGAATGTGATAACATACAAAAAAAATCACTGACAAATCTTGTAACGGATTTAAAAATTTATTTATGAAACCGCCCACACTGAAATTTTAAATCTTTAATTATGTTATAGAAAATGGTGACGTTGGCCTTTTGACTAGAGTGCAAGCATATCCATCATCTTTCTCCATGCCATGAAAAGAACGTATGAACGACATACTAACAACCACCTCTTTAAAAGCGACTCCTGCTGACATTCTCTATTTAATGCCCAAATGCTCCACACTAAGGGCGGCCTTGGATTAATATTGGTATAATTTAATAAAGAAAAACATTTTTTTTTAAAAATATACATAATTTAATATAGTTTAATACAAACCTTTTAATAAATATACCTGCAATTTAATGCATTAATCTCAATCAATCAAATACTCTATCAAAAGGATCACGTGAATACTTTGCGAAGTATACTTTAAAGGTACATTAACTCTCCAACAACTGCTTTGGGAATACTCTACGTACATAAATTGTAAGTTGAGTGACAAAACTGACTAAAACTTTCACTGCAAAAATTTGTATTTAGATTTGAGAAATTTAATGTTTCTTAACTATTCAGACAATTAAATATAAAAGTTGTTGCATTGATTAAATGTGCGACGTTTTCATACACAGTATACCATATTTTATTTCAATAACTTATTTATGATTTTTACCATTAATAGTTGTATCATTATATCTCATGTACATACTAATAATGTTTATATATCGACATCTTCTCCGTAAAGTATTGTTACTTCGAAACTGAAACTTTACAGATGAGAGATTTAAATAGACAAAAGCTTGGCATAATAAAATTGACAATGAACAATCAAATTTGGTGCAAAACGATCAAAAGCTCGACTTACACCATTTTTTTTTCTTTTTAGTTACTCTGCTGTTTATGTTTCGACTTTGAAGTTACATTACTTCACGTAGGAGGTGTCAATATATTAAATAAATGTCAATACTTTACTGGCTAGACGCAGTATCAATAAGTATTGTAAGCTCGGATTCCCAGACTGGAAAACCGAAACACTAAATACAGATTAAAAGATCTCCAATCCGAGTTCTTTAGTTATTCCTGGAACGATAACAAACATGAGATTATTAAAAGCAAATTAGTTTTAGTTTAAGTGATTTATATTAAATTATATAAGCATCTTGTAAGGGCTTAACAACGGTGATAGATTGATATTTTTTCGGTTATTGAGGATTTCATTGGCTTAATAACGTATATTGATTTCTGGTCGATACAGTGCATTTAGCTTAGAGTCTTTTCCACAAATATGTGAACGTATAGGCGCTGGAATAAAATCGATGCTATGCTATCCTTTTATAAGATTATGAAATTAAAATTTACTGAACGAAATATTTTCCATACTAAAAAAACAAAAATAAAAAAAGCTACCTTCTTCATACAACGTTACTCCAAACTTCATGAGTAGAGTATAAATTTAAGATTTCGACTGAAGGTGCTGGATGGAATTTCAATGTTAAATTTGAATCTTTTAAATTATGTACATTCACACAAGTTTTGTCACTAGAGACCCGGGTTTCGCCTTTCGGCATCTTCAGGGTCGTTATGTCACAAAACTTGTGCGAATGTACATAATTTGAAAGATTCAAATGTAGTAGAGTATTATTATGAGAACTACAACTATAATTGTTTGTGAATTAAGTGAAATCCCTTATGTTGGTCATATTTTTGTGGTGTTGATTTTTTTTTGTACTTAGTGTAGTAATTTTGGAATCTTCCTCGTTCTTTGCTCATATCTGGACACTTTCATTTTGCATTTTCAATAAGTTTTCAAAGTTAACGTTCAATTTTAGTATACATGATAAAATAATTAAATTTAATAATGATGCAAGCTTTCTCGAAACTTTGCCAGACAAAATGTACAGTGTCAATTTTCTTCTTTGAAGGCTTCTAAATATAATGTTACACGCAATGTTTTGTTTTGTGCTACGAAACGAAAATAATTATGAAAACAAACTGCCACTTTACTCCGTAAGTACATGCCTTGTTTTTGAGCCTTACCCTCTATTCACTCTTCATAATGAAGCTTTCGTAAGTATTTTTAACTTTCATCAAAGCGGAAGACTTAAAGCTTCTGTTTTTTTGTATACCCATATAACAAGGCGCAATTGAGGCATTATTAAAAAAAGCTGCCACTTTTTACAGTCTTTTTTCGGTAAATACCTTCTTATTATCCTAAGTCGTGAATTTTCTTGCAATAGTAATGCGAAATTATTCTAAGGATTTACCATCATTAAAAAAATCGTAAAACCATGGTTTTCAGTTTAAGTTATTAGTTTGTCGACATCAAAATGTTTTTTATAGTTTACTTACGTGTATCAGAATTTCAAAAGCTTTTTTTTTTTCAATTATTCAATGAAACATAAACAACTATAAAATCAAGCTAAAAATAAATTATTCCTTTGTAAACTATAGCAAAGCATACATGTAGGTATTTTCCACTTTTGTTATGGGTGTAACTTTTCGATAATAAACTTTATATTTTTTTTTCCATTAAAAATATTATGAAGATCAATTTACCGCTTTTTGCTTAGTGATTATTTCGATTGAACTATTTTGTCTTTGTATTATGAGTAAAACTAGCCATGATCACTTAATGATGACATGGAGTAATTCCAAAAAATGTGTCATATTTTTATGTTTTTTTCAAATCGAATTTATGATAAAACAAAACCAAACTTTTTAAGCCGCGTTCCTTCTGGCCATATTCACCAACAAAGTACGTTAAATAAGAATTAGTTGCAGGTCAGTCACTTAACCTGTCTTCAAAGATAATCAAGAAGAAATTATTCAAATAGTTCAAAATATTAAATTAAATGCTTTGTATAGAACTAAATTTTCGAAAACACTTTCATTTATTATATATTACGATGGAACTAATTAAATTTTGAGTCATTAAATAAGCATTCAAAATTCGCCTTGGGCAGAATATTAAGTGGCCTGGAAACATCACGACAGGTGGTTATTAGTGTTTTCCTTAGCGTAATATTTGCTGTTTGCCCGTCCGCTACCCTCGACACTATCTCTTCTCATTGGTTATATTAAAAGTTCGTTGCAGTTTAAACTTTTTTCGATTCAACATATTTTTTGCGTTGTTTAACGTGAAAAATGAATCTCAAAATTGCATCTGCATTATGCAACTTTTTCTTTACTGCGAAAGACATGTTCCTTTAATGAGTTGATTAATAAAAATTAACGCCAAACAAACAAAAAAACTTTTTGATATTATATATGAGAGACTGGTGAAGATAAAATGTTATATTGGCAAGTAAATGTAAGATAAAAATGCATGAACAATATTTTCTGAATACAAGATGGTTGTATGAGATTCTTTATCGCCTTATTATAAATATTTACAACTCAAAGTTAGTTAGGTTCATTTTTTCTGGTCAACAATGACAAAACAAAAACTCGAAAGCATAACGTAGCATAACATCCCACGGCGAGAAGTTGACAATTAGTAGACGACTGTAAAACGTAAACGAAACCTAAGCAAACTAATATACATATATCCAACTGACAAGTAAAATGATTAGAATAGTGAGCATTTGAATAAGTTATCAACATAACAATGAAGTGCTATGAATAACTGAAACATTTAGGGTATTCACTGTCAATACTTGGCGGTAAGGCACTTTATTAAGAAAACCACAACGTTCCTTTGTATGTACTTGTTTCCACTTTTTTTTACCAAGATCAGAACCGGTATTTCTCATGGCGACCATTATCAACTGATGTTCGCCATTAGCGAAACCGGTTCTGATCTTGGTAAATAAAAGTGGAAATAAGTATAAGGGAATATTGTGTTTTTATTAATAATATAATAACTGAAAGTTTAAGTTTCATGTATCCACGATAATTGGTAATTATTATTTTGGAATAACACACGAGCAGTTTTGCTAATACGTTTGTAAAATATTTTTCAATGTGAGAAACCAGTAATTTTATCAAACTGTGCTATTCTTCAATGTTAGAAACAAGACATTTCGACTTTGTTATCAACTTTATGAGAAAGCAGTGATAAGTGATGGAGTGGCATGTTAATTATATAAAAAAACCTGTTTCACCACAATTTAAGCTAACGTTTGTTTCCAGAAATAAAAATAGGAACAGATATCTTAATTGTAGTACTTTATTATTTTGTACAAAATGTAGTAAATATTTAGGCCCCATTAATCCTGGATGCGCGCCTGCCTTCTGTATATATTTACTGGACGATGTTGATTTTCACCAAACTAACTGCATTACATATTCTTTTATGCTCCGTTCATAAGCCAAGAGATAAAACGAACGACACCCCAATGATCCAATCAATTTATCAAGCACACATGGCAGGTTGCCTCATAAATAAAAATAACGAGATATTCCCAACAATCTTGCAAAGTATATTTCATTTCACTTTGTCATATTGCAAACAATACAACGTCCCCTTTTACGGTGCCATGATTATCGTTCTGTTTTTGCTTCATTTCAGCGCTACTTTGTGTTTATTTCGTATATAATAATCAAGAGTTTTTTTTATGAAAACGAGGGAGTAATTTGTTGAAAGGTTGATTTTCTGTCTGAAAATACTGAGAATTCTGTTTATGAAACTACATTTGAAGGGCTTGGTATCAAAACTCATTACATCAATTTTTGATATTTTTAAGATAAGTATGCCATTTATTCTAGAAACATCAGTACATATATCAAAAAATAGTTGGGTATCAAAATTTACTTTAAAAACTGTTACTACCACAGATCATTGTCTCCGCTCATATTTTGAAATTAATAATATTACATGGTTTGAAAGAACCAATCGGCGATCAGTGTTTTTAATGATGTAATAGTATATCTCATTCAAATAAACAAATCATTCAAATAAACAAAAATGAATACTTAATTTGTAATTGTTTTAATTATTGTGTTTTGTTTTAATATTTAACTGTTTTTTTGTTTCAGCTCAATTAACCAATTGATTTTGAAAATAAGTAAAAAAAAAATACGATCTTCATTAAATCTCCATAAATTTTGTCTTCAGCACTCTAAATTTTTCCTTTAAGCACCACCTAGTCGTCGATGACATGGCGGAATACAAATTCATTGCCTGACAGGCATGTATTGGAATAAAATTAGTTTAAAAAATCTATAAAAAAGTAAATAATGTTGTTTATGAGATTCACATAAATAAGTAATTAAAATAACCTAGCGTTATTTCAACAACTTTCTTGTTTTTTTTATTCGAAACCTGCTTTCACAATATGTTTATCATTTTGTTTAATGGTATGATGGGTTGTAAAAAGAAAGCTAAACTGGATCATAATGACTTCGTGGTTGATTTATTTTGCGGTTCAGATCTTTAGTAATAAATTCAATAAATGAAATATTAGAGGCAGTCATCAACGTTGTAGTTACTATGTATAGCCAAAAAACTGTGTATTAATAATATAAGATAATTATACACATATATTTATTGTGCCTGTGTGTAATAACGTTGTATCTACTATTCGATTGTTTTCATTATAAACAAATGCCAATACTAAAAACTACTACCCGTTCAACAGATCACAAGTTATTGTACAAAATGCATATACTCGAAATCCAAGAGGATAACATCGCCACAAGATATTACTCGCTTTGCATTTCGAGTAATCCCGGATAAATAAAATTTCCATAAGGAGAACAGCGAAACAACTCACAAAGTTTTATGCGGGATAAGGTAAGGCAAAAGAGGGAAGTATAATAAATAATAAAAAGACTCGGGTATCTGACTGACGTAGCGAAATAATATAAGGGCAAGGGATTTTCTGCAGATAAATGCAGAGAATCTGGATTGCATCCCCTATCTTGAACGTTTTACTATTTGAGAAAAGCGAACACATTGTAAATTGTAACGTTACGAGCTTATTTTGTATCGAGGTTTTTCAGCTCGTATTGTATTTCTCTAGAGCTCGTAAGTAGAAAATTGGATTTAAATTGCAACAGCATATATAATCAAGCTTTAATATTAGCAATAGTGAGTATAATTTGTTTGTTGATGCACCTGAATTTGTGATTGTACTTTTGTAGAAAATTGTCTAGATTGCTTATTTTACTTTATCATGGCTACACAAATTCACAAAAATAGTTATTCCATTAATTCATTACAACACAACGACACTGAATCAATAGTTGTAATCATATATTCAACTTTGTCAGTTATTTTACATGTACATATGAAAAATGATTTTCATTCTTTTAACAATCGTTACTTTTAAAATACATTACAAAATAAATGAATCCTATCTATTTCGACTATTGGTATTATTACAAAAAAAAAACAGAAAACATTGTTTACGGAATTTTAACGCATTCTGCCAAACATTTATGTTTTTGATTTAATTGCTATAAAATACATACAATATTAATAATTTAAATTATAAAAGAAATTAATGTTGATTTCAATCAAACAAATGTAAAAAATACACAGTTGTTTTTTCGTTATTTCTAAGAAATTTAAAAAGGTTTTTGCAGCTACGCCATCAACTCATCTCATTTTCTCATCGACATCCACCGGCATTTTGTTATATTATATTCTATGAATATTTTAAAGATATTGTTCATATGAAATATAAAATTAAATTTGATAACTTTTTTACTTTATTTGTTGTTTTACAAATGGTACTGTGACACGTGTTTCGCCCTTTTAAGAAGCATCATCAGACAGAACATTTCAAAATTTACCAATAAACAGATATTTTTGATGGATTGGCTTTGTATAAGCTAATTTTAATATGAAAATTTTAAAATGTAAAATAAACGCAATTTGCAAAATTCGAAATACGTGTAACAATTTGTCACACAAACAAATGGAATAAAAAAGTAATCAATTTTACGTTATATTAACTATAAACTTGAACAAAACTACCGCCGAACCCATCAAACAATATATTGCTCGTCTTAAAATGCTTTCCAATAATCGACACCCGTGTAAATGTAATTAGGATGGTTAAACATAAAATCAATAGATCAAACATGAACAATAATCTTTAACATAACGTTTTTTCGCTTTTAATTAATTAGATATTCATACAATTTAAATTTATCATAACGTTATTTTTTTATCATAAATGTGTTGAATTAAATAATTTTTTTTAAGTAATATTTCAGCTTCCTTTAAGCGTAGTAAAATAATGAAAAATATCTCCGACGGAAGATTCAGATAAAATATTCCACTTGTGATTTGAAAGCATGACGAAAATTTTTCCTTTGATAAGTATATGGCTTCCGAAATAGGGGAAAACTACTAGGGGATAAATATAATGAATGACAGAGATACGTCGATTTAATAAAATGGTCCACTTGGTATGTTTATGTCGTATATAATGTAAAAATGTTTGGTTTAAGTATATTTTTTCTCTTAGTAAATCTCTTGTCAAACAGGAAATAAATTTAAATGAGTAAATACCAAACGACCATATACTGGAAGCGTTAAATAAAAAAATGTTTTCAATTTATTTATTATGTTTTATAGACAATGAAAGACTGCTACGGTGGGACTTGAGGCGCAAAGATTTGTATTCATCAATCGATGTTTTAACTAGGATTATTCTACATAAGCTGTAAACTTGAAGAGTAAATATTATACAAAACTAACTACGTTAAATTTGAATAGAGAGCACGGATGGACGTGAACTGACGTTTAGTAAGTAAGTTTTTCACTTAGTTAAAAGCTATTGGTTTCAAGTTGCGACATGGATTAATTGGTCAATTATTTAATTTTATTGATGCTCAATAAACTGGGGAAATATTTCCTAAGACGAATTACATTCAATCTTGAAATTAACTGTAATTACCATCGTTCTGAGAAAATCAAACAATTTTTACTTCTCAAATTGTATTTATTTGATTGATTGAATTGGAATTAACTTGCGAGAATTCTATTTTAATAAGTAAAAATATATCAAATTATTTTATTTCTACAAAAAATATTTATTTGATAAAACTAAAATCTTAGATACTTTTGTTTCGTATTTGATGTTTTGGTCCACTTTCACAATCTATTCGTTTTTGAATTCCAGTCGTTAAACCCCAAAAAAAAAATCAATCATAATCATTCCTGAATAACCTTAACAAGTGACTTACAGCTCGTTATCATTATTCACCTTTTGTTGACTTGTTCCGTCAAAAGTTCATTTGAATTCTCACAGGATGCTGCCAGTGTAAAAAAATATTTTCCTAATCTTTAGATTTTAAGATATCAAAATACTTTTATAATGTTTATAGTGGCTGTTTGATTGTAATTTTAATTGTTCAGCCCTAAAAACTCTTCCTTTTTCTGAATATTTAGATAAAAATTGCATTATTATGTGTTTTAACCTTAACGCTCTTAATATATAATATATCAAATTGACACCTCATGAAAATAATGAACTTAATGTGCTTAACGAAAACTGGTTTTAAATCTGTCTTTTTCAGATAGAAGATGAAAATATTATAATACATACAAATGTTTTTAACATTATTTTGTGATTTGCACATTTTTGCATAACTGAGTGAAACGGAAGATCAAACGTGTTAGCCGTAAGGCTTTAAATTTATTTAAAAACTCATCTACATAATGCAACTTTATTTGATTTTTTTTACAATATTTGTTTCATTGTTTGGTGTCAAATCCTACATTAATCTACGGAAAGCATTTGTATAAAAAAATATTGAGTAGAAATTTGTGTTCAATATCAAACAAATATATTTTCTGTTTAGTCCATTTGTTGTTGAACTCGATGTGACCTCGCCAGCAAATTCTTTTGATAAATTTAGTCTAAAAATAAAAAGGTGGAACATGCGCCTTAATACAAATCACTTGGAATATAAAAGTAATCAATTGAGGATTTGGAAACAAAAGTGGCAGTTTTCGTTTTTCAAAGTGTTGGCAAATCAATTAAAATGATTTTTTTATAAGTAAAATGCATGAAAAGTTATTATTAAAATTAGAAACTGCCGTGCCTGTTATACTTGACTATGTAAACTGCCATTTTTGTTACAAGTTCGGTTTTTATTTTTCAAAAATTTACTATTAAAAAGTCTTATTTTTTTAAAATAAGATTGTTACCATACGTAAAAATGACAGCTCTATGCAATGACATATCTTACTATTTTTTGACTAAACATGCAGGCTTCTGACTTTGTTTCCAGAGCTCTCAATCGTAATTTTATGTTGGGTGACTATAGTGTATACAAAATTTATAATAACCGTATATCATAATCAAATCACGTCGTGATTTCTATCACATCGTTATGAGTAACAATCTTCTCAACAAAATCAATCGTATTCAAAAAAAATCTCAATTACATTTTGTCATTTCCCAAAATAACACGTCACCGAATTGTTACGTATAATTTTCTCTCTCGGCTTCTGATTTCAAAAAGCAAGGGGGCATATCGCGATGTATGCGGTCCGCCCTAAAATTTGTCTCTCATTATTTCACCCTCCGAGTGAAGATGTCGAGGAAAACTGACATTTACGGCGAGATTGAAGGGAAAATCTGATCTTGTACTGTTAGGGATAGTGAAAAGAGGGTTGAAATGTGAAAGAAACATTCCGAGGGGTGGCAAAGAAGCTACACAATCACCGTCGTTAAGTGAAATGTACAAGCTTCCAGGACAAGGATTGTTTGGATGTTGGGTTCGCTCACAGCTGGCGAAAATATTTTACTTAACTCAGACAAGGATTGTTTTTTATTAGTATGTATTTCTTTCTCTTTTGAAATTGAATTAAATTTTTAATAAAAAAAAATTACTTACACAAGAATAAGAATTTTTTATTGTGCTAGAAAGACTTTATCTTATATTTAAATAGAACATAGTCTTTTTGTTATTATTCCACGATTTGGTATAATGAGCAGGGTTTGTTTTTTCTCGTCACGAGCATTTTCAACGTATAAGATATATCTAATTTTCAGTTTAATATGATAGCGATAAGCAAAACCAGAAGGTGTTTTTATCTATCATCATTAGCTGCCGGTATTACAAACGAGTGGTCAAAAAACGCTCTAACGCATCTAGATTGTATAACTGTATGTCTTACTTAGGCAAAATCGAAGCAAATGCAAAACAACTCGGTGCGGAACGAAAATATCAAATGGTTTCTGCCACTATAGTGTCCACGTGACAAAACGCACGCCGCGATCAGTTTGTTTGATATTTTGATTCGCTTTAAGCCGTGTTACAATCGCGTTCGCAATGACTTCCCCAAGGTAAGACAGTATTATCTAGGGCAGTGTTTCCCAACCTGTGGGCCGCGAAATTCAGTAGAAAGTACAAAAATCTATATATTTAAGTCTATCAAATCGGTATTTCCATATTGGGGGCCGCGGAATTTCTAAAGGGGGCCTTAATTGGATTCTGGGGGAAAAGTATATCAATTCGAAGAAATTGGATTCTGAGGAAAAAGTATACCAAATCGTAGATTTCAAATTCCTCGGTGAGCTAAAAAAAAAAAACGAGTTACGGAGACAATTGAGGAGGGCCGCGGATTATTTTTTTTAGATTTAGTGGGCCGTGGAACGAAAAAGTTGGGAAGCACTGATCTAGGGTGTTTGTCTAAAGTGGTTGTTATGGGTGTGGGCTGAAATACATGATCGATCAATTTCAATAGATTTATGGATTCGTATAAGATGCACGGATGTTTGTGATCTCAATATTCTTTTCACCGATAATCTTTTACAAGCGTGACCTTAAATGAGCGATTAGTGGGTTTGATAGTTGAATTTTTCTTTATTTCCTTTACGAAAAAAAATATAATAACAAACGTCACAATATTTAGTTAAACATAACATTTATACAATTAAATCACATGCGTATGTATCTTTTCTTTTAAATCGCAAATACTACATTCTTTGCTTTGTGAAATAATATAAAATCATTCGAGCAAACAGTGTATTTTTTTTAAAAAAACTGCTTTGTTGATGAGAAATATTTTGTAACCAATCAGTAGTTGTTCAACTTCAGAAAGAACTTAATTAAAACTTGAAACCTCATTACCATGAAACCTTAATTTTTTAAAGATGCCATATGAGATAATTATTAGATAAATAATATCGTTTCTTAAAGGTATGTTTATCTGAGACGAAAACTAACCTTTTAATTTACTTTTAAGATATTTGATTTCAAATTTTATTTCTATTTTTTGATTCTATTTTATTTCACAGAAACCTTTCAATTTGAAATAGTATTCATTTACAACTGGCAAAAGCAATTAAAAGGTCAATGTACTTTTCCCCAGATCACTTGCTAAGCTATTAATGAAATAAATATATATTTATAAACTTTCACGGTGAACTATAATTACGAGTGGTAACTATTATTGGGTTCCTAATCATTCTGTTCTGCTGATACAGGTTCTGTTTTTTTTTTTTAAATAACACTTAAATTCTATGATTTATCAGTTAATAATACTTGCCATGAGCGAAACTGGTCCTGATCTTGGTAAATAAAAGTTAAATAAGTAATATAAATAAAATCAAATAAGTAATACAAATATTGTGTTTTTCTTCATAAACTATTTTAAGAAACCGTTTGTTATGTATGAAAACACTAATTTATTATTTTAAAATATTTTTTAACGACAGTTTTTTTTAATTTAATATCGATGTATCAAAACATCTGTTTTGTTTAAACGGCTGATAATGCAACCTTAGTTTTTCATATGTTTAGCATTGCTTAAACGTTTTTTATTATACCGGTATTTATAAATTCGTCCGGTATTGCAATACTTAGTCACATTTCGTAGAATGTGTATGACATGAAGTTGTTGTTGTATTGAATTCAGTGAACATATACGGTTGTTAAGTAATCATACACCTGACACTCGAAAAGCAAAGCATCTCCAATCTGACTCTTATTACACAAATTGAAATTCATCACTCAAGTAGTAATTCTCACAGCAAGGGACATCGACTCAAAAGTATTGAATAATTTCAATATATTTTTTTTTATTCTAGGAAAACAAACATAATAAAGTATAAAAAATAAATTCTCACAATAAGTAAAAAATCGTAGAAACTACATTATTAATTGCATTGAAATTTTTGTTTGTTTTGTATCGTACCTTGGTTGTTATTTTATTTTGTAAGTCACTAAAGTCTAAATAGTATTGATTGGTAAAGCATTGGCTTGGTTGAATCACGTTTATTATAAGTTAAATATGTATGAATTAATTCTCAAATAGCTACGTAAAATACTTGGAAATCAGTATAATTTATGACGTTGTTTTTATAAAATATGGAACATCGAATATTGACCGAAAGTTTTGCTAACAAAGGCATTTTTTAGGCATTCATAATACACAATATACAGATAATTTAAAATTCTCTTAAGGGTCAAGGATTTTGGGGACGCAACTAATGATGATGCCTGTTATTTTAATATTTAATAAAAATATGTTATCAGTACAAATAAACATTTTTTTAATATTATGCCTTTCCACAAATAATTGATAGTGAGTTAGTTAATCGTGTAAGTGTGATCTTGATATAATTTGTTATACCTAACCTAAAACAACGCTAGAAAAAAAAAGATTTTTGATTTATTCGTAAATCTTGCGATGCTTTCTCTGTTTGGTGATTTTATAAAAGTTACAAAACACGTGTTATAATTTGTATCACAACAATTGGAGTTAATACAATTACATATTTATCAAATTTACTTTTATAATAAAAAATACTCATTTATATACTAAAAATAATAAAAGATTTTTAGTACTTTTTCCACATAAAATTTATTAGATCAGGACCGGTTTCGCTCATCGCGAGCAGTTGCTATTGGTCCTGATCTAATAAATTTTATGTGGGAAAAGTACTAAAAATCTTTTATTATTTTTATTACAATGCCTTTCCACCAAGTATTGACAGTAAACACCTTAAAAGTGATCATTTATATACGTAAGTTAATGAACAGCTTACAGCGTTTTTATCACTAGAAACGATTGTGTTTATTATAATTAATATAAATAAACACCTTTTTGAATCCCATATTAAAAGTGGCGTCTTGACAAAAAAATACTCCTCCAAATGAATGTCTGAAAGCTCTTCAAAATTAGTTTCCGAATTGGCGGGTAGACTGAATGAGGGAGATAGTCAACAAATGGGTGCACCTCAAATTGATAAATAGCATTTTTGTTCTCGAATTCATCTCACGTAATAGAAAAGGTCTTAGGATTTGATCCTCAAATACGAGAGATATTCCCAAGAGGAGGACGAGCGTTTAGAGCTCAGCTGATCTATCCAACGCGTCTATTTCGCAAACGATGTAAGGCAATTGAGTTATCACTATTCCAGGCATAGAACAAAGGAGTTGATTCATTTGTTCTTTACAGCCATCATAACTAGTCTTTACTTACTCATTTTTATAGTTATACAATTATTCACATGAGTAGTTGAAAGATTTTAAAACAAAAATGGCCGTGTTCACAGAAAAAACATCACATTTTTTTCAATTATATTCGAGAATGTTTGATTGAGGTAATAATATTAATTGCTCCTGGTAATGCTATATATAAACATACATTTATAATTTTATCATTTATATTTATTTTATTTTATCACAATTTGGTTATTGATTGTCTTACCACCATCCGTTATGTGCATGCATCCACTGTATAACGATCAAGAAAATTAATCAATTTTGAATATTTTAATTCGATTTTGCAGTTTTATACTTCAAATATTATATACAATTCTAGGATTATATGAAATTTACAAAGGCAAAAATTGTATCAACTTTTTAATTATCAATACTAAAATTATGTATGCCTAATTTTTTCTCGTCGGTAATAACGCAGCGGATAGCGTTGTTGGCATCCGTGCTGGATCTGACGGGTTCAAGTCCTAGTACGAACAACATTTTTTCAATCTATATATCGATTTCTGTTTGAAGACATAACTCTTTGTGATCTCTAAACATTCCCACCCATCTTTCCGATCCTTCAATACCTGGGCGTAAAGAGAGCAATTATTAAACCATTATTCCTGTCCTAGCCTTATCATTCTATCCCTACAACTCTCTTTGTCAATGCGAGGTTAAGCGACTGAATAACAAACAGTTCTCGTAGAAAAAAACTTATGTTGAGATGCCTCCATTAGGTGGCCATATGCTTGACATTGGAAGCGGATATTGATAATAAAAATGTAAATGAGTATACTTATCGTTGTATACACGGTTTTTAAATAACACGCTCAAATATAATGAAACCTTCCTTTTATCATATTTGTATTTATCTCATCTTTTTACACGGTTTTTTGCGGGGCTGTTTTAAGTAAAACGAATCCATGTAAAAAGAGAGTGTATAAATTTTAAGTTTATTTTTTTAGCAACCCATAACCAACATATTTGTTTTTATGTGGCACACTAGAAGAAAATGGTAGGGCATACCATTTCTAAAATATGTAAGGTTTAAATTACACAGATACGTCTAAAAAACCATTAATTGTTAATAGATTTTTTCACTTTCAAGAATAATTTGATTTTAAGTCGATGCATCACCATCCAAGAAAAGTACACGAAAAGTAAATATTGAACCACATATTATATTAAGTCATAAATAAAGGCCTCATTGATAAATTCCATGCGGGTCATGAACCTTACTGTGAAAATGGAATAGCATGCTAACAAAACAATGCTTCAAGCATTTCCCGTAATA
Source organism: Himalopsyche tibetana (assembly GCA_030503985.1). NCBI lineage: Eukaryota > Metazoa > Arthropoda > Insecta > Trichoptera > Rhyacophilidae > Himalopsyche > Himalopsyche tibetana. The sequence continues at coordinate 18,410,741 of JAPJYX010000009.1, read as the reverse complement.
GATAAATAATTCCAGGCATACAAAAGCAAATAGCAATAATTACTTTACCATCATTTGCGGCTCGCTAAGGCACAAATCTCACGAGGATATTTTTAGGCTTAGTGTAAATTCTATTACGATTAATCTAGCTAATTGCCGACGCTGCGAGAGGCATGTCGTATCTCGCATCACGATAAACCGTTAGGGCGAAATCTTAACGAATGTTTGCATTCTGAGTTATTTGGATTGTGAAAATAGTCATTGTTAAAGTGAGAAATTGTCTTCGCTCGCTAAATACGAGATGTGAAACAAGGGTGGGTTTACTTAGGTGATTTAAACTTTCTCCTAATGCGACAAATATGTAAAGGCACTAAGAAAATACTTGCAACTTCAAGTGTGTTTAGTAGAATAGTTATTATACATATAATTATTTGAAGGCTTTTGTTTAAGTATGAATTCTTCTCCTACGAGATACGCAGCCAGGATTTTCCATAACAACAGAACCCATTTACTTTGAATAAATTACAAACTTTTCAACTGAAGGTGCTTGGTGAAATTTCAATCGTTTTAAATGATGTACACTACTGCTTTTGCCTTTTGGTAAATTCAGGCGCCCAAGCGTACGGATGAACTTGAACTGATTTTTTCAATGTTATTAGTGAGATAAAAGGAAAGATTAAGGATATATTTTTATTTCTTCATTGATTTGGTGGTACCTTTTTTACAACAATTATTATTTGTGTGATATTACTACGCATGACACGAATGATGATCAAATTTAAAATAAGCATCCATCTTCGACAATAAAAAATGTATAGTTTCGCACCAAACTCTAAACATTTACAATAATCATATGGAAATTTCATATATATATTTTACTCTGTTTAAAAAGTGACCGTTTTCTATTTAAAGCCATGCCTGGTAGCTTGGGCTGTATAGACAAAATACAATGCAAAACTTGTTCGGTAGGCAAAAGTTTGAATAGTCTCCATCAGCAATTCTTAGTGGCGTCCTGGCGTCGCAATACAATGACACAAAGGATTTTGTCCTGAGAATAATATCTCTCTCGAAAAGTTAATTCCTGTAATATAATAATAAAATTACCCACATTATATTCCATGGAATTTCACTGCCAATCAAATAAGGGCGTCCTATTTTCTGTTCTTCTCATATTTAAAGACTTGTTTTTCAACTTGTATAGGGAATATAAATAACTCATTGATAAGACAAAACGTGTATCGTATAGTGTTGATATAGTTGAAAGTATTTTTTTGAATCCATGTCTGCTTTCAATTCGTGGCTTCGTAGGGAGCTTATCTCAACAGACGTGTTTCTACAAAAACTTGCTCGAACTCTCTTTTTTCAATGACAGTAGAAATACAATGATAGAGGCAAGGAAAATACTTTTTTTCAATAATTTCCGCTCCCAAGGTAGAGCATGTAGACTACTTATTTTTTTTATCTAAAAAGAAGTGTTTTTACGAAAACTGTTTTTTACTCAGTTGTTCAACCATTCTTTTATCAACGAGAGTAGAGATATAAAAATATGACTTTTACAAGACTAGTGGTTAGTTTATTTTTCTCGCTACGTTTAAAGATAGGAAGGGTGAGAGGAAATTTAAGACACCATACACATCTATGTCTTCGAAAAGAAATCTAAAAATTTGAAAAACTGTTACATGACTAGTAGTTAACTAAATGCTCTCGCTACGCCCATCTATTAAAGGATCGGAAAGGATGGGAGGGAATTTTTAGATATCACAAACACCCATGCTTTCGAACAGAAATCGAAAAAATGCTGGGACTCGAACCCGTGAGATCCAGCACGGAAGCCCACAACTCTAACCGCTTTGCCATAGGACCGGACTATGTCGATCATAGGACTCGACACTATTTCAATAATACAATATATCATAAGAATTTAGATCGATGTTAAGCTAAATGTTTTTATATATGTTTAAGACACAAATATTTTCATTATTTGATTATACACATTAAAAGCTGACAGCTTAATCGTTTAAATGTGAATGCTTTTTAAGCGTTTCATATGAATATTGTCTTTTTTTAGGAATAGTGGTGAGACGTGTACAATTGTCACAAAAAGTAGTCGATATAATATACGAGTAAATTTGAAAGCGATTTCATGCGTACAAAATAATTTGTTTCGAAAAAAAGCTCTTCTTTTTATTTATGTTACCCCGCATAGTGAGACACCCGTATATCGTACATCAAACATTAACTGTTTTTGCTTGCAAACTTTTACTGCCTAGAAAAAAATATTTTATGTCGCCGCCAGATATTCACTAAAAACTAGCATGCCCTGACATTTTCATTCGGGACTCATAAAACCACGCTTTTAAAATTTCTTGATTTTCTTGACAAAAGTAAATAAATAAGGAAAATAACTTACATCAATAAAATACATGATACTTGTATCCAGTTTTTTTTTAAAACAAAAGATGCTGGAACTCAGTTCTTGTCGAGCTTTTTACACTAAAGATTTTTTTATAATCCATATCCGTTCGCGATATGCAGCATTTGCTTCTCTATGAAGTTATCTTAATAGATATTTACAAGAACTGATTGGTATTCAGGTTCTTAACTTATCTTCTTTATAAAACAATATATCATGCAATAGACCCTGGCTTTGGAAACAGAGTAAGTCCATGGTCCTGGTATTACTTTGTATTATTATTTTTTTTAATTTAATTTATGAGTGTTACGGTACCTGGTAAATAACATTCAAAAGAAATTTAAATTAGGGACAAGCAACCAATGGTTTCTAAAAAAAAGTTTTCAAAGCAAAATAAAAAATAGGATTTTGCGAATATTGATTTGAAACATTTAAAATTCCGATAAAAAGGTACCAAAACACCGTTCCTCAGCGTTACATGGAAGGAAGGCTTGCTTGTATCCTTTATTTTATTCGTATGAATAGAAGTTTGTAACGTATTTAAAGAAAGAGAACAAGATAATATCATAATTTCATCTGATATGTAAGTATTTTAGCTCTACAGTTTTTAATAATTTTATTCGTTGATAGCTATTTCGGCTTGCGCCATATTCAGCACTATGTTTAAACTAATAAAGAGAATTGCCTGAGTAGCCATATCGGCTTCTTTTAATTTATTAATTGATTTGGCATTTACTTGGTAGAACTCAATTTATAACAGATTAAAATAACAAAGTATTTTACGCTGATTTAATATGTATTATTGCATTCGTAGCATTGATTTAATAGGTATTATTTTGGAAGAATTCTATCAAAATAGAATTTTAAAGAATTTTTAATAGTTCTGCGAGAGCTATATAATATAATAGCAATTTCGATATAACACCATTGTGAAAACAATATTTTGTATGAATAAACATACGATTTTTTTAGTCGATTTCCATCCCCATTTGACCCACTAATTTAAGCATCTCACTTTATTTTTTTGTAAAAAAAATTCTTTTGTATAGAGTATGGACAGAGAGATTGGGCTAGAGCAGGACTAGTAGTCAGCTCATCTCTTTCGCTACGCCATTATTTAAGAAAAAAAATGTTGAGAGGGATATAAAATCTACATTGCGTATAACGTTTGGGACTACATAATGCTGTGAATCGTTCTTTTCAAAATTAAATGTTGTAAAAACCAAGTGTTGCATGCAGCACAATCAACTACGATGCGCGTCAGCTATAATACTAGTTGATATAAAAAAAGATATCAAACAATATACAAAAACAAGTGTCGCATTAATAGTTATAAGGTAATAAAATATATGTTTCCATTACGCCATGAAACCATCATAATTTGTTTTAATTCGGCTTGCTTGAAGAAGAGGGTTTAGCGTGCCTGGGCAGTAGCAAGAGTGATTGCTTTACCACTAGTCCTGCTTTAGTCATATCTTTTTATCCTCACGTTTTTCGAAGTTGAAAGGTAAAGTTACTGAGTAACAAGATTTTTCGTAGAAAAATCATCTGTTTAGATAAACTTTATAAGACCATATATATTTCATACATTGAGTGTGGATATGATTAAAAAACAAAACAGCTTCTAATAACATTAAAAGTATAAAGTCGTTTTTTTTATTTCCTGTATTTAATTTGAAATAAAATCGTATTGATTTCTTCGTCTCTTTTATTAAAAATAAAAGGTATTACGTTAAATATTATTTATAATAAAAAGTATATTCAGGGATTTGTCTGGAGAGACCGTAAGTCCAAACAGTCACGAAATATTTAGGGATGTAAATAAAAAAAGGATTCTTGTGCGCATATAATGTGTTACGTAAATTTAGCATACGAATTTTATGAGTACTCTAAGTTATATGCAAACCTTTTTACGGGTAGACGATTTCTGAAAATATGGATTTAAGCCCGGATTATGGATGGAATTCATATATTTTAGATTTTATTCAACATCTGAGAGGATCACATTATTTCTTTATGCCTGCTATAATACGATATACACACAATTTATTGAACCGATGTGATTTAATTTATAAGAAATATTATTACAACTATTCTTCGATAAAGATGGTAGATTGACTCCTCTAAAAACACAGCGAAAATGAAGACTTCATTTTCACTGTGTTTTTAATCAAATCAAATAATAAAACCGTTTATAATGCTTTTATTAATCACTCTATTTGTAATCAATCTAGGTTGCGTCCATGAGCAGTCAACATCGTTGGCTTCTGTGACAGATCTTACGGATTCAAGTCCCAGAACGAATGACATTATTTAAACATAAAGTGTTAAAGTTTATTTAAAAACATAATATTCCGATTATATCATGTTGCAATCTAATGTATACTTTCAAAGATAATGAATACTTCAAATATGTTGCTGGCCCTTAAACAACCAAAAGAAAAAAACACGTTTAACACTTCTTACTTGTGATGGACGGTAAAATTCCATGACCTATGTCACACTTTATGGGAAGTGCTAAGATCGATAGTAAATGGAAGTGACAAAAATATACCTTAATCGGTAAATATATATTTCTTTCTAAATTATAACTATCATTGAATCTTCAATCAGCTGTTTTAACAGTTTCCTTTAGTTGAAATAGTATTTGCGACAAACGCATGCAAAAAAGAGAAATAAATTTTGTAAGCACAAAAAAAAAATATTTACTGAGCAGTTTTGAGCCTGCTTTCCAGACTCCAAAAGTATTTTTAAACATGTAGAAACATAACAGATGTGGCTTTATGTAAATATTGACCACCTCTCATAAAGTTCAACCCCATTATTTGTTGTGGAAAGCTGCTGATTTTGACGAAAAAGGGTCAAGTATTTTCGCGCAAAGAACACAGAAATTGTATTGTATGCATAATACATTTCGCAGATTTTATCCCATTATTTCAATTTACATTTTTTAATGTATTATAATGTTATTTTTTGTTGTTAACCCTTCTATCATATAGTTTTATTTAAGTATCTATCGCCTTTTCTGATTACTCCTGAGGAAAGACAAGACTATGGAAAACTGTGAGTTTCCAGGACGGATTGAGTATCACAAAATTCAGAAATGCTGGGGGACGGTGATTGGCATAGAAAAGCGGAGGACCGATTGCTATCGAATAGATTTATTAGGGCAGCTAAGATTCACCCCAAACTGTAGAACCAAATTCAATATTCAAATTACTGTTGAAGTTATGTATACATTTATGTTCTTAGTACATTAGCAATATAAACAAAACTGTTGATTATATTAAAAAGAGGTTTAAAAAGAAACGACTGTTATAAAGTAAAAAATAAAAGTATTTTATAACATATGATTTGAATCATTTTTTAATTTAATCGTTAACATTGCGATAGTCTGATGGTGCTTCTCAAAGAGGCAAAACACGTATCACAAGTTAAATCACAAAAAGTTAAATAACCAATGTAATTTTATTTAAAAATGAATTTTCACAAAGTAGCAGCAAATTTATCAAAGATATATAGGAAATGTTTTCTTGTGTTGTGTCAAACATTAAGCAGCGGTGATTTCCATTTTCCTTGTTTACGAGTCATTATAATCTGCATAATTAATATTTTTTTACCAAAATAATACTGAATTAACAGAGCATAGACCTGCTTTTAAGTGAAATTATTATTCCACGAAAGGTGAACCCGTTTCCCATGTAAAGTTTAGTAATTCTAAAATTGGTCGACGTGGTTTCGGCCAACATGTCAGTCATGATTTCTTTATGAAGGTGTTCTTTATGTAGATTGCACAGGTAATCCTAACATTCTGAATATAATATACCGCTCCTCATTCACTTTTCTGTATTCAGCCATTTTTGAAGCCAGCAAGTCCCAAGATTCTGAGTAATGAAAAACTTGCTTTAGGATTCTGTTGGGATTTGATTACGAAAATGTTGCTTACATAAAAAAAATAGTCTAATCATCAAATTGCGTTATGTTTTTTTACACAAAACACTACATAGAATAAAGGCCTTATGGCAATTTTGACTTGATATTAGACCAAGTTTTTTTTTATTTTATTCAATTTTAAAAAGTTGTTTTAAAAAGTAACCACATTCATGAAAAGACATCTTCTAAAAGAATTCATATCAAAACATGAAGTTTAGCATTTGAGAAAAAAATATTATATGTTTTTGGGTAAAAATAATACTCGAAAATAAACTAATAAAACATGCTCCTATATGTTTTATTAGTTCAAAATAAACGATAACTTGTCAATTAATTTTCTGTTTGAAAGAAAATTAACGTTTTAATGAATATTAATCACAAATAATTTTAATTTATCTGTTTAAATTAATTCATTTCTTTATTTACAATAAAAAATATATTTTAATTAGTATGTTTTAATAACTTTTTCATAACTCAGTCATAGAAACATATTTGACAAATAAAATTAAAATCAATTGTTTCAACTTTTATAAACAAGTAGAATTTGTTGAGAATTTTTTTAAATTTTTATTTTGACATGCTAAAACTTTTAGGAGCCTTTGAAGCACGCTCTCAATTTTCTTTATATTATTTCCAGGTTAAGAATACAATTATACATTTCCTGCAAGTATTCAATACGAGAAAAGTTTTACGAATTTACAAACAGTTAATTTTAGCTTGTCCAATCAAAATTGAATCCAACTTCTTTGTGTATTCTACATATGTGTTTATGTATGTATTTGCCTGTGTGTGTACATGTATGGATATAGTGGGGAGGTATATATAATGTGATTTGCAAATGAATTCGTTTGGTGACTTTGTGAACTGGCTTCACTAAGGGTTTCTCAGCTCTCTAGCGATTACGCCCTTTTGTCGGCAACAATAGTAAGGGTATAAAAACTACCAAATCTTAACTTAATATAGTTTTTACATCTCATTTTTCTAAAGACATCATCGTTGTTGTAGGCCGGTCGTTGTATATATCATTTGTTAATAATTCGTATTAATTATTCAAATTATATCAATCAGACCGATTCCATGTAAAGCAATTTATAAATTGATCGTGAATAACGCCTATAATCCCTATAAATGTGACACAGTTGTGATGTTCACTTATTTAAATTATGTATATTTATATATACACATTGCATGCCAAACATAACAATACAAAATGAAAGTACACGAACAAGTTTGTATTTGGCACGCTATATTTCCATTTAGAAATATCAAGAATTGTCACTGTTATAAAATGTCACGATATGCTTTATTCGCTAATGGTTATTGAGAATTCTTCAGCATTGGAAAATGTTTCTTTATACTCAATAACATAATAGAAAAAAAATGTTATTTCCGTATAAAAATCTATTTTTACAAACAAACATATATTGTTAAAAATTTGTATAGAATATCTATCATGTGGGAGTTTTGACGCTTTTTATTAAATAATTTATAAAAATGATAAAAATGTTGCACCGAAATACGGACGCTCATAAACTCTTTTTCCAGAAAATTTTAGAAATAAACAGCACAACTGAACAGTCCTCCGATTTTAAATGACCAGATCCATATGCCGGGCTCTCCAATTTTATACCCTATATAAATATAATCATAAAACCTTTTCCAGCAAACAAAATAAATATAATTCTTAAAACTACTCACCATTCAAATCTGTGGCCATTCCCATGGGCTAATCATTTTTGCCAGCAATGGCTTTAAACTCAATGATACATTTATTTCTTGTATAAATACGAAACATTCATTTACTAAGCGTCAGCTCAAGTTCATCCGTGCACTTGAACGCCTGAAAATGCCGAAAGGCGAAACCCGGGTCGTTACTGACAAAATTTGTGTGAATGTACATTATTTGAACGATTCAAATTTAATAATGAAATTCCACTGAGAACCTTCAGTCGAAATCTTAAATTAAATAATTTATAAATAAAATATTTTACTTAACTTCTCGCGGCTCGGAGACTATAAAAATACTTCTCTGCCGATGGGGATCGTTTAGGGACCTCAGTGGTTTCCTCATTATTAGCCTTATTCTTATGAATTTAAAAAATAAAAATAGTCTAAGGGCTTTAAAACATCTCTCTGCATCATTCCGTACACATTATTTTTTATAAAAATCCGTGTTTTTTTTAATAAATAATCATATTTTAAGTTGCGCGTAAAAAAGACGTCATCCCAGCACACATATGAAATTGCAACTGACGAGTTTAACCCAGCTATCTTACGAACGATCGCTTATCGCGTTATCGCTTATTTATATAAACTAAAAAAGGTCCAAAAAACTATGATATAAGAATACCTTAATTATAAACATTGTATCACCCATATAGATATAGATAATAGATATTTAAGAAAATGTGGGTATTGAGGTCGCATTTCTTGAGCTTAGAACCGGAAAAGTTGCTTTAGTTTTTGAAGTTTAGTACTTAGTTCGTATATATTCAATGCCTGGTCAGTGTAAAGTTATATCAAAACTGTGCATACAGCGGAGGATTACCCCACAAGTGCACGAGGCGTACGCTTGGGGCCTTCGAACCTCAAGGGTCTCAAAAAAGATTATATTTTATTCATATAAAATCTTGTTATATGAAAAACAGTCCGTATAGCTTAGTCTATCATTGTGTTCATGTGTTAAAATTCAAATGCTATCGTAAAACATTAAAATTAATTTTAATTGGTCAGTTTGAAATAGCTTAGTTGTTTGTATCTTATTAGGCAAATGGTAAATTTAAATCGAATATTTGGTAAAAATAAATAAAAATGTGTGTAGTCAGTATAAACACAGAAAGATAAGATTACTTAAATGTGGTTTTGATAGGCTAGGTCAAATTAGATAAGGTTAAACCTAGTTGTCAACATTTTTTTACCATGTCCGCTCCCAATATGGAGCATATGGCCTCCTAACGGAGTTTATCTCAACAGAAATGTTTCTACGAGAACTGCTTGTAACTCAGTTGCTCAACCTCTCTTTTTCCAAAGAGAATAGGAATAGAAGGAAAGGGCTAGGACAGGACTCGTGGTTAGCTAATCGCTGTTCATAGGATAGAATGGCTGGGTGGGGTAAATTCAAGACATCACATACATCCATGCCTTTGAACAGAAATTCATAAATCAATTTATAAAACTGCCCGTACTGGGATTCGAACCCATGCCCTCCGTAGCGGTAGCCAACGATGTTGACCACTCGACCACACAGGCGGCATTTAGCTGTTTTAAGGTTAAAATACCAATCATTAAATTTATAATATTAAATACTGTTCAAAAGTTGATTTAAATACTGATGATTTGAATTTTATTTAGGTCACCGTGAATAAGTTTCATCCGGGTTGTTTTTTTTATTATTTAACTCGATGGCTGCCACAGACGAGATATCTCGTAAAATTTTTCGTGCTCAACACGCCAGTTACGAGTTTACTCGTCAATAACTAATTAAATTAATAATCGCATTTTATAGCCGGTGTGCTAGGTTATTACGTACTTTTTTCTACGGCAGTTAAAAGGCTAAGGATGAGATTATTTTTTTTTGCATGACTTCATTGACAGTTACAGCTTGTTTAATACGAAAATCGAAAAACATATCGTGAACATACACATCGTGAAAACAGCTTTATATTTATTTTATCAAAAAAATTCAAATATTATCGAAAAATATCACTCAACCATAATGCTTTGATCGAATTACTTTACCTATATTGTTCAAGTGCCTCGTTGTATTTATAAATCGGATAACGATGTATACCACTTGGCGTTGTGCTTTATAATTATAAGGTTCAATATCGTTCTCAACTAATGTATTCTTTTGGTGCTTTTTGATCTGTTTTTAATTACATACTTCTATTTAAAGACACAATTATTAAATTAAACTACTTTTCTAATGAAAACTATACATTTAAAAAAAGCATTTTGATTTAAAATAAAAGAATTTGTATTACAATTATAGTCCTGAATATATTTGTACACCATTTAAATTACATGTATTATATTTTGTTATCCATGTCTGCTGCCATTGTGTAGCATAAACCTTTTTAGTGAAATTATTTAAGAAATAGTTTTCCCACTAGAACTGCGTGTTAGTTGGTTATTCAAATTCTCTTTTTTCGAAGAGATTTTTCGTTAGTCTTTATAAAAAAATGCTGTTTGTAATGGAATGTGTAGTGAGTACAAACTATGTAATAATGTATTGATTAGGTAATAGTTGAGAATAAAAAAATAAAATGAATGTTGACAAAAGTATTTTTATAAGAAAAGTAAGATAGATCCAAAATTTTGAGTTTTGACAACTATAATAACAAAATGTCGGATTTCCATTACCGCTCTTATTGCCTGGCATTTTTCGATTAAGTGAAATTATTACGAGATTGTTACTTTTAGTTTGATGATAGCTTTCTGAAGAATTCTCATAAGCAATATTACCTGATAATAATGTAAGTATTATATTTATGAAAGTGCCACGAAGAATCATTTAAAAATATTTTGATATCACGTTATTATTTTGAGCTGATTTATTCTAATATGTAATAAATATAAATAATATTTTTTTTGCCTTTGAATTTAATAGATAAGCTAAATGAATTAAATAATTGCATAAAAACGCTTATTTTTTAGCCATCTAATACTCTTTCTTCTAAGAATTCTTACATATTTTATATATAATAAATACATCATCCATAAAACTCTGATATTTCTGATCAATTTCTATCCCTTTAACTTAATGGCTCAACTATTGATCGTCTTACCAGTTTGCTGGTATTTATTTTAACATAATATTTTTATTACTAGTGAAATAATTAAAACACTGACTTGGTAAATTTTGATGTAGTTGTTATTTTAATTAACAAGTATAATTTATATAAATTTTTCCCCTTAATTTAGAAAAAATAATCAGTTTGTTCTTGTGGTTGTTGTTTGTTAACAGACATGTTTCCGGTGGATTTCCGGTGTAAAAATTGAGTATAACAAATAAAATATCATAAAGTGTAGTTAATGTTTCAATCAACAACAAAAATAGTTAAAGCATAACGTAAATAATAATTAAAACTATCCCTCATTGAAAAATATTTACTAAGATTTTTTTTCTTTCACACGCAAGCAATAAGAAATATTACTGCTTCTTTTTCTTTCTTTGCATTCAGTTTACTGTTTATTTTGCATGTCGCCATCGTTCTAACTGAAGTTGATGAAGAAACAAAACTGACAAAAATAAGTACACATGGAGGTTCTTGAAAATCAATTCTATTAGGAGTAATTTAGATGGTGAATTTATTGCACTTGTTTGGTTAATATAGCTTTTTTTTCATATGAAATTGTCGCTGCTTTAATTTATTGTAGATCAGAACCAGGTATGCTTAGCGCGAGTATTTAGTATAACTTAACTTTTTTTACAAATAATTTTGAATCCCTTTACATCTTATCGATTTATAATACGTGTTATGAGTGAAACCAGCCCTGATAAAACATATATATTGTGAAATTAATTCAAAATTGCTTTTGTTCACAATATAATGCCTTTAAACAAATAATTGAAAGTGAGTATCTAAGAATTGTGTAAAAATATAAATGGAACAAATAAATATTTGGATATCAAGTGGTTAGTATATAATTGTATTTCTTATCTTTATTTTACAACGGTTAACTATTTTAAGTCATTAGCATAAAACAACAACGAAATTTACAGCGCCATCATTTTGTGATAAGAATCAAGTAACTTTTTGTAAAAATAGTCACACATATTGTCAAGGTGGATACGATAATTCGGTTAATTTTGCGTTGAAAGTTTCCTGCCACCATAAGTCACTGACCTTATAATCTAATTCTGAAGGCCTTAACTTAGATGGACGTTGAAATAAAATCACAGCACGCAATAGCCTAAGTTTAAAGTGACCACGTTTTTATTGGATCGAGTAAACGCAAAAGAATTATTTCTCTTTGAACCAGTCTATAATAACCGTCTGCACATCACAACCTGCAATTTACCGCTAGCAGTTTACCGCCGCATCAGTTGATCGCATAAAAAAATAATAACTAACCAATTGATTGCTGGTATATTTCAACGATAGCAAAACATGTTATTTATTTTAACGTATTTGCAATTTATTTTCTAACTAAACCTATGATTATATTTTCATCGTATTTATTTTATTATTAAGTGTCTAATTAATGTATATTTTACTATTTTAATTTTACGTATATCTATTAAATTACATATTTATATTCACTTTTATTTTATTTTCATACTATTCTTTCGTAGTTTATAGAGTTATTATAATATTATGGACTGAGCATCATAACTCATCTTCTCCGAAAATCGAGATTTGAGAAAGTCGCAAAAAAAACACAGAAGCACACTTTTTGTAATTATAAAAAATGAAAAACGTATTCGGAGCTATTACACCAAAACAAATACTGAAAGCATATTGTTTCTTTCTAACCATATCATATTATTTATTTAAAATTGTGATCCGAGACACAGATAGTAATCTTAGGCAGTGGTTTGAACAGTGTTAAAAGTAAATTTTAATATCCAACTATTTTTTTATATAAGTAATGCAATAAGATTTTTTGACATAACTATCTTATAAATATTAAAAATGGATATTTTGATTTATCTTCGTATTCCCAATATTTGTTTATATAAATACTTTCTTAATGCACTTGTCATTACAAATAAACAAAAGAATTATAATCTTTAAGGAAATGGTTACCACATAAAAATTCAGTCTTTGGAGTTTCAAAAAATCGTCGCCAGATCTAGTAAAATTTATTTTCTCCGAGAGATGCTCTTTTTATTAGACTTTATTATTAAGTAAGTGTTGCAGGACTTTCTGCCTTTGACATAACTTAATTATGTAAATTTTATTTCCTTCTTTTCTTTACCTTCTACCGCGACTTTACTTACTTCAATACAACGCGTTGCAAAATATTCTATAGTTTACATATTAAAAGCTATATAAAACAGGTGATTAAATAATTAATTAACATGGTTGTTCGGCTGACTCAAGTTTAAGATTACTCAAAAAGCATATATGTAAATGTAAATTTCAGATTAGGACCGAAAACGGCATTAAAAGCTAGCACGGCTTTATTTTCTGGAAAATTATTATCTTATTTTATTCAATTACTATTGTTTTTTAGATATTTTGTGCAATTGCTATGGCATGAAAATTGATAACCTTATAATAAGACATTTTGTCTAAAAATATTTTTTAAGGAAGTGTGTTTTGTGGCACACTTAGTGACAGCAAATGGAACAACAGTGATTGATATCAACATCGACAGCAGAAAAGTTTTTTTTTTAAATAAAAAATAATACACGTTCTATCGAATGATGTAAGCAGCAAATGCAAAATTAGTTTCTAAATTTAGATTTTAAGTTCGAAAAAAGAAGACCATGAAAAAGGACTTTTACAAAAGTTTTTCATATACAACTAATTAAATTAATATTAGACTGAGTAAATAAAATACCGGTTTATTTTTATTATAAAACGTTTTTTGTGTCTCCTTTAAAATTTATTTTGTGTGTGCTACGTTTTTTTGTCTTTCTATTATCGATGTGTATTATTCTGTCCAAGTCTGTTTAAAATATAATACACTTGAATATGACGTTTTTAGGCACTCATAATTCTATTGTGCTTATGCTATTGTAATATACTCAATCAAAATCACTTATTGTTATACCATGACAACATTTAAATGTTTTTCAATCATTCAACTCGTTTTGTTATTTTCCGTTCCATTATTTAGTTGAAACGTTGAACCCAAAAGAGAGTGGAGTTGTGATATATTATTATAAAAACAAAACAAACAATGTTTATTTATCATGGTTAAAATAAACCTACAATCTGAATAATGGATACCCTTATGGAGCTTTTTCCTCGCCGCTTATCACTCTCGAGAGATAAGTATTAATTAAAATAAAGCTTCTTGATTAAGTTTTTAAGCGAAAATAGACGCACAATGCTCTCTCGCTCGCCGTTTGTGTATGGCGGACGATATTTCAAATTTACGGCAAATATTATAATTTCACTGCCGCTTCTCAAAAAGAATTTGTATTTACAAGGAATAACGTTTTACAAAAGGTTTTGATAGCAGATTTATTCGTAATTTAATCATGGTTGTACTTTTTTTAATGTTTTGAATTTTAATTGCTTTTAATATTATTTCAAACATTTTTAAAAAATGGCAACCTTTGGCAATGAAAATTTATTATATATTTCTGCATTGCTTAAATATTACTCAATATAGAATTGTTGCAAAGTTTCTGAATAATTTATATCAGCAAAAGGCGTTAGGAGTCGTTGAATTGAATGGAGGGGAGAAGATTGTTTGGAAAGATCAAGGTTTATTTAAGATTGTAATACAAAAAAAGTGTAGTTTTCGAAACGAGATTGCAAATAATTGTTTTTACGTTTTAACTATTTGAAAGCCGTATTTTAAGATTTAGATTGTACCAGTTATTTGTTATTGATATAAAAAGAAAACAATGTAATTCATGCATGAAATCGATGGCCTAAAACTTTTACGCGAAAATTTTACCGAAGAAAAGTAATGTTCGCCAACTTCAGTAACCGCTTTCAGCTTATCCTTGAGCTGGTGCTCCGCCACCACGAGATGATGAAGTAGGTATTATAAATACCCCCAAACAAAGCTCGGAGTCAGCAGCTGTGACACATAGTAAAGGTTGCTGTGGTAGACTTAACTTGTACCAACATTCTTTCCACCTGGCCCCGTGAATATTTAAGGCGAGCTCGCACCCATTTAAAGTTTGTTCCGCGTGAACGGTGAGTCATTCGTCTTATATTATTGCTACTCCCCGTCGTCTATTTAGCGACAGACACGAACTGAGACCACGTTATTTGTTTATACAAAATCTTCAAATTGTCATTTCCACAAAAAAAATATTCGTTTCTCTATAATAAGGATTAGACGCAAGAATAAAATCCCTTAAGAAATCTTTTCCGGCAATAAAAAATAATTAAAATATTAGCAAAATATAGATGAATAAATATTGTCTTATAATTGTTCTACAGTTGAGTATTATCTAAAAAAAATAGCAATGATTTTTCGTTTTACATTTTTCGTTTTACATTTTTTGACTACATTTTTTATCCTAAATTAGCTTTTATTACTGTTTTATAGTCATTCTACATTTAGTTATTTAAAACACAACGGGTCTCTCTCATCAGTAGCAATTTTAATTCATATGGATATATCACAAAATACATTAATACTGGACTCTTAATACTGTTTTATATTCATGTCCGCTCCCAAAATGAAGCATATGGCCTCCTAATGGAGGTATCTCAACAAAAGTTTTTTCTACGATAAATGTTTGTTACTCAGTCGCTCAACCTCACTTTTTTCATACTTAGCCAAGTGAAACTAATAAGGGTGTAACAAACAATTGGTAATGGAAATATGAAAGAAATTTATAATTTCTTTAAACTTGTCCTGGTCCGATTAAATAAATTTGAAATTAATACAAAAGAGGGTTGTTTTTTTTTAATTTAATATACTTTGTCAAATTAAAATACTTCAATATTGAAAATTACTCCGTAGAAATCTGTCACATAAAATTACAATATTAATTTTAATATTTCTAAAAAATATAAATATTTTATCATTAGATAAATTGCACTGTTATCAAAATAAATATTCCAGTGACTTGAAAACATTAATTAATGTTATCTATCTTTTCTTGCCGCCTGTGTGGTCGAGTGATCAACGTTGTTGGCTTCGGCTACGGAGGGCACGGGCTCAAATCCCGGTACGGACAGTTTTATAAATTGATTTTTCAATTGATTTTTCAATTGATTTTTCAATTGATTTTTCAATCGATTTATGAATTTCTGTTCAAAAGCATGGATGTATGTGATGTCTTGAATTCCCCCTTGCCCATCCTATCCTATGAACGGGCGTATCGAGAGCGATTAGCTTACCACTAGTCTTGTCCTAGCCCTATCCTTCTATACCTAATCTCTTTGAGAAAAGAGAGGTTGAGCGACTGAGTAACAAGCAGTTCTCGTAGAAACACTTCTGTTGAGATAAGCTCCATTAGAAGTCCATATGCTCCACATTAGGAGCGGACATGGTTAAAAATAATAATCTTTTTTTAGTAATTAAATAATTGAGGTAAACCAAAACCGTGCATATTCACAGCGTGATGCTAAATTATTTATCATTATTATAAATAAATGAAAGAATTACAATATTTTAGTTTAACATTTAAAATACTTCATATTATTCTTAGATTATCTAAGGTAGACGTCAACTTTGAAAGTGTATTCAAAGTATACATATAGTATATTAACATAAAGATTTGCGCCAGGTATTCCCCGATTCATGTCTGGTACAAATTGGAAGTAGCTATCCACCGCTTGCACTTCCCGCGGCGACACCAATTTCCCGGTCCCACCCCGTCTTTCCCTTTCCGTTCAACCGCGCGACGCCTTAATGGTCGGCACTTTTTAAACTTTCACTAATTTAAAATTTGTCTCATTTAAAAACATTACCGGGAAAGTGGTCCACCGGGAATTGTAATCTGCATTAATTTCGGTATGCTCTCGAAAAAAATTCCCTGGAAAAATATTTATAACATCGTTACGCCTGCAGTTATTAAATTGTAGCTTCGCTTAGCTAAACGACAAAACTCGATCTACTTATCGAAAAACTTCCGACTTGATCTCAAACTTGATAAATATTTAATTTTTTACGGTAGATTAAACTTGAGCATGTTGAAAACGTTGAAAGTAAAATCCAATATTTTTTCAGGACGATCGTTTAAGACGGGAATTATTGTCAGATTAAGTGTTTTTTTATATTTATTTATTGGTTTTTGAAATTAAGTTTCTCTAATCCAGGGATACCTAACCCAGCACCCGCGAACTGATTTCTGTGCACCCGTCAACACGGGCCCGAAATATATATATATTTTTTTAAATATAAACTTTATTTTTCTCAACCGGGATTCACAACATCTTCTTAGTGGGATAAAGAGAAAATATTATTTTAGAAAAACCACAGCACAGTTTTGGGAGGTCAAGGGGACCCTTTATACAGTGAAAAATACTGATTCAAACAAGGCATTCATCATAGTTAAATGAGCTATAAAAAAAATATCTTACATTTTTGAACGTCTGTGCAAACCGTCGATTCGCAACTTTTTTTTATGAGTTAGATAAAAAAAAGATTTTCCAATAAATTTTCAATCTGTCAATTCCCAAGTTTTTCAAGTCATTGAGCTAAATAAAAAAAATCAGGTGTTTTGGAATCTTTCAATTTCTCACTTGTTTCCCAGTCACCAACCCCTAAATCCCGACATAATTGTGTCCCGAGTCTCGAAAAACTAATTAGAACAGGTATGGGTTCACGGCTGAAAAAGGTTTAAAAACTATGGTTTAGAGCAGGGATGGCAAACCTTTTTGGGTTCGCGGGCCAAAAATCCTCAAATATTATTTTTAGATTGTGTGGCGTGCCCAAGCAGTAAAAAAAATAACAAAATAAATTAAATGACTGCCGTTTATCTTGGGAAACATTTGAAAAATATTAAAACGGTATAAATTCTTAATTCACGGACTATTTACTATTACATAATTTTTATTTTTTAAACTTAAAAAAATATTTTTTGAACTTGGAAATCGTTCGCGTGCCATACAAATTCTCAAGCGTGCCACATGGGGCACGCGTGCCATAGGTTCCCCATCCCTGGCTTAGAGCGATTAAAGTTTCATGAAAGTAGTGTTTTTGACCTTCCCGAATATGGCCGAAAACGATAAAAAGCTCAACGTACACTAAACGTCTGCTTCTTTTAACCACTCTTTTTTAGTTCCGATTTCGGCTTTACAGCACTTACGGAGAAAGTTTATCTTTAAAATTCATTTTTCCATCAATACTCGATACTCGCAACGGTTTATCTAATATTGATGAATATTATAGTATTTACATTCTTATCTCGGTGAAATAATTTTGACAAATTTATTTGACATTAATTAATCATAAATAAATTAACTATAATTATTTTTTTCGCATTTTAATAAAAACCTTTGACACCGTTAATGGCACAAGAAAATTGTTTTGTATATAAATAATAAACCTTCTTTTAAGTGCTTTAAGTCTTCATCACGATGATGTTCTACAACGCCTTCGAATGACATAAGTCAAAAACGATTTGTGTTTTCAATTATTTAGTTTTTGGTACATAACAAGTAGCTGTCAAAAGCAAAACTTTCGCAAAAAGTTGTTCAACTCAAATACGACGAGGCTTGGCAGAAGAGTGGACTGTTTTGAATATTCATATTTCACTGTCATCCTGAGCATTAACTCAATTCTATTATGTGCATGAAAGAAAGGGTTAAACAAACAATATGAATGAATACTAAAAAATATATAATAATAATATCCATGAAGTTTAAAGTTTTGAAGTACATATTACTTTTCCGAAATAAACTATCGAAAAAATTTAGTTACATCGCAGAACTTAAGATAACTGCATTGATTTCAATTCGTAAATTCCTGTCTGGTTAAAAAAAACTTTTCATGGCGTTTCAGACATTTCAACAATTAAACCCTTGAAGTGCTTATAAGCTATTTAAAATTGTACACAAAAAATATTTTCAATACATAAACAAACTTTTATGTATTCATGAACACAAAAATTGAAGCCTTATCTAATCGAAAACAATTTTTACAAGAGATACTAAAAACCGTAGAGTGAAAATTAAACAATAAATGTGATATTTTCAAAAATATCATTTATTGGGAATATGAGTAAGCATCTTGATACCAGATAAACGTTTGAAACCAACCAAAAGCCATGAAAATTAAGAGGAGAAATAGGTGTACCCTGATATGACCAATTTTGTTTTTTAAGTAAGCACCCTTTTATGACTAAATATATTTTGATCTCGGATGTTTTTTCTAAATAATATCAAATTTTATGTATTCATTTTTTCAAATATCTATTTTAACCTGCGTGTTTTTTAAATATTAAAAATAATTGCCTTGAAGATATTACCAAGTCCATCAAAAATATTTATATCTTTTTTTTAACTTTCCATATTTTGTACTATAACTTGCAGCATCTAGCATTATAATAATAAATATTTTAAGCTATAAAAGTCGATTATTGAGGACCGGCAAAGTAAATTACTTTCACAAAATATTCACTTCATAACCATTTGTTCAAGTTAATATAATATTTCGAAAAGTGAAATATTCTATTTCAGGTAAGCCAAGATTAACAAAAACTCGAGGCAATTAAAACCAAAATTTTAACTTTGAACCAGAAAAGTCGTTAAGAAAATGACTGTGTCTCATTAAAGTGGATTAAAGCTATCATAAACTTGCGGCTTACAAATTTTAACAATTTTAATTATGCTATGTAATTAAGAACTCTTTATAAAACACGACGGCGAAATTTCCTTAAAAAATACTTACAACATTTTTCTTTGATTAAAACATCGCGTTATTATATTTAAGACAGGAAATTTTGCCCTTCCATACTTTTAATATTTTTCTTATTTAACATTCTAACATCGTACAATATACTATCGTTAAACGTATTCTAACAAACAAAAGTAAAAGTTTATTTGAATAGAAACTGAGCCACCTGAGCACCTGAGCACAAAATTGAGTATGAAAATGATTTCAATTATTTTTTGTTGAGAAATCATTTTTTCGATAAATGTCGTGTGACAAATCATAGCTAAAACTCTATTAAATAATGTTTACAGTTTGCCAACCCCATTAAAATAAAGTATAGTTTTATCAGTAACATTTTAAAGTTAGTTTAATACTTTTGACCTCACATATTTACTGAGAAGCAGCTCATTGATATTAAATAAAACATAAGTGATTTCATTGCAATGCATTTTGCAGTCCAAAACTATTTTACCAATTTATCATATATCATTTTTTTCTATATGATTTCGAGTGTAATGTTTTTCAATGGTGTTTATTTAAGTTTTAAGATATCAGTTATTTTTCTTTATTATAAAAAAAACAAGCTAACAAAATACGTTTAGAAGAGTTTATACTCATATGAAATATAAAATGTCTATGGATTGAAGATTTTGTAATTCAGAAAGTACACAAAAAAATATTAAAAATTCACTCAATTCGTCGCACATTGCTAATATGGTGAAATCAAAAAATCTTTCGATAAATGTATCATCATTATAGCTCGACTTATAGCCAATCATTGTTTTTATACAAAACATAATTAATAATATTTTAACAATTTTCTCCAATCTGTATCATAATCTCTTCCGTAATTTCTGTAGTGGTAGAGGCAGCCAGAATTATTACCCATTCAGAAACGTCCTTTTATTACGCTATCAAAAATATTCCGGGAAAAAAACATAATTAGTGAATGTTTTATGTTTCATCTGACAAGAAATTATTAATTATGTTGCTCATAAATACGACCCAATGCGTTAAGTATTTTTTTTATATAACAACTAAATATCTCATAAAATCCAATAAATAATTATCTCAAAAGAAGCCAGAGTGTTGAATTATACACATGATATATTTTAATAAAACAGTTAATACTTATTTTAAAAAAATACTCTTTTTCATAACTAATGATATGTATACTAAATAATATGTATGCTTTTTATACACACATCAAATAAACTGATATTCATATTTTTTAATAAAATATTAATATTGATAATTCAGCCGCCTGTGTGGTCGAGTGGTCAACGTTGTCGGCTTCGGTTACGGAGGGCCCGGGTTCAAATCCCGGTACGGACAGATTTATAAATTGATTTTTCAATCGATTTATGAATTTCTGTTCAAAGGCATGGTTGTATGTGATGTCTTGAATTCCCCCCTCTCACCCATCCTATCTTATGAACGGGGCGTATCGATAGCGATTAGCCCACCACTTATCCTGTCCTAGCTCTATCCTTCTATCCCTACTCTCTTTGGAAAAAGAGAGGTTGAGCAACTGAGTAACAAGCAGTTCTCGTAGAAACACTTATGTTGAGATAAACTCCATTAGAAGTCCATATGCTCCACATTGGAAGCGGACATGGTTTAAAAAAATTGATAACTTAGTAATTGGTTTACAGTTAGTGTAACTAGTTTTGTCTCGTGAGAAAGCATCTTCAGAAGAACTTTTGAATGAGGTATTTAGTATTTACGACTAAACCAAATTTTTATAACATCGTTGGTTTAGTCATTAATTATGTAACATGTCGGTCAAAACTGAGTTAGATGTCGAAAAACACGTATTTTTAAGCTAAGTTTTTTCAGACAACGGATTTAGTTATTATTTAAATTTAGATTGAACTGATAAATAATGTAGTTTTAATGTCGATTATCTCAGAATCAACATTTTGTCACTTATAGACTTCTGATAATAAGCCGACCAGTGGCGGCCGGTCAATATGGCATTGGATCAATGCAACGTTTGCATATGCAGGGGCGGTTATATTTCATATAATAATATTCAAACATAACATTTATACCATTCACTCATTCTTAATTCTTCATGTATTTATTGTATAGATTACAAGTTTAAATTTTAAAATTCTTTATTGAAATATCTTTACTAGGATTTGAACCCAGATCCACTAGATCATAAGACCCACGCTTTTACCTACTAGACCTGAGTGAATGATGCAGTTACATGCCGGGTGCACAACTTGCGACTTAACATGACATTGTCTGCGACTCGATACGGCATGTACTTCATGACCGAAAAATTAAATAAAATACATACTGAGTGAGACCTTTCTTTGCTGAGTGGTATAGATTGAACATTATTAGCTGTATTTTTCAAGAGGGCATTTATACCACTTTTACCCATGTAGACCGTAACAAATGAAAAATGGATTAGTTTGCACTTCTTTCAACAAGGTTGTGCATCACTTACTTACACTAATCAAATTCCAATTCAATTAGTAAAAACATATATTTTATAGTCTTCGTCGGAAATATCATCCACCAAATAATATTTTGGCATTGGTAAAACTTGGTTTTGATATTTCCGGTTTGAAATCCCTGGCACCCTCTTTGTGATCCCAGGATTTCGGGATTAAAATTTTTCCCAATACTTGGATTGAAAATTCACCTTAAAATTGTGTATTTATTCGTGATTGTGAAATTTTTTCTCGGTGGTTTTAAAATCCTGTGATTTTTTTAAAATTTACTAGTGTCTATGTTTACTGCGGCTTTATGTTAAATCAGATAAATGAATGTGGCCTTTAAAAAAGAAAAGGTTCCTTATCCCTGATCTAGACTTAGTATGTATTCAAAAAAAGAAAATTAAAATTTCTTGTAGTACTAATATATTATTTAAAAAATAAAGAAAAACTTTATAACTTAAACTTATCCTGAAAATATGACAAAATGTTTCATATTATTACGCGCGTTGGACTGAAAATTTGTTTGATTAAATCTTTGATAAATCACCGCAAATTGCAAGTAAGCATCATTTCAGTTTAAACTTTACAAATTTGTCCCATCCACTCCAACAGTGGTCAAAACTCGATAAATCCTTCACCCTCCATCCCCCATCCCGCGCATGGCTAGTTATCACGTTCTTCCGAGGCGCCTTAAGTGTTTGTTTGTTGGGTTGTTTATTCGTATGAGGCAACACAGATGGCACTAACGACGAAACGTGTCCACCCGGAAATCTTGCAATCACTTCGGAAAGCCTGCATCACGGAAGGGTGCAAATGTTTTCGTCGTCATATTTTTTTAATCAGAAAAGGTTTTTACGAACAACAAATCTGTGGAATTGATACCTGCAAGGTTTTCTTCGCGTCATACTTTTTGACGGCACAATCTCTGATAATATATTTCTTACAAATAATGAAAACCTTTTTTAAATGAAATAATGCAGGTGAACAAGATGAAGGTTCATTGTTTTTGATTTGTGAATAAACAAAGGTCTCATAGCTTTTGACTATAATAATTTTCTATTTTGACGTTCACAGCAACATATTCTTATAAAATAGTTTACGTATCGTTCGCAACTAAAAAAGAGTTTACCAAAAATACCTTTGACTTTTAAATAACTAATTTTTCATTGTTGTCTTTAAAAAGGAATTATTAGAAAAAAAATGTTTTTAAATTATTAAGTCAACCACACTTTTTATTAACGTAAATAATAAAAATAAGGTTTTCAATTATCTATGAGTAAAGAGATATTTATTTAATCATAAAAAATCAGTTAAATCAATATAAATACAATCACTGCTCAAAAATTTCCATTCGGGTATTTTTATGCTGCTAAACCATGAAACCTATTCTGAAAAAAAAAACAGCATTAGGAACTTGACAACGAGAACGGTTAAAATATAATCAATAAATGTTGAAACAAATAACAACGTTTTTTTCTGAGAAACAAAATATTGGCAAAAAACACTTAATTATTATAATTAACAATTTGCAAAATATACTTTGGGATTGCTGGCAAGTAGCTTTATCTCGCCTTACAGTGCACGATCCAATTATTACGGAGCCGAGAAATCGGCTTGTTTGTCTGAGGCAGGGGTAGCCAAGTGAGCGCTGCGGACCGCGTGTGGCACGCCACGGGCTCCGCTCACTGCGAAGCACGCTATTTGATTATAGCACGGCCAAGTGTTATTATTTACTTTATTTAAAATGTCAGTTAGATTAATGGCGTATTATTATTATACTTTCCGAATGTTGATAAAACTTTAACGATAAATATTTTTTTTTCTAATTAAGAACTCACATTGACATCTCAATAAAAAGAAACTTATACTTTTTAAAGGCTTTAAAAAGCATCGTCAATTTAAAATGACATACATACAGTATTTACATACGTGACCGATATTTCGTATTTTATACAATAAAAAAATCAGTACTTGAATAAAGTTCTCATCACAGTTTTAACAGCAGTAAAACAAAATAAGACTTCAACTACCTAATGTGACTTAGTGAGTTGGCTTCACCATGGATTTATTATTCACCACTACATTAATCAATGTATTTTTTTTCTATGTAGTAGCATTGCTACATCTAGTAAGCTGGCCAAAAAACTTGTTTTATCTTTTATTCTGTCACCAGTAGTAGATTTGGTCGTTTTTTACTGAATATTAAATTCTTTAATGCCTCAGACTCGTTACAAGTCTCATAAGTATAGGTAAGGATATTTGCACACATTTGACATTTGATTTGCACAAAATGGTGCCTTTATTGATTAAATTGGAATTTACTTGATAGAACTCCGATATAATATTGTGAAAAAATTAAAGTATTTAATAATTTAAGATTTCGACTGAAGGTGCTTGGTGGAATTTCAATATTAAATTTGAATCGTTCAAACTATGTACATTCTCACAGATTTTGTCACTAACGACCCGGGTTTCGCCTTTCAGCATCTTCAGGCGTTCAAGTGCACGGATGAACTTGAACTGACGCTTAGTAAATGAAAGCTTCGTGTTTATATAAGAAATTGTTGCGCAGCTCTCGTGTTTATATAAGAAAAACGAACACTTTTAGGGTGTTCACTATCAATACTTGGTGAAAAGGCATTTTTTTCTCAAAATAAAATACTAATTTGTATTAATTCCCACTTAATTTTTATAAGATCAGGACTGGTTTCACTCATGACGAACATTATCAGCTGATTTCAAATTTTATCAATCAA
This sequence comes from Himalopsyche tibetana, assembly GCA_030503985.1. Classification (NCBI taxonomy): domain Eukaryota; kingdom Metazoa; phylum Arthropoda; class Insecta; order Trichoptera; family Rhyacophilidae; genus Himalopsyche; species Himalopsyche tibetana. The sequence goes on along the minus strand of JAPJYX010000009.1, from coordinate 18,385,740 downwards.
AAGTGGGAACTGGTACAAACGGATATTTTACTTTTTTAATTATATACATATTATTATATTTTTCCATGACCGCTTTCAATGTGGAGCATATGGCTTCTCAATGTAGGCATCTCAACAGAAGTTTGTCACTCAGTCGCTCACGCACGACCGGCAGGGAAGTCGACAACCCCCGGCATATATACATATGGTTAATGGATATTTCGGGTTACGCCTTTATGAGAACTATATTTGTTCTTATGGAGATATACGCCAAAATAACCATATTATATGAAATAATAATTTTATAACAAAAATACTTTGGTATAATGTGTTCAACATGTTAAAATTATGCAAATTAGCAGTATGTTTCACTGGAACTCTTGCTGTAATGAGTTTACCACTATCGTATCCAAATATTGATTAAATTATCACCGGCCGTGTAAATATTGACATTGCAAAGATCCATAAACAACCGATATGAATTACATGACCACTTAAAACACAATTTTACGAATCGTTTACACGATTGTTTACGCTTATTTTAACGACCCAACTGAAACTAAATCCGACTAACCACTGACCCTAAGCAAAGACATACGTGACCCTAAATGGTTAATCTATGAAAAACATGGTCAGGGTGTTTTCATTGTGCTCCAAAAATGGGACATTATATTGTGAATTAAATAGGTAAGCCAACCTACTCGAAGCCGCAGTTCATACATTAGCCGAAAGGTTCTCAATCCTCTTTTTGACATCAATTACGATGTTGGAAAGTTCTTAAGTGCAGAATTGGCTCTTCAGGTTGAAAATATTTACTTACTTATTCATTTACATGTGCAATACAATAAAAATAAAAATAGATAAATTTTAATGTAAAAACGAAAAATATTAGAATAAAAAAATATTGGAAATTGGCAAGGAAGTCAAATAAGTAAGCTTCGACAAGGTCCACATTAATACAAAAAAAATAGCAGGCATTCATCTAAGCTGACACTTCCACGCGGAATATGGTTATTTTTTTTCAAAAATGTTAACATTACAGCTAATTAATACAAATGCGCCAAAAACTTTGATGTTGAAAAAAGATCATATGATATTAACTCGATGAGAGTTAACATCACAAACACTCATGTCTTATATCTAAATTTAAATTTAAAAATAAATTAACCAGATTCCCTCTGTCAGTAGCAACAAGACCAGTGGTTATCATGTGAATTTTCACTGTCACCGCATTATAAACATCAGTGATTCTTTAGAAATATCTTCTAGCCGCACCAATTTTTTTTTTTGATATGTGATAAAAATAGCAGTTGAGTTTATTACAAAAATGCATTAACTTGTAAGTTTCTATTCAATAAATGGCATTAGTTAAACATATTGGTATTTATTTATTTTAAATTAATACAAATGTAAATTGTTCAACAGTTTTCTTTTCCAATGCAGGCCACATCGTCGCTTTTAAGTTTGCATCTGTCAGCTGGTTTTAATATTATTGTTTTATAAAGTGCATTACACTGAATGATCTTTCACATTATGTAGTTGTAGGAAACATCGACAAAATTAATAAAGCAATTGTTGCTAATTGTTTATATTGACTTATTTCTTTCTATATATTGAATATCAATATTTATTATGAAGCTGTTGGTAGCCGCACATGAGAATCATTGAACTAAAGTTAAATTTGTCGAGATCCAAAGCAATGCTGCTACAAACTGTAAATGCTTTTGCCAAAGGCATTCCCGTTGACAGACTTGGCCTACACTATGAAAGAACAAACAATTCACATACACGATTCCACGAGCAGGATCATTAAACTTCCCATTCTCAAGAATAGCAAAGCAAAATAAAAAACCTTAGAAACTGATCACAAAATATTTATACATCTATAAAATTATAGACAATAAATAAACTCATACAATTTTTTTATTTTTTCTTTCTTTTCAGAAAATTTCCTTAAATGAATGACGCTATGTTGCGTAGCAATGTAAGTGAGTACAGAATTTTATTTCACTTGAACTATGTAGAGACTATCTTAGAATATATGACAATAGATGAACTAAACCAATCTTTAAACAAAATAATTAAATTTTAAAGACGTACGCCGTGTACTGTTATTGTCATATAACCAGTTTTCTGTGCAGCCGTGATAAAAATTCAAACTAAATACGTTTAGAATAAAAGTAATGTTTCACTTTTGGGAACCATTGATTTACTGTAGGTAACGTTTGGAGTCCAGTGGAAAGGTTTTAATCAAGTAATAGTCTGCCGGATTACATCGACATACATAGTTGCTTTTAATGTGAGCTTTATTTATTCCGACATAAATTTTTCGGTCTCTGGATATAAAATTGGACAAGTCATGAAGAGTGACATAACCGCCATGTTTTTCACCAACTTTAGAACAATTAATTTTTAGGTTAATTAAATTATTGAGTATGTTTTAATTACTATGTACATAAGAAAGATTAGATAACTCAAGAAGAATATAACCCTTATAATATAATACTATACGATTCAAAATTAAAAACATTCTATTCATACTGATAACATTTCCTATAAAAATCAGAATCATTTTCCTTCATCGCCATTTGAATGATAAGCAAAGCTTATTCTTATTTTAAAGTAGGTATAAAATATGTGAATCCTAAAAAACATAATCACCTTTTTGTACTAATCCCACATTTATATAAAAATCAAGACGCGAGCATTGTCAAATAATTAATCGAAATTTCTCGTGACAGTTGATTTAGTTTCATGAGTTGAGAAACCCGGTTTTGAATTAAATAAATACATGTAAAATTACTATATTAGAGTGTTTTTATTTTATTACTTAATTCTTCTACACCAAGTATTGTCAGTTAATAGTTCTAAAAATCTTTCAAAATATGATACCTACCTTTACACCAAGAGCTGCTAGATGACACATAAATTAAAAAAAAAAAATCAATTTAAGCATTTGGCATAAAAAAAAAGATAGCAAATAATGTTCCTTTGAATCAGCAACCTATCGAAATGTATTACTTATAAGAATTGAGTTAATTGGAGTAAAAAGGAAACGAAATTAAACAATCTATAATCAATTCATTGTTATTTAGCGAACAGAACTAATTTCGTTCATTTGTAATTAAAACAGCAATCTTCTTAAAATTCCAATATTCAAAATTTAAACTTGTTTGCATTCTGGGTACAACCAATATAAAACGAAGCGTTCGTTAGAGTGAGGTTCGGAAAATCAGCTTACAAGCTTACAGAATTGACCAGGAGCTCGCTTAGGGGACATTAATGAAGGTAGAATCCTGAAATGTGCTTTGGCAATAAATATCTTATGCAAGGAAGCTTTTGTAGAGGTAGTTTGAATTGAAGCTTTTGTTAAAAGTTCAACGTAATTAAATCAATTGGAAATTTTCAGATAGTAACAGTTTTCAGCGTAATAATAAGCTATGAATTTAACCTACTGACATTTATTTATATATAATAATATTGATTTTTGTGTTTGCACACAAGTTAATAGATAATTAGTAATGAACGAACTTAAAGAGTAAATTAACTACTTTATAAATTAATCATTTTAAACTCACAAAGATAGTTTTGTCATTAAATATTTTGATTTAAATCTATGAATTTATGAACCCAGCCCCATCGAAAACTTAATAAGTTATCAGTATTTTTTAAATTTTATTTTTAGCTTTTTAATTAATGCCCAAAAAAATCCAAAAAGGCTTATAGTTTATAGCCTTCCAAACCTTTCCGCCACGGCGAATTCTCAGTAAATGGATGGTATACAAATACTACGTGGTTGAACAAGTTACATTTTCACTTTATTCTTTCATTATTTATCTTTTTTAAGCACAATATTGTGCATGGTCAAAATATAGATCCCATGCAGCTCTTATCGGGCCGAGAATATCAGGAATAATATTTATTTTTCTTTGTCGTTTTTTCGTTATAGAAGGTAGACGTGATACATAACAAGCGGTGGTGGGACAATCAACAGCCAACTTATATAATATTATATAGAATCATGATGCTCTAATTACTTGCAAATAAATTAAGATTATATAATAATGTATCGGAAGTTAGCGTCGTCATTTTGTATAGAACATAAACGCGTTTGAGGGCATCAACATGTTTTCTGCGGTTTTTGTTGTTGGCAGAATAATTATCGTAAGACTGTAAGGTCACCGAATTGCTGAATTCACGTCGTAAACCTTAAACGAAAATTTACTGAAACATCTTAAAATGTAAGTTTTCAGTTATTTTACATATCATACTTAAAGATATACATCTTATGCGTAAATTTCACAACAAAGCCTTATTCAAGCAATAAATTTACCTGACCTATGCTAGTCTCCAGGTACAAAAGCATCTAATTTGAAAACTTTTTCTCGTTGAACAAACGAAAAATCCGGTCTCATATTTTACTCTTAATATTTATTTTTGTTTTTACTTCAGCGATGACAAATAACGTGTAAAAATGGGAAACAGCTTTAGCGGCGAAAATGAGTTTGTTAGCAGAATTAATTTGTCGCGTTTTTACTTAAGATAAAGTCTTCCACATTTATACACACACCTTTAGAGATATACATATCTAGAACCTGCAATAAAAAAAGATATATTAACAACACGTTCAACAATCTTATATAAAAATTGATTGTGTAAAAAAATGACATTATAAGTGACCAGAATAAAAAAGATATCAATTTATGTTTTGTAAAAAGATAGTAAATTTTCTGATGTGACGTCAACAGATCGATTTATATTACCTACACGACCTTTGTCTTTATATCTGTACTCTTTCTGAAAAATGAAGTTGAACGACTGAGTACAAACCTTTGGAAATCAAATTGAGACTAATATCGGAAGATGGATGCACTATCATGTACATGTGGTGAAATACAAGATGCTGACCACGTCCTCTGTGATTGTCCTTAAATGTCGCCCGAGCATGAAAAGTTACTCGAATCGATTACTATCAGCTGTTGGACACAGGTAAGATACAGGTAGAAACTCCGTCATTTATTTAGGTAGAGACTCAGCATATAAATAAAAATAAAAGCTGCCAACCCTTGAGGCACTGTTCTCGAGACTATGTCAGCACAAAACACTTAACTTACGCAAAGCGTTCTTACAATACGAGAACGTCTGCTGTCACAAAAACTAGTTTTGCCAAAAAACCTTTCATGCGATGATTCATAGGTAATACTGAATTAAGAGCGGATATGGTTTTTAAATTCTAATTCAATGAGGAGCATATGACCCCCTATCGAAGCTAACTCAACATAAAATTTTCTACAAGAACTTTTTGCTACTAAGTTGTTTAATCTCTATTTTTTCGAAAAGAGTATTGATAAAGGGTATGGCTTATACAAAAACAAATTCCAATATATACCAAAACTCGGCTTAAACTAGTTTCAAAGACATGTCAGTAGAACAAGTAGAAAAACTGGATTTCGAATGTCGTGAATTTTGCTTAAAACCCTGATTTTCAAAACCGTAAGCCTTAATATAAAATATAAGGCTCGGACACGCTCTCACTACGCCCCGTTTTTTTTAAATTTGAAAGGGGAAAAAATTTTAGACAATACAAAATTTACTATTCATTCATCAGAATGTAAAAAGCTTTATCATTTATTTTAAAGTATGGAATTTAGTATTTTACGCGACAATGTTTATATTTTATTTTAACGTATTGTACCTATGTTAAATTATTTCAAACAGTTTCTTCACATCATTATGCGAACATTGCTTTATATCCGCTTTCACTTATATTTGGTAAACATTTGGTCGTTAGGAACGGCGGGCTTTGTCCATTGTTATTGGTTGTTTACCTGGCAGATGCTTTCAATCAGTGGTGTGTGATCGCGACCGAACAGTAAACATTTCGACTGCTCAAAACTGTGGCCGCTATATTGCTCGGTAGACAGTAGCGTGCCAATGTGTTGCACTATACGATGTCAGGGGACGTTTAGTATTAAGCTTTCTTCAATATTATCTAACACAGCTTTTAAAGATACAATTTAAGATTTCGACTGAAGGTGCTTGGTGAAATTTAAATATTAAATTTGAATCGTTCAAATTATGTACATTTACACAAGTTTTATCACTAACGACCCGGGTTTTGGCTTTTGGCATCTTCAAACGTTCAAGTGCACGGATGAACTTGAACTGACGTTCAGTAAATATATTTAAACGTCGAAGGCTTCCGTAACAGAGATCAAAAATTTGAATCCCAGTTTAAGCAACATTTTTTCTGTCTGTTTAAAGGCATGGGTGTTTGCGATGTTTAATCATTCTCTATCATTCTGTCGCCTGCTGTGGCCCAGTTGGTTAGAGCTTTCTCTACTGATCACGCAGGTCTGGGTTCGATTCTCAGTTAGATCACAGTGAAATTGAGAATTATTCAATTCAAAGTTATGATCGAAGACTGGATGTTTGTGATGTCAATTCACATCATTTTTCCTATCCTCCCATCCTTTTGATCCTTTAATAACTGCGTGTAGCAATAGCAATTAGCCAACCAATTGTTCTGTTCTAGCTTTATCCTTCTTTCCCTACTACTCACTTTAAAAAAAGTGAGGATGAGCGACTAAGTAACAAACAGTTCTCGTAGAAAAAACTTCTGTTGAAATACCTCCATTAGACTTGACAAATATAATGAGAAAAAATATAAAAACACTACATAATACATCAAAATCCGCATACAAAATCAAGAAATAAAATAGTAAAACTTAAAAAACAGTTCACAAATACTGTCACTAAAAATGTCCACTTCTTTATTCAATGAAGTGATCAGTCGAACGGATAACTTTTGTTGAGAAAATTCCATTAAGAGGCCGTATGCGCCACATTGCAAACGGTAATGGCTTTTAAAAAATGCGGGATGATGTAATAATAAAACATTAAATTACAAAACTTCAACTGTTTATCCCATCTTCTTTTATTATTTTTTTAAATTTAAGTTTTCCTGCTTTGAAAGTAAAATACGATGGCGAAATATCGTTTTTTTTCCTTGGTTGGTGAGTTAATTTATGTACATTAATGGAAACCTTCAAAACATCACAATGAAGAGCATCTGCTATTTTTCATGTTATATTTAGTTTTAAAACTCAATAATATTACTGTATTTACAGTACACGTTATTATATGAAACCAATAAGATGGTCGTGTTATTGGTATTATGCTTTTAAATAATAAAATTAAAGGTTTTATTTCAGCTCTAGATTTCTATAGAGTTTAAGGATATTGTCCTGTAAATATATCATGTTATAATATTTTCATTGCTCCCATTAACTGTACGCTACTGTTATTCAGCACTAACCACCACGCAGGCCCACTAACCGCCTACAGATTTGCGTGTAAAGTGCTGCTTTTGACAGAGTAATTAATTCGGAGGGGTAAATATTATAATTTCATAGTAAATTAAATCAAATATTGCGATCTTTATATGCTTAATATATTGCGGAAGAAGTGGCTTTCTAGTAATGAGATTTTCTTATTACATGCATTCAGAAGAGACGTTACTATGGTTACATAGTTTTCAACAAAAAACCATAATCGAGAGATTTCTTGAAGCCATATGCATATTAAACTTAAAATATATTTTTAAATTGCCTAGGTTTAGAATGTAAAGACTATTTTTAATATCAACTGTAAAATATTCCAGGTCCGTAGTTGAGTGGTTAACGTCGCTGACCTTGCAATTGAGTAGCATGCAGTTCTTGTTGAAATACCTGTGTTGAGATAAAATTATGTTGACAATGTTTGATATGTATTCATCGAGTTATGCCTACATTTATGAATGCTGTTATGTTCCAAAATTATTGTAAAATAAATTATTATTTTTACGATTCAGCAAATTGTCGAATGGGAAATTATTACAATATGATTTATATTATAAATAATTATAATTAGTGATGTAGCCAACTTAATCATAGTATTCAGCAATCAGTTTAATTTTATTTTTTATCATATATAAATTCTTTGATATTTCATCACACCTTGTAAATAATCTTTCTCAGTTTAGTAAAAATAATCTTCTATCTTTTATCTTTCATTAGATAATAGTGCCTGGCAAGAGCGAAAGCCGCTCATGATCCATATTCAATAATGTGAAATGAGTATAACATTAAAGTTTCTTTTTTAAAAATACTAATTTTCTTCAAGAATTGAAGGTACTCTAAAAATGAAACTCTGTAACTAAAAAATTTTGGAATATCTGTATAATATTTATCAAGCTAAATTATGTTTATCAGTATACATATCCATGGGACATGGGTGTCTGGATTTTTTTTTAAATATTCGATATCAAAAAGTTAACAATGAACGAGTGTGAGAGATATGCTTGAACGTATATTCTCTACCTCTATACAGATAAAAATAAATACTTTACTCTTACAGAAATGGCCACACATTTTTCAAAAACATTTTGATAAAGAGGTTGTATTTTAGAAGTGTATCAGATGAAATTCTATACGATCCTCACATGATATGAGCTATTTACCGAAAATGTGTTTTTTTTATTATTTAAATCATCACTTAAAAAATAATATATACTTCGCAACCCTGCTTCTAAACTATGTCAAGTCAAAAATTGGTATCCTGAAATAATTGGATTTAAAGATTTAAACCATTTTTAACAATTTTAATTATTCTGCATGGCTTACTCCATATATTTACTTACAGTATTTTGGTTTGTAATGGTCTAAAACTAAAGCTACGACGTATTCATAGACATTGAATGAAATGTGATTATTTACTAGTGCAGAATTGCTTAATTATATTTTTACATAATACATACAAAATTATTAATAAATCAAACATATGTTATCAAAAGTAGTATACATGTAATTTGTATTCTTATTGTTTATATTAAATTAAAAGTCTAGAGAATGATCAAGTCTGAAAATGCTACGCAAATAAACAACTCACGTGTCACAATCAGTTTGATAACAAAGCTTTTAATTTTAATTTTATATTCAAAAATAATTTGCATAAGCTCAGTAGCCTAAGAGTAGCTTAAAACCGTTTATTTCAAGTTTTATGGTCTGGTTCATAACAGCGCCATGAAAAAGAACCACTCTGAATTAATAAATTATTTTAGAAGTCATGTTTTTGTTACTATTTATTTTTTGATATAGTGAGGTTACAACAAGTAAATGAAGCTTATTATGTGTTCAAAGCTTTTCTCTTCAATTAAATCAGTTCAAAATATATGCTTGACGCATGTACATATTATTAAATTTGCTATCGAATGTAACAAATTTAATACAGCACATCGCTTAACTTACATGTTGTTACAAAGTAGCTTAAGTATTATCCTCAATTAACACAAACTTATTATCTTATTAACTTTTGAGCTTTTGATTCTCGTATTAAAGCTTTTCTTAAGACTAAACTCAATTGCACATACATTAACATAAATCAAAAATTACAAACTTGTATAAACAGTCTACAATAATTTATACATGTATATACGTGAAAAACTTTGCTCTTAATGAGTCTCGTAAAGTTAGGAAGAGCTTTAAGCTCCTTTTAAACAAAATACTCGAATTAAAGTTTCAAATTAATTATTCAACAAACATAATGCATTTAACCAAGGGATTAAGCCAACCCAAATACGCAGACCACAATTATTTTAGAACTTCCTTACACCCACCTATAGCTCTTTTAATCTTTTGTATCATATTTTTTTTACTTCGTGAGGGTTTTTATTTAAGACCAAGTTTTCACCTTAAAGTGACTTAAGGAATCAAATTATATATACAGTGGAACCTCGATTCTATGTTTTTCAAGGGACCGTAATAAATGAACGAATAATGCGGGAAATCTTCAAATTATATTTGTGTAACAAAAAATGTTTAATTTTCAAAAAACTTCATTATTTATGTAATAAATATGAGATGTAAAACTATTTGAGCAAAAAAAATATTCTACAAAAACGGTAATAATTGGGACGCGACGATAATATTTGGATGATAAATCGAGAAACTCAGTAAATCAGGGAATGATAAACGTGGAATTATTAAATATTGTTATGACGGGGTCTTGGTCGAGTAAAAAATAAACGATCCATGCCAAAAACGAAGATAGTGAGAACGGTATATCAGGGTTCCACAAACGCGAAACGAAATGCGAGGCAAAACTATTTATGAAAAATATTCAACAAAAACGGTCAATCGGGATAATATTCGTGACGGGACCAAAATATTTAAACGATAGATCGAGGAAAACGGTAAATCGGGGAACGATTAATGCGGGATTCTTTTACATTGTTCTTATGGGTGTTTGGCTGGGACTATGAACAATAAACGATCCATGCGGGAAAACGAACAATGCGAGAACGGTAGATCGGGGTTCCACTGTATAATGAAATATTACTAAAATTTCACGATTTTTAAGGGCTATTCGTGGTTTAATTAGTTGAGGTTTTAAATATTATTGATAGTTATTTTAGTATCACGCCTTCAAAATTGTTTTAATTTTCATAGAAACGAACATTGTTAAAAAACAATATTTAAATGAAATTAAAAAATCTCAGTTCAAAAGACCTGTAAAATAGGCTAAACCAAAAACAATTAATTATAGCATCAAAATTGAACAGGTTAAATTCATTGATATTTAAAACTATAGGTATATTTGTAAGATTGTGTTGACAGATAAATTGTGACTGTAACGCCAACTTAATCACACATTTCAATTTAAATATTTTTAAAAAATGAACTAAATATTATATATGTTATTTCTATGCGTATGAATGTAATTTCACAGTTTATACTACTACTGCAACACATTTGCTATCTTTGAAGTATGTATACAGTCACTAAATTTAACAGACAACACTGATTAATCGGTATGATGGAAAGCTTGCTAATGAATGTAGTTGTGCACGAGTACAAATTAATTATTTTTTATTTATTTATTGTTAAAAATCAAAATTACAGTACATGACATAACAGCTGACGCCAATTCGCCATGCACTTGAAAAATATAATAAGACAAAACATAAAATAAAAATACACAGTACATCAAATTCAACATAAAAAATCAAGAAATACAAAAGAAAAATTTATCAAACAGTTCACAAATACCATCACCAAAAATGTCCACTTCTCTAGGCAATGCGTTGATTAGTCGAACGGCCCTTGGAACTGGTGACTCATACCTCCTAAGCGAGGTATAAGTTATGTAAAATTAATGAGAGTCAGTTGATTTTTATCGATACTTTAAATCTTTAAAATACATCAAGTTAATAGTAAAAATATAAACCAAAAAGGCACCTCAAAAAAGTAAGTTAACTATAAAAAAATGCATGTTTTTTCAGGCAATTTATTTCGCAAATTCAAATACTGTAATATTTATCATTTTAGGCACACCAATACTGGCTCCAAATAAATTATTTACGAAACAGCGGAATAATTAATTATTCGTTCGTATGTTAGCAGATTTGCTTTTAAATACAGGGGCGTTATTAATAATCACAATACGTAATCCGAATGCGGTTAATTTATTCAAAGCTTACGTATTTACGTAACTAAGCGGTTATATTTGACTATCTTCACATCTGTTGTAATTCATGAGCTTTTTTATGTGACAGACTAATGTCAAAGGGGTCGAATAATGCAGACCCCCCGTTTTTGCTTAAATTAAGATTAAGCGTCAAACGTTACGCTTATAAAACATAATTTGTAATAAAAAATAATAACATTTCATAACTTTACTGTGTTTCTTTGTAACGAAATATTATCATTTTTATAACTTTTAAGGTGTTCACTGTCAATACTTGGTGGAATGGCATTATAATAAAAATAATAAAACATTTTTAGTACTTTTTCCACATAAAATTTATTAGATCAGGACCGGTTTCGCTCATCGCGAGCATTATCAACTGATAAGAAAAATACAAAAACAGTGATATTTATACAAATTTAAATTGAAATAAAAAGGTGTAAGCAACTATTAACAATTTAAAGGATTAGCAAATTACATTATAATTACACAAAATTAAAATGCTTAACACCCATAACAATTAAAAACTCATCATCAAAGAATAATAAATCTAAGTGGCAAACGATATCAATTATAAACACAATTAAAATTTGGGAAATTTTTACACAAAGTGAAACACTACATTACTAAAGTAAATATCCTAATGATGATTTGGTGTTTTTCCCGTTTCCAAGCAATGATGTACTTCAACAAAATCGGCAGTAATGAAGATTCTGAAAAAGACATTTTTAAAAACCATATCAATTCTTACAAAAGGAATAAATTTTGAAAAACATATAAATAATATAGAAGAGCAGTTAACATAGGTTAGAATTAGATTAATGAAACGGATATAATAAAGGTGATGATGCAAATATAACCTGTTCGTTTAATAAATTAGAGTTAGGTAAAAATTTTTGTCTATTTATTTCTAAGATCTCTTGTTTATCAAGTTTTAACGATTTATTGTTGACATGCAGGATTCTAAAGTTTTTAGAGATATCAAATGTATGCTTATTTAGGAACAAATGGTTCCCAAATGAAGATAATTCATTCCCTTTACGGGAGCAGGCTAGATGTTCTTTAAATCTGATATTAAAAGATCTTCCCGTTTGACCAATATACCTGGCTCCACAAGAGTCGCAATCAATTAAATAAATGCCACTTTGGTTAAGAATATTAAGTTTATCTTTAGAATTTACTAAAATGCGTTGCAAGTTAAAAGAATTATAAAAAATGACATTAAAAAGGTTTTTGTTGAATTTTCTTGAAATCTTTTCTGAAACTCTACCCAGGTAGCTCAATTTCACCCACTGTTTCTCAACGGCAGGCTCCTTAATCACCAAACTAGAGCTTACATTTAGCAAAGCTAGTTTTTTGTGTTTTTTAAATAAAAGACGATCTATTAAATCCGAATCATAACCATTATTCATCGCAATTTGTTTTATCGTATTTAACTCAAGCTCGTAACTTGCTTTAGTCATCGGAATCAACAAAAGACGATGAATAAAGCAATGAAAGGTTGCTAATTTATGAGAGATATGATGTCTGGAAGAATTGTTAATGATGTTATCGCTGTATGAATCTTTTCTAAAAATACTGAAACAATGCCGATTATTAATAATCTCGATCGTTAAATCCAAAAAGTTTATTTTATTCAACCCCAACTCCATTGTAAATTGAATATGCGGGTTAACGTTATTTATAAGTTTTAAGAATTGATTAAGTTGTCTCTCTGTACCTCCCCAAAGTACTAAGATGTCATCTACGTATCTATACCAGTAAATGACATTTCTAAAGAGATCAAAATTACTGATTTTAGATTCTAAAAAATCCATGAAAAAATCAGCTAAAATAGGAGACAAAGGGCTACCCATTGCCAACCCATTCAACTGTTGGTAAATTTTATCATTGAATTTAAAGAAGAATTTAATTTGATTGCGACTCTTGTGGAGCCAGGTATATTGGTCAAACGGGAAGATCTTTTAATATCAGATTTAAAGAACATCTAGCCTGCTCCCGTAAAGGGAATGAATTATCTTCATTTGGGAACCATTTGTTCCTAAATAAGCATACATTTGATATCTCTAAAAACTTTAGAATCCTGCATGTCAACAATAAATCGTTAAAACTTGATAAACAAGAGATCTTAGAAATAAATAGACAAAAATTTTTACCTAACTCTAATTTATTAAACGAACAGGTTATATTTGCATCATCACCTTTATTATATCCGTTTCATTAATCTAATTCTAACCTATGTTAACTGCTCTTCTATATTATTTATATGTTTTTCAAAATTTATTCCTTTTGTAAGAATTGATATGGTTTTTAAAAATGTCTTTTTCAGAATCTTCATTACTGCCGATTTTGTTGAAGTACATCATTGCTTGGAAACGGGAAAAACACCAAATCATCATTAGGATATTTACTTTAGTAATGTAGTGTTTCACTTTGTGTAAAAATTTCCCAAATTTTAATTGTGTTTATAATTGATATCGTTTGCCACTTAGATTTATTATTCTTTGATGATGAGTTTTTAATTGTTATGGGTGTTAAGCATTTTAATTTTGTGTAATTATAATGTAATTTGCTAATCCTTTAAATTGTTAATAGTTGCTTACACCTTTTTATTTCAATTTAAATTTGTATAAATATCACTGTTTTTGTATTTTTCTTATCAGTTGATAATGCTCGCGATGAGCGAAACCGGTCCTGATCTAATAAATTTTATGTGGAAAAAGTACTAAAAATGTTTTATTATTTTTATTATTTTTATAACTGTTATTTTAGATAATAATATCGTTATTCCACTGATTTTTTTACTAGGTATGACAAACATTTTGCTTTTTTTATCATAAATTTATTTTAATCTGATAATCATAATAATAAACTTTTCCATTTTAGAAGCTGCTGATTGCATCAAAAATAATTTTTAGACATTCAAATTAGTAATCGTTTGTGTCGTCTTAGTCATTGAAGATTATTTGGCAAATATTTGTTATTTGTTAACATATAATTGAACAATTTTCTCAATTATTGTTATCAATGTCGTACGTAAAGCTAGAGGCTTTTCACATATCGAATGAATAATATTGTATAAGTCGATTGAATTCTATGACAAAACACGTAGACGTTTTCATATCACGAATTTTTTCTTGTTATTGAATTCATGTAATTCGTCAAAGCTTACTTTGATTGCTTTGGTGCTTTCAGACTTGAGGTATACGCTAAGGTTTTCTTATAGAACTTCAAAGGATTATTAAAACTTGGCAAATGATATTATTAATATTGTTGATTGAATTATGCATCTCTAGTAACTAAAATAGTTATAAAGTTTTAATACAATTTGTAATGTGTTGTAAACAATATTATTCACTACGTTTGAGACTGAATAGAAATTTGTTGTTAAGTCAGCTTTTTAGTCAGAATTTAACTGTCAACACAATATTGTAAATATATCTTTTATTTTAAATATCAATGGATTAATTCAACCATCAACCTGATTAATTTTGATGCTTAAATGTATGTTTTTGGTTTATTACAGGTCTATTGGGTGTTTACAACTTAACTTTGAGTTCATCTTCCAAGTTTGAGTTATATTATAATAATAAAAAAATAAATGTATCAATTGTTTTGTTTTGAACTTAAATACATAGATTTGTATGACGTAAAGCGACGAGTAGATATTAGTTAATAATTCAATCCTACTTTTTTTACATTTTTTTAAAAAGGGTTGAACGGTTGACGTGCTTCTTCTTCTTCTTTGACCATATTCGCTCTATATGTGGAGCATATGGTCGTCTTCATGTTTCCCTTTCCTTTGCATCTTCACATACCATGCCAGCATCTTTCAGTTCTACCGAGTACATTCTATAAACACCCAACGGTAGCCAGTTTCAACGTCTCCCCATCGACGTACAACCTAACTAAACTAAACAACGTTAAAAATAAATCTTTTCTTATAATAGTAATATGATATGCTCAATCAACAGTATATATATATATCGGATTTTTAAACAATTAAGAACACCGTATTAAGCCTTCGTTATGAAAATTGATTATTGCATTTACATTTAGAAAATGAAGTGATTGAGTGAAATCAATAATTCTATCAGGCTTTCACGTTTATAAACACGTACTAATATAGCCTCGTATATGATGCATTAACCCTTATCAGAGTGGTCTATCCGGTGAGTTTCTATTCATACTATAAATTTTATGGCTTTAAAAAGGTTCTAAGTGCCAACCTTAGGAAATTAGATTCTCGGATGGCCTCAGCCTTTTTGGCTACCTTCATTTATAATCCAAATATATTATATAAAAGTTCGTGTGTATTTTGCGTGAACTATGAACTTTTTTGGAGATGAGTTTCGTTAAGTGAAGAGCTATTTTCATTCACCTCTTCAAATTCATATAAACGATTAAAATCTTATTTTTACACATTAAGAGAACAAGGATACAAGGATGAGAAGGAACCATTGATAAAATTACTGTGATTTTTTCGATCAGTTTTAGAAGCAGATGGGTGGTGTGGGGAGAAAGGAGGTGTTTTAAAGGAATTACAGACATCAACTCACTTGGGATTAAACTCAATAGATCAATAAAATTATTGATGAACATATTTTTTAGTTTAAGTTCTTTCAATTCAGGCACTCGAATCATTCATCCCGCGACCACAGTACTATCTTTCGGCGTTACGTGTAGCTCTATAGTTCATTTGAAATCGTTAGTATTACAAATCTATACATTGATTTTATTTTTAACAAAAAATAAAATTTTATTATATTTCAATTCGAATTATAATAATAAAACAACTAAAAATATCTTTTGTAAATAGCTTAAAAAGCATAACAAAACTTATTTTATTCGTATGAGAGACTTTTAATTGTAATTAAGACTAACAAAACTAAACGTTTAAAACCCCAAAAACATTTAGAGTCTGTATTTATAATTAAAAGGAAATCTTTTTGGGTGAGAAGGTTTTTAATAATATTGAAAAATTCACAAGTGTTATTATAAAATGTTATACAGCAAAGTAGGTAAAGCAAATATTTCATGAATGTGAAACGAATCCGCAGCTCCAAACAAGTCTTCATCTTTTTTTTGTCTCTTTGGCCCTTAAAAGTTGGTAACCAGATTCTGCAACGATCTTCAGTTATATTGTGTATAATCGTTTTAGACCGAGAGCAGTTCTGCTCGACGACCCTCCATAGATCTCATGTCGTCTAAAATTGGCAATTTTAGAACAAAATTAGCATCACGAAAATGAATGTCTTTGTTTGACTTTTATGAACTGTATGTGTGTATGTATGTATGCGTATGTGTGTGTACATGTACGGATACAGTATGGGAAGCATATAGAATGTGATTTGCAAAATAGTGCATATGGGCTCCCGTGAACTTCTTATCTCTGTAGCGATCACGCCCTTCCATCTGCAAACGATGGTAAGGGGATACAATTTACAATTCTTTAAAAACTTTATCGATGAAGGAGACTAGAAGATCTTTGACGCTAGCGCGTCCTGGTACTTAAAGCTCCATAAATTTGATATCCAAAAAAAAAAATTGAATAAGAATTGAAATCACAATGATCCACTGTTCTATTTTTTTAATCTTGAGTTTAAATGTTTTGGTTGAATATGCATTTATGAAAAAAAAATCCATTTAAATATTGTCATAATAATAAAATAAAAATAGTGCATATTTAGTTACATATTTTTTTATAGTTTTGACTAGGGTGTAAAACCAAAATAGCTATCAACTAAATAAAGCAAATATATATTACAAATAAATAAATCCAGTTCTACTTTTACCGCATGTATTTTTTTAATCTATGTCTGCTCCTAATGTGGAACATATGGTTTCCTAATAGAGATATCTCATTTTATTTAGAAAGTATACAGTGGAGCAGTGGCGGCTGGTCAATGTGGCAATCGGATCAATGCACCCCTTGTATATGCAAGGGCGGTTATATTTCATGAAATAATATGCAAACATAACATTGATACCATTCATTTATTTAAAATTCTTCATGTATTTACTGTCTATATATTCATTTTATTGTAGACAATTTTTAATATTTATTATAGACAATAAATACATGAAGAATTTAAAATGAGTGAATGGTATAAATGTTATGTTTAAATATTATTTCATGAAATATAACCGTTCTTGTGTATACAAGGGGTGCAATGATCCAATGCAACGTTGACCGGCCGCCACTGCAGTGGCTGCCTTGGCGGATCTCACTGGTTCTTATTATAATAGTACAAACAGCATATTTACGATTTTCGTTAAAGACAATTGACTCAAAATTCCCCCAAACCGTTTCAATCCATTCTTTATTTCCGATCACAAACCAGGGACATTTTTAATTATTTCATATTAACTTTTTTTATTTAAAGTATAATTTCTTTGTTGTGATTAAATTGCAAAACATTGTTATATATGCCGTAGCATACTTACATATATCATGTTATAACA
This sequence comes from Himalopsyche tibetana, assembly GCA_030503985.1. Classification (NCBI taxonomy): domain Eukaryota; kingdom Metazoa; phylum Arthropoda; class Insecta; order Trichoptera; family Rhyacophilidae; genus Himalopsyche; species Himalopsyche tibetana. The sequence goes on along the minus strand of JAPJYX010000009.1, from coordinate 18,367,791 downwards.
CTTTTGTTGTTTTATATCCATTGTGTTGACAACAATAAATTGTGTTTGATTTTTAATTTGATTTAAAAAGGCTTCAGGTATTTTTTTTGTGTAAGTGACAAAAATCGAGAAAAAATTCTCTCTCACAAATCATCGCACGATGGGAAATGAAAAACGTATCGCATTTGCTTAACAATACAATCGAGCATTTAAATTTGTTTTCAAATTCCATTCCAAAAAAAGCCAGGGATGCTCTCTCTTTTTATAATCATTTTCGTACATTGTGAAGTGTTGGGTTTCTTTGTTAAGTATTCAACCAAAGTTGTTGAATGTAAAGAGGTTCTCGCTTAATCTTTCTTTTCGTGAATGATGTGCCGAAGAAACAACTATTAGTTTGAAAATCGTTGTGTCCCGTTTTCAGGAAAAGATTTATTACGAGAAAATGGGTGAATACATCTCGCTAAAAAATCTTGCAAAGAGCTTATGTGTTGAATATAAATATATTTCTTAAATCCATGTTCGTTTCCGACGTGGAGCATATCGGTTGATTAGTGTAAATATGTAGTATTACAAGTTTTTTTTTAATTAAGTTGGCACATACATAATTTAAGCCTGCATTTTATATTAATTATTTTTATGCTGTAAAAGTATAGTTTTTAGTTTTTTTAATTTTTTAATTAAAAAAATATTTGACATTACAGCTTACGCAAATTCGTCAAATATTTTAAAGTTTTTTAGTTGAAAGATCATATGAGATATACTCGAATAGAGAATTGACGTCATAAACACCCATGTCTTAGATCTCAATTGAAAAAATGAAAAAATCCAATTTGACATTGACCTTACCGAGAATCGAACCCAGACCCACCTGACCGGTAGAGCAAGCTCTAACCAACTAGACTACAGCGGGCGACAGATAGTTCATTTGAGAAGGTAATAGTAAATAAACTTTTTCAAACACTAATATCAACCCGTAATAGGCAAGTCTTAAGTGCGGTTAGTAAATCATAATATATGGTCAATGAATATCCTGTTAATTTATGTCTGACTACTTCCAATTCTCTAGATAAGCGTTTCCCAGCCTGGGTTGACGTGAAGTAAACGATAGCAAGTAAAAAGGCTAAAATGTACAAGCCCTAAAAAAGATCAGGTGAATGAGATAACGTTTAAAAAAAATCACTGATTGCGATATTGAACAACTATTGTCTCAAAACACCATTTACCGAATTGTGTGACTTAAGTTGCTTTTCCAATTATGGGTCGAAATATCCATTTCACCACTATTTATCATGCAAAAAATGTTTTAAAATTTGATGGTGTCAAATTATTCAAGGTGGACATACAATATATTTGCATTAAACCAAATATTTCCAACCTTTTTCATATAGCTGGTCGCATCAAAACAAATTATGATGGCTTCGAACCATGAAAAAGAAATTGTTATTACTATATCATTAATATGTCACTTTTATATTTCACTCACTCACTAGATTACTAAATATAGTTTTTAAATAAGTTCACTTAGCTTGTACGGTTTAAAAATAACACTCTGTCAAATTAAATGATTCTTTCATTTATCATTATTCGCTTAATCTTTTTAAAGGGTTGTATTAAGCGGTTGCTTTACGGGAACATGTACCTCGTGTAGGAAGAAGATTGAGCTTACTCTAAATTATCTTTATATTTGCGACCCGAAACCAACATTATTTTATTATTTTGCGGCCAGCTAGAAAAAAGGTTGTGCATGCCTGCTGTAACGTAATAATTAAAAAATATTTCACCACTTAATTAATCTTCTTCTTATTTTTAAACAAAATGTAAAATATATTTTTTCATAATATCTAAAACATTCAAACGAAAACTTTACGCTGTCTTTAGCTTCCATTGAGTCAATTTTAGTTTAATAATTGTAGTTTGCATATTCTCGTTTAACTTGAATTTCTCCTGTGTATAACCGTGATACACGAGCTGTAGCGAGATACCAAAGAAAGACACACACGAGAGAAGGATTACCTAAGTTTTGCTCATGGCTGCTTGATTTACTATATATCAACTTGCATTCTGTGAGTGAGCAAATAATACTGAAAAATCTTCTTAAATCTTGCTGGGAAAGTTCAAAGTAAAAAAGAAACGACACAAATGGCATGTAAGTAGTGCAAGTAAGCTCTTGCTCTGCATTATAAATTTGCTTGAAACACGGAAGCTTAAAGTTTTGAGCTTTTATTTGAGTATAGCTTAAAGCTTTAAAGTGCAATCGTGATCCAAAAGTCAAGCCATTATTGCAAATCATTTTTCTTTTAAAACTTCATTAAAATATGAATAGTCTTATTTATATAAAATAAAACTAACTAAATCTCAGTAATTAGCGCATGAAAATGAATAAAAGAGTGGGGAATAATATACTGGACGAGGTTTATATTGTAGTGCCAAAAAAGAAAAAGAAGTATCCTAATAAAAGTTTTATCACGATGATATCAAAACTAAAATCTTGGCCTTAAACTAAATGCACTTGAGCAATTAGAAATTGGTAGGCACAATCATTACAATGAAATCCATAATGACGAAACAAATATGTATTGACACCGTTATTAAAACCCCTACAAGACGCTAATATAACTTATAATAAATAAACACTCTCAGTTTAACTAATTTACTATTTATTAACGTTCCAGGTTACGCTGAAATAGCTTTCAAATATGAAACTAAAATACTCTTATTTTTTTACTTCATGACTTGGTTTTCATTATATTTATTTTAATTATTAACACCATTCATTATGCTTTTAATTTTTATCTCTTAGAGTCTCAAAAACAGTTTGCCTGGCCAAAATATTTTCTATGATACGACCGATCTACATATTTTTTGATGTGTTACTTTATATTTAAACAATATAATTTGTTATCTCATTAAAATTGAAATATTAAATACAATCAGTATGATGTACGTTTTTTTTATTAAATAATTCACTTTATACCTATTTTACTCTTGGTTTTATTTTATGAATATGAATACGCTTAATAAAACATTCAATTATATTAATGTTTTTTTGAATGATTGAGGATTTAAAAATGTGTTGAATTTCCCGAGTCAAAAAGTTGATAGCTTTTTCGACACCATTTCTTATCAGAGCTTTAATATATAAAGCATGACACGTACCTACGTTGGCAAAAATAAAGGGCAGAAATAAAAGCGAACGAACGGTACAATAGAAACTTTTTTTACTCAATAAGACTTACTAATCGCTCAAAATATTTGTCAGGTTCGTGGTGCAATGGTTAACCACATAGGCTTCCCTAACGAATCTCACGGGCTTAAGTATTAATGCAAACAGCAATTGTCAATTATGTCGTTTATCGATTTCTGTTCGAAAGCATTGTTGTTGGTGATGTCGAAAATTTCCTTCCCATCCTTCCAATTCTTCAACAACGTAACGAAATCGATTAGTTAACCAATAGTGCTCCAAATTATATCCGTCTATCCCTCCTCTTTTCAGAAGAGAGACGTTGGACAACCATGGTAGCAAACATGTTTAAAAAATGGGTTTTTTTTCGGTCTCGTGTCGAGTTCGTGCGGCAGACGTCACCGTCCTTTTGCATCCGTGGGAGTTCTCACGGGCTAGAGACCCAGTAAGAATACCATTTGTTCAATCATTTAAAATGAGGTTGAGCAACGAACATTTCTCGTAGAAAAAAAACTATTGTTCAAATACCTCCATGATGAGGTCATATGCTACCGATTGGGAACAAACATGGATGAAAAAAATTGTTGCATAGTAAGATTTTGTTTTGGTATTTAAAAATACATACATTTCTTCGATATATGTACTAGCAAAATTCTGTAGGTCAAAAACCAGTTGTTTTGAGTTATGAATGTAGATAGATATATTTAATACTAGCTGACCCGACGAACTTCGTACCGCCTCAGAATCAATAAATGTTGTAATAAAAATAATAAAACATTTTTAGTACTTTTCCCACTAAATAAAATTTATTTGATCAGGACCGGTTTCGCTCATCGCGAGCATTATCAACTGAGTTATATCATCTGAGCATTATCATCAGTTAATAATGCTCGCGATGAGCGAAACCGGTCCTGATCAAATAAATTTTATGTGGAAAAAGTACTAAAAACGTTTTATTATTTTTATTATATTGCCATTCCACCAAGTATTGACAGTGAACACCTTAAAAGTAAATAAATGTTCTGTTAACTTGATAACTTGAAGCATGATGACTACCGAGTCAACCTTCAGTTGTAAATTGCGCGGTGGCAAGCCAGGCAGATCCAATAAGTTTAAAAATTAAGTTGGATAGTTGGTTGCTTCGTCTTCGTTTGTTACACGGTCGATAGATTTGAAGGAATGCAGTGGACCAACGATTTGATTTTTAATTGTGAAGTTTAAATGATCCACATCTTTGTTCTTTGCCGCAAGAATTGCTCGTTCATTCAACCAATTGTGATTTTTGTGATTAGATGTTCGGGAACATTTTGTTGAATGAAGTGAAATTGCGAAAATTCGGCGGAAACAAAATCAATCCGTTCGATTCGTCGACAGGAACACCCCCGTTACCGATAGTCAGCAATTGCTTCGGCAGATAGATCGTTTAGCAATGCAACTCGCATGTTTGTCGTCAGCTAAAGATTCTTTACATAGCACCAGAGTCGTGATTTGAGGTAAGCGTTTATTTCATCGGAAGCGGTAAATCTTGGAATGACTGGTAGTGTTTGGTGGAAATCGCCAGATAGTAGAATCATTGCGCCTATAAAACATCTTGAGTCATTGCACAGATATTTCATACTTTGATTCAGTGCTTCCAATGCGCATTTGTGCGCCATTGTCCATTCATCCCAGGTGATGATTTTACTTGCTACCAAAACTTTGGTCATTGGTGAGTGTTTCGCAATATTGCATGTCAGTTTTTCAGTCGTTTAAAGCAGTGCTCCGCAAGCGGTGTGCCGCGAGGCGATGCTGGGTGTGCTGCGGCGCGAATCTCTAATAAACGAAAAAAAAATAGTTTGGTCGATACTACAAACTATTTCTGATGACACTATCATAGAGAAGCAGAAATAATTATTTTTTGGTTGAAAGAATATGTTATATGTACAGTCTGCGCAAGAATGTTTCGCGCACCTTGCGAAAGTTCGCTAGATTTGAAGGAATGTAGTGGACCAACGATTTGATTTTGAATTGTGAAGTTTAAATGATCCACATCTTTGTTATTCGCCGCAAGAATTACTCATTCAATCAACCAATTGTGATTTTTGTGATTAGACGTTCGGGAACATTTTTTTGATGAAGCCGTCCTTCGTTGAGACGAAATTGTTAAAATTCGGCGGAAACGAAATCAATCTGTTCGATTTGTCAACAGGAACACGGTCGTTACGGACGATAGTCGAAGATCGTTTTCAAGCTTAAATCATTTTTCTCTTCTCCTTCGGGGCCGAGTTAATAATCCTCAAATTCTCATGACTATTAATTTACATGCTCCCAATTTATTCTTACGTGGGCGTAACTATGAGCAAAAACTTTTATTTCTAAAAACTTATACCTCGCTTAAAAAGTTTAAATCACCAGTTTCAAGGGCCGTTCAACGCATTGCCTAGAGAAGTGGACATTTTTAGTGATAGTATTTGTGAACTGTTTGTAAAATTTCACTATTTTATTTCTTGATTTATGTTGATTTTGATTCTGATATATTATGTAGTTTTATTTTATATTTTGTCTTATTATATTTTTCAAGTACATGGCGAATTGGCGTCAGCTGTTATGTCATGTACTGTAATTTTAATTTTGAACAATGAATAAATAGATAGTCAGCAATTGCTTGGAGAAATCTTCGGCAGATGGATCGTTTAGCAATGCAACTCGCATGTTTGTCAATTATTTGAGGCAAGCGTTTATTTCATCGGCAGCGGTTGATCTATCTACGTGGCTGCTATTCCAGAAGAAGAAACTGCTACAGCAATTTTTTTTATCTCGCATGAACAGTGGCCATAATCAATGACATGAAGAATGTCTTCCCAGCTCCACCGGGCGCATCGAGGAAAAATAAGCCACCATTTCCATCATCAATTACCTTCATTAACGTATCGCTAATTTCCTTCTGTTGAGGGTTCAACAGTGGTACATTTGTTCAAACTGATTGGTTCAATGCATCTCGATCATATTCACGTTCACGTTCCAATTCTCGATTGAAAGCGTCGTTCATTCCACGATCTGGCGTTGGCATTCCTAACTTGACTACCAAACTGCCGCACATGAGGTAACACATGTCTTCGATCTAAAGCAAAGCCTGGTTATGTATCTCTTCATTCACCTCGAGATTGGGATTCCCCAAACTGACACGAATTCGATGCAAAATGTATTCGGACATGTCATCCTTGTACTTGTTCCACAGTTCACGGGGATTCGATGGGAAGCATGTCAAAATAATGATAGAAAATAATGTGCGTATCTGACTTGGAGATTCAAAAACAATTTCTTCAGCGATTGTAATGAGTATCATTTTCAAGAAAATTGAGCTGTTGACATGCAAGTAGAAGCATACGTCATTTTTCGGATGAACTGTGTAAATGCGACCAAGAGCATCAGTAATCATTCGGATGAGCAGGAACCGCATCGCCTTGCTTTCGACGTTAAAATTTTTTCGATGTAGCTTTCCAAGTGTAATAACGTGGCATCTCAAAGTAGAGCAACGTTCGTGCAAACAGCGTAATATTGTTGTCAAAAAAATATCACACCTAATTATAAACATAACCTTATTTCAATATTATCCGATTTAATATCGTTTTCATTTTATTTCATCGATTTGTTTTATTCTAATCCATACTCTAAATTTAAAATTATTTAGAAGTCAATCGTATGCAACAGAAGCAGAAACAAATGAATTTTGGAAAAATTGCCACCTAGCGGATGAAATCTGCATACAAATGACATTTTCATTATTTCAAGGTGTTCGCCATTTGAAAACTGTATGAGAATATTAATTGTCTTCATAATTTCTTTGCCGTGATATTTTTCCGATGTTTTAATGCTTATTCTGCTATTCTAGGCGGATACAAATTTAATAAAACAAATATCATTAAAATCCGAGCTGTTATTCTCGAGATATACGTGGTGTAACAAACCCCACTTTCTTTTATATATATAGATGTTCAGCCACATTTTGTGTTTTTATACATATTTTTAATATAGTATATATACATCACGTCAATTCCGATTAAAGTTATTTTTGTGAACAAAAATCAATAAGTTTTTTAAATGAAAATCTTTAATCATTATCAAATTTCATAAAGTTTTAAAACTTCATCGACTGTGAAAAGGAAAAAGGACGTAACCCACTCGGCAAATTTTACAGGAGGCACAAAAAACGTGTTTTAATGAATTTTTGCCATATGCAAATAATGAAATATACACAACCTTGAAGTGCACATAAACTTCTAAGCTATATATATATAATAATATATCTTTTTTCAAACTTAAAAGCTAAATTTAGATACTAATTCGACATTTGCAGCATAGAACGTGTAACAAGTGTATGTTTTGTGATTATCGAAAAAAACTGTGGGCTACGTCCTTTTTCCTTTCCACAGTCGATATGTTTGTATTAGTTATAGTGAATAAATAGAAATGTTTAAATTTGATGATTATAGAAAATGACGATTATCTCAAAACAAGGTTTTTTGACTCAACGCGTTCTGTCAGTATAACGACGAACTTTAGTTACTATGAAAAAAATAATTCAATCAAGTCAGATCAATGTAGAACAACGGCTTTACAAGAAACAGCCTTTGCTTGTCTCTCGGTAGTGACCCAAATAGGCAATTTGCTCCTTACTTCTGGAACTGTTGCTCCCCCCCAGCCCTACTGATCCAATCTGCCTGCCATTAATTATTCCGTGTGATTAATCGATACATTGGCACAACCCTTGACGGACACAGGGAACGAGCATCGCCCGATCCGATTTATACCGCATATTCATCTTCCCTAGTTGCTTTGAACGTGTAGGTGTTGCAAAAGGAATATAACTACAATGTCACCCTATTACTGTTAATTGATGACTCAATTCAACGTTTAAATGAAAATTTGTAAGTTTTATATTTAATCAAAAAAAAAATCCTTACTTTGTTACTTCATTGGTTGTACTTTTAAGTGAAACAAATGTTTAACCTTTTTAAAAACCATATTTAAGAAGACAAACACAAAAACAAATTTATCGATTCGGATTATATATCAAAATGAATTATTAACGAAATATTTATTCAATAAATAAACAAATATAAGGTTTTGTATTTAATAAAGAAATTTATGTGATAACTTTGTTAATTATTCCACTTGTTTTTTTGCCTCGCTGAGCATCATTATACAAAACATCGCCAGGTTAACGTCGAATCCGTTTAAATTACATTAAAATAGATTTACTAAATTACTGATAGTCATTGATAATATTCCGTCATGTTACTGAATCGACAAAACTTTTGGGTGTTTTTTTAATACTGTTGCAGTAGCAATTGGTTTCTTTCCTTGACTGAACTTTTTCATAAATCCTTTAGTGAAAGCAAAAGAATGTTTGTTTTAAAAAATGACTTGTTTAATATATAGATGCGGAATGATAAAATTGAAATGTTTGAAGCTTGGGGACTGCCGTTTCAGAATCAACCCGTTTTTATTCCATAAAAAAATAATATTTAAAATTTACTTTAGAAGTGCTTGTCTCTTTTGAGCTATTCACTGTCAAAACTTGAAGAAACGGCATTACATAAAAAAAAAAAAAACTTTTTTGTACTTATTCTACCTATATATAATATGATCAAGCCCGGTTTTCATCAAAGCGAGCATTATCAATTAAATAAGTTGATAATACTCGTTTAGGGAAACTTTTACTGGTGGCTTAAAAAAATATTTAACTATCAATTAGCCAATAATGAAAAATAACATTATTAATAAAATATGTATTTTTAGTTACCTTTGTTTAGTTTGTAAGTCCTCTATATCGACTGTGGAAAGTAAAAAAAAAGTAACCTACAGTTTTTTTAACTAACCTAACCCCTAACTTTTTTCGATAATGATAATGTTTGCAACTTGATATCAATCAATCAAAAAGATGTATGCTGAAAATTGCGATCAGGAAAAAAGAATTGAAAAAGATTTTTTTATAATGATTTATTTTATTAATATTAGATATAGTCAATTTTTAATCAATTTATCAGTTTACGTGCACTTCAAGGTTGTCTATATTTCATAATTTACAGTTACCCCAAAATCACTAAAAAACGTTTTTTGTGTCTCCTGTAAAATTCATTATGTGTGGGTTAGGCCTTTTTTCTTTTCCACAGTAGATATGTATTATCATTCTGTAAATAAAAAAAAGATACAAATTTTTAAAGACAATATTCAAACTAAATTGATATTTAAGCTATTCCATGTATTCCGTGACATATAAAAATTGACGATACACGTGTCACATATTATTAAGTACTAATAAAGATTATGCTTGTTGCTCCTTTACTCAAAATCTCATTTTCAAAAAGAATTGGGATATAAATATAGGGCTTAGACAGGACATGTGGCTAGCTAGTCGCTATATGGTTGGTGAGAATGAATTTTAAAACATCAGACACTTTCATGTTATAAGAACAAAAATCCAAACATTGATCAAAAAAAATAATTATGGGCCCGTAGTGGGATTCGAGCCTGTGATCACCACAGTCCATGCCAATGACGTTAACCATTTGAACACGAATCAAGAAAATTCTTTAAGCGTTTTTATATTGAAAAATTATTTTCACGCATTTATTTTAATTTCAATTAAAAATAATAATTAAATATTTCGTTATTTCACAGTTCAAAAGTTGTGAAAATCACGTTGACAAAATCATTTATTTTTAGACAGTGTAAAAATAGTTTTACGCTGACAATAGCCAGGTTTATATAAAAAATACAAAAAATTGTATGTGTGTTTTTTTATTTTATTCATCACCATTCTATTGTTCACGGATGCTTTTATTAAACGGAAAATTGCTTCATGGTTTATCACAGTTTGAACAAGCAGGTTTTCAATTTTCAATTTAAATTTTGTTTTTCAAATGGCGGATTATGAATAAATATGTTTTATTCGGACTCGCAGCTGCATTAATTTGACGAAAATTCATTTTATATTTTTAAGCCAACATCAACCGAAGCTTAATTTAAGCTAACCAAATATTATTCTGGCAGTTAAATAACAAACATATTTTTTTATAAATGTATCTTAAATGCGTTTCGTTTATATTGAGAAAAAATTTTGAAACTTCGCTATCGCAAAAACGCACCGTTGTTTAGTTTAAAAAAACTATATTTATTTATCATATATTTTTACTTGAATAAAATTTTCTTCGTCTTTTTATAGAACCACAGTTTAAGGTGAGCCTTGGCTACCTTAATTTTATCTTTTCTTTTCAGCTCGATCCTCCGCTTTCTTACATCAGTCGCTGGCCTCAAGCACTCTAATGTCTTGTAACAAACCATTCATCTAACGAATAAACAGTTGTCCGAAATCCAACTTGGATAAAAAATTACATAGTTTAAATGCAAAAAAAACTAAAAATGAATGGTTAGAATCATTTGTATTTTTATGGGGTACATTTATATTTATATGAGTATTTTTTGTATGCATTGATTTTGTTCTGCAGAATTGAAACAAATTAGATTTATATGACAAAATAATTAAATATACAACTAAACAAACAGTTCATAAAGTTTTTTACTGAAAATATCCACGTCTTTCTGCATTGATCAGCCAAGAAGCCCTTAAATAGTTATTGTTTCAGCCACGTAGAGAAAAAATGATAGCATTTATGTTTATAGTTTTGAGAGTATCGGGATTGTTAACTTAGCCCCGGAAGAAGAAGAGAAAAGAAATTTGAAATGATGTTTTATACGCATAGTTTCATTGAAAAAGGATAATAGTAAGTCTATAAAAAACCCATTTAAACCTATATTACTAAAGTTTATTAACATTAGTAATGTAGCATTTTAAATCACTGTCAAAAAAATCCCAAATGTTAAATATATTTTTGTAGTTACTCAGTCACCACTTGAAATTTATTAATCTTTGATGATTTTTTAATTATATGATAGAGGTGTTAAACATTTTAATTTTGTGTAATTATAGAATGTTACTTACAGACAATAAATACATGAAGAATTTTAAATGAGTGAATGGTAAAAATGTTATGTTTGAATATTATTTCTTGAAATATAACCGCCCTTGCATATACAAGGGCTGCATTGACCCAATGCCACATTGACCGGCTGCCACTGTTATATTTTGAATATACAGTATCTCGATATTCAATAAAAAATATACCACTCGATTCGGAAGAGATTGTATCATAATTTGGAAATCTTTTAACTTGCCTCATACAAGTGAACAAATGGAAAATTGATAAAATTGCTCTAGTGTTAAATAAGCAGTTCACCAATGCTTTAAAATATCTACCAAAAATATTGTGTACGAAAGAAAATTGCTTCATCGAAATACAGTGTAATTAAACGTTCATTAATTATTATTTAAACAAAGGCATTTTGACAAGTCACATTTCCACTAAAATATCTACAACGACATAGTTAACTAAACAAAAACGGCATACAGCAGTAAGTATCGTTAAGCAAAAAGTCTTTTGTCATTGTCACGAAACTAAAAGCAAAAACTCTTTGTTACCGAATATAAACCTTTTTGTATCAAACAATGAAACTTGTTCATGATAGTTTAACTTTGACAATTAAACGCTTACATAGTTTTTGAACACCCTATAATTAGTTATTGTTAAAATATGTTTACGCAAAAAGTGTACTTTTGAAATTGAATTCGTTTTGTGTAGCAAGATCGATTCATTTTCTAATTTTAATTTAATTGAATATATGATTAGGTTTAAAGTTAATGTAAATATGCATGCAACATTAACTATATATGAATTCTATAAATTCACTTAATATGGAATAGTTTGTCTAAGAATTTTTGATGTGACTGAAATATATCAGCCTGCATGAAGAACATAATGAATTTTAATGCAGGTTTGTTTTATATTTTTTTTACATCATTATTTTGAATGACTGTCAACAAAAAGACATGAATTTATGTAATCTGTACAATTCTATTTTTTGACAATTCTATGATTTTGTGTAAATTTAATTCCAAACTCAGAAAAAATAACTTCTTACTTTCAATTCCTTTTACTACCTTTTCCGAAAAGAGATTTTAAATATGACTTAAAGCTAGATAAGATACAATTATTATTGAAATTTTCTAACGTTTGTAGTTTTAGTTCTGTCCCCAACATCGAGAGCAGACACGGTAAAATAAATACAAATCGAATAAATAAAAATATTCACATATAATCGTTGTACTATTTAAGGTGACCAAATATATTCGTCGTTTAAAAATAAACACCAATTTGACGTCAGCTTGCGAATATATAAATGCCACCTGTGTGGTCGAGTGGTCAACGGTGTTGGCTTCTGCTACGGAGGGCCCGGGTTCAAATCCCGGTACGGACAGTTTTATAATTTGATTTTTCAATCAATTTATGAATTTCTGTTCAAAGGCATGGATATATGTGATGTCTTGAATTCCCCCCTCTCACCCATCCTATCCTATGAACGGGGCTTATCGAGAGCGATTAGCTTACCACTAATCCTGTCCTAGCCCTATCCTTCTATCCCTACTCTCTTCGTAAAAAGAGAGGTTGAGCAACTGAGTAACAAACAGTTCTCGTAGAAAACACTTCTGTTGAGATAAACTCCATTAGGAGTCCATATGCTCCATATTGGGAGCGGTCATGGCTTAAAAAAAATATATGTATTTCAAAATAAACATACATATTTATTTTATACACAAACGTCGAAAAACTCGGTGATCGAATAGGGGGGGGGGATTATAGATTGGTTGAAAAAAAATATTCAAAACGGATATCTCGAAAATGGCACAGTTCTACTCTTGTGTATTCTTATAATTATTAACGTTTAATAAAAATAATAAAACATTTTTAGTACTTTTTCCACATAAAATTTATTAGATCAGGACCGGTTTCGCTCATGATGAGCATTGTCGAAATGATGCTCATGATGCAATGCTCAATGACAATGCTCATCATGAGCATCATTTCGACAATGCTCATCATGAGCGAAACCGGTCCTGATCTAATAAATTTTATGTGGAAAAAGTACTAAAAATGTTTTATTATTTTTATTATAATGCCATTCCACCAAGTATTGACAGTGAACACCTTAAAAGTGATTATTAACGTTTATTTCAAAATGAATATAGTAAATACATCGCAAGCTTAAAATTTTAAGAAATGATTTTTTTTATTTTTGTTTTATTTTCAACTGTTTTTTTCTTTAATGTTATTCATTTCAGTAGAACTGCGATATATGTTTATACGCTTGTATGTTGTTAAGCATGCAGAATATTAATTTCTTAAAGATTTTCTCTAAGTATTCATAGAATCCAATGATCTATAACTTCAAAGCAGATTTAAACAATATGAAGGATATAAGGCAAACACATAATTTAATATCACTTCAAAGAAGTTATTATTAGTCGTATTTAGAAATAGAATGAAACGTTGAATCATTAAACAGCATAAGTCAAATTGTTGTTGTAAATCATGATTGACTTCATGCCATATTTTCATATTGCATAGCAAAAGTCTCCTGAGATGCTTGGTATACGTTAAGTAATAGTAGAATAACCCAATTACATTTGCGGCTTTACGATTGGCTTGCAAACTTCAGACTTGTTTAAATCTACACAACTTTTGTTAACCACATATCAAAGTTGTTTATTTTATTTAGAGTGCCGGTAAACTTTCGTATAAATGCACAATTTGAGCTTGTTTTGTTTTTATAAAATATGCTTGATACCTACAACGTAATAAGCATTGATTGGATGCATTGGGTAAATATATTCATAATATCGTTGATTTAAGATCGATTTCTGGAAAATATGTTTCGAAGAATTCAACATATGAACATGTTTCTTTTTATTCAAAAAAAATAAAACACTTTTTTGTTCTAATTCCATAATTATGTATTAAGATCTGGATCAGTTTCGCTCATGTCTAGAATTTTCAACTATCAAGAATGTTTGTTAATACAAATAATAATTCAAATTGCCATCTTCTATAATTCAAGTTCATTCTTTTACCGATATAACATAATTACATAACTACTTTAGTATTTGCAGATCAACGGCAACATAAGTAGAATGTAAGGAAAGTTATACTCGATAAGATAAAAATGCTCATCGGAAATTTCGTCATTATCTAATTTTATTATTTTAAAGTTAGTGATACAATTTAAACTTATTATAAATTTATCATTACAATATCTGGCTTTAAAAAAGAAGTTATAAGCCTATAATTTTGTGTAAAATTATAAAAGATAAGTGTTTTATTTTTTTGATTGCAAACAATATTAATAATATGTATGTAATGGTTTTCCAGCTGCGTAGTCGAGTGATCAGTGTCGTTGGCTTTGATTTCTGTAACCGAACGTCACGGGTTCGAATCCGAGTACAGATAGCTTTTTAAATTGATTTTTCAATCGATTAATGAATTTCTTTTCGAAGGCATGAATGTATGTGATGGTTTAAATCCCATTCTTCCACCCACTCTATCCTTAAAACGGGGTGTAGCTAGAACGATAAGATAACCATAAGTCCTCTCCTTGCGCTATCCTTCTTTTCTTACCATTTTTAGAAAGAAGAGAGGTTGAGCAACTGAGTAACGGTTTGTTCTCGTAAAACACTTTTTTTGAGATACATTCTATAAGTATTCTATATGCTCCGCATTCAGAGAGGGCATAGTAATAATAATAAAAAATATTGTACGGTTCTTTTATTTATAAAAAACTGTTAAGTTACTTGTCATCATTCTTATAACTATAATGTTAAGTTTTGCAATATAATTTTTTGTGATTAAATTCATTTTTAAACATTATTAATTTATATTGTATCACTTTCAATTGATAAATGACAATACACCATAAAAGGCAAATTATTTTCAAAATTTCTGTTCTATTTCTTTGTTTCGTTTGTTCACAATGAATGATACACTAAGAAATATATCATATATAATATTTACAAATATTGTTCAATAACAATTATTTTGATTATACACGTTGTTACTGTGAACTGCGAGGGCGAAATATCAACAACAAGGAAACCAATCTATTGATTAACACAACTTGGCGATGTGAAAATATAATATTACCTTCAAAAGTATATGAGGGGCTAATTAGGCAAAAATAAATTCACGAAACCTCGTGAAAAAAGCAAAAGGGGAAGACGTTTCTTTGAAGATATTATTTGATTTACCTATCGACTCTCAATGTCATCTTGCGTATTATTTTTACATCTTCAAATTCTTTCTTCGAAAATAATCTAACATCTGACTCGGAGACCAATTTCATTATTTCTTTTTCTCTACAAGATATCAATCTCAAAAAATCTCCGTTACCAATTGGCTCGTTTTGATTAAACATTTTTTTGTTTGTTTGGAAGAAAAACATTCTGTATATAAAATTAGGTCAAATCATAAATTTGAAGGGTAATTATTTTATTTATTTTACCGTAGTGGTTGACAAATGAGTCGTTTCATGATATTCAACGATGAAAATAGGTTGTCATTAATTTTACGTTCCATCAAAAAAAAATGTTTTTAGCATTGATATCAAAATAAAGATTTGTGATACAACTGATGAACTCGTTTGCATATTATTCTACCCAGAGTAGAAGCTCAGTAACCTGTAGTGTGGAAAGCATTTTTGAGGTTACGGAAAAACTTTTTATTTTTGAAATATTTAAAAAAAAATGTGCATTAAATACACTAAAAAATATTATGATGAAATTATGAGATTTTCGAAAGCGTCGACTTCTTACGATTTCCCTTCACTAACTACATTCTCTACGTTTTTTTCTGTGCAATTAAGCTATTTTTAAAAGAAATATGTTATTTACTAAATTAAAAAATTGGAAAACATTTTTCAACGGGTGGGAGAACACATTTTTAAATTCAAGTGAAGATCACTAAGCCACTAATAGTGTTCAACAAAATCTATCTATGCCATATTGTGGTATGCTAACCAGTTCTTACAGATTTTTTAGATGTAGAACACAACGGAATTAAAAAAGTATTTTATGAATAAATAAATGTATAGTTTTTAAATCCGTAACTTTTTATTCCAACAAACTTTGTCTTACAAATGTTCTGTCTTTTTTCATAACTGAAAACAAAATCATACTAGAAGTTGCTCCTGTCAATCAACAGCACATCACTCAGTTTTAATGACTATAGCCGCAACCAACCAAATAAGTAAACAATCATTAATTAAACACTTGCTTTATTTATGAGAGCTGACTCTATCGTGATTACGTTTTAAGATTTCAATTTTAATACATTTGGGCAATATACACGGTAATCAGTAATTTATTTTTACACACCATTTAATTCTTACGATTGATCAATTATTTTGTGATTTTTTGGAGCTTAAAGTGTCTTTTAGCTGCTTCTTATATATTTATTTGTATTTATGATTTTATAATTAAAATAAATCTTATGATTGCTGGAGCCACTAAGAAAATGGAAATTATATTCTGGATGTTTTCTCTACCCTCGCATGTTTTATAAAAATATTATGATTCTATGTGTACACCTTCTTGCATGTTTTCAAGATTTCTTAATATGCCTTTTGGCAAAATAAGTAGGCAAAATTTGACAGGAAAAGTTACCTACACATATTTTTGCTATTAAAAATAATATGCTTGTCAGAAAGTTGATGCACCTAATCACACGAAAATTTTATTAAATTTGATACGCTTCATCTGAGTGCTTTTGAGAGTAACTTTTTACACAAACGCAACGCCTGATATTTTATATAAACCTTCTGCATATTTTTTTTCACGGAACCATAATTTTATATCTGAATCATTTTTTTATATTATCAAAAGATGTCTTATGTAAGTCAATGTTAATCATGAAAGAAAAATGTGAAAATAAATGCGTTTGAGAGAAAACAATTTTTTTTTCCGCCGTCCGTCTATCATTACTCTCTCTGAATAGACACCATAACAAAATCTTCCCTGTTAATAAATTGTAGCTTTATTTAATGGTCAAAAACTTACACACATCTCAAATAATACATATGTTATAAAATAAAAATAACAACTTTATTCACACAGCATTCACACAAAACTTAATATAAAATTAATTTTTATATATTCTTTTACTCCACTTGTTGTGTTACGAAAATTTGAACGTGTTTTCCCACTTTGATAAACATCAGACAGAACATCGCAAGGCTTACAAATAAACTCAAAATTGATTCTTACTCTTTAACTATGAATTACAAAAAAGATACCTTTTTGTTCTAGACGCAGTATGCTAGTTACAGTGAATCCCAATCGAAATATGTTCCACAATTGTGAGCTGCCTGCCTTTATTAAAATATTGTTTTCTTTTGACTTAGTCTATATTTCATAATTAACCTTTTTTAATAATTCTTTTTCAATATTTGAGCATAATACTGTACGGAAAAATAATTTTATGTGGTTAAGTACGCACTTGTTAAAAAACACAACTTTTGGATTGGCTGAAGACACTCAAGGAGACGCCAAAATGATGCTAAAAATGTTCATAAAATACGAAATACCTAAATATTGGCGCAAAGTCTACCCCTTTCTCTGAGCGTCAAATGGCATTGCTGCGGCCTTGATTTTGAAGCACGAATATGTGTGATGTATTAATTACCTCCTAAATATTTGGTTTCAAAAGACGGGTAAGACAGAGTAATTTTTCCATTAATAGTTTTGCCTTAGTAGCCCAATATTGTCAACTTTACTCGATCCGAAAAAGAAGGATTGGCCGATTTAATAACAATCAATATTTTTAAACGATTCTAATACACCTTTATTAGAAGTATATTTGTTCCAAATCGGGAATGAACATGCTAAAAGTATCATGAAGAAGTTTTTGTAACATAATGCTACCTTTTCAACAATGAACTCGCAATTATGTTTATCTTCAAACTGTTATACTTTTTCAAGAATGGTAGTTCTCATATTTTATTTCTTAAGATTAAGGAAACAAGAGAATATATCTCAATCGACTTATTCTGATTACAAACCTTGGCGTTTGACATTTCTTTGTCCAATGAAAACCTTTGACAAGAAAACAATTTATTTACCTCTCAATAGTAAAAAAAAACCAAATCACCCTCACCCGTCAAAATAAATACGACAAAAGAAGAGAATTCAGTATTATAAATGATCTACGCGTATTTAGTAAACACGAAAAAACAGCTAAATAAATACACGGCTTAAAGGACGAAAACAAATAAACAAATTAAAGACATTTCTCTTTCTACCAATCAAAGGATTAATTTGGTTTCTCAGAAATTCTTATTTACCAAAGCTTAACTAATTTGTTCCAAAGAAAAAATATTTCAATTTATTTCATTGACGATAATAATATTTTTAATTGAAATTTCCTAGGAAACTTTCTTATGGCTAAATAAATCTTAATTAAGTTACCTAATTTTAATTCGCAAAATTTTGAAAATCCAATCAAAAATTGTACACTTTTTAAAATATTGAACTTGAAAAATTAAGAGATGGACTGTAGGTGTTTGGTGGAATTTCAATATTAAATTTGAATCGTTCAAACTATGTACATTCATTCACACGAGTTTTTCCACTGCGGTCATTTCAAATTCATCCATGCACTTGAACGCCTGAAGATGCCGAAAGGCGAAACTGGGTCGTTAGTGACAAAATGTGTGTGGATGTACATGATTTGCACGATTCAAATTTAAGATGACTTGGAAAAACTTCATCATAATTGAGTTAAAATACAAAACTTCTTTAAGATATTTTTTTTTTTAATTTTTTACGCAACCTCCAAGTACATTCAAAAGCGTATTTTTTTAATTAAGTAATCAGTAGATTATTTCTATTAGAAATCTGGAATTATTAAAATATCTGTTTTATAAAAGAAATACATAGAATTTAAACAAAAAAAAATTATTCTATGTATTTCCAACAAAAATAAACACCATAAAAAAATTGTTCATTTTTTATTATATTAGGTAAATTTTTATACATTGTTAATATTCCCCGATGATAAAAAGAAACGATCAAATTTTTCACAATTCATTAAAAATAAAATTTTGGTTTTGCAATATTCGCTGGTAAAGATGATTATTTATTTTAAAGATACAAAACTAATTAACTAAATAAATATTCTTTTAGTTTTACAGTTAGATCCGTAAATTTTACAGAATGTCTATCATTAAAAAGGGTTCGATCTTTTTTTAAATTATCAAACAAGTCAGTTAAAAAAGGGAGCTTTTGTAATTTGGCATCATCAATCACTTCACTTGTCCGGTTTTTTAATATTTCAAGATGGATGATTTAATAAAATGCTGCCTTAAGTTTTTGGCAACGTGACTTTCAAAAATTGAATAAAGGAGATTAATTCCAGGAGTTTCAGGAAAATTTGCATTTCAAAAAGCTCTCATGATTGACGAATTTTATAATTATAGTTCTGTGCATGACGGTCAAAATAATTCCAAAGTCATTTTTGTATCATTTCACTTATCAAGTGGCGACTAACTAAAAGCCTGGATTTTTTTTTATCACATTACTCAATCACAATTATTGCTAGTAAAGTTTTATTACTATATACCGTCTTTCATATTTTCAAGTATAAACTTTCACTATACTTACATTAAATCATTTTATTTTTATAACAGCATCACATTACTTAACAAGCCCGGTTTTCAAATAAAAAAATCCTAAATTTATCCAGCTGTGCTATTATCCCGTGTCTACAATCATTTACTCACTAAGCTCAAAGTAATTCAAAAGTTGTATCTATCGATTTTAGTCAAAATCGTACTCGCATATATTTTTTTGTTCAAAAAAATGTGACCTAAAAAATGCTTATATCATTTTACAAACCTGTCAATTTGATCTTGGTAAGGCTCGGCTAAAGTTTAACCACTCAATCCATTTCTGTCATGTAAATGCTAATAACATTAAAAAACTTTGCTTTATTATAATGAGTAATCAGTGCAAGACAAATTTTCAATCGAATATAATTGTATCTTCTTAACATCATATTCTCTTAATGTTGGTTTGTATTCAAAAGCAATTTCGACACATCAAATTAATAATATCATGTAATATCTATGCTGGCATTTCACTACTTATAAACTATTCAATGTAACCGGTATTCTATAAGCGTCTTGATAAAGCCATATATTTAGCATACCAATTATAAATGATACCATGCTGAATTAGGCTAATGGCTTTAACACTGCGGAATAAGGAAAATAATAAACATATCTTCAGTTATAGATAACAGTTTTTGCTGTATTTTTACTCATTTCCTGTCAATGTTTTAACATTGGAACATTTAGTTTTTTTGTTTTCATACATATATGCATGTAAAACGAATTGTCGTTGCATCAATCAGTCAACAATTAGCAAACTTCGTATCTGACGCAGTTTTCTTTCAGATTTACACCTGTTAGAACAAGCTATGTTTTTATCAACATTATTTACGATAAAAAAAACTATGTAATGTTGGTGGTATCTTAAATAAATTTTTAAAACATATTTTATAAATCAAAATCTCAATTAAAACTCTGTCAACGGAGTTGGAGTTTCATTCACTTGGTACCGGAGCTACTTATTTGAGTCCCGCAACATAAATTATCATACTTTGACCCAATACTGTTTTTATTTATTTCAAAATACATGGATAACATATGATTTACCTTTAACTAGCCCCCCGAATGATCTTTCTAGTAATATCTTAAAACCTTCTTTCATACCTTTTTGACTCGACTCTTACCTTAACGACTGACTTATTAGAAAAAATAAAAAAAATATTATTTACTATGTCAAAGACACAAGTATAAATAAATTAGAGACTGAAAATTAGTGTTCTAATGATCTTAGTAGGTTTGTATATCATTTCTTGAAATGGTAATATCTAAATTATAATGTGCATTTTTGTGAAATAACTGTTATGGGAAAAATAAATTAAACCTCAGGTACTAAGGTAACATGGCAAGTAATCAAAACCATTCATTTAAAAAAATACTTTTATTTAATACATTATGTATTTTTAAATGTCATTTTCTGCTTTGTCATAGTTTAAAACAATGGGTACGGTCAAAGCCCCCTATAGTGAAAGCCATGCTATGGAGCTGAAAACAGGTACTTTTTTCAGATAAGCGGGCCGGCGTCATAATTTTCAAAGTAATATCACATCATTATAAAGCCATTTGTTTCTGATATACTGTAGGAAATACATATTTATATTGTAATTATATATCTTTTCAATTACATATTTTTCAAAATAAGAAAAAATCACATTTTCTAAGGTTTTTGAAGAAAAATCTCGGAGAACAAAAGCAAACAAAGAAGACAAATCATTTTATTAAAATTATTTTTTTTACAATATTTCAATACAGAATATGAGGTTGGATAGTTCATTAAAAAAATCAACGCCATTATTGGGATTTTAATCAATTAATAATTAATCTCAAAATTTATTTGTGCACACTGGTTCGTTACTCAATCTTTCCATAGGACTATAGAATATAGGAATAGAATAGGCCTCAAAATCGTATATAATATAATTTGGATTCCACTTGTTACTGTTGTTTTATGTTATTTATAATCAATATTTTATATAACTGTGATATTTAATAGTGGGAAGTTAAATTTTATTTGTTTTACCACACATCGCATTTCTTGCCATTCGCTATATTTCTTACAATCATTTCGATGTATCGTAAATTGTAAATTAATAACACCAAAGAATCATAGAATATCCATACAAGAAATCTTTCAAACATACATGTTATATTCAACGAAAAATAAGCTCATAAATAAGTTGATTTACGTATAGCCACCATACAATTTGTTAGGAGCGGCTGGGATTTAACGGCCCGGTCTTTTTTGCTGTTTTTTCTACGACACTGCTTGGAACTTGAGACTGCTATGGTACGGTATGTTAAAGACTAAAAATGGAATCAGATAGAAAATGAACTTAAATCAGCATTCAAGAACAGCACTAAAGTATCATTTTACAAATAGGGATAATCTTATATTAAAGAGATAAATAAATGATACAAATGAAACAATTAAGAAGAGAGAAATTTGATGAAGATATTTATATTATTATTTTTTACATCGATTCAAATGTTTGTTGGTTTTTGATCCCTGGCTGGATGATAAATGCATTTCTCTCCGACCACTTGCACATAATGAGAATTATCCGCAATACTATGACACTACATAATTAACCTTACTCCGACTCTGCATAATGAAATACCCTGACAACATTTGCATTCGTAATTTAGTGCATAACTCATCTACCCTTGCCTCCCTGCCTGCATGCTCTCGTTTCCAGCTCAAAGATAGGATCACGCAAAAGTTTTCCATTTGCGCTGATTGCAAAAAGTTTTCTTTCCGCGTTTCAAAGTCATATTCAAATCGAAAAACAAATGTAAAAAATCCATTAACAACATATTTAGCTATTCAAATTATAACTCAATACCGATTTTATGATTCTTTATTTCTTTTTTATGATTAAAAATAAATAGTTTTCCTGTAATTTCAAAAGAAGCACCTGCCGCTTTACAAACTGTTTTTTTTTATAACGGTTGTGTTTATTAATAACTGGCAGTCAGCATTCGTAATGAATCTTTTAAATTGCTTTCTCCACATTAAGCCTTACAAAGACTGTGTTATTAAAAACTTGGTGTCAGTGGTGCTACATTGGTAAGAGTTGGGAAATGTTTTAATTGACATAAGGATAAAATGTTGACGATTTTAAGTATTATATTTATAAATGGCAAGATTCACAAAAGTCACTCTTGCTATTTTTAGAGAATTCGTTATAATTTCGTATGGTCAACTTTTGAATAAAAATAATTACTTAAATAATTTACAAGATGTAGCGTAACAACTGAAATGGTTTTATTTTGTTACGCTTCTAGATAATTAATTACGTCTGATTTAATTAATAACATTCATTTACATACCCTTGGAAACATAATTAATTCCCTACCTAAAAGACAAACAAAAGATCATTTTGCCGTATTTCATATATTGAGAATTTTGCGAGAAAGTTATTCGTGCCAGCCGCAATTGTTTTCAATTTACCATGTTTTGCTAAGAAACTTCCAATACAAATGTTATTTTGCCGGAATAACTTTTGTCAGACGCTCCCCTCTGGAATTGTTGAGAATAAATTTCGAAAGTCTCTCCTGAAAAGTGTGTACGTACGTCACCTCACAGCAAATTCTTACAGACACTGGTAATTAATATTTAAAAATAGCAAGCCAATGATTGTTTTGAAGCAAAAATAAAAACGTTATACATTTGTTTTAACAGTAGTATGGTTTTTTTTCATGTTGTTTTCCATGTTCCGATAAATAAACTTTCTTTGTAATTCAACATATTTTACGCGTTTCCAAGAAAATTATGCGATGAAGAAACAAAAATAACAACAAAGAAATTCATCTTTTAAGAATATGAGTGAAAAGAAGTGTTTTTTTTCGGATTGCTAAATCATACAAAAACTTATTTTACAAACAACCTGTTATATTTCTTGATTTGTTGTACCATATCCGTGACTAATAAGAGCATTTATGGATTTTTAATGAAGCATATCTGAACAAAAACAATTTTTTCTCACTCAACCTCTGTCTTTCGTTTTGAAGTGAGTAGGGAGGTAAGAAAAGATCTAGAACGGGATTAGTGGCAAGCTAATCCCGTCAATAGCTAATCGTTGTCAATACGCTCTGTTTTTTTCGGATCGTTTAAGTGAAAAGAAATTTCTAACATTACAATCATCCAAAACTAGTAAGATTACGAATGAAAAGGAGGACAAACAGATATCCATTGATCCTTAACATCAGTGTAATACATATACATTTAAATTTAGTGAACATCACAATTGCAGCCAGGGATATTCTTTTAGAGTGATCAAATCATTTTTTAACATAGATTGATGTTGACAAAAATGTAATGAACTAAAGCTTATTTCTTTAGACATACTAAGAAACTGTTTTGGACAATTACCTACGCTTCAGAATTAAGGATGTTACTCAGAAATTCTTTCTATCTATCTATATGCATTAGACTTTTTTACAAACGATGGCGAAAGACAAAATAGCTATCAACGTATAAAAATTATGAAAAACTGTAGAACTAAAATACTTTGATATTTTTATCCTATCGAATTGTTTACCTTTTCTAATATTTGACATTTCTGGAGACAAGAACGTAGTTGAACGCGTATGTGCAAGATTTGTACGCTAACAAAGGCCCAAAAGGTCATTCATCTCTAAATAAATATAAATCCAAACATACTTTACACCACCTACCTTGTGCAGACTATATTTTTACCGTGTGAGTTACAAAAGCTTTCAGATGTGTAAACTATAAAATTTAACAGAAAAAAAATTGTCACGATGGTATAAAAAAAAATTCGACCGTTACTCAATTCGGATGACAATAACTAAACAGTGGCTAGGTATGTACTTAAATAAATTGAAATTTTTGACTTTAAAATACTTTTTTACGTTACAAAGTAATAAAAATAATGTTATTAAAACAAATCGCTTATTTTTATTTGCAGACAAGCATGTTTTAGGGAAATAAACATAATAGCGATCTTAAATATTTACTCTAGTGCATTTTTTCCATTACATTACGAACGTTTTTACTGCAGCTTTTAACATTGTATGCCAACATTCAAAGCTCCTTATGAAGACTTAAAATGTTCGAATAAAGTTTTACGACTGCATCTTCAGCACTTGGAAAAAAACTACGGCGCCATATCTCCGATACGGGTCTCGGTTCGAATAGGCTCCAGTTGGGGTTTGCAAATATGATATGCACTCGTTTATTCGACTGAGAATAAACTTGAGCTTTTCAATCAAGAATTCTCAATCATTCTTTATAATAATTTATAAGTCAACGAGCTTATTAACAACTAAATTAGCTTAAACTTTTTATTTCAATAAACAATAAAAAAATCGTATTTACCTTGAAAAATACTGATAAAAACCTTATATTACAAAAAAAATCGTTATTGACTACACGTATAACAATATTTATTTGCAAAATCGGTAGTGAATACTATGTTCGTATGCTATATCAATATCATAGGCTTTACGTTGAATGGGTCTTTTTGTGAAGTTTTAAATTTTAATGCAATTTTAATAATAAGATAGTTTAGTCAAGGCTTTATTGTTAATTATTTGTCGTAAACATAATATTGTTATCTTGGTTAACACCCTGTTGTGGTTTTTTGTAACACTGGTAACTTTATCAATCGAATATATATATTTTTATGACCCACCTTCAAATTTTAAAATAAGTCTCTAGTCTCTATTTCATCAATGGTTATTTCTAAAAGGACATATTGGAACCATAAAATTATAATTTATATCCCTAAGGATAAGACTTGTAAAAAATTTGAAACGTCGGATGATTACTTACAACTAATCACTACACGACACCTACCCAAATATAAAATTGAAGCCTCTCTACCAATAAATATCTGTGTTTGCACGTTTTGAGATAATCAAATATAACTTATTTGTTGAGAATAAATTATTTACAATATTTGTATCTGTATGTATTTCGTTTTCGGCCTTTATTTAGCTTGTTTGCATCCTCCAGACTGAACTTCTGTGTGTCATACTTTATGCTGATAGTGCATATGCTCTTATTGCAGGGAGGCTAACACAAAGGATTAAAATCAAACGACTTAATGCTGCCAGATGAAAAACAACTAAACATACAAAAATATATGCTATTTAGTCAAAAAAATTGCAGCATATTTAGGTCAAATATTATTATTGATAGGGAGGTTTTAATTATACAAATTTTCTTTTCGGTTTGCAAAATTGATAGTGGTTTTTACACATTTTTGTAACAACAAGTAAACCAGAACAAAAAATAAATATCGTGTCTTTTTAACATTTGGAATAGCTCAAATATGTCTATCAATGTAGTTATGACACTTGGAATTCTCGATGGCAACCCAAATATTTCATTAAAAAAATGAACCTATGTCACACAATCAAATAAAAACAACCCTTCACAATACCAACACCGTATTCAGAAAGACATTGTTATCATTTTAATTTGTCATCTAACTACCATTGCACGCTGTAACTTTCGGATGTATACATTTACAATTGTTTAATATTCACCTCACAAACAAGTTGGGAAACATTCACGCTAAAGATTATTATATTATAGTGCGCGTGTGCATTTGAATTGCATTTCAAACCTATGAGCTTGAAGGAGGAAGGCAGAAGTAGTTAAATTGGATTGAACCTATATTGGAAACGCGGGAGTGCTTTATTCAACCAATTCATACATAACTAAGTTTCTTTAAACTACTTTTTGAAACATTTTTATCAAGAAATATTAATATTATCGCAAAAATTGAGATAATCATTGCAAATTGAATTTTTTTATCTTCATATCACAATATCATAAAAGCAAATTTAAACAGCTTTCACTATTTTCAATGACATCTAACGTCTACTAAAGTTAAGAGAAAGAGAATTTTTTAACATATCAAATCAATCGAGTTTTAAATTTAAGAGAACGTTAGTTTGAACTTGTTTGCATTAATCTTAGATCGTTGCTGACGGAAGGGCGTGATCGTTACAGAAATGATCAATCCACAGTGATGCTAGTTTACGTGGAACCATATGGATTCAAATGTAAATTATATTATAAATACATCCCCATATACTATACCCATACATATGTTAATATACACATCCACATACAGACATACATACAATACATACAAAAATAAACTGAAGATGATATTTAGGGTCGTGATTATGAATTGAATTAATTTTAGGAGAATCTATGGAAGATCATCGAGCAGAACAACTCTTGGCTTAAGCCTAAACTGATGCTTAGGTCTTTGTCTCGTCATAATTATGAAGATTAAAGATCGTTTGATAATATTTTTTACCTATCTTGCTGGAAAACTTTAAAGAGATTTCACAAACAAACTCGCAGATGGTAGATATTTTCAAGTCTCAAGAAACGAGTTACGCGCTTACTACGTGATCGAACAAATCTGTGAAAGTGATTTATTTCGTACAATATAGAGAGTTTTAAAGTATAAGTATAAGCTTATAATATTGGTCGAGTAATTTCTGAGGAAAAACATGCTTTTGGCGGTATAACTTAAAATTTATCATACAAATTTTATTTTTAATTATTCAATGTGATGCCTTTACGATAAAGTATGATTGATGGTTAATCTATTCACACTTTATTCAGTTGAACTAACTAATTTTATTGTGAACACATTTGGTTTTGCTTAATAATTATAACGCTGTGTGTTATTGATTCCAAAGAAGAATTATTTTAATTGATTTAATGATTCATCACAATAACAATAAAGTAAGTATTACTGTAATTAGCTGCGTCAATTGAGTTTTGTGAATTAATGTCAAAAACAAGATTTGCCATTTTCTAAAGTAATAAAAAACTGAATTATTCCAGATACATCCAGCGAAGTAATAAAAATAATTGTGTACTTTTCAGCTTTTGATATAATCGTCAAGTTTCAACTCTGTCTTGGGGGGATTTCTAATTTGATACGTATAATAGTCGAACCTCAATCAGCATTTTTTCACTTGATTTATCGATTTCTGTTAGAAGACATGGATGTTTGTGATGTCTTAAAATTCACTTCTACCCTTCAAATCTTAAAATAACGGGTCCATACTAGGGTAATTAGCTAAACACGGGTCGTGTCTTAGACATATTTTTTTTAATCCTACTCTCTTCGAAAAAGTAACAAGCGGTTGTCGTAAAAAAACTTATGTTGAGCTACTTTTATTAGGAGGCTATATGCTCCACATTGAGAGCGGACATGGATAAAGAAGTGCTATTTCTTAATATTATATTTTTTGTATTTATTTATTTGATTATTAAGAGCTATACGTTTGTAACTAATACAACAAAATTAAGCAAAAAAAAAAATACCTTTTGGCTCAAGAAAACATTTTCGCTTTCAATATCCCTTCGTTCGGATATATTATATCAGAATTGAAAAGGGGACTCGCCGTAGTATCAATTTTCACCATTTTTCAAAATACTAAATTATGAACTGAGCAAAAGAAAAGCGAGTCTGGCTATTTATTGTTTGTTGACGTTTTTATGTTTTGCTTTTGCGGGTAACAAACACTTGAAAACTTACGAATCGGCTTGCCAACAAATCGTGAGGGCTAAATTTTATAATTTTTAATATATCTTTGGATTCAAGGAATTACATTTAAAACAATAAGATTGAAATTTAAAATAAACTTTTTAGCCAAGTGGTCAACGATTGTATGCGTTCATTTTCCCGTCTACGGAATATAATCTACATAAGGACTTTTTCATCACTTTATTTACAAATGTATACAATATATTTATAAAAAAATCATGGATTTACATATGTGATGTCAAAATTAGAGTGACTTAGCAAAAAAGTCCATACACTTAACCTCTGTTAAAAATTTAAAGACGTTACATACGTTGAATTATTTGTAGATAAATAAATTGAAGAAAATGCCTTTACTGAACTTCGTACTAGGGCTTGCATCACCGGTTAACTGGGTTAACGGTTTATCAGTTATGCAAATTTATGCATAAATAAGTCAATAGATAAACTAATACAATGCTAATATTAATAACTTCTCACTTAATTAACCAAGCTTGACGCAGCATATGAGTCATAATTAAGTCGCTCACATCCTATATAAAATATAAAATACATAAATTATATATTTTTGTATTTATATGACACTAGCCGGTACCCGGCAAGCGTTGCAATGCCACTCGAAGAAAGAAAGTGTTTTAATTATGTTTATTGAAGTGGTTTTGGATATCTTTTGTTTTTCCGTCTGGTGCGTATACGAATAGATCTGAAGGTTTTCGAACGGGTGAGCAGGCCACATACAGCTGTCCATGTGGGAAGCATAGATTTTCTAAATTTAGTCCACACCCTTGTAGCGATTGTCCCTTTGCTTTGTTGATGGTCATTGCAAGTGCGAGTCGCACCGGAAACTGCAAACATTTAAATTCGAATGGCATATCTGTTGGAATAATTGAGATGCTTGGCAATAGTACATTGTCTCCTTTAAATTTTCCTTTTAATTTGTTTAGCTTCAATGATATTGTGCATTATCTTTCTCACTGAATGTCTGGTACCGTTGCAAAGTGGTGGATTTATATTTCGGAGAAGAATGATAGGTACGCCAATTTTCAATGTTAAAACGTGTGACGGCATGGCTGGCAAATCAAGTGAATTTAAGAATTCAGAAGAATTTATTGCGATATTTTTGGGAAAACGTTGTAAATCAATTCTCTTATTGTTTTTGTAATTTTACAGAAATTTGTTGGCAATGTAATACATTGTGTGGATTCATCTATTTCCAATTTTCTATTCCCAATATCCAACAATTATTTTGCGAAATGTTCAGCGGATGTGTCATATTGTAGTTCTACACGCATGCTGGCCTTGAAAGCCAATTTCTGCACGTGTCGCCATAAAACTGATGATTTGAGTCATGCATTTAATTCATCAACAGCTGTTGAACGTGGTATAACTGATAGGGTTTGTCAAAAATCACCAGACAATAAAATAAGTGCGCTACCAAAAACCACTATTTATTTCCTCTCAAATCTTTTAGTGCATAGTGTAGTGCTTACAATGATTTTTTGTGCGCTATAGTACATTCGTCTCATATTATGAGTTGGCATGATTGAAGTTCTTCACCCATTCCGATTTTTTTTTGATATTGCATGTTAGTGTCTCAGTGATTTGCATTAAAATGCAATTTCAGTGCTGAATGACAACTATCCAAAAATTTTCACACCAAAGACACGCGAACTGACGCTAAACTATATCAAATACAGATATTTGCTAAATAGAGAAAAGTCACCAGAAAAGGCGATAATTCTTAGAAAATGCGCCACAGAGACTAAAAATAGCCAATCAACGGGTCCAAATTTCACTTTTCGCGACCGATGATTTGCCATGAAACATTTTTCATTGTAAAATGGCTGCACTCTGGGGTGGACTGGAGGAAGCTCAGAGGGGTTCGCGCAAGCCCTTTGTGAAATTTTGCTAAGGTCGGCCAGCCCCTTGTTAATTTAAGAGAAAACAATATTCTCAAATCAAATGAGTACATAACTGCAATTTCTGACTTAAATACATTATCTATGACAGCATCAGTATACACAGTATTACATTTTCGGCCATTCACATTGATGAGTTTACAGTAAATTGCGTATTGGTACATATTGTAAATGTATTAAGTAAAAATCGATTGCTTATTTAAGTGGTCCATCAGAGTGATAAAAAACTCACTGCTTCCTAGAATACCGAGAATTGCTTTGATATAAAGCGAGCCCTTTGTAAACGCATTGGCAGCCTACCACTGGCTGTACTAATTTAGAAAACTTTGAGGGCGTCCGCACAACAAATCATCAAAGTTGTATTGCAATCGGATGAACGGTATAGAAACAGGAACACATAAAGGAAAAACTACCAAATTACCGTATTGGCAGCCCATCGTTGTATGTTTTGATTCAAAAACCTTTGATGGTGTCCGCAAAACAACTTACCAAAGCTTTATCGCAATCAGATGAACGGTATAGGAACGAATACAGAACAAACGAACAAATTAACGTTTTGGAAGCCCACCGCTGGCTGTACTTATTCAGATACCGTTGCGGGTGTTTGCACAACTATTCACCAAAGTTTTATCGCAATCGGATGAACGGTATAGGAACAGGAACGCATAAGGGACAAACTAACAAATTAACGTATTGGCAGCCCACCGCTGATTCATATAAATTCGCGAGCGTCCGCACAACGGCTCGCCAAAGTTTTATCGCAGTCCGATGAATGGTATATGATTGCATACGGAAAAAAACAAACAAATTAACGCATTGGAAGCCCACCGCTGATTTATATACATTCAAGGGCGTTCGCACAACAACTCGCCAAAATTTTATCGCAATTGGATGAACGGTATAGGAACGCATACCAGACAAACAAACAAATTAACGCATTGGCAGCCCACCGCTGATTCATAAACCTATTCTGGCGTCCGCATAACGACTCCCCAAAAAAATTATCGCAATCGGATGAGCGGTATAGGAGCGCATAGGTAACAAACATACAAACATTCATTTTTATATACATAGATAACTCATCTCAGATATATTTTAAATAATTTGCGTTTGAATCTAGAACCCAGTTTTTAGCAAAAAATAGTCACATACCTAATAGTCCATCGTTTTCATTTACCAGTATATTATCGGTTATTGAAAGGAATGATTTACGTTTACAAGTAATAGACATTTGACGGTATAAAAAGTTTATTGCAAGCCTTATTTTCTATTCGTGGATACTACAAGATAAGATCAAGAGTTTAAGCAATTAGCTCCATGTTAAGCACATATTTTTTGAAAAAATAATAAAAATTCATCTGTTGAATTGATTGAAACATTAAAATTTATTAACACTCAAACAGGTAAGAAAAATTTCTGTATACAACGATCAAGTGAAACATTTTTTATCAAAATCTCGGTGACATCTCGTACATTGAAAAAACATCTACCTGTATAGTGTATAGAGTATTAAATCAACGAAGAGGCATTATTTTTTCCACGTCTTTGATTTATGAGTGGGAGTCTTCGTTTTGTTTGTTTTGTCTGTGCCGGAAAACACATAGAAAATAGACAGTCCAATAAGATTTCGTACAGTAAATATATCATAGGAAAAATTAGTTATGTATTACTTCACATTTCCTATTATTGTATTTTCATCAAATTCCGTTATTTGTGAAATTTATGTTTTAATCATTGACAAAGACATTCGTCACAGTATTATGGATTTTTTTCTTTTTTCGTATAAACAATAATATTTAATGGAAATAAAATTCAGTTCTTAGAAGCCCGTATTTTTATATATTTTAGCGTCTTGATAATTCACTGAAGCGATTTTTAGCTATTATTATCAAAAAATAAAAAAAAACATATTTAAAAAGTTTAATTACAATTCAAAACAATAGATTTTTTTTTTAAATTAAGTAACAAAAATTTAGAAGAAAAATATCATAATTTATTTAAGCTTAAGATGGCTATCTTATGTTGGTACGACGTGATGTTACGATTGTATTTAAAAAAAAACATACGGCATTACGTTGTATCTATCTTCGTTAAAATAATAAACGTAATTGCTCACATATAATATTTCCGTTTTCATAAGGACAGGCTCAGAAAAAGAGTTAATGAGTCAACTACACAAGTAAATAAAAAAAACCTACAGTTCAAATTACGTTGAATAAAATTACTTAAGTTACGAAAAGTATTATTTTATTCATTTTGATACCGGTCTTTGATGATATTTACGAACATTGATCTCAG
The DNA here is from genome assembly GCA_030503985.1 of Himalopsyche tibetana. Lineage (NCBI taxonomy): Eukaryota > Metazoa > Arthropoda > Insecta > Trichoptera > Rhyacophilidae > Himalopsyche > Himalopsyche tibetana. The sequence continues at coordinate 18,335,278 of JAPJYX010000009.1, read as the reverse complement.
TGAAAACCGAAAAATGTCCATCCGCCTAGCGGTGAAACTTTGAAACCCACTCCCCTAAAATACAATCCCATATCGTTCCATAAACTTCTTTTTGCACGGCGAACATTTTTCTCTTTCGACACTGACTCATTCTTGTTATTCTTGGAAATAACAGGGATAAGAAATAATATTTATTATTAAAAATGGAAATAATTAAATGTTTCGATTTAAAAGTTTGTTCAGCCAAAAATCAGAGGCAGAAAACTTTCTTACTAAGTTTATAATTTATCTAGAGTGATTTTATTTTTTACATATCAAATAACGAAGCTTCAAGTGCTATGGTGGGTTAGCGTCAACGTTTTCCGTGCCTCTTTCTTTCATCACTAATGTTTTATTTATTTGCATTTCTTTTTCATCATTACCGACGAACGGGTGTGATCGTTTCAGAGCTTAGTAATCCACAGTGAAGCCAGTTCACGTCCACACTATATGCATGCATATGCAAATTAAATTATCTATACCTCTTCATATAATATACTCATTCATAAATATAAAAAATACGCATACATTGTACATACATGCAATACACGAAGAAATATAATATTCATCATGCTATATTAAAAGTTTTATTATTTTTTAGAAGAAAAACAAAATCTGTGGAGGATCATCGCGTAGAACTGCTCTCGATCTTAGCCGATTGTTAGTATTTGGACACTCATAGATCGTTTCAATTTTGATAACATACGCTTTCAGTCGAGCAGAGCTTATTGTTTATTACGTTTTTTAAACGGTTTCACTAACATACATAAATTTTAATATGTTCTCATTAAAAATAGTTTTTTCTTCTAGACACTTTGCACTTCGAGCCCAAAATTAACTTTATCTTTAGCAACGAGTAAATAATAAAAAGGAAAACATCTAGTTTTTGCAGTAGGATATTTCAATATCATTTTTTAAAAAATCTTGCTCTCTTTTAGCTCCTCCGCTCTCTCTGCTCTTAGCTCCTGCTCCTTTCAGATGCGTTTCACTCTTTTAAGCTATGTTGTATATAATCATTTGATCTTCATATTATTGATTGATGTGGCTATTTATTGATAATGTAATTTCACTCATCAAAATAGGTTAAACTATTAACTTTTAAAATTAAATGAGAAAAGTTAAAATTTATTGCTATTTTCAATGACAACTTTCGTACATTCAAAGGTACAACCAAATTGTAGTTACAAGTTTTACAAACAAAACTTTTTTAATGAAAGTTTTTAAAACAAATTTCACGCCAAGCTTATCAAAAATATTAACATGAACTTTCTCAACTGAGAATTTCTAATAAGTATTGACAATGAACAACTAAAAGAGATACTTTTATTTTATAATACATTTGAAAGCTATACAAAATATGAAATTATCCGCTTTTTTGCATCCCTGGCAGTTACATTGGATGATAACTTTTTATCTGTGTATATGCGTCGCGACGCTGGCGTCCGGGGTGAAAAGCGCGTCTGCCTGGCGCCGCAAAACACCGACGACCCATCCCCTACAACTAACTGTGATTCAGACAGTTGGATAACGCTTCAATATACGTAGGTGTTTACCCTGCATTCCTCGTGCAGAATCTTGTTTTCAACACTGAATAGTTTGCGAAGAGCACATTTGAGATGTGTATATTTTCCTACACAAAGTACATAACTTGAGTCATGCAATATTTTTTATTTATAAATGAATTAAATTGAAGCTTTCAAAATTTATCTTGAAAACCATCAGATTACCTAATTCCTTAACAATTATTGAAATGTATTGAAAAACTAACGCTTTTAAGCAACAAAAATATACAGAAGCCATTTTTAAAGAAAAGTTTAAATCTTAAATAAAAAAATACGACTTTAGTTGAATAAAATAATTCTTTAATCTAAATTCTTTTTTGGTAGAGTTATAGAAAACAAGGTTGTTCGAGGCATACAAAATATGGAAGACATGCTCTTAGCATAAATTTTGGCCAAGCAGTTTCTAGAGAATCCGTGGAAAGACTTCGAGAAATATCGAGATGTATCGGCCGTCTGTGTCACGTGATCTCATGGGAAATAAAAAAAACTACTTCGTTGTTTATTAGAAAAGAAAAAAACAGTGCTTCGTAAGATAGTTCAATATTTATGCATATAAAACAAGACACTGTTTGAATTTTAATTAAAAATAATTTATACATATTTTCCATAACAGAACAGTTCAATACAATATCAACTTAATATGCTAATATAAAACACAAAATAAAATATAAGTGGATGTTATTTTATTTTGATAAAACATTAATCAACCTGTTTTAAATACACTTTATCTAAATAATAAATTCATTATTATCCCAACGAAGGCTCGTTTGTAGATTTACAACGCGCTTTGTAAATGATCGTATTATTCTTTAACCTAATATTTTATCTAACTTTCAACTATGTAGATTCGATCTTGAAAAAAAGTGCAGATTCAATAGTGATCTTAAGTAGCTTCTTGGTGTTACGTTGCTATTACAAAAAACAAAATTTATGTTTTAAATAAATTAGGAATTTATATGTTCCAAAACGTAAGCGGACATCTTTGTTGGAAAAATAATTAAATCCATGAGTAAGCTCTTAAATTTCACGATTGTAATTTATATTCTCTGTCATGAAAATATCAGTATCGTTTGTGTGCCACACTTTATATATATGTATAAGCACATCAGGCCGGTCATACAAAATGAACGTGTAAATATATTTTATTGGTTTGAAATATACATACGTCAAACTGACACAAGATTTTGTTTAATAAAAGAGATTACAATAAATATTTCATCAGTGGCGGGAATCTTAATAGGAATACTGTTGGTCGTTTACATACATCACTTTAAAAAATGCAGCCTGTCGGAAGGCTTGAAACAAACACTTTGTGGCATCGAAATTCTTTAGAAATTTCTATACAATATTAACAAAAAAACGTTGTATTTTATATGTCATAAATAGAGATTTTATTTCACTCTGCTGCAATTTACTTTACAGTTTCAATATTGAATCTCAGTTCCCAGAATAAACTTTTTTGTATGTAGATACTACGTAAAAATATTTACAATACGATACTTTGAAAACGACATACTTCGTGAATGTCTCTCTAGCGGTTATGTTAATATTGTTTGTTTCAAATTTTGTATTCGTCACCACAATTTTATTTCATATGGCAAATTCGCCTTTTAGGGTATCAATGTATTTCAGAAAATAAATTTATTGAAAAATATGCCCTTGCGAAATACTCCAAAATACGAATTGACTGTTGTTACCATTTACAAGTATATTGAATTGTTTATTGTGTTTTTTATCAATTCTAGTTTTTAAATAATAAAGTCAAAACATTATTTTGGTTTATATTTATATAAAAGATAGTATTTCATTTTTCATGTTTTTTCACAAGCTCACTTACTCAATCATTATCTGAAAATAACTAATAAAATGACACTTTATACTAATTTTATTATATTTAGCTTAACAGTAGAAACATTATTCATTAGATTTCATTTCGAACCATGGTAAAGTCTTTGATAATAATGACATTATTTTCATTTCGAATTCAATTTAAATTCACTGCTAAAATGTACTCATTTTATTTCGATTACTTAAATTTTTTTAACTTATAACTGTAAGTGAAAACAATTTGAGGGTTAAAATAACTTTTAAATTGTATTTTAAAAAAATGTTGTCAAAAAACATAAGTGTAGTGTATTTTTTTATAATATAAAGGGTTATTCAATGATTTCTTTCAAACGAGTATTTTTTATTTGCTTGTTATTATGTGTATAAACAACTGATTCTTTAAAATTAGCACACATTAAAACTAGAGCGTTTCGACCAAACTAAGCAGTTGTCCCAATAATTCTGAAACTAAGTTAAATTAAACAGTAACTTTTTTTTTTTTTAATATTATTTATGTCCACATTAAATTATAAATTTTAAAAATACACATAGACTTTACACTGTAATCTGTTTTAACATATTCAAAATCAGACTATGAATACAGATAAATGGCTCTTTTCGATTTCTGTAAGTATTAGCTGAAACTGTAACTAGGATATAATTTTATTTCTTTGCCATATGCACAGCTAGAAAATAGTTGTCTCTTATTTTTAATATTTTGATTTAATGAATTCGTATTGTCGAAAAGTATTTTATTTTCTTTCTTAAAAGTTTTTGATAAATAAGAGTATAAGCTTTCAATTTGTCCTAATTTTCGGATTGGTCAATATTACTGGAATGTCTATAAGACTTATTCCGCAAGCAGCAAAACAATTATTTATGCAGTTGAATCATGTAATCTACAAACCGTTTCGGTTACAGTTTATATTTCATGTAAACTTTTTTATGATTTATAAATATCTTAATTATTTTACCCGCGATTTTATATTCAAAATAATTTAAGCCACTTGTTTAAAAAACGTAAAAGCTTTGATAAGAAAAAGAAGCTTTAAGGAACGATTATTTTGTTCAAAACTGTAATTCTCTTTTAAATTTTAGTTTTATTTCATTTTGACGCTCTAATACCATGCATTAAATATTTTCAAAATTACTTTTCAAACTAGCGTAATGAAAAACAATTTGAAACTTCGAGAAATATTTATCCAATAAATAATGAATAATACCTTCTTTAGAAATAATTTAAATTACTTTTATAAGTTAGTTCATATAATAATGAAATATAACGTAAAACAAAACTAAAAAGTTTTTCTTTTAAAGTGACTCATTTTTAGTTAGTTCTTCTTGTATTTTCATCAAGCCCTTCAAGACTCTAACTCAGTGATAATAATAGAAAAATTAACGTTTAAGTCCTCAAGTACCACTGATTGCATTGAAAAGTGGCATGAAAAATGTGGCACGTTTCGACACTTTTAGAAAGACCATCATACAAAACATCGTATTTTTTACGAATATTAAAAAAAATATTCTAATTTTATGTCATAAATTATAAAATAAAAGTCGAGTTTTTGTATTTTCTGCTGGATGCAGGAAGGCGGGAATACACAGACATTGATGGTGTTACATACTAATTACTTAATATAGTTACGATGAATTCCGAAAAATTAGAGTTAACCTTGCGATACTATGTCTGATGATCCTTTTGAAAGAGCCAAAACACGTGTCACAGTTTGTACCATAACAAGTTGAATAACATAATTTTATTTCATATTTTTTTTAAATATTCATCTCCTTCAATTTTTAAAATGCATTTTATTATTTTTTATGAAAAGTAACACATTGGCTACATTGAAATATTTTGCATGCATAGACAGTATTAGTGAAAAAGCTGATGTATATTTTATTCGTACCAAATACTTCTCAGCGTACTGCAAACTTCTCATATTACGTTTAACGTCAGTGAGTCTCCTGTAAAAATATTCCCAGCAATGCTTTTATTTCACACAAACAACCATTTCACAGCAGTTTTATATTTTCAATCGTCAACTTATACTAAGATATGTAACACAAAAACGAGAAGGTGAGTAAAGATATTAATAATTATACATTGTAGCTTTCGCAAGACAAACATGAGAAAAAAAAATATAAATCGGTCTTATAGAATTATAGATGATAATGTTTTTTTACAGTCCCCACTTTCAATGTAGAGCATATGGACTTTTAGCGCATCTTATTTCAACAGAAGTGTTTCAACTAAAACTGCTCGTTAATCAGTTGCTCAACCATTTTGGCTAGGACAATACTAATGGTTAGTCAATCGCTCTCGCTACGCTCAGTTTTAAGAATTGAATTGGAAGGAGGGGGAATTCAATACATCACATACATACACCCATACATTTGTACGAAAATTCATAAAACTGTCCGTACTGGTATTGTAACCCGTAACGTCTGTAACCGAAGCCAACGACGTTAAGCACTCAACCACTTGACGAATGATGTTTTTAATTAAACATTAAATTGAATAATTTTTTTATTCCACTGATTTTAACATGCCTTTTGAGAAGCGTATTTTAGAATCGTTGATTTTGTTTACTATTTGTTTTACATATATTATATTTAGATAAACTTGTGAAATTGCATAATGTACAAAAAAACACATTTTTTTCGGGCCATCGAGTAACATATCAATAATTAAAACACGGTTAGAGACAATCTTTATTGATAACATTTAAATAGAATATTTATTTAAGATTCAAATTTAATTCAAATTATCGCTTATACTTAAAATGTACGCAGTTGTTTGTTTCATCGGTTGGTTTCATGGATGCACTATTGAATTTCGATCACGAATTTGCTCATATTTCAAAACATGTAAATCGAATATGTACAATTATTTATCCAAGTACGTATTGACATTGACTACAAAGAAAAATGATATGTTGGATAATCAACAAAAAAAACATAAAATCTACTCGATATTGCAAAAATAAATATTTTTTATTACAACCATTTTTTGGAATGTGTAATAGTGGGTTCAATAGTCTTGTATTTAGGGCTCACGGTCACGCATACAAGCACTAAAATATTCACTGTTTGAAACTGATTGTTTTAAAAAATCAGATTTTCTAAATTCTAGCTAGAAAAACGGTATTGAACTAACTCCGAGTGCAATTTAGGATCGGTATGGCCTTAATTAGCAAAATAATCTGAAAAAAAACAATTTTAGTCGACTTTTTTGAGAATTCACTCAACGTTTGTAAATTGTCTTATATCTAATCGCATAATGCAACTTTGCCATAAAATGCAGGTCGGTGCTCAAAAGTTCACTTCACCCTTGCAGAGCAGTTAAGATTGAAATCTATATGGGATTCATAAAGATATTGAATCAAAATGTATGACTCACGAATTTTATTCCGTAATGGGAAAACTTGTTCTAAAATCCATATCTTTTTTTGATATCTGGTCAGAGAATTCAGGGAACAAACAAGCTAAATTATACAATTGATGTGTAAATTGATTTTTGACTGCAGAGGTTCATTGACATCAATCTGTATTATACATACCGTCGCGTTATTATGCCATATACGTGTATTAATTATTACTTTTCATAATATATGTTTGTTGTAGATGCCCGACTGATATCAGATATCAGAATATTGGTTATATAAATCAGAAAGTAACTATTTTTAAAGATTTTATAATGACTACTTTTGGAGCTTTAAACTTCTCGATTATTATCGTTATTCGAGAAACGTTTATCAACAGGTTATTGAAAGCATATAATTAATTGTGTACCGTATTTCTTTATCTGTTTGTAGTGCGATTATATCAAGACCTGTCTGGCGAATTAGGTTAGTGTATTCTCGGCTTAATGTTTCTTTGAGCCCCCTTCCCAAATTTTACACAGTAAGCTTAAGACATGAATGAGCAAATGTTGATCATAATAAAACTAATAATTCATTTTAATGTAAATCAATCAATTTATTCTAAAACAATACAAAGTTCAATTGGTTTTTGTATAAATTGCACTGTCAAATTTTATTTCTTATCAGTTGGCAATACTCGCCATGAACGAAACCGGTCTTGATATTGATAAATAAAAGTGAGAATTAAGTTAAAAGGAGTATTGTGTTTTTTCTTAATATCTTATATTTCCTCTTTCTATAGTCGACAAGCATTCAAGGTAAGTTTGACATGCAAAAATCGATAAAGATTATGTATTTTAGAACAACCTAAACAGCCAATTAATCGTTTACAGTTCCTCTCAAAGATTTCAATATAATTGCAGAATTAGGCTCGTTTCACCGCAGACAAAAATCTTAATTCGTTCATTTATTATGCATTTTCCGCCCAGCGGAGCCACAAGTGAATGGCCACAACTCCCAGCTGCCAAATTTGTGCCGACCTCTCATTCCATTCCTACCTTATACTAGGCAATATAAAGAGGATACATAAAATCAGTAAGCCACCAGTAACCGCGAAACAGATTATGCACGTTACTTCAGTTAACAGTGGTTTTATATACAAACAGCCAATATATTTTTTAGAGAGAGTTGAAAACGATACCAACTTTTCTAAACTTAATTAGATTATTAACACATATTTAACAACGTATCAAACAATATATTTTCTAAAAACTCAATTAAATGTGTAACTACCACGCAGACCTTTGTTTCTCAACCTTTTTGTGCCCGTGACCGCTTTTGAGTATTATATTTTCCGTGACCCTTTTACATAAGCATCAAGGTTTTCCGGACCGAGTTGAGAAATTGAAAAATTCCAAAATAGTTTTGAATTCTTTGAAAATTTTGCTCGCTTAGCCGAGTAGTCAACGTCGCATGGATGTATGTGATGTTTTGAATTCTCACTCTCACCCATCCTATCTTATGATCGGGGCGTATTGATAGCGATTAGCTAACCCACGGGTTCCCAGCTTTTTTCGGCAAATCGGTATTCTGTGATTTTGGATTTAAAAATTTTCGTAAGACCTAAAAGAAAAACAATTACATCAAGGTCGCAGGTCACATGGCTTTTATAAAAAGAGGTCGCCACCTGAAAGAGGTTGGGAACCTATGAACTAATCACTAGTTCTGTCCTAGCCCTATCCTTCTATTCCCACTGTCTTTGAAAAAAAGAGAGTTTGAGCAACAAGCAGTTCTCGTAGAAACACTTCTGTTGAGGAGGCCATACGCTCCACATTGGAAGCGGACATGGTAAAAAAATGCCTAGGTGCTTTTCAATAGTACTCAAGTTCTTTTGGATAAAAATACATTAAAAAAACTATCTAAATTTTTTAAACTATTTTCCTGTATTTAAAATATTAATTAATTTTCATTGTAATACTTTCGATGGATTCGGCAGTAACTTTGTGGAAGTTCATTTTAATAGAAAATTTAAATTAACTTTGATTATTCCACGTATTGTGTTACTAACTGTGACACGTGTTTCGCCTTTTTCAGAGGCATCTTCAGACTTACTATCGCAAAGTTTGCTTAATTAATGAAGCAAGATTGATTCTAACATTTTAAAATTATGAAATTACAAAATGGAGTTTGGGTTTTTTTTCTTTTAAGGGAATCAAGGAGAGGGGTGATAGAATCGAAATAAAGCAAAAAAATAATGATACTAATGAGTTGCAATCAATCAGATTGGGATTTATCCTTTTTAAGGGAAGCAAAGAGGGGATTATAGAATCGAAGCAAAGCAAATAAATATAATCATACTACTAATGACGTTAAACATTACAAACTATAAAACGAATGAGCTGCAATCAATCAGATAGCTTGGTGATTACTCTAGTAATTGGAAACAATGTAAGTAATGGCGGACAACCTGTCCTATTAAGAATATTATTTAATAATATTTCTTTTTTGAAACACGTGTCACAGTTAGTAACACAATACGTGGAATAATCAAAGTTAATTTAAATTTTCTATTAATTTACATTGTATTTGAAAAAAAATCTTTTTAAAACTATTTCAGTACAGATTTTCGTACAAGATTATTTATTTTTATGTTCGTAAATTTGATGACACATCCGTACATTATTATAAGAGTTTTGTACCTTTATCCTTAGAACATAGCAAGCGGCCTTACCGGAAAACTCTGAGTAAGAAACACCATTAGGCCTTACGATCCTCCTGAGAGTCGCCGTTAAAAGCATTAAACATTATTCGGCCGCTCCTTTGTCTTGCCTAGATGAAAGCGTGCGTTTTGCGTTCGTCTTACCTCCACTACCACCTGAGATCGATATGGGTGTGTTACTTCAACTTTTTATTACGTGATTTACCTCCTAATAAAATTAGTCAATCAATAAATTAATGATGAATTTCAAAAGTATGTAATGAATTTTAGGAAATAAAAAGAGGAACAGTGCATTAATATATTGTCGTGTCTGTTGTTTTATGTAAATGTGCTTAATATATTTAGCATAAATATCAGTGTTCAGTGTTGTTCTCTTTTTCGTCAAACACTGTAATATATTTAAAAAATGTATAGAGATAAACAACGAGAAAGATTATTTGAGGGGGTCAGAAGCAAAGATGACAATCATGAAAAAATATTCAATCTATGGATGCAGAATAAAAAAGGCTAAAAATTCTTCAGCTTGTTAGCTAATATTACATAGAAAAATTTCAGTTTCATTACTATAAAAGTTTTGCCAACTACAAAAAGTCACGTGGTGGTATTTTAGGAAACAATAAGTTCGACGTATTATAATATTTTTCATGCCTTAAAGTATCATAAAAATGAAGAAAGCCTAATAAATACTGAATGCAAAAGTGCTTGTTGCTTAAAATTGAAAAAATGCACTCCTCAAAAATATTAAATAAAAAGTGATTATACTTTAAAGTTCAAAAGAAAAAGATCGACAATTTTTCTACTTGACTTTTAAAGGGCTCATAAAAAAATATACACGAATATAAGTCCTATACGTTTTTTGACCAAGAAAAATTGAATAAAAAATTCTGATATTTTTAAAAAATGTGAATGTTTTTCAAACTGTTGACAAAAATAACTTTGGAAAGCACTGAAATGAGATGTTTGTTTTGTGAAGTAAAAGTGCGCGAACGTCCATTAATAGATTAGGGTGTTTCGAGAAATATCGCAGCTATTTTTATGAGAGCTTTAATTTATAGGTCCGAATATATTTGTGATTTTATTACCCTCTTCGTTGATAAAACATTTTCCAAAGTTTTTTTATGAGTGGATATTTTTTCATGGTATAATTTTAAGACAGTTTTATAGGTTGTCTAGTTGTATTTTATTAATACTTTTTCAGTAATTTCTATAAGGTGTTTGAATATACAGAATGAAATCAGAATAAAAAAAAACTTGGAATAAAAGGGCCCCTAGTTAAGTGTAGGAGGAAAAAACGTAAATAAGGTGTTATAATTTACGCCAATACTTGAGTAGAAGCCGATTCAAAATCAGATTTAAGTTTAAAATATAAATTGTATTTGATAGCCATCTGCATACCAATTAGTAATGTTTTCCATTTTTTAAACAAACTTGAATAATTAAGACATAAAACATACGAAAGAAATGAAAAAGTCGTTTTTGTGTAAACATACTTTATAATGATCAAAATGCGGTATAGATCAAATTGTCACTCAAAGCAATCCAGCTATAACAAGAATGAAATAGTTAATTATTTATTTCAAGATGAATCATATCATCAAGTAAAGAAAATCAACGTATTTAGTTATACTTACTTCTTTTTTAAAATTGTCTAAATAAATACGTTGATATTTTTTTAACTGATTACAATAGAGTTCTACAAAGTAAATACCAATTGAAGCAATAAGATTTATTTTAGTATGTAGATTTCGACTTTATGCCATTGTCAAAACTATGTTTAAAGATAATTTAGCTAAGCTGTATATTATAATGCATTTGATAAGATATACGATTTAATTTTCTTATCTACTCTAACATCATTACTTCATTTTTTTAAATATAGTTTTAATTTGCTTTTATGACCTGATTGTAATGATTTTTTCACTAGGTTAATGAAAAATTAAATCAACAGAGAGAGATTTGTTTTCAGGGTTTATAGTATGTATTATTCGCTAACGTTATAGCTAATCTATAATACGTTTATTCGAAATATATTTGAAAATATTATTCCAAATTTCATTTGAAATAATCTGAAAACAAAAGAATTGTTCTTAACTCAAAATCAATAGTTATCAACGTTACATTGAATATTTAAATCAAATTAATTTTCGGTGTGACAGTTAATTCAAAAGAATTAATAAAACAGCTTCAAGGCAGTACAAATTCAGACTTATTAACGACTATATTGTAATCTAATTTAAATCTCTAATTATATACAGTCATCTCCACGGGAGATAATCGTGAAAATTTCTCCATTCTCCCCTTGATCTCATTTACACCGTTTCGCCATTTTGTGAATCCAATTATTTTGATTCGAAAATTCAAGCGTATTTATCCGCTTTGTATTTCGATATTAGATAATAATACGAAACAAACAACTGACAACATGTGTGTTACCAGATACGTGTCAAGACGAAATCAAGATTGAATTAAAATAATTTCGTTCTGATCAATGATAGATATATATTACTTAAATACTCAATGCACAATTAAACACAACAAAAAAAAATGTTTTTACTGGACATACTCTACATCAGGTCGCTCGCGAGCTATCGGTAGCTCGCGTATGAAATTTTATCATATTTATAAATGTGCCTGTAAAAAAATATTATTGAACTCGGAAAATTAAAAAAAAAAATAGCTAAATTTCAACGAAATGCTTTAATCATTTTAATAATCGTTCAAATAAGTTGAGGTTGCCGTTGTTATATTATTTTTTCAGCTGTACCATGGAAAATTTTCAAGAAAATAGCCCTTCATCATAAATGGAATTGATAGAATTTCAATGTGATTTGTTGCTGAATAGTGATGCCTCAACTATAAAATCTGTATGGACTTTCTTCCCAAAAACAAAAATCTAATTTTAGTTCGAATTGCGCTCAAACTAAAAGCATTGTTTTATTCTACCTACTTATGTTAATCAATGTTTTCTACTATGAAGGTAGTTAAGAGTGAATATATTAAAAACAGACTCACAGATGTATATCTTGATGCATTCGGATGGGAGTGACAATGTACTCACCGAGAATTGAAAAAGTTTTGGAGGAAAGTGAATGCTATTTTTTTACTAATTATATTTACTTTTATTTTTATATTTATTTTTACACACTTATTTTTCAACTATTATTTTGTTTGTAAATAAATAATTAAAGCACGCATTTGATGTTCTATTAGAAAATCCGATGTTCTGATTTATTTTAAGTAATATAATAATATTATGTATGGTACAATAAGGGCCGATAATAAATTAACAATTAAAAAGAAATATGCATAGGTTGCTCACCAGACAATTTCAATTTCTGAAAGTAGCTCACATCCTTATTGAGTTTGGAGACCACTGCTCTACATTAATTGATTGATTCAAAATTACGATTTTGGCAAACTTCCGTATTGGCCCGACCATAGAGAGGCCTTGATTATAGATCAACCTCTATTTTTTTATCTGCTTTTTTAGATAAGAAAAAAAAATCCCAAACTATGACGATATCATGAAAAACAAGATGGAAAAAGTTTAATGAAAAAAATATATTGAAATGTCATTTTGATACCTATTAAATATTGTATTATGCTACTCACTACGTATGTGAGTCAAATATAAGGCGAACTTTCTATTAAAAAAAATACTTTATATAATAAAAATATTTGACATTACAAGCCATGCCAATGCGCCAAATAATTTAAAGTTGAAAGATCATACAAGAAAAACTCGATAAAAGTTTATTGTTAGTCACACGAGATCAACTTGAGGTAAATTGACACACAAACACCCCACCCCTTAGGTCTCAAAGTGTAATTGACTTTTTTAAATTTTACATTTTCTTTACTGGGAATCGAGCCCAGACCCACATGGTTGGTAAACCAAGCACTAACTAACTAGACCACAGCGGGCAACAACAAAAATCTCACCTTATAGTTGTGCTCATACGGTATTTAAAAAGTTCTATCCACAACAAATTAAATTAGAAAAAACGTGTATGTGTAACATTTAAAATCAAAGTAAACCAGTGAATTTGTTTATATTAAAAGCTATAGACATTAAAAAATGTTTTAAATTTATCGAAGATAAGCTCCACAGTGACTTTATTCTTCTTAAACAAAATTTCCCTATTATGAAGTAAATCAAAATAACAAAACTTACTTTGTCTTTTAATTTTATAATATTTTATATATAAGTATTTCGATTATAACACAAAAGTAAAATATGACAGACACATGAATCATATTCCAAAATTCTATCAATAAAATGACTTCAATTTGGTTTTATCTGCTCGCTGAGCAGAGTTAGCAATGCTAGACTATGGTGGTTGTGAAGGGACTTCATTTTTTAACTAAGCAATGTTGACCCATGACTTCTCCATGTGTTGACAAGAATAAAAATCCAAAATAATATTTTGAGATCATTAATATGCACTACGCAGATATATCGTCGCCTTGGGTAAAGGTTCCATCTAAAAAAAAACTAAAACTGTGCAGGAGGGGTAATTAAAGATTTCAGAAGATATAACTTTTTGCAGAAACGATATTTTAGATTAAAAGTTAATTATTTAGAGGTATAAATATAGTCAGAGCTAAATGTTTCCATGAATATTTTGTATATTATTTTTATTTAAATGTCGTTATTATGTTAGCATATTTCAGACGAAACTGCAGATAAAAAGAACTTCGGTGCTCTCAAATGTTATTAAATGGTTGAAAGAAGTCTGCAGATAGAACCTTGGTGCACTTATTTGTGTTGGCATGGCCATTTTTTAAGTTTTATAAACAATCTATGCGACGATTTTACTAACTTAACAATAAGAGGTTCCCTCTCTCTTATGTACGTTATAAGTTATAACATTTGTTGCATGCACCTGCGATACCCGTAGAAAGCACATTTCTGCATCTACATACGCGAATAAAAGAGTTAACCGTTTCTATGACTGATTTTCTATACGCTGATTTTTTTTTGAATTATGCACTCAGATGAAAATTTGGTGCTTTATAAAAATTCGTAAGTTTTTCAGATTCAACATTTTTCTTTTTTCAATATTGATGGATTTAATGACAATTTTAAGATTTTTAAATGCAGATAGAACCGTATTGGAATGCTTATAAAACTGAATAAAAAAGTCACTTTGTAAAACAACTGCTGATGGAACCATGTTTACCCAAAACGATGATATGTCAAGAGAAGATCTCAAGTTGAATAAATTAAATTTATTCAATAAAAACGTGAATTTGGTAGGGGTAACATCTAAGTGAGCATCCAAGAACCAGAAATATTTATGATATGCCTTATTATATTAATGGATTCAAAACATATATATACCTTTTTATGTTTAAAAAACAATTAAAAGTTATTGTTTAATAAGTATATTTTGATGAATGAATGAGACTTATGATATCAATTTAATTAATTGTTCTCGCGAGGCAATGAAAACGTTTATATTATTATATTTTGTATACTTCTGCCTAACTTGAATTCAAATATCGTCCCTTTAATATTTTTGGGGTACTTTGAATGTTAACAATGTTTATTCCTATAATAAATAACTTTCTATGGACTGTATAATTTCTACGTTAATTTCGTCCCAAAATCGTAAGTCTCAGCAGGATTCTGTCTTAGTTCACTACACAAAAAGTGAGAGGTTAAATATTTAATTTATAATAAAATAGAAAAACAGAAAAGGTTAAAAAATACTTTTATATTTGTAAGCTTATGATAATTATACATCAGAATAAAACTGCATATCATCATTGCAAAGATAAACAAATTGAACAAAATCTAATTTATAGGGTCAAAGAGTTCAATTTATATTTTGTTCCAACGATAATGCTTCTGTTTTAAAATAAAAGCGTAATTTAATTAAATATAACTTTTAAAATATAAAAAAAATATATAGAACCTTTCCAATGTTAATTTTAAATTATGGAATCCATTTCCGCTCCCAATGTGAAGCATACGACGTAACGGAGGTATTTCAATAGAAGTTTCATCTACGATAAATGCTTGCTACTCAAATTCTCAACTTCTCTCATTTTTTAAAAGAGATTAGGGATAGAAAATATACGGCCAGGACAGGACTAATGGTAAATTAATCGTTCTCGGTACTTTCTCGTTATTTTAAGATTGCGAAAGTGGAGGAAATTTACAGACATGACAAACACCCAAGTCTTACACCGAAATCGATAAATCTATTTAAAAATAATTCTTACTGGGACTTGAACCTGTGAGATTAGTCACGGAAGCAAACTACGTTTACCACGGACCCAACTTTTTTATAACTAAGCATTTTATTTTACGCATAAGTGATTTCCTTAGATTTTGTTTGATTAATTGGAACAATACAATTTATTTTAGTAAATATACATAATAATACATAAACTTAATATACATAAACTTTTCACCCAGTCATTCGGAACTATTTAAATAATAAAATCGAAAAACTTTTATGAATCAATAAACTATCCGTCATTATACCAGTATGTTGTTTAGCCCTTACCATAATTTAACCACCAAAATCTAGCAATTAGTTTTACCCACTTAATAATATTTCTTGTTTAGCCTTTCGGTTATTACAAAGTTTCATTATATGGACATTTTTTTTTGTCTTATAATTTCATTTAACTGCATCTGAGACAAAAAAAACATATTTATATGTTTTGTAAACAATGTAAAAAATGGCACTGTACAGCTAGGAATTTTTTGTCATGACACTTTTATGATAGTGATTTATACTTAGGCTTTTTTGCGGGACGCATAATTTCTCAATTCAAAGGCCTTGCAGCAAAGACTTATGATTTTATACAACATAAACATATTTACAGTTCCCTATATATCTACACATATACACGCACTATAATATTATCCAAAATTTTGTTTATTTCATCAAACGATTCTTGTCGGGCTACTGCCGAGATGTTATCTTTATGTTTTTGCTTTCATACCCGGAAAACGGGTATTCCCATAAAGGGGAAACCGCTATATTTCAGCTTTCATAGAAATATTCACGATAATTCAACCCTTAAATAAGCGCTTCTATCAGTTAAGATGCGTACTTTAAAATTATGTCAAGATAAAATAAGACCCAAGCAAACTTTTGTGCGTGTTTTAACTTATAACTTAAGTCACACAGAGAGCTTTGTATAATGCACAATATAAATGACTGGGAGTGTCTCTTCAAGAGGATTCAATGGTGAGCGGTTAAAAGTAATAGATAAAACTTTAATGAATAGTTAACTTAACTCCCTTTTTACACGGTTTTTTCACGATTTTTTAATAACACAGTTCGCTAAAAAGAAACAACACCAGAATATATTTAAACACGGTCCACAGTCGCAAAAACACAGAAGCAAATTGCAGATTTTATAATAACAAGAAATTCAATAACACGAGACAATAATAACAAATATAATCTTCATGACAAAAAATGGTGAAATCGATAGTAAACCCCTATTCACCTTCTCATTATTTCAAATAAAACAAAAACTGCACATGTATATCGGTTTACCTATAAAAACAAACAATAACGTAAACTTAGTGTCTTTGAGCTTTCTTGCAAAAACTGACGGCTTATTTTATTGGTGGTGCGATATGAGTGTTGAAAAATATTAAAATTTTACTGTAAAAAAATATACGTTTGATTAAGGTTTTTCCTTTTGTAAGAACTTAGTTAATTATCATACAACATAAATAAGCTCGTGTTAAATTACATAGTAGTATCAAGCATGAATGGTTTTAGTTTTCCATTATTTTTCAAACTCAAATATAATAATTTTACGCACGTTTTTAGTATAAATAACATATTGTCAGTCTAAAGATTATCACTGCACAATTTTAAATGTATTTGAATGGCAATTAAATGACGATTCTTAGCGAGTCTGGACCGATTAATTACTGTAAATATCGTACTGGGCGCTAATTGCAAGGCACTTAAGAGAGGTTCAGCATCCGCAAAGTAGGGTCATGACGATAAAGTATCGAGATTATGGTCAGCGTAAAGCCCTAAGACGCGTTATCTGTTTGCGTTAAATTTAAAGAATCGGCAATAAACCTATTTTCTAGGGAAGTAGAAAAACAGTGTATAAAAACCGAATTCGATCTTACCAATAGTAATAATACCAAAAATTTTATAAACTAAACTACACGTGGCTTTTTAAATACACTTTGTTACTTTTATAAGTTGGCCGATGCGTAAAATCGTTAAAAAAAATCTCTTTCTCCTGACTACACATGACTTTAGAGAGTATCGTTATGTTAATAAGCAAACACTTGAGTATAATATCGATTACATGCTAAACCAAAAATTGAGGGACTTTGTTATGAAGTTGTGAGTGTAATGTTTAGTTACTTAAACGGCCACAATAACGCAATAAATTATTACAAGCAAAATGCTCTTACGTGCGTTATGACTTTACAGCACACACTAACAGGAAGTTGATGTTTGCACATGTTTAAGTTAGGTACCGTATGTTTTGAATGTGAGTAATTTACTTTGCGTCAAAGTTCAAAGGGCTGCTAGAAGTCAGCCGACTCATTATCAAAATGCAACCTCGTGCAAGTGAATTTCCAAAAACCTTTAGTTTCAACCTTTGTACGATGGAAGTATGAATGTGCTCTTTGCTATAAATTCTTGTCAAGTTGGAGGGGGAAAATACCATAAGATACATTATTACTTTTTGGTATAATCTTTGATAAATTGTTGTCAAAGATTAGTAAGTGATAATAATTATGTAAAATTATACACATTATATAGGGAAATCCTAATCATTTAAATTAATTTAAAAAATGACATACTCATTTGTACTAATTCCACTTTAAATTAATAAGGACCATATTTGCTCATGACAAGCATTTAATCGACTGATAGGAGAATACAATGTTACAGTGTTATTTATGCTCGTCATTAGTGAAACCGGTCTTGATTTCATTAAATAAAAGTTGTATTTAGTACAAATGAATATATTTTCGTTTTGAATACAATGTTTTTCCATTATGTATTGACAGTAAATGCCCTAAAAATGATCATTTAAGATAATACAAGACTTGATACATTTGGTTTTATTTTACCAATGTACTTTCATACGAAATGGGAAACGATTGTGGGTCTATTTTTATAACGTTTTTTATGACAAGCAAATTTAAAATTATGAAACTGAGAAGTCCTACATATGGAAGAAGCTTTCATTTAAAGTACTATTTATTCTTACAGTGATATATTTACCTGTAGTTTCACTTTCGCCATTGTAAGCGTTCAAGTATAGGTGAGTTCGTTTCGTGTAAAGTTGCGTTTTTGAGCCTTCAGCAGCGTAGTAGATTATTTTGGGGCTTTCATTCTTCTTGGTAACGTATTTACAAATCCGTCATAAAATCATATCCGAAAGAACAAAAATGCTTTTAGAAGAAAAGGTTAAGTAACGATTTATCCTTGATTATTTATCATTTATTTTTTTTAAATACATTAAACATATTTTATGACTTATATTGGGAGCACATATGCTTTCAAATTTCAAGCATTTTTCCTACTTAAATTAGTTTCAACAGTTCATTGATGTATATATATATATATATATATATTTATCCACGCCCGCTCCCAATATGGAGCATATCTAAAAAGAAGTTTTTCTACGAGAACTGTTTGTTACTCAGTCGCTCAATCTCTCTTTTTTAAAGAGAGTGGTAGGGATAGAATGATAAGGCCAGGACAAGATTAGTGGTCAACTAACCGTTCTCGCTACGCCAGGTTATTAAAGGATCGGAAAGGGTGGGAAAGAATTTCTTAAACATCATAGAGTAAAATTTGACAAGGTTTTAATAAATTTGTCCATTATTGGTGTTTAGCCGTTGTATTTTTAAAAAATCACACTATGATGTTCAACTCATAGTTGAGTTGATTAAATAACATATGCTGTGTTGTCTTGTCTGTTTTTTTCCATATACCACAAAACGTATTTGCGCATGCACAGCGTGAAGTTAACTGCACTCGGTTAATGAGTCAGGTAAACGTTTTAACGTAATTTTCAATTGCAGCCCGTGATTCTGGCTCATAAATTTCTAATCCTCACTAAAATCTTTTGTGTAGAAAAATAATATTTTTTCATGCCTTATTTTCCCTACCTGCTTAACTTTTCGTACTAATTTCCACGGCTGCAATTAAAAGTTTTATTACCGTTACAAAATTTATAACTCCCAAATGGTCACATAAAATAAATACTTAAAAAGCCACGACATTTTTATCAGAACTCCGAAAAAATCTTTATTTTTTTAAAAGAGACTCACAGAGAGAATAAAAATAAAAGGGTGGTATATTGCGTAATATTCTACTCTAACTGAAATACCACAAAAACTCTTTGTGGTCGAACAAAGCTTTCGATTTGAAGGTAATGAAAACCTACCTTTGAGATTTTAAACTCTTTTTATCTTTCTTTTTTCTTGAGGTCATGCGTTGATTATTAATATACATTTTTCGCTTTTACATTTTTATATAATGAATTGTCGATAGACTCTAAGACATTATTCTGCTTTATAAAGTCCGTGTGTTTCAAATGGGGTGTATTAACTGATCATCTCCGCCCGCCGGGGTTCAATTGGTAAGAGCTTAGAGCTACCGATCGGGATAGTCTGAATTTGATTTTTGATAAGGTTAATATCACATTTCGGTTTTTTCAATTAAAATTTAACACTTACGACGAGGGTGTTTTTAATTTCAATTTTCTTTGAGTTTATCTCAAGTCACTTACAAAAAATTCTCATCGATTTGATCTCGTTTGATCTTTCAACCTAAAAATACTTTGGCAAAAACTGTAGTGCCAAATATTTTTTTAAAATAAAATATGGATTCATTGTAACAATATTTTTTTTGTACTAACACTGACAGTAACAATATCATTTTATGAGAAGTTTTTTCAAACTATCAAAAATATTTACATATTAATATAAATAAAACACTATTTTGTACTTATTCGATTCGAGCATTTGCAACTGATGAAAATATACAATATTACAGGGATGTATATACAAAACTAAGAAATACTATTTTTGGTTCTGCAAGCAATTGGTATTAGAAATATGAAAATTATTTTATTTATAAAATATGAAAGTTAAAGAAACAAATTGTCACATGTCTTAAAGATGTTGGTAAGTGACAGATTGATAGTACAAGATAAAACAGCAAATGAATAATTTTAGCTTTTAGTATAATATAAATTTTAGAGAGACTTTATGTTACATAAATGAAAATAATATTTAAATATACATTCATTAACGCCGACAGAATACGACAATTGCCTACCTTTAAACCAGCATTAATAATAATTGCATATCGACTGTGAAAAGGAAAAAGGACGTAACCCACACATGTCAAATTTTACAGTAGGCGCCAAAAACGTGTTTTGATGATTTTGTGACATATGAAAACTATAAATTATACACAACCTTGAAGTGCACGGAGACTTCTAAGCTGGTGTTTAATTGACATAATGTAATATTAATTAAAGAAATTGTGTAGGAAAAACCTTTGTTTCAGTCTTTTTTCTTGGTTTTAACTTTTTACAAGGTCATCTTTTTCAAACTTAAAAGCTAAATTTAGATACTAATTCGGCGTTTGCAGCTTGCATCTTTTACATAGAACGTGTATCAAGTGTGATACAGTGTGATAATCGAAAAAAACCTGTTTTGGAAAACTGTGGGTTACGTTCTTTTTCCTTTCCACAGTCGATATACAAATAAGTTTTTTTTGTTTTGAGCAAAATGGTGCACTTACTGTAAGTTATTCCAGACAAAGAATCTCTTTGTATACTCAACTATTTTTTGTCAGTTTTGCTAGTTACCAACTGCCAGAAATATGACAGATCATAAGTGAAACTAAATGTTTAAGATCTTATACACATAAATGATACTTATTCACATTAAAAAACAATTAAAGACGAATAAATTAAAGAATAAATTCAAATGTATTCTGAACAAAATGTGGAAAAAGTAGAAAAGACTGTTTTATTTTTTAATATATGTAATACTTTTCCACTAAGAATTGACAGTGAACACCTTAAAAGTGATTCAACGAACCTACACTCATTTAATAATGTACCTAATGTTTCAAACATTGATAACTACGAAATCTTCTTCAAATATATAATCATATAGCTAAACGCGATTTTTTTTCAATGCACACACACATGAGAAACAGTACATATATTCTCAATAATTCATTTCTAAAAATGATTACCAAAATTTTTCATAATAGTATTTTCTAAATATAATAACACCAGTTATATGTAATTACGTAAGGCTAAAGTAAGCGCGGAACTAGATATATTTAACCATATTTCCTTGTGAGTAAAATAATACATCAATCCTTTGATTCTTTACTTTAACGAGTTTGTATTTGATTTCTAGTTTAAAAAAAAAGTGACGGCTACCGCAACAAATCTAAAAAAGTGGTCGGGCACCTTTCTTTTTCGTTCCACCTCTGTACATTTTCTGGCGTAAATAATCAATGTTTTTATTTTTCTTTCTAGTGCTTTCCGATGTTTCCTTTTCAGAAACAACTGCTCGTGATTTCGAATTTACTCCCATATACCATATTATAGTCTTTTTACTGTATTTATAAACCTTCGAGCTTTTACATAAAATTTTACGACCTTCGCCATTTTTTACAGCGCCATAACTTTTGCATTTCTGTCAAAATGTGTAATAAATTATAGTTTAAAAATTTTGCCTATCAATGAGTAGTTATAAAACGAAGAATTTTATAATAGTGTCGTATAATAGTTTTAAAATAAGCCGCCTATAAAGGGCGCTACTAAAATATTTTAATCAAAAGTAAATTAAATTTATAAAATGTTTATTAATTTAATTGATATTTCCAAGGTAGAACATCATTAAAAGTATTTAAATTGACAATAATATTGTCTTGGGATGGATAACAATTCTGACTGACGCGTATTGTCAGAGAATGTATAAACTATGTTTGTAAACGTATGTTTTGTAAAACTAAATACTTTTTTTATCATATCGATCAAAGCTAGTAAATTTTAATCTTTCAAACTATGTACATTCACACAAGTTTTGTCACCAACGACCCGGGTTTTGACATTCGGCTACTTCAGGCGTTCAAGTGCACGGATAAATTTGAGCTGGCGTTTAGTAAATTTATCGTGTTTATATAAGAAATAAATGTATCACTAAGCTTAAAGCCGTCTCTGGCGACATGGATTAACCCATGGAAATGCCTACAGGTTTGAATGACGAGTAATTTCAAGAATTATATTTATTTTGTTTGCTGGAAAATTTATAATTTTATTTACTTACGCAATGGATACAAACGTGGGGAATTTGGCAGATTTGCTTGTTCATGTAAAATTGGTAAACTATAAGGTATTTAAAAAGTATAGATAAACTTTGCTAAGTAAGTAATTTCAAGTTATAAAAAGCTTTTACATATTTTGAAACAAATATAGGTAGAAATGCATTAAAGAAGAATGGCGTAGTTTTATTTCGACTCCACTAACATCAGCTAATTGAACAAGTTGAAAAAAGAACGGTGACGCAATTATGCAAATGGAATGGAACGCTTTTCGAATTTGAATTTGAATTTTAGCTCTTTGTTGTGATTGGGTCTTAATTAAAACCAACCCTTTGGGGCAAGCGGCGTGAATACGACAGGATGAGAATAATATTAATTAAATATTTGATTAATTTCACTGTAAAATTAAATTAATTTTGCACTCCTGTTACAGATTATATTACAAGCTTGGCGTTTTATTCTAAGAATTCTACGAAGATCAGCAATTTTCTTCAAAGGACGTAATAATTTAAACCGCTATTTTCAACACGGTTTCCTATTTACACACAGTACAATTGTTAACAGCTAGGATCACCAATTGTCTTCTTTACAACAATCAACAAATGAGTCTAAAATAAATTCCATCACATTTAATTTTCACTTCACTCAGTATTTTTTTCATATCAATAAAAAAAAAAAACCTGGAAAATTTTAAACCATTTTTTACGAGTTTGCATTATGCTTTTAATTAAAAATATATGCTATAACAGCTAATGCCAATGCGCCAAATAGTTTAAAGTTGAAAGATTATACGAGATAAACTCAATGAGTCACTCTAGATTAGCTCAAGGAGAATACACATCACAAACACCCACGTCTTAGATCTCAAATTGTAATTGAATAAAATCTAAATTTGACATTGACCTTACCGGAAATCGAACCCAGCTAGACCACAGCGGAGGAAGAAGTTTTTAGTTAAGATTTTAGACTTGAGTGTTTCCACTAAAGTGGTTCAAACATAATATAATAATATATCTTAATGGCATTTCACTGTATTTTTTAATTCATAAATAATGAACAGAATGAATGGATTAAATCAGCATTTACCAAATAATGGATCGCGACTAAAATTAAATATAGAAACCAATTGGAAGTCGAACCGGATTTAAGAATAAAGCTATCCTACTTTTCTTCAAGCTTGGAGCTTTTTGTTTACAGCAGCACACCTCTCATTAATAAATTTTTGTTACATTTGATTTCTGTATGTATAGGTTAATTAGATTAAATTATTTTCTATTATAACATATAAAGACTGTATTCATATAAATATAATGTTTATTTTACGTATAGGCCATACCAAACTTAGTGGGTCACGAAGAAGAAATATTAAAATAACCGGGTCGTGGAAAAAAAAGTTTGGGAAACTCTGGATTAAATGATTGGATTTTGCAGAACATGTGTAAAGTGAGATCTTTTTACAAAAGGGTTGCGTATTTGTAATCTAGTATTGTAACTTAAGCTTGTATTTGCATGCACTTCTTTTTAGGTCATAAGCACTTTGAAAAATTCTGTTTTACTAAAAAAACACACTGCAAGAAAAAGTAGTATTCACCATAAAATAAATTTATTGAACTAAGAACAAATTATGTCTTTATGTCTTTTTGAATAAATAGTTTCCACAAAAAATGAATATTTCGCATCTTGACATAATATCTGCATATACATACATATGCTTAGCTGTCATATAATGCTTAATGAACAAATGAAAACAAAATCAATCTATTGATTATTCAGTTATCAGCGGAACATGTTGCCGTTTACGTATTTTGATGTTGTTCTTTTTTCACATATGTATGGAAGCTATCATAGTTAAATTCTACCTAGCCTCAAACATTATCCGCTATTAGCGATGGATCATAATGATATCGAAAAGTTATATTCAACACAAAGTCTTCACTAATATCTAGAATCCAAGGGATTCCAACTCACATATGTAACAGGCTATTGTGGTGAGAAATTTCAGTACAAGTTGGAAACTATTATGTACTCGCTAGATGAAGTTCGATTCCCTACGTGAGATTTCTCTCCATTTTGTAACTAATTAGTGGTCAAAATTATTACAATTCGTACGTAACATAATAAGTTTATCCGATGTTTATTTCGTTGTGTTTAATGAGGTAAAATATTAACCAATTAATTTATAAGCATAAGGTAAACATAAGCAAAATATTTAGTTTTAAAATAATATTATCATGTCTGGTTCCAATGTAGATTATGTGAACTCCTTATGGAGTTTATCTCAACAGAAGAGTTTATACGAGAACCGCTTGTTACTCAGTTGCTTCAACCTCTCTTAGAGATAAGGGATAAAATAATATGTATATGGATAGAATAATAATATTAGTAAGCAATAATTTGTTATTTAGGATTGGACGGGTGTGAGAGGGGGACTCAAGAAGTCACATACATCCATTCCTTCCGACAGGAATCCATAAATTTATTGGAAAATTAATCTATCGAAACTTTCCGTACTAGAATTTGAACCCATGACCTGCGTGTTCTAAGCTAGCAATATTCATACTTGACCACGCAGCTCGTATAAGTAAAAGAGTTCTTAATATAATAGATTTCATTTTATTTCATTAGAATAATACCATTTATTTAATGTGAGTTTTGGTTCAACTTGTAAGAGAAAACAAATACATTGAATTGAATTGACATGGAAGGCATATCGTCGCTCAGTGTGCAATACCGCGACAGCGACAATTTTATTACGACTTTTTTTATACCTTTCGATGCTAAATCTGTTTTTTGCGAATGTTTATTCATAGAATAGTGGGTATTTGTTTTTATCGACGTATTATTTTATTGTATTTCATTCAGAAATTCAAAAAAATCACTCGTCCACAATTTATTTTGTGTCATTAGCATAGTGTTGCATCATGCGACTCGCATGTCGAAAAACGATTTAATATTTTAAAGTATATAAAATAACTGTATTTCAACTCATTCCTTTATTAATGCATCTAATACTTTTAAATAGTTTTAGAAAATCATTGGAGACAAATTCGATGGGAGTTTTTACAAGTCACTCGATCGGCTTGGAGAGAAGAAGCAAAAGACTCTTAATTCGATATTGGCCTTAATGATATTTGACACCAAGTTAGCTTGACAGTTATGGTAAAGCTCTTGCTTACCGGACCACAGAGGCCAGAAAAAAGCCAATTGGTATTTTGTAAAAAAAATGTTAGATGCATTATAATATTCTACATGTTTTGAAGTATCGTAAAAGTGACGTGTGCTTATTAAAAAACCAACAATAATGTTATACATTTTTCAAGGCCTCAGATAATATCGAATTTATGAAGACAAAAGGACGTTACCCACGCATATTTTTTTTATAGGAGAAACAAAAAAACGTTTTATGATGATTCTGGGTCAAAATGAAAATATGAAATATAAACAACCTTGAAGTGCACGAAGACTAAATAAACTCGTGGCTTTTTACTTAATCAAGTATTAATTTAATACATTATTTAAAAAAAGTCTTTTCGTAAGTATTTGTCCTGGTTAGAATTTTCACATACTTTACTATTTTCAAACTTAAAAGATAAATTTAGATACTAATATGCCATTTGTAGCTTACATCATTTTTACAGAACGTCTATCAAGTTGTATAAATTGTGTGTTGAATCGAAAACCAAAAAAAGTGTGTTTCATATTTTTGGTTTTCGATAAGTTAATTCACGACGTTTATCGGTTTAATCAGCTCTTCTATTCTTTTTTATGTAATTTCTCTACAACTGCATGGAATATTCTAATTTTTCTTGAAGTCTCTGACACAGTTTTATTTAACCCAGGTAAGGGAAAAATTCGGCCAACCCCGTCTTTTTGGGAAAGGACATGATAGATGCGGTGCTCACGCAACAAAACAGGCAAACAATAGAGACAGGCAGGTGCGTGGTTCACATTCATCTGGCCTTACGATAAAAAAATACTTATTCTTCATTCAACGTAGTCATACTACACCAATTTTCGTACAATAGACCAGGGTTTCCCAACAATATATTCAGTTGAAAAACCTTTTTAGATGATTTACAACAAGACCGACTCATAAAATATGTTATGTTTACTTACAAAATATTCAACTTGAATCATTCAAATTATGTACATGCACACAATTTTTGTCACTAACGACCCAGGTTTCGCCTTTTGGCATCTTCAGGCGTTCAAGTGCACGGATGAACTTGAACTGACACTTAGTAAATGAATGTTTCATGTTTATATAAGAAATAAATTTATCATTGAGCTTAAAGCCATTGCTGGCGAAAGGGAACGCATGCAGATGCCAAAAGGCGAAACCCGGGTCGTTAGTGACAAAATTTGTGTGAATTTTCATAATTTGAACGATTATAATTTAATATTGAAATTCCACCAAGCACCTTCAGTTGAAATCTTAAATTGTAACAAAATATTATTAATTTGTACTATTTTTTAAGTTTCGCAACTGAATTAATAAAATCCAATTAAAAGATATATTGTTGATTTATCTGATAAATTAGGTAAAACGGAAAGTAATGACATTTTTTTTTATTGTGACAAAAATCTTTTTTTTTAAATTATACAATATTATTCTGTTAAATAATTTCCCTCTTGTCTATTATCTTCTTCCATAAAAGAGGCAACCCAAATTCCTTGCCTGTATTTTTTCCCAACCTTTTCAGATAATTTTGCACAGTTTGTATTGGACAGCTAAGGTCGTGTGACAATTCCTTCACTGTTTTGCGAGAATCAGCTTCCACCGGTAATTTTAGGACGTCATCATCGATTTTGAGGGGTCTTCCTGTTTTTGGTTTGTCCTTTAACTCCCTATCACCATTTTTTAACTTTTGAAACCATCTAAAGCACTTTCGAAGTTTCAAGACGTCACCGTAAATGTCACAAATGGTCTGCGTAGCCTCTTTTGGTTTCAATCATTTATCGAATAAAAACAGCATAAAATAGCGCAAATGTGTTTCTTCAATCTCAAGCTTCTCCATTTGTCTACAAAGGCAAAAAAATATAAAATATGTTGAAATATAAAGAATACACGTAGAGCTTCAAAATGATACCAAACATGTCGTGCTAGCTCAACGGCAACCGTTGACAAAATGATTTTTAAGTGACGCGCCAGAAAAAATGTCATTTCTTTCCGTTTTACCTTATATAATACAATAATTCTTCAAAGAAAGGTGGAAATATCAAAAATCATACGATTATTTATACCATGGCGAATGTAAAGCAAACTTAATGTCACACATTTAGATGCACTCCCTGGCGGTCTCCATATGAACTATTTTGTTTGTTGACATTTTCAATAATTGGCATCGTGTGCAGATTGCAGAGCGTGCGCCAAAATAATGAACCACTCCGATAGATTTGATATTCGGCATTCAATTTATTGGTTTATTGAAAAGTTTATTTGAACATAAGCCTTTGACGAGTATAAAATCATCGGTGATCTAAAGCAGTGCTTCCCAAATTGGGAGCCGCCGCAGAAAATGTCTTGTATTGATGGGGGCGTGGATTATTTTTTTCAGATTTAGGGGGCCGTAGTATGAATTTTGTTGGGAAGCACTGATCTAAATAACAGACTTTTAGTAGTACTTTAAAATATTATTAAAAACAAAGCTACATTATTAAACTTTACGTTTAAAAGTAAATTATTAAAAACATAAAATCATCACGTTTTGCTACGACACAAATGATGCATTTCATTTTAGGAACTAACGATTTGTTACAAATAAAAACTGATAACGTGACACTCGTTTGTGAACATTCTTTTCACAATAAAAAAAATCCGTATTGAACGTAACGATGTACCTAAAATGCATAACGAGTCGAAAGACATAAAAAAATCGATTTTTGTAATAATATTTTCATCTAAGATTATTAAAACCAATTTGTTAGTCATAAATTTTGAACACTGTATAAAATGTGGCACTGTCACCTATAAACATTCTCTCGATATGCGTTATGTTCACGAGAGACACAAATAAAGTGAATATTGTGTTGTGCTGTGTGTTACAGTGAGATAAATTGATTCAAATATACATTTTAATTACTAAAACTTTGTTCCATGTATACATGTGCTCAAAAAAATGATCTTTTAATTGTTTAATCTATGCTAAACATTTATTTTTAATATTTAATTACGAAAATATTTAAATATGTTTTTGAATCAAATAGAAGAAAGTTAAAAAATACTTTTAACTACACATTTAAATTAATCATCGCCGTTCTTTTTGTGGTTGTTTACCTATAATAATTTTTTTACTGATGGAATTTGATATGCGTAAAATTTTAATGAAGAACAATATAACTCTTTTCAAAAAATCATTAAAATATAGTAAAAAATACCTTGTGCAAAACACAAAGTCATTGCATAAGTTGGTGTTTATTGTGTAATGATACAAATTTGGTTCCATATATTTAAAAATCTTTCTTGTATCATAACTTCATGAAAAGTTTTTGAAGGGACTTTTTCCCTTATATCGCAAATTCAATTTTGTTATATAACCCACTGCATAGAGATACTCGTTATATTACAAACTTTGTTCATTATTTTTTGAATAAAAAAGGTCGACTTTATATTCTCTTTCTTGAGCGGGGTCATTTTTTTGCTTTTTCCTTCAAAAATCGTCCGCTCTTTTCTCTGGGGATTTTCTTATTTATTTTTCATTAAATCCATGCAACAAAAATTGCCTGAAAGACTTCGTCGGTATACTTTTAAAAGTGCATTTCCTAGGTCTTATTCATGAAAAGCTTTTGTAAACCTTCAAAATAGTGGCGGCCGTTCTCCTGTAAAGCCTTTAAAAGCACTATGTAAATGAGCTTACTGTAAACAAAGTGTTTTTAGTATATTGTTACTTTAATAATAATTAGCCTAAAAGATGTTTAAAAAAACGTTGCGATGAAAACATTCTGAAATATTGTTAAAAACGTAACACTAAAAAAACAAAAATATCGCCCATTGTTACTTAAAAGCAGATGTTCAGTTGTTGGATGCTAAAAAATGTACAAACACGAGTTTAATTTCCTTAAGCACGATTTTTTGCTATGGTTAAATATGTTATATAATATATCGTTGTTATACTGACAAAAGGTATTAAGTCAGAAACGGGCTGTCCTTGTGTTTTTAAACAAGACATTATTAAAGACGAAAATTTTGATTATTTTTGAATGGTAAAAAAAAGATATGCAAAAAACTAAACTATGATTTAATTGAATTAATTAATAAAATGAATATTTAATTTTTGATACCCTTACGCTTGAAACTTTAAGTCTTACTAATTTAGGTCTTGCTCGTGATAGAATAATACCT
Organism: Himalopsyche tibetana; assembly: GCA_030503985.1. Classification (NCBI taxonomy): domain Eukaryota; kingdom Metazoa; phylum Arthropoda; class Insecta; order Trichoptera; family Rhyacophilidae; genus Himalopsyche; species Himalopsyche tibetana. The sequence continues at coordinate 18,305,129 of JAPJYX010000009.1, read as the reverse complement.
CGCATCGGACAAAAAATTTACAAAAATATTTAATTTTCATACTTTTTCAGAATTTCATCAAAAAAACACACGATCCAGCAAAATTTTAATCACAATAGTAATTCTAACCGCTCGTTATCAAACTTCAAACAATACGATAAATCACCTTTACTATTATTTTTTAAGATGGAATATCTATTTTTTCAACACAAATAGAGCAAATGTGAATATTTTAAGAAAATTATGTTAAATTGATGCCATAGACATTATCTATACAAAAATATGCGGAATTTATGCAATAATAGTGACTATAGATCGTTTTCGTCTCCTGTTAAAAATTGTGTCGTGTGAAGTTTTGATGTATTTTATTGATTGGATTGGCATTTAATTAGATTACGTAAATTTGATGAGAAATTTTAGATTTCCGAAATGGAAGCCTATACGAGCTTCTACTAGTGAAAAAAAAGCGATTGATCGAAAAAAAAATATGTTTTTGATTACTCAAAGAAAACACTTTGTTCAAGATGGAAAAATTACACGTGAGAGAAAATAAGCAAATTACATATCGACTGTGGAAAGGAAAAAGGACGTAACCCTCAATTTTCCAAAACAGCTTTTTTCGATAATCACAATGTATACAACTTGACACACATTCTATCATGAGATGGAAGCTGAAAATGCCGAATTAGTATCTAAATTTTGCTTTGAAGTTTGAAAAAGATGACCTTACGAAAAATTAAAACCAAGAAAAAAGACTGAAATAAAGACAATTTTTTAAAATAATATTTGATTATGTCAATTAAACACCAATTTAAAAGTATCCGTGCACTTCAAGGTTGTCTATAATTCATAATCATCAAAACACGTTTTTAGCGCCTCCTGTAAAATTTGATATGTGTGGGTTACGTCCTTTTTCCTTTCCACAGTCGATATGTGTGACGTTTGTAAGAAAAACAGGACTGCATGTAGGTAAATGTATCAAAAAATATCAGACAATGGAAATATATAAATAAACTTTTATGAGATAAGGACAAAGGATAGACTAGTCGAGTGGCCAACGTCGTTTACTTTGGCTATGGAGGTCACGGGTTTGAATACGAGTACAGACAGTTTTAATAAATTGATGTATGTATTTCTGTCCAAAGGCATGGATTTATGCGATGTCTTGAATTCTATCCCACGCATGCTATCTTAAAAATAGGCGTAGCGAGAGCGATTAGCTAACCACTGGTCTTGTCCTAATTCTATCCTTACTCGGGAACGGACATGGATTAAAAAAAAGATTTGATATTTTTACCATATTATAATGGAGTTCTACCAAGGCATTTATCCTTCTATTAGAAGACATATGTGTATGAGATTAAAATGAGATTGAGACTAAATTGAATTATATTAAAAAAAAACTGGGCGAAGCAGGAGCAATTAGCTAACCACTAGTCTTATCCTGCCCATCTATGCTTTATCGTTACTACTCTCTTTGAAAAGGAGAGGTGAAGCAACTGAATAACAAACACTTTTCTTAGAGAAAATATAATTGTGATACCTACATTAGGAATCCATTTGCTCCACATTTGGAGTGGGCATGGATTTAAATAGAAGATAAGGATTTAGTTGATATGAACACTACCCTTACGGGGCTAAAAAATACTTCCGATAAGTTGCTGGCCAAGAAAAACCAGAAACAAGTGAAAAAACATGTTTTAACAATGGACGGTAAAAACCCAAGACGTTTATTAAAAAAAACATGTTTTACACTTCGTTTTTCGAGAGCCAGAAACAAATCTGAAGTATATTTTAGTACCGAAGGGGAGGTGCTAATAAAATAAAGATAACATATTTTATTTCAATGAAAAAAAACGTTTTTTATTGAATATTGTAAATTTATTGTGAATCTGTTTGAATAATAAAAAAATGAAAAAAATACCGCAAAGGGTCAATAAGTCGACTCGAGTGCTCTTGCAACATTCTGTAACCTTGAAGTATGAACTTGACGCGAATGCTTAAAGCTTCGGTTGATAAAGGTTTTTAATTTACCCTAACAGCTGCAATTAATCATTATAACATTTGCCGTCGAGAAATAAGACTTAAATAACACATTAAAATTGATATACGGCCATGGGTGATAGCAGTAAAGATAAGGAGGTAAAAAATACCCTCGGATTCTTCTTTTGCATGCGGAGTGTGGTAAATCTCGGGGGTGCGTGCTAAAAAACGGTTAGGTTAATGTTAATTTACGTCACTTTCATGTGTGTCTAATATATTACATTGGATAGCTTTATCAAACAATGCACGACTAGTTTTTGCCGCCAACAAATTGTTTGTACTGTTTGCAATATAGGTTAGGTTTTTATTTAATTTGGGTTGGTAAAATGAGGTTGGTAACAGATACAAACTAGGGTATCTATCTCGGACCCTTTTTTTGATCCCGGGATTGAACATTCAACATTAAATCGTGTAATTTAAAATTTCGACTGAAGGTGCTTGCTGGAAATTGAATGTTAATTTAGAATTATTTTCATTTTGTACACTTCCATAAAATTTTTGGTCTAACACGACCCGGGTTTCGCCTCTCGGCATCTTCCGGTACTAATCAGTGCGCGAATGCACCCGAACTGACAAGCAGCGGAAGGTTTGTATTGTCTATATACAAACACACGAGTACATTCGCTCTATACGTATTGTTAACCTAATTGATAGCGAAAATTTGTGATATGAATTATTGTAGTTAATTAAGTGGGTATATTATAATATAATTATAACTTTTAGGGTGTTCACTGTCAATACTTGGTGGAAAGGCATTATATTAATAAAAACAATAATCCGTTGACAATGCTCGCAATGAGCGAAACCGGTCCTGACATATTAAATAAAGTGGAATGAAGCACAAAGGATTATTGTTTTTATTTATATAATTATAACGTGAAAAATAAATATAATAATAAAATAAAAACAAAATAAAATAAAATAGAATATTTTTTTGTGAGTTTATAAAACGATATATTATTAGAATTATTTGATATCATTATTTAAAGGGGTATAACAATGGGGAATTTGGGAGATTTAACTGTTCATTTAAGATTGGAAAACTGGAAAGATGAGCCCTATTTATTTCCAATATTTCCTGGTAAAATAATTTATGTTCACATGTGTTCTTGTGTAACAATTTCACCCCTACAACTGCATCGAAATCAAAATCACAATTATTTTCAAAGTTCGGGCTGTTTTAGCGATGTAAAAATGTTGGCAGTCACTACACATAAATGTAAATAAATAAAAAATACTACTGTCTATAAATGCCAGATGCGAAAACCGGGTCGTGTTAGACCAAGAATTTTATGGAAGTGTACAAAATGAAAATAATTCTAAAATAAAATCGTGTATTAATTGGGATACGGAATTGTGAAAATTACTGGTCGGCGATTTTGAAATCCTGTGATCTTTCAAGCAATTTCATGTCGATTTAAAAAAAACACAAAAATTTGCAGATTTTCCAAAACTACCAGCTTTTTAGCTCTTCCAAAAATTTTCGAATCCAAAGTCCCAGGAATTTACGGATTTCTCTAAATGATCAGCGCGACAACGTTTTTTTACGTTCTTTCAATTATTTTCGAATCCGAAGTGCCAGGAATATGTGGATTTACCAAAATTAGCAGCGCGACACCTTTTTTTAGCTCTTTCAAGTTTCATTTTCTTAATCCCGAAATTCCAGGATGACTACTGTCACAATGCCGGGATAAGGTACCCTGCAAAAATGTGCGATACTTTTATATTATAATGAGAATTCTAAAGGCTAGTTTCTCATATATTATTAGTTTATGATGATAAATAAAAGGTTGATACAATTATTCAAAAAATCATATTTAAAGCTGCGACTTTTTACATTGTTCATTCAAACACAAAATCAAGATTACTCAAAATAATTATATTTCAATAATCATGCAAAAGAACAATTTATCTATTTACTTAGTGATTTGGCATTTACTTGGTAGAACTCCATTATAATAGGGTAAAAATATCAACGTATTTTAGTCCTACAGTTTTTTTATATTTATGAGTTGATAGCTATTTCGGCTTTCGCCATCGTCAGCTAGCAAGCACACATTAGCAACAGGTAAAGAGTCGTCGGTTATTAATAATAAAATTGCATACGCTTAAAAATGATATATGATAGTTATATGGTATCTTTATCAATAGTTTTTTCAAGATTTATACGAAAGATTTGTAAAATTTACAATAAATGTTATTGAGTGACGTGCATGTCAATATCATTTCGTGTTTTAATAACTAATAGTCAACAATTACAAACAAAATATTAAATTACTTAAAAAAGTCATTTCTGTTCACAACGCGAACAACTTTAGGACAGAAATAGATTATTTTACACAATTTACATTGATATTTGTTGTCTTAAGTAAATTGTTTCCTCTACTACGCAGTAAAAGAGTATTTTTGATAAAACGTAGATAAGCAAGTGAAATAAACCGGTTATCTATCCTAAGAACCCGTTAACCGGTTTTGGTTTAAACCGGTTTGGAAGCCCTAAACACAATCGACACAACAAATTTTCTATGAACACCGATACAATCACGTTTTAAAAGCACCAAGCTTTTAGGCGATTCGTTTTTTTATCATCTAGGCCAGGGATGGCGAATTTTTTTCACAAGTGGGTCAAATTTGTTTTTTTTTTTTTAAATCTTTTAAATTTTAAAGCATTAGAAAAAATAGGCATTTTAGAGTATTAGTATATCAGAAATTCGTAATTTCTAAGCAAAGTTTCGTCATATATTCAGCAATTTGTAGCTGATGATTTGAATACTTACCCATCTTTAATAAACAATTGAGTTCACATCTGTAATAATGTGAATCAATTTATGCACTATCACAAACCGAGCTTCCTGCTGAACTAAAAGTGATGCAGTGATTCCAGTACAAACGGAATAATAATGCATGCATGTATATAGTGCACAGATGCGAAATTGTTGTTTGAGGAGCTGAAATATTACAATGTAAATATTTACAGTATCGTGCATGCATATAAATTAGGGCTTATACAAAAATCGGTTTTTTCTACGATTCATTCCAAAACTCGGCTTAAGCCGGTTTTCGAAGTTTTACAAAAATGGTCATTCAAAAAGTATATCGACTGTGAAAAGGAAAGGGGACGTAACCCACACATATCAAATTTTACAAGAGGCGCAAAAAACTTGTTTTGGTGATTTTGGGCCATATGCAAATTATGAATTAAACACAACCTTGAAGTGCACGGAGACTTCTAAACTGATGTTTAATTGACATAATCTAATATTAATTCAAGAATTTGTTTAGCAAAAACCTTCTTTCAGTCTTTTTTCTTGGTTTTAATTTTTTACAAGGTCATCTTTTTCAAAATTAAAAGCTTAATTTAGACACTCATTCGGCATTTGCAGTTTGCATCCTTTTAACAGAACGTGTATCAAGTTTGATACATTGTGATTAACGAAAAAAGCCTTTTTTGAAAAACTGTGAGTTACGTCCTTTTCCCTTTCCACAGTCGATATAAAAAATATATATATATTGTTACTATGTGGCGTACCAGTACTTAGAAGTGAGTAATAATTTACAATAAAAAAAAATCAAAATTAATCAAAATATTATATTTTTAACGCTTTCGTTGAAGTCTGGTGGCTATTAAGCTAAATATTGTATCATATTTTAATATAAACAAAAGCAATCTATAGTCAAAATACTAATGTTTTTAATTGAATAAACGTAAAAATATTCAATATTACTTCTAATATTTGAAACTGGGTTACCAAGTTTAAAAAAAATGGCTTTCGAATATCGTGAACATTGGCTAGAAAACCGGTTTTTAAATAGCCGACGAGCCCTTATGTATGTTATCAATGTACATAGATTTTAGTTTTCTGTTGGTTTGTTTAGTGAAGTCAAGAAACGTATAAAATTCATAAATTTTGAAATTAGTTTATTCTAGAACCTGAACGAACAGTGTATTGTTTACATTTTTGAACATCCAAACAAGAAAAGTTCGTCAGATTGTTGCTATTATACTTGTCGGTTACCATATTAAGGGTGCTATCATATCAGCAGTTTTACAGGATGTTGGCATTAGAGCGTCCGATCTCGGGATCTTGATATCCTGAAATCCCGATTTCTTAATATCTTGTCTTGATACCAATCCTGGAATTTTAGGATTTACTAAAACATGTTACAAAAATCAAATTTAAAATATATTTTCTTCCTAAATTACTGCCATATATTTCAATAATATAACAATTTCCGACTGAGTGATTTAGTTTTTTTAACTACATATTGTCATCTTATACCTTAATAATAAATAAACGAATTGTAGTCATAATTTTTCTCGTATTTTGACGCAGTCAAAAACAGCAAATGACATTTTTTTCATAATTGAAAACAAAATTCAGTTGAAATCATTTCTTTTTTTGCGCGGAAAATAAAGTTTTTAAATTTTAATTTGAGATCTTGAAAACCAGTGTTTTTGATATCTCTTCTACTATAATTTATCTCAATCAACTGTGATTTAAGAATAAAAAAAAATGTATACTTGGCCGTTAGCTGTTATATTAAAAATGGGGATATGTAAAAAAATTAAAATAAATTAGTATGGTAAATTATCAATCTCGGGATCTCGGGATTAAAATATTGTGAATCCCGAAATTTTAGATTCAATAAAAGGTTTCGGGATTGGTCGCTGATGTCATGGAAGGAAGCAAAACGATTGGTAAATAACAAGAAATTTTGGAGGCACCGCGAGTGGTAGCTTTTTGTCTACTCTAGTTGAGTCTAAATAAAAGTGAACGGATAAGCTCGAAGAAAGACGAAATTCTCTCCTTCCCTTTTAAACAGTGTAAAGGATAAATGGATAAGATATCAGACTATTTGCTATACCTTATTTGGGTATTTTGTAATTGTATTACATGTATTAGACGTCACAATACTTTTAAAAATAATAAATGTCGTTATTTAGATATAAACCCGTCAATTATTTTTACAAAATAAATGATTGGCATGGATAATTTTTACTTTTTTTAATTTTAAAACTTGCATTCATAAAAATGCATTCTCATAGATTACTTGTATCTGTTAAACATGTTTGTATTTACCATTATATTTTTCATATCGTCAGACTTTTTACTAAACACCACACACCATTTAAGTTAAACATTGTATTTATATATGCAGTCCTGTTTTTTCCATGTAACGCGGTAAAACGGCGATCCGGCATCTTTTTTCTCGAGATTATTTTGTTTCCAATAAAAATATTATATCTCGAGAAAATCTTATAACAATAAAAAAATAGCTGTCATAATTAAGATTTGACCTATACGATCGCAATGAGAACCTTTATACTGCACATCAAAAAATAAATGCACTAGTTCAAGTTTTCAATAGATTCGTCGATTTCTGTTTGAATTTGTTGGTATTTGTGATGTATTTGTGTGAAAAAGATCCTTCCATTCTTCCAATACTAAAATTAGCACGGCAAAGCGAGAGTGATTAGTTAACCATTCTCTTGACAGTGTAAAAAGAAGTTCTCGTAAAAAAAAACCTATTTACATAGATACCTCCGCTAGAACGCCGTATCCTCCACATTGAAAACGGACATTAATCAAAAAGAAAAGAAAAGCTTGGTAAGAATTGAGTTCCAGCACCTTTTTTTAAAAAAGAAGCATTGTTTATGTTATAAATATTGACGGCTACTATAGTAAAAATAATACTACCTTGTTTTTATCACTTAACTTTTGTAAAAAAAACACTGTTTTATTGTTTTTCTTATCAGTTGACAATGCTCATCATGAGCGAAACCGGTCCTGATCTAATAAATTTTATGTGGAAAAAGTACTAAAAATGTTTTATTATTTTTATTATAATGCCATTCCACCAAGTATTGACAGTGAACACCTTAAAAGTGGCTACTATAGTCTTTTAAATGGAATACATTTTTTTCATTCCAGTAAGTGAGTTGAGTGCTATAATTGGATAAAAGTATTCACGATGCAAATTTGATATGAATTATTCAAACGCTTAATTAAATATTGAAAAGAAGCCTGTCATTCTACTGAGTGGATAGAATACATACAGGTAGGGTTGTCAAATGTCAGGGAAAAAAGAGAACACTTAAAAAAGGGTTTATTTTGTACATTTTTTTCATTATAATCGTGCCGGTTACCAAAAAACCATGATTTGAGGTACAGGAAAGATTATATCTGGAACATAATTTGCTTAAATATATTAATGTGTTATATCAATATAGTTTTAAAAAATCCAATTTTCTTCATTCTCGTTCTCAATTTTATCATCTTTGTCGCTATATTTATAAACAGAGCTAATTTGGTGCAAAATTTTTGTATTTTGTGTAAGTTTATTGTCAAAATTTAAAAAGAGGACATTCTGGCTATAAAAGAAAAAAGAAAAAGGACAAAAGAATTGTGTTAAAAAAGAGAACATGTTCTCTTAAAAGGAGACCTGTTGGCCACCCTTAATACAGGTCACTTATTTGAAGCAACTGAAGCTGGCTGAAGCTGCACTACTTTTAGCTAAACGTCAGAGTAAAATTAGTTAAATTTTGAATAACTTTGCGACTCACAACTTCCGCGAATAAAGTTTTATCAGAGATGAATGCTAGATTTATTATAAATCTCTTGGTTGAAAGTTAGTTGTGCATAGTTTTAGCTTTTTAATTAATACAATGGTTAAGGTAATTTGTTTCTTGTGCTTGATAATAACTTACTGAGATATGTAAATTTTTTACACAAAAGTTTAAGACACTGAGAAACTATTATTAGAAATAAAAAAGCATAAATTATTTGTATTACAAATTATCGAAGAAGACTCATTTTTAGTTTTCATTTAAATTGAAAATGACGGAATTTTAAAATATTTTTTTAGCCTATTTAAGCTAATTATATAAAATTCAACCATTTAAATCAGATTTCTAGCTAAATTTTTTTATCTGCCATGTTATCTTCATTTGTTTAATTAAAAAAACATCATTTTTGTTTGATTTATAATTCATTTCTTAGTTAAAGTACAAATTTTAACATTGCCACGAAAAAGCTGGTTCATTTTTCTGTACTTTCTGTTTTTATTTAAGAACTGTCACTTTTTATTTAATAAAAATATTTTCATTTCAACATGTGGAGAATAAAGACTCAAAAGAGTTTATATAAAATTTTTCAATGTTTTTATACGACAATTTTGTCATCAACTTCTCTTTTTTCAATGATAATATGAAATGAGATAGAAATGTGACTAGTGGTAAGCGAATCGCTTTTGCCCCGCTCCGTTTTCAGGGTCAGATGGAACGGAGAAAATTTTCAACATCAAAGCTTTCGAACATAAATCGATTGAAAAAAATATTTGTTGAACTATCCAAACAAAATTTGAACTCTTAAGTACCGTAGCCAAAGATAACAACGTTGACCATAGACCTGACAGATTTTGTTCAGCAAAATATACATTATATACATAACAAAATTATATATTTATATATTTGACAAAATCATTGTGTAGATTCATTTTTATAATTTATTCGAAAACAATTTTCAATATAAAATTTATTTATATTGAAAATGCTGTGCTACAAATTGTGAAAAGTGTTTTCGCCTGAGAAGCATCATCAGAGTCATCATCAGAAGCTTCTTAAAGAGGCTAATTACGTGTCACAAGTTATAGCACAGAAAGTGGAATAATAAAGTTTCAACTTTAATTTGATAACTTCCACAAAGTTGCCGTCGAATCTATCAAATATACTAATTTAAATCACTGTCTGTATTACTCTAGGTGTGACCTATGTTTTGCTTTTTTTACAATCATTGTCACTAATTATTTCTTTGTAACGCTTATAGTAACATTAATAAATACACTTCCGTTTTCTTAAACCATATTTATTTCGTTCAATTACAAAAACATTTCATTGTTCGTGCACGCTTGGAGCGTCTGATAACATCGTATTTTTTTTTTTCATTTCTTGTGAGAGTGAAAAATTATTGCACTATTTCTACTCTGATTACAAAGCTTGATTAAAATTAAACCAACGCTTTCATTTATCAGTAGAATTATGCTTCATTACAACTCGTAAACCTCTTGTTGCAATTAAATACAAAAGAAACGTTAAAAAGCTTGAAAACTTTATCTTTGGTTCACCGTGTTCCGGCATTCTGTAAATAAAAAACTTAATACACAAGTAAGATATTGCTGACTTTGCAGTGTAAACAATGCCCACAAATACTAATTATGTTTGAATTTATTCTTAACGCAAACTTCTGTTATGTCATAAATATTTCTTCAAGAAACTTTTTCTGTTTATATAAATTATAATAATGCTAAGGAAAACTAAAATTTTACAGATATATACTAAATTAACATAGATGCACAACAATGTATTAACGTTACTAAAAATTATTAGAGAAAAGTCAACGTTTTTGCACCAGAAATATCTATTTTTATACATCTCTCAAACAGGTAAACTTTACCTCGCTTTTATTTTAATATATTTCAGTAGAAAATTATTTTATTCACCAGAAATAAAACAATAAAATTTACAAATTGATTATTTTATACATAATATACAATTAAAATCACAATATTGGCCCTTTTAACAATCATTTACAGACTAAAGATGCTTTTCAAGGACGTGAAAGACGTATGACAACATTGGCAACTAGTTAACAGTTTTTACATCGCATTTCATTTTGCATTTGCCTTGTATTTCCTTGGAAAATATCATACTTTAACAATTACAAAAAATTTATGAACTTTATTTATTTTATGCACTACTCCAAATCATAAATCTTCCCATACTTTAATTACTGGGCGTTGCGAGAGCGATTAGTTAACCACTAGTCCCCTCCTAGCCTTATCTTTCTATCTCTACTACTCTCTTTGAGCGGCTGACCAACAAACAGTTTTCGTAGAAAAATTATTTTAAGATACCTCAATTAAGAGGCCATATAGTACATTGGGAGCGGACATGGATAAAAAACTAAATCATCATCGCTTGTTTAACTTATCAGTATTATCTTTACATGATTTATTAGTATTATGAGTATTATTTTATTGAATCCTAATATAGTTCTACTCAACAGAAGTGTTTCTATTAGAACTGCTTGTTGCTCAGTTGCTCAATCTCACTTTTTTTCCAAAGAGAGTAGGAATATACGGATAGGACTATGAAAAGACTAATGGTTAGCTAATCACTCTCATTACACCCCCCTCCCCACTTTTTATGATAGGGTGGGTGGGAGGAGAGAATTCGAGACATCACATAATCCAGGGTTTCTCAACCGGTAGCACTGTGGCCATGCTGATTTTTTCGGGAAACTCGCAAATTCCTGGGAAGAGCAAAATTCATAAAAAAACTTTTCATAGAAGAAAAAACAATGGTAAGGGGGCCACAGACAAATAAAGTCACTCAAAAGGGGCTACGAGCGCAAAAAAGGTTGAGAAACACTGGCATAATCCATGCCTTCGAACAGAAATTCATAAATCAAAAAATAGTTTATAAAACTGTCGATTCGAACTGGGATTCGAACCTGTGACCTCCGTAATCGAAGCCAACATAACAACATATTTATATATATTTCACTATGATTACAGAGCCACATGCGCATGCTCCTGGATGGAGAACCGCTAGAATAGAACTAAGCGAGAAGTGTAAGCGTTTGAGCACAAGCGCCTACTTATAATAATTCTTTAAACGTATTTGCATAAATTACGAAGATCGCGTGACAAGGACTGCTTTTGAGAGTCCGCATATAAAATTTCGCCTCCTTATTGATGTTACGCCGGCGCTAAGTGAAAATAATATCATAGCCAGTTTCTCGTCAAGGGTATTTCTTCATTAAAAATTATGGAATCCGGAAGAAATTCTTGTAGGTAATTCACTCGACCCAAGTCAGCGATTTTTAGCAAACATTTTTTTCATTAAGTTACACGACGTATTTGCATCATAATTTTTTGTATTAATATTTACTTTTCTTGTCGAAAACATGTATCATAAAATTTTAACGTCAGCATTACAGTAAAATTATATGAGCCTATGAGAGATGAAGTGAGTCATGTTGTATTTTAGATAAATTTGAGTTGGATGCGTTATAATATTACACATCGTTACCTTACTTTGAAAATGTTTTATTTGCACTTTACCATGTTTTGAGATACAAACGTTAAATATTTGATTGATCATACGAATGTTGTTTGCAAATCGATTATAAAAAGTCCTATTGTTTTTTAAAAGCTTGTAAAATTACTGTATGAAATAAAGTGTGTAGATAGAGCTTTTGAATCCTGTTAACTTCTTAATTTAAAAATGCATGACTCTGAAATTAATATATATGTAGAACTCTAGAATCCTGCTAACTTTTGTATTTAAAAATGTATGACTCTGAAATTAATATTTATGTAAGATTGTGGCAAATACAACATTTTCCGACCAAAAAGATCATTTTATGCCAAAATTTCAGTTAGAACCTTTCCAAAGTAAGGTAACGACATGTCTTAAAGTATCGTAAAATTTAAGTGATATCAGAAAATATACACAAGTATCTTTAATCAGAGAGTAAAAATATCAAAGTATTTTAGTTTTACAGTTTGTAATAATCGGTTCGGATTAAATATACTTTTTTATTGTTAGAAATATTAGAAGAATTGACGTTATCACAACCAATTCACGTATGCTATTAGCTTTTTTTTTACTTTAATATGTACACTCTCTTTACTTACATCTTACTTCTTTTTACTAGTACGCACAAAATTTGAAGATACCAATATTTTACTCATTTTATATGAAAACTCTTCTTTTATAGCCCAAAAAATGTACAACTAGAAAAGAAATACTAATTTTGCCTGTGTAGACAGATGAGTTCATTTATATAAATGAAGAAATATGTATAATATTCTCTCAATTTCATTTAAATACAATCATTGTTTGATTTTATCAACTTTGTAATGCATTTGAATTGAATTGAGTTAAAAGTCTAAAGTATTCACTAATTTACACTTACACTTTACAACTCAGTTTACATGTGTCAAAACTTTAGTCAGCCATATCTCAAATCCACCAATGTTTAATTTTAGCCCTATGGAACTAAGCCATCGATTATGAAAGCTCAGAAAAACCAAGGCGGCAGTTTTCATATTATTATTGTTGGGAAATCAATCAAAACGTTTTCTTATTTTCTAGATAAAACCTCTTTAAGGGGTAATTTTGAATATTTTTGTTTTTATACTTATATCTTAATATTTTTTTTAAAAAATCCGTTCAATAGCTGCCTGATTTGCTATACAGGGCTACGTGAATTACTGCTTTTGTTACAAAGTCAATTTTAATTATTCAAAAACTTACATGATAGAGCTATTGTTTGTTTTTTAATCTTACTACTATATGCTAATTGCCTGCTCTACACGATGACATACTTTACTGATTTTCGACTGCCGTCTTTATTTCCAGAGCCTTTATTTGTATGTTTCAGTATTTCTTTAAATTTTTTACTTTCAACGTATACCTTTTTATACACACAATGAACTTGGTAACTAGAGGCATTGAAAATAATATACCATTCAACAAAAAATATCCAAACTATACAAATTATCATTCAAATACTGAGCACCCTTAACATGTTTGACCTGAAGCTACCGCTGGTTAGTATTATTTATTATTGTTTCATCAATATCTTATTTTCTTAGTATAAAACTTCGTTGCTTTTTTTTCGTTGTATGGACTCGGGTAGCCCCTGGGGTACGCGTACCTTCCTTATGTGACCACTGTTCTAGGTCACCGGCACATCCCACGGGTCGACCGAACATACAATTCGAGGTGAGGTTCTCACGGGGGATACGCAATACCAAACCCGGGCTCCTTGCTGAAAAAAATTGACAACCAATGTGGAGCCTGCAATGCGGGCTCTAAATTTTCCCAGAGCTTTTTTTATCCCCAGAGTGGATACACAGTGAGTCTTTACATCCCTCTCCCGCGTGTCTTCCAGCTTAGTATTATATCTAGAATTATTTTTTCAGCCCGAGGTTTGGAATGGAGAAAAAATCCGATTTTAGGTTAACAAAAGTGTTCTATTATTATGATGAATTGTTTGGAATGTCATTGGAAACTTGAAGAGCTTACATTAGCATGTCTAACTAATTGACTTCCAAGAGTAGATCGAATGTGACTTTATGGACGTTTATTATACAAAAATACAATAAAATTTATGATGAATAATCTGAAATCCTTTTTTTTATTCTTCTTTTCAGAAAATCAATGAGAATTAATAATCCAAGTCTATTTTTGAACGATTATGCAACCGATACGCAAATAAAGCGATTCTTACTTAATGACCACAATAAAATTTCATTGTTTTGAATGTTCCGCCCAAAAAAGTATCTCCTATCGGCTTTTTAAATACTTTTCGTTCTTCATGCCCTCCCACTAGTTGCAATAAAACGATTTTGGCTTACATGATAGGCAGTGATTACGCCCTTCCCAAATGCTCGCTTTTACAATGGAAACATTTTCATGCTGTGCGGTATTCAGTGGCGTACATTCAATTTAAAAAATATATTTATTATATTTTATTTTATAGACATATTCAAGATTCTTTAAATGACGATATATTTTTTAAATTGATCTCTCAGGTACAACTAAACGGTAAAAACAAATATTAGATTTTTAAAAACCATAAAATATTTATTTGTGTTTGTATAAAAATGCCTGTTTCAGAGAATGCCAATTTTATAATAAAGCTTGACTTGAAAAGCAGGAAAACTTGATTTATACAAAGCTACGAAGATAAATCGATTAAAAAATATATATTTAACGAGAATTGGTTATTTATCAAAAAGCCACTGAATTTCTCTGTCGAGTTATTGCAAGGATGGAAACGTATTAATTCATTTATCGACTTTAAATCAATGAATAAAGAATGCTCTTTTTCTTGTCAGATCCACGGCGCAGTAGTCAACGTCATTGGTTTCTATGACGTATCTAATGGGTTCGAGTCTTAATACTAACAATATTTTTCAATCTATTTGATATTTTTTGTTCAAAATCATGGGCGGTTGAAATGTCCAAAGTTCGCTACTACCTTTATAATATATAATATATAAAATAGACACAAGTCCTGTCCTTGCTCTATCCTTCTTTTATCCCTACCAATATTTTCAGAGGTTGGATCAACTGTGTAACAAACAGCAGTTGTAGAAATGTTGAGATACTTCCATAATACACCATATGCTTCACGTTGGGAGAAGACATGTAAGATGTAAACGGAAGAGCTGTAAATATATTTTCGGTTACTTAACTAGTCAAAATGTATCATACATTGGATTTATAATTCCACTGCCCAGTATCAGTAAAAATAAGAAAGTGCATTTTTTTTCGTGATTTTTCACTGCACAACAGAAAAAAAACTGTTTTTATAATATAGTTTTCGACGGAAGGTGATGAATTTCACACGTTTTCTTACATTCACAAAGTGCCATATGAACTTATTTGACTATGTTCAGACTGTTTTTTATCATGTCTGATCATTTTATGAAACGTATAATAACAGATGTAATCTGAAGGTTGATAAATTTTATCATTATTTTAAAACTTGGTCTTTTCTAAGAAAGAAAGTTTGTCGTTACAATTTGAAGTTACCAACATTTAGATATGATTTATTTCCATACATTTAAATGCTTCTTAAATAAATAAACATACAAAACAATTTAACTTTGATAAATTAAATTGAACAGCAACATAAATATTTTTTTATTGTTTTACGGTTGATCATTTTTAAAGCAGTACTGCAGGTACGCCACTGCCCTCACCCCTATCGTGGCTATTCATATGGAAATAATACAAATGTAGCAACCAGACTTTACAAATAATTCTCCGATGAAAATGTATGAATCAATCTCCATTTTGTTTTCGACATTGTACTTCAAAGATGGAAAGAAAAATTCAGGAAATTACTAATGCACTTAATATTATAAAATATATATCAAATAAAAAAGTTAAAAGATATTCCAATAAATTCTTTCAAAATCAACATTAAGGGAATATAAACCAGATGCAATCAAGCCTTAGTTCCTCATTTTTTTATACTGAAAAGACAATATTTCCAGAACTTTCACTTAGGGTTATAGATCTCGCTAGGATTCAAGAAAAACGGAACTTGCAAAATATTTTAAAGTATAACATGTTACTACGGTCCGAAACAATATTACTTTTGACAAGCAATATAAGTATTTAACATCATTAAATTAAATCAAAAAACATTAAGTTTGTAATTCAAAGTTTACAGGCTTTTTATTAATGGAAGATATTTGAAAAAACAGTTTGTTTTACAAGAAATAACTACATATGTATGTGACAGACGCTTTACCTCTTCTTATTGGACAGGATACGAAAAATGGTATGGTTTAAAAAATAACTTAGTATTCTTGTCTCTTATGAGAGTGATTTGAATATTATCAATAAAGAATGAGTATGTATACATAACATTTTTTTAAAATATCAAGACATATTTAAATGATTCGCCCTAACTTCCGCTATAACTATATTCTCTAAAATACTTTATAGTGCTATCGCTGATATAAACTACAACTGTATTTTGTTATTTATAGTGTTATTATTTAAAAATCCAAATCAGTTCAAGTTATTTCATGCACTTGAACCCTCTAAGATGCCGAAAGGCGAAACCGAGTCGATAGTGTATTTGATAGTGATTCGTAAATTACTATCACTTAATCAATAATTAATATACCTTTGATAGATTCGGAGGTGACTTTGTGAAAGCTCGTTTTTAATAACTTTGTGCTATAAGTTGTTTTTTGCCTTTTTGAGAATCATCATCGGACTATCACAAACCCCGAAATTTATTTTGTAATTTACAACATAAGATTTGAATGAATTTTTAGTTTATTTGTAAACGTTGAGATAGTTTGATTAAAGAGACGAGTTGTGGGTTTATAATGCAAAACGTACTATTTCCAGAATGAGCGATATTGAGTTAGGTATGCAGACAAGGTAATTCAAGCCTAAGTAATCGACTTATCCTATTAGTTTTAATATAAAATTTCTAAAAGACTGTTGTTTTCAAATTGGAAATCATATTTTTAAGCAAATTTTATTTTGTTTGTGTTATTCGTTACAGTATTTAACTCTACTGAAAAGTTTGAGTTTTGGAAAAAAATCGTTTTGCATTATAACCCCACAATTACGTGTCACACGTTGTAGCACAAAAAGTGGAATAGCAATGTTTTCAAATTTAATTTTATAATAATGCCGCCTGTGTGGTCGAGTGGTTAACGTTGTTGACTTCGGCTACGGAGGGCCCGGGTTCAAATCCCGGTACGGACAGTTTTTATAAATTGATTTTTCAATCGATTTATGAATTTCTGTTCAAAGGCATGGATGTATGTGATGTCTTGAATTCCACAATTTCACCCATCCTATCCTATGAACGGGGCGTATCGAGAGCTTACCATTAATCCTGTCCTAGCCCTATCCTTCTATTCCTACTCTCTTTTAAAAAAGAGAG
Source organism: Himalopsyche tibetana (assembly GCA_030503985.1). Lineage (NCBI taxonomy): Eukaryota > Metazoa > Arthropoda > Insecta > Trichoptera > Rhyacophilidae > Himalopsyche > Himalopsyche tibetana. The sequence continues at coordinate 18,287,610 of JAPJYX010000009.1, read as the reverse complement.
GTTGAGCAACTGAGTAACAAGCAGCTCTCGTAGAAACACTTCTGTTGAGATAAACTCCATTAGGAGTCCATATGCTTCACATTGGGAGCGGACATGGTTAAAAAAAAATATATTATTTCAACCACAAATATGAATCTCTACTATGGATATAATAAAAACTTTGAAATAATAGAATAATATGATCATATTTTATTTCAAAATTATTAGCCGCAAATGATTTTCAATGAATAATCACACATTCGGTTTCGATACTCCAACGCAGGAAATCCCATTGGTAGTGCCTGGTTTTAGAAATCTGTCAATTTGTTTGCTGTTTCAGATTCGGAAACGTTATCGGAAGATAATGCATAACGTGTGAATGAGCTGTGCGAACTAAGCCGCGCATCCTGAGTTATACCACACTTCTGATAAGACCCTCGTTCACTTCTGATTCACAAACAGATGGAATTTAGATGTCGTGCATTCTCTCAGAAGTAATTTAAATCTTTAATTTCAATCATATTATTGTTTAAGTCCTTATCAATAAATATAACACTCATTTGTATTAATTTCACTTTTATTGTATACTATTTAGACTGGTGTTGCTCATGACGAGCATTAATTATCAACTGATCAGATCATTTACAATTAAATTGGAATTAGTACATATGATTGTTATATTTTTTTAATTAGATAATGTCTTTCCACCAAAAATTGACAGTACACTCATTTAAAATATATTTTTACTTTAATATGTATATTTCGAAAATACACAAAAAGTGTATAATAGTATTTAGATACAGTTTTGTCACCTGTATGGTCGAGTGGTCAACGTCGTTGGTTTTGGTTACGGAGGTCACGGGTTCAAATCCCAGTGCGGAAAGTTTTATAAATTGATTCTTCAATCGATTTATGAATTTCTGTTCGAAAGCATGGATGTATATGATGTTTTGAATTATCCTATCTCATAAACGGGGCGTATCAAGAGCGATTAGCTAACCACTATTCCTGTCTTAGCCTTATTCTTCTACTTCTACTTTTTTTGGAAAAAGAGAGGTTGAGCAACTGAGTAACAAGCAGTTCTCGTAGAAAAATTTCTGTTGAGATAAACTCCATTAGGAGTTAATATGCTCCACATTGAAAGCGGACATAGAAGAAAGAGAAAAAAAAGACAGTTTTATCTCGAGTGCTGTGACTGTAAAAAAAGTTCAAGACTTTTAGCCCGATTTAAGTACATAATCCATAAACTTAAGTCGATCTAAAATGAGTGTTTGGACATATTAAAATATATATTTATATTCGAATCAGTGTTTTTTACAGTTTTACATGTGATACAATTTATCTTTAGATTTAAAAAAATATCTCGAAATTGATTGATAGATTTTTAACCAATTGAATTTTTTGTGATGCTGAAGGCTTTCAGCTTAAAGTTTTACGCTTGAATTTAGATATGTTAGATATGTTATGAGATTTTCTCATTGAAAATAGTTTTAGATTTATAAATATTTAGAACTCATTTACATGTATGCGCTATTTTCTAATATCAGGACGTGATGAATGCAACCGACCTCACACGTTATTGTGGACAGCGTGGGGTTGATTTTCTACCCCTCTCTGTTCTCGTCATTCAGGTTCACAGTTCAGAAGCCACCCCCACACCCTGGCTTTGGCTATATCCGCCACTAGCGCAATGCGGAGGTTTGGGAACTCACTCACAGTGGTAAAGTACTGTGATGTATTTCATTTATAATATGTCACCTTATATTGTTAGCTATCTAACTATTCAAATTTGCAAGGTTTGAAATTAATTTTCTATAAACAGAAAAGCAACCAAAGCAAACCTTGCTTTGAAACATAATTTTACATATTACATGTTATTATTATGGCTATATGAACGTTTTCTGAGTATTTAAAGAGGTTTTGAAATCGGAAATTTAATGATTGTGTAGATATTGAAATAGAGAACAAGTTGGCATCAAAATTTGAAAAAAATCAAAAATGGTCTAGGTAGGTTATGAAATTGATATCCTCATATATCAAAAACAGGTAAGCAATATTTCATTTGGGAATGTATACAAATAATGATATCAATTTTCTATTTATATCATTATTTTCGCATAGATAATACAGAATTAAACAATGTTTCTGATTTTTTTTATTTGGTAGTAGAAGTAATTAATCAAAAATGGTTTTATAAAGAATTTTCAATTAAAGGTTAGACTAAATCTGAGTAAATTGGTATTAGATAAATCAAAAAATGAAGCTCAAACACGCAATAATTGAAAATGTCTTCCTACATTATAATTATTAATCAATGGTATGACATTCTTCACTGATTGAATTCTGCTGTCAAAATAAGAAAATAATAAAATATATTTTTTTATTATACATTAATGGTTGTGTAATAAAAGAAGTGAAGTCATTTTTTGCGCTTTAGTTGTCATCCAACAGACAATATTACCGTGTAGGCGGGAATGAACAAACAGAATCACCCCGGGGCGTATATTTTCTTAGATAAATACTTCAAATCTTAGAACACCTACATAAAAGATAATATTATGATACTTTGGGAAGGCGGATTAAGCCAAAAATATCTCGATATTTTTTTCTATCAACTGTTATGTTTTACTTTACTTTATTATCTTTGTCATGCTGTAACGTTTACCGAAGTTATATTTTTGTAGTTCGTAATCAAGTTAAAAGTAATCGCCTTTATAAGCCTAAAATTTGATTACTTTTTCCCTTAACCATTACACTATTCTCCAGATACTTGTATAAACTATTAACATTACAACAAATTGCAGAAATCTGTATATTAATAGTCGATAATGTCCGTCCGTCGGTCCGTCCCTCCGTCTGTCTGGCCGTCTGTCTGTATGATTGTCTTCGATTTCCTCCCACCCTTCATCCTCCCCATCCCCGCTGTTGCCATTTTTTTATTCATACTAAAGACATACTTTTTTTTGTTTGTATATGATCGCGATTTCACCTTTTCGATGACGTCAAGAAAGACGGTCCTCTCCCCCCTGCCCCGCTCTCGCCATTCATTCATTTCTTCATTTTTCTCTGACTTATATGTGTGAATTTTTGAAGTCATGACATTTTTATTTTATGTTGTGTAAAAACAATTAATTTTCGTACTAACCAAAAATATTCTGTCAAGCTTGGGAATCGATTTTTTCGAAATTTTCTGACTACTTAAAAATGCAATAAAAATCCCCCCGTTGAGGTCAACGGGCTAACGGCTAGTCTTTTTAATTATATTATGTAAACAACCTTTTTTTTAATAACTAAGCGTTAACTAGCTGTCTTATTGACAACTTCTGACAACGATACAGACAGTGATCCAACACGGTAAATTTTGAAAACAGTTAAAAATATACTTTTTAACAATTTCCCAAGTTTTTGTCGGTGAAACTTTTCGCTTTCTTACAAAAAAAACTTCAATTAGACGCTATTCGTAAACCTTGAAAGTTTCCATCAGATCGTCTACCTTCCACGACAGCCTTAATTAAATTTTGGGTAGGTATTTATTTCTCTTTCGACTCAACTAAATATTCCCAGGAAAGTCACGGAAAGTTTTTCCATCCCTTCTCGACAGGTGGTAGGCAAAATCCCCTATGGATTCCACAATAAGTATGCTTTACCTTTGATTCCAATCACTATAAACTTTGTTCAGTATATTTTAGAGGAAGTAGTTCAGATGGAATGTTTTTTTTATTCTTTTTTCTCGGTTTCGACTCTCAGATGCTGTGCGTAAAGAAAATGCCATGTGTTTATTTTGAATCTCGTAAAATGCAGCAAAGGTTTTTGGTGACGGTTAGATGACAGTTTACGGTTTTTTTAAAACATGCAAACTACCGATTGAAACTTTCAAGACCTAAAGACTCCTCACCAAAGAAAATTATAAGTCAACCAATCAATCAGTTGTTTTGAAACGTGTTAAAAGTAGAAAGCAGAATCTATAAGTGGACGTGTAATAAGACTCGCTATAAGCCGATATGTTTAGAAGAAGTTAGAAATGTAATAGCAGTTTGCAAGCTGTGCAGTAAATGTGATATTTCCAATCGAATAATGTATTGAACGATTAGAATTAAATAAATTGTGATGTAAATTTGCATTTTTTAGAACGATGAACGATAAATGATGAAAAGAATATAAAAGTATTTCTCTTTGCATGTATTATAAATATACATATATATATATGATGTTTAATCAAAATACATGACTTGTCGTGTACTCAATAGTCTAGCACAGTTTTAAAAAATCATCACGAGGAAATAAAGTATCACACTCTTAAACGACGCCTTGAATGCGTCGTTTGTCGATATTTTCGTCTTATAATTTATCAATAAAACATTTTTATTGAACGTAGCATACAAACGAATTTCATCAAGCAATATCTCATTTCCATTTTTAATATAATCATTTGTTTGGTATGAAATTGCTCATCATCTTATTTACTTCCTCCAATTTATTTTGGCACAGGGCTTCGAATACCGGGATCCCGATATACTTGATGATCGAAATATACGGAATCGTCTATAAACGGATAACTATAACATGTAAAAAGTCGAATATAAAATGTAAATACCACTGACTTTATTACCGTATGTAATGATAAAATAATTCTCGACTATTCACTAATTTTGTATTCGTACATATTTTTGTAAAATACCTACATATATAATAAACAAATGAATTTTGATATTTTACACCTTCTTGTATTTTTTTGTAAAAAGGAGAAGACAATTTTATTGTTTTTTTTTCCACAATTTCATACAAAAAAATGTAAAATTCTTTTTTAAAACGGGATCGTTGGCATCCCGTCAGTGAAGCTATTGTTATTAAATTGAAGATTTTTTGTAATAATATTAAATTTTAACCTCTTTCTTTGTTATCGGTTGTCTGATTCATCATAAATTATTAAAAAAAAAACATTTTAATACCTAAACAAATACATCAAATTGCAGCCAATAATGTCCACAAAGTTCTTGAACATGACTTTTTGTGATATTTTGTCCCCTCGGATTTATTTCAAGCAACTGTTACTTTAAAAAAAATGTCACTTCGGTCGTAACTTTTTATGCCAAATATTTATTTATAAATAAGGGATATATAAAAAAATAAAAACATGAAATTGTTGAAAATTAAAAATTGAAAAAATGTAAATCTCGAAATTCCGTGATCGCAAAAACGGTTCCGGGATTGGATGCCCTAGTTAAGAATTTGTCGTGTAGCAAATTCAATTATAGCATAACTGGACGAACTATATTTAGTAGCAGCGGCATAAATTTAAAAGCAAGTCGTCGCTACGACAGTAATAAAATAATTATGACAGACATATTTTAATGAACACTTGAAATTCACGGCTTTGTTTGCTTTTTTTAAAAACAGATTATTATATTCTAGCCTCCTTGTTTACTAGATTTATTATTCTTAAAAAAATATCAGTATAACTGATTTCTACGTAAAAGCTTTGAGTTCCTAGGTAAGGTGTAATTTAATAGTCAATTAGAAACACGATATATTTATGCTTTTACAGTTTGTATAAAAATATTGTTTTTTTGAAGAGCCTTGCATATAGAAACCATTATAACAATGTTATTAAAATATTGTTTCAACTATGAAAAAATAAGCAATTGGAAGTTAATGAACTATGATATTTTTTTTAAACCATTCCCGCTCTCAATGTGCAACAGATGGATTGGTAATACTGTTTATCTCAACAGAAGCTTTCAACAAGAATAGGTTTAAATTCAGTTGTTTACGTCTCTTTTTTTAATACAATAATGAATAAAATGATAGAATAAGACAGGGTTAGAAGTAAATTAGTCGCTCTCACTACGTTTTATATTTAAGAAGATCGGGTGTCTGAGAGGGAATATTAGACATTACAGATACCCGGAGCCGGTAAATTGATCGAATGCAATTGCTCGAATGCAAATTGCTCGAATGCAATTCCTCGAATGGAAATTGCTCGAATAACAAGTTCCTCGAATAACCAATTTCTCGAACGTCAAATGCTCGAATTACAAATTGCCCGAATTTTTTTTTTTAAAGTTTTATAAAAGCTTAAACAGACAGAACAAACGACTTAAGACAGAACAAACGGTTAGCTTATCACTATCGCTACGCCCAATTTTTAGTAAGAATGGGTTAGAGGTTTTCAAGAGATTACATATATGTGTGCCTTTAAACAGAAATCCATAAATAGTTTGAAAAATAATTGATTAAAAAGTGTACGTATTAAGATTTAAGCCCGTGACCTCCGAAAACAAAACCAACGACCTTTTCCACTCGATCACTGGCAACTGAATAAGAAAATAAAAAATATTTTTTTATTATGACTTTTTTTTGATTTATGGTTTTTATTTCCCTCCTTGCATAAATATTTTTTTAAAGAACAAGTAATTTATGTTTTAGCTTTTATAAAAAAATTTAAAAAATTTCGAGCAATTTTTAATTTGAGTATTTGACGTTCGAGGAATTAGTTATTCGAGGAACTTGTTATTCGAGCAATTTCCATTCGAGGAATTGCATTCGAGCAATTTGCATTCGAGCAATTGCATTCGATCAATTTACCGGCTCCCCAGATACCCCATGTCTAAGAACGGAAATCCATAATTCTGTAATTACTGAGATTCAAACCAGTGAGAACCGAAACTGTAATCAATGACGTTGGTCAATGGACCACGGACCTCACAATTATATTATATTATACATGATAAGAAAGTTTATTTTCCATAATTTCTACGTATTTTTTATATGTTGTACGATACAACAAAATTGCGTTTATTTATATTTCTGACGATGGCGTGATGTAATTACATCTGTCATGACATTAAACGATATTTTTTTTTCACCTAATTACAATGGGTTTCTACCAAGTGAACGCCAATCCAATCAATAAACTGAAAGAAGCCGATATGTCTACTAAGGAAATTCTTTTTAAAAGATTATAAAGAAATACGCCGAAGTAGCTATCAATTATAAATAAAATTTTACTTTTAGAACTAAAGTTCGATATTATTTTTTTCAACTCATTACAATAGAGTTTTGCCAAGTAGGTAATTCTCTAATAAGAAAATATGCTTCAAATATTTGCGAAAATTTTTGTGAATTAAACAATTGTTTTCACATTATTTATCAAATTTTATACTAATTGTATTCAGTATTTAAAAATGGCCGTACTATTTTCTAAATATAGATACACCCCTTAAACTCATACTTCAAAACATCCAAACCCGTCAAACGTTATTTGAAATATCGGTGACATATCTCCTATCCATCATGCTAATCCCTGACAAGCCAAATTGCATTTCATCTAACGAATTTCAAAACTCTCTTTTTTACTGTCAATATCTCACTTGTAATATTACCCATTTCGGGACAGATCTTCGCTTAAATTTTCTATTAGATCAGTAGTAATGTCTAAATTTAAAAACTTTAACCATAAAAATGTTAGAGTTGGTTTTTGTTTTAATATTTGTGTATTTCAAAATAATAATTTTTCTTTCGATGGTTTCGGCGGTAACTTTGTGGAAGTTCATTTTAATAGAAAATTTAAATTAACTTTGATTATTCCACGTATTGTGTAACTAACTGTGACACGTGTTTCGCCTCTTTCAGAGGCATCTTCAGACTTACTATCGCAAAATTTGCTTAAGTAATGAAGCAAGATTGATTCTAACATTTTAAAATTATAAAATTACAAAATGGATTGGGTTTTTTTTTTCCTTTTAAGAGGAGCAAGGAGGGGGGTGTAGAATCGAAATAAAGCAAACAGATAATGATACTAATTTTACTAATGAGTTGTAAACAATCAGAATGGGATTTTTCCTTTTTAATGGAAGCATCCCATTCTGATTGTTTACAACTCATTAGAAGAGGGGATTATAAAATCGAAACAGTGCAAACAAATTTAATCATACTACTAATGACGTTAAACATTACAAACTATTAAAACTAATGAGCTACAGTCAATCATCTAGGTTTGTGATTACTCTATTAATTGGAAACAATTTGAGTAACGGGGAACCGCCTGTGCTATTAAGAATATTATTTAATAATATTTCTTTTTTGTTAAGAGTTTTATATTTAAGAGAGAAAAAAAAACCCAATCCATTTTGTAATTTTATAATTTTAAAATGTTAGAATCAATCTTGCTTCATTACTTAAGCAAACAAATTTTGCGATAGTAAGTCTGAAGATGCCTCTGAAAGAGGCGAAACACGTGTCACAGTTAGTTACACAATACGTGGAATAATCAAAGTTAATTTAAATTTTCTATTATAATAATTTTTCATTGACTACGTACTTCTGTAATAGTAAAAAATCCCAAAGTAAACGATTTTAGTATAATATAAAAAGAGGTTATAAAATCAAGCAATAAATTTTGTTTTTTCGATATAACCACCGTTTATTTGGACACAACTAACATTTTTTTCTATAGTACTAAAAAATTAACTAAACTTTTTTCTTGCTTATTAGACATAAAACTTTCAAACTATGAACTATTCTTGTAAGTTTTTTTTTCATAGACAATAATTTCATAATAAATACTTATCATCATTTACCAAAAAAAAGACCTTTTTCAATCAAATGCCTACATATGTTTTGTGATCTGTTATTGGAAATATCAAAATAGATTTTTTTATGGGAACTGCTTGTAATTTAGTTTTTCATTTTTTCGAAGAGAGTAGGGGTTGAAAGCTACGAATAGAATAGGACCATTTCTTAGTAAATTGCCCTGTAATTTTGGGATTGATAGGGTGGAGGCAAATTTTCAGGCAACACAAACATCCATGCTTTTCAACAAAATTCTGTAAAATGTTATTTGTACTGGGATTTGAACTCATGAGATCCAAGATTGCCAATAGCAACCACGAAGCACTGCGACGGCAGTTTCACCTAGCACCTGCATAATTGAACCTTCTAGAGATGAATAGAGGCAACTAGTAAAATAGTAAAACTTAAAAGTACAATCACATCTTTACTTGGTGTTTTGATGAATTTAATATTTTTATTTTACGGATATAACACTATTGCGATGTGTATTAACTGAGTGAAGTACACTTTTACGATACGTGCAGAATATTACAACGCATGTTACTTATTTTTTCTAAAATACCACTTGGCTCACTTCACCTCTCATGGTCCCAATTGTAAACCAAAGCTTTAGCTAAAAAAACTTTTATGTGGAAAAAGTACTAAAAATGTTTTATTATTTTTATTATAATGCCATTCCACCAAGTATTGACAGTGAACACCTTAAAAGTGAAAAAAACTTTTGTTTGGACTAGCTCATATTTAAGGCATTTTATGACATTATATGATTGACTCGGAATAAAGAAATTTTATGATGTTTTAGCTTCATCAAGAGAATATTTTTAGCGATTTGAACCATTTTTACCGTAGGTTTTTTGGCATGTTTATTATCGTTGATATACTTGATAATTTATTTAAGAAGTAATTTTCGTATCAAATTTGTATTTTATTGAATATATAGAGAATTAAGTGCCACTCGTAATATGGTATTGTATTATAGCTGTCCGATGCAATATTCTGTAACACTTCAGGGAGTCACTTGACAAGGCACGTGGTTAAGCGTTGTCTCAATAGACCAGATGGATATGATCAGCGCTATAATTGTCACAGGAGTTTAACGATGCGAACGATCATTCTAGAAATACATTTATGCTATCTATAATATAAATAAATTCAATCGTTAAATAAATTTTAAAAAACCGAGGAACTTTTTCTCCGCGATGACACAAAAAAAAACTGTTATATTATGAAAAAGGATAACCTATACACTAAACTTATTGTGTAACAACATACTCTTTCGTTTGGTGAAAATTATAGATATATTTTATATCTTCCAAATGGAGCTTATCTCAACAGAATAGTTTCTATGAGAACTGGTTATTACTCAGTTGTAAAACCTCTCTTATAGAGTAGGGATAGAAGACTAGGGCAGGACAAGTGGTTATCTAGTTGCTCTTACTACACTCCGTTTTTTTAAGATAGGAAGGGTTGGAGGGGGAGTTCAAGACAACTCAACACATACATGTATGCATTCGAACAGAAATCTATAAATCGATTGAGAAAACAATCTATAAAACTGTACTGAGATCTGAACCCGTGATCTCTGTGTTCTAAGCCAACGACGTTGACACTTGACCACGCAACTAGAATAATTAATGTTTATTTCTTATAACTACTGAAGTAACTACTGAAGGTACTGAAGTAACTGTCAACAATATTTTATAACTCTGGTGAAACTAAAAATATGTCCTGTTTATTTTCCTCGCGGTAAAACATTATTCTTATGGCAGTGGCACCTTCATAATTTTCCAGCTGTGTTTTAGTTGGTTAGAGCTTTACCATAGAGATAAACTGAGTTTGTGATCATGTTACAATTAGTTAAATATCAAATTTGTTTTTTTTATATTATATTTAATTAAGATCATTGGTGATGTTTATTCTCCTTGAATCAATTTTAACTGGCCTGATAAATCTTCTCATCAAATCTATCTCGTAAGATTATTTAAATTTCAATATATTTGACGCACTGGCACTGGCTGTAATGCCAAACATTTTGTTTGAAAAATATTTACCATATCTATATAATATATCAATTTTAATATACTTCAATGCTTGTATGCATTTTAAAATGCTTGGTTTTTGAAATAGAAAATTTTTCCGTTAATTGCAAAAAATATATTAATTTACAATTTCAAATAAACAAAACGAAAGCCTTAGGTAATTATACCAACAGCACAATAGTTATATATATATATTATTTTATCATCTCTTCTCATAAACATAAAACAAAATACACACCACAAAACAAATGCAGGTTAAAATTGTATGAAATATAACATGTTCAAATATACATTATAATACTTTGAAAGCATATATTTATTACATTATGAGCTTTCAAAAGAGAGAAGTTAACACAGCTGAAAAATAAATATTTATTTTCCCTTAGGGATGGTTTTGCCAACAGATTATTGAAATGCGTTCCATTCTACCTACACTGGATTACGAATTGACTAAGGGTGAGTTTTTTTACTGGCAATAATTGTATAATTATTTTTTTACCATAAAAAATGGTTGTATACTTTACTTACAAATATTTTTTGCAAAAATAAGACTGCTTAATTTTTAACACATTTTTTTTAGATTACCAAATTTGTTAGTTTGGTTTCTCACAAACACTATTGAACTCGAGTTTTTCGTTTGTATAACGTGAAATAAAATATCGCTTAAATGAAATATTTTTTTATTATACATCTATAATCATGTTGCCGCATGTGTGGTCGAGTGGTCAACGTCGTTGGCTTCGGCTACGAAGGTCACGGGTTCGAATCTAAGTATGGACAGTTTTATAAATTGATTTTTAAATCGATTTATGAATTTCTGTTCGAAGGCATGGATATATGTGATGTCTTGAATTGCCCCCTTCCACCCATCTTATCCTATGAACGGGGCGTATCAAAAGCGGTTAGCTTACCTCTAGTCCTGTCCTAGCCTTCTATTCTTACTCTCTTTGGAAAAAGAGAGGTTGAGAGGTAGGAAAAAGAGAGGTCACTAGTCCTTTACGTACCATATCGTATATATATTTTTCATTATTCAATAATTGTGCATGATTAACTGAGTAACGATTAACACTCGTAGAAAATCTTTTGTTGGTATACCTCTATAAAGAGACCATATTCTATACATTGGGAGCAAAAATAAATTTAACAAAAAATGTTTTATAATTGGAAGTGATACAATAATAATATGTTGAAAAAAAATAGGTAAATTTTCTTACATCATTATTTATTTTCGATATTTAATATTAATATTTCAAACGTTTTCTAACTAAAAACAGTCATCATCGAAAATTAAATCATTCATGACAATTGGTATTTTTGATCAATCACAATGTGTCCCATACGACCTGCAAATAAAAGGATCTTAGCGAAACTTTTCTCCTACAAATCTGTCTGTTACTCAGTTGCTCAATTTATCTTTTTTCGAAGAGAGTAATAGGGATTGAACAATATGACTAGTGGTTGACTGATCGCTTTAAAGCTCGTTACAATATTTGAAATACTTTTTAACTTCAGAAAGCATTCTCAATTCTCTTATACTTTTTCGAAAAAAAGTATTTTATTTCTAAATGTATCAAATGTTCAAAATAACTTCACTTTATCGTTCACCGCTGATATTCGCCATACAGCAATATTTCCGCGGCTCCATCTCGTTACGCCTGCATAATAATTATTTGCAAATCTCTCTCTTTCAAAGCAACCGGAACAAATAAATAGAGCTTTGAAATGCGCGCCTTTAGTCGGAGCGTTGCGGGTGACTATGTTGACAGTTTGATTAAAAGGCATCTAGTCAAATATACATGTCTATTACATACGTCGTTTAGTCGTTCACATCATATTTTCATCATGTCACGTCAAAATTTCGTATCAACACACATATGTTACGTCGAGAGGGACTCTCAAAATGATGCTATCTATCTTTTGTGAATGTACATTGAAGTGAATTTTAACATTGATTAGTTTTTGTTGGTTTCGATATTTCTAAATTGGGTGTTAAAACTTAATTTTACAATTAAACAAAAATTAATTTGAATCTTTCAAATTATGTGCATTAACACATGCTTTGTCACTAACGACCCGGGTTTCGCCTTTTGGCATCATCATGCGTTCAAGTGCACGGATGAACTTTAACTGAGTCAGTTTGTATGAATGTACATGATTTTAACGATTGAAATTCAACATTGAAATTCCACCAAGCACCTTCAGTTGAAATCTTAAATTTTACAATAATAGTACTCAGTCATTTTTTTTTCTAATTCATGTCCTTTCTCCATGTAGAGGATATGGCTTTCTAACGGAGGTATTTCATACAAAGTTTTTTACGAGAACTGCTTGTTAGTCAGTTGCTATATCAATTTTTTTAAAGTAAGTAAAAAAAGAAAGACAGAGCTGGTACAGGACTAGTGGTTAACTAATCGCTCTCGCTTTGCCTTGCTAATTTTAGGATCTATGAGTGAAAGGGATAAATATCACAAAAACCAACGACTTCGAACAAAAATTGATCTTCTAAATTTATTCTTAGTTCTGATAACTATTTTTTCATTCTCATTACTTTTTTGAAAGATCATGATTTTAAAAAAATATCTTCAAACGTCTTTCGGCAAAAAAAACAAGTTTTCAAAGGAAAATAAACATAAAATTTTGCGACTATTAATTTTAAACGTTTTAAATATGTATTTTTCAGGAATTGTTTTATACTGAATCGAAAAAACTCGGAGTTAATAATTATAGAATGCTATATTCTTTACATGATGATTTTTGTTAAAAACTGTGATCAACTACGATAAGACAGTTTGGAAAGTTTTAAAAAATAATATCTAATATTTAAACATCTTCTATGTTCTTTGAGCTTTCGATCATTTTTTTTTCTATTTGCTAGACAAAAGAAACTTGCGAGCTTTATTTTATATTTAAAATTAATTTTTACAATCGAACACATCAAAATTTAACTAAAGTTGAGCTTTAAATGATAAATAAATGGAATTTCATATAACGATAGGCGCATGTAAAATAAATCACTTGACATCAGCACTTTTTATTCACACACACCCAAGAACTCAAATATTCATTAATTAAAGACGTCTTAATATGATATTGAACTTGCCGAGACTTAAACTCGGACCCATCGTACCACTAGAGTACAGCTATTATCACTAGACTACAGACGCTGACATTTCAACAGCGTCATAATGATAAGATGTGAAAGCTTGATTTTTCTTTGACAAATACCTAAACGACAAAGAAATCAAACTTATTGCTTAATATATAATACTTATAAAAATTGTCGACAAACCTTCTGAAGTGCTCAAGAGAACAAAATACCTCTTTTATTGATCATTAATGACGTAACAAATATTTCTCAATAATTAATACTAATATTCAATAATCATAATAGCATATGTAGTAAAATTGTCGTTATGAAAAAACATACTGATTTAACAATGAACACAATTGAATAGCATAAAATAAAAAGTAACTTAAAAAATAAAATATTCAAAACGTTGAAGGAACAACTTCTAACATAAAACTTTATCAAATAAAATTTGACTTACAATTGTTAAAGTGCATTTAACTGTTGATAATGAAAGATTAAATTAATTTGTTTACGTGTTAGCTTTCAGTGTCGCATACTTTCGCCATAAAATTGTCTTATTTTGTGTCAAATATCTTATTTAATTTTAAATGAACTTTTTAATGAATGGAAACACAAAGTACGTTATTTGAGGTTCGCGCCAAAATCGTTAACCCCCACACAACGGCGGGCGTTGAAATACTCGACCGCATATGTTGCAGCGCTGTACGCTTGACGATTATACGCGACGCTCATCATTTACCTGCGCCATTCAATTTGGTGGCTTCATTTCGTGGCGTGGCTTCGTTGCCCGCAGCAAACGGGTCACGACTGATATGCGGCCATTGTTATATTGGATTAAATAAGTATCGCACGTCAAGAAATAGTTTGCGTTCAGCAGTGACACAGTAAAAATATTAGTAAGTACATCGTTACAATGCGAGAAAATCTTCATAAAATATTAAGACAACTCGTAAAATTTATATTTTTTGCGTTCATATTCAGTCTTAACCAAACCTGTAGGTAATGTAGGTAACTAGGTAGCTATTTTCTCAGAAATATACCAGGATTGGCCACGAAGTCGACCGTGTTTCCTTTCCATGTCACCCGTCCAATGCTTTAAAACAAGAACACACATTATATTATGCTTTGAATTATTTCACTTTTTATGTCAACTTAGCACATACGGTATTAGTAGACTTGTTCGACTGATTACAGTATTAAGTTGCATAGGTCAAAACAATAAACAGTTACATCGATGCATTGGTGTGTTTTCAAAAGCATAGATGTTTTAATTCCCTTCCACCCATCCATTCCTTAGAAATTTAACATAGAAAAATTAATACGCTTACAACTTGTCTTGTCCTAGTTTTATCCTTCTACATATAGTTAGTCTATCCGAAAGAAAGAGGTTTAACAACTGAGTAGCAGGCAGCTAAGTAAGCTAATATAAGTTCATTTATTGAACATCTACAACTAACCTGCCGCAAGTGGAGAGTTACCTGTCTTAAATTTAGTACTAAGTTTGATGGTTTATCATTAGTACTTCATGTAACTCAAATTATAGATTCCAGAGTCGTCATACATATAAATAAATGAAAGATAAATCGTTTAAATATAGATAGTCATATTTAATATCAATAATAAATATTATAAACTAATACGACACACAGTGTAACACTAATAACCATATTTGACATAGGTAAAATCTTAAAATATTTCCACATCAAAACATTTCGAAAACACAGTACACAATCTGAAGCGCAAAACTTACATTTCGACATATATGTTTCACATTTTTTGGGTTGCAGCTAGAGCATCCAATCCCGGGATCCCGTTCAATTTTCTGATCCCGAAATACCGGGATTGAGACGGCCGTGATCCCGGGATTTTGGGATTGAGAAAATTTGAGCAAATCCCGAAATCGGTGAGCTAAAAAAAACGAGGTTCTGTGACAATCTGGGAAAAAGTATACCAAATCTACGATTTCAAATTCCTCAGTGCGCTAAAAAAAAACGAGGTTTGGAGATAATCCGAGGAAAAAGTATAGCGAATTGAGAATTTCAAATTCCTCGGTGAGCAAATCCCAATCCCGGGATCCCGGGATTGGATACCCTAGTTGCAGCGGCTTAGTTGCGGGTATGCAATATGTTCCACTTTCGGAGTGGACATGGTTATATAAAATCCACCTGAATAAATCTACTAAGCTATACATATAAAGTTCTGACTACATAATTAAAAACAATAGTCGCAAACTCTTGTTCATGAAATATATATATTCAGGTTTTAACATGTGCCAGATATAGCACAAATTAAAAAATGTATCAAAACAATAACAACTCGATTATGTTCTTCAACTTCCTTGCCGTTTTTAAAAACCATTTTTTCCGTTTGTTGGAGATACAAGTCTGAAATAAGATATTTAAATCTCGTTTTTATAAACATTGAGTATTCATGTTATTAACAGAGTCACCAAAAAAGTTACACCAGTTACAAAATTAAAACAGTTTCGAATTTAGCGCATTTCGTTTGATTGGCAAAATTAATTAAATAATGCTAGATTTACAAAATGGCGGCCGCGTGCATGCGAGACGGAAATGCGAGACAAGCTTCTGAAAGCATTTATTCACCGCATTAAGTGTTCAGTTTCACAAAGTTTATTTTAACGAAGTCGTAAAATAATATCGGAAAATTAAATTGAAAATATTTTATCCGAACGCTTTCCAAACATACAGAGTGCTCGAGCCAATTTAAAAATAATACTTATATACAATTTAATCTTCAATTATTAATTTTATTTTTTATAACTGTTAAATGATGTTTACTTTTATCAATAAACTTATAAAAAAGATTTTAATATATTTGGAAATAAAAAAAAAAAATTGGAAAAGTGATCGCAGAGGCAAAATTTCATCAGAAAAAATACGAGATTATAACAAAAACATTATTAAATTACGCTATCTGAATATTTAAATGTATTCTGTCGGGCCAATGTAACAGTGGTAAACTTTGATGGCCTCCATGTTGGACCTCACGGGCTAAAATCCTGACACAAACAGTATTTTTTCAGTCGATTTTTTTATTTCTGCTCGAAGGCATGGATGATTATGATGTCTTAAAAATCCCCCCTAAGATTCCAATCCTTGAATAACGGGGTCTAGCGAGAGTGAGAGTCAACTACTAGTCGTGCCCTGCTCTATCCTTACTATCCTTATTACTCTGTTCGAAAAAGAGAGGTTGATTGATTGAGTAACACACAGTTCTCGTAGAAAAACTCTTGTTGAGATACCTCCACTAGGTCATATGTTCCACACTAAGAGCGGACATGCTTTTTTTAATCGTGTTTTTTAACTTATAAAAAAGATTGATATATGTATTGTGATAATGACTTTTTACTAGATAGTTCAGAATTTCATTAAAATTTCATTTATATTTTTATTGTAACGTGTAATAATAAGTAAATATCTGTATTTACTTATAACAGATTATTTACTTATTATTACACATTTAAACTTTATAAATTCGTTACTCTGATATATACATTTGATGGTGGCAATAATATTCTTCTGGTGTATCAAACGCCAATTTGTAATAGTCATTCAAGTAAACTGTTCTAAAATAATATTTTGCTTTAATGAGAAGCTATACCAGGGTTTTTTCATTTCGTTTCAGCCCTAGCGAAAAGCATACTTGGTTAACCCACACTTTTACTAAGAACAATTTTGCCGAGTTGCTTCATTTATGATGCGAACAAAGTTTGCAGACAATGAATTCATGTACATAAGTGACATAGGAAAACATTGTATGTTCAGGAGCGCGCTATTTCAATATCGACATATACCACCCGACTAGGTTATCCGGGTTAACAGCTTGAGAAACTCTGCTGTTATGGATCATTTTAACCGACATGAAACTCATCAGGGGGTGTTTTATAGAGCGCCGTGCTTTTTTCACGGAAGTACGTCAGCATTTTATTTAATACCTCGAAGCTTTCATAATAATCAAAATATGTTAAATGTAAGCTGATCGTAAATGTTTAACGCGTTAAAATTGCATTCAGTTTATATCGCTGTCAGGTCGAAAAACATTTTACCACATTGTAAAACGATACTTTAATATGCCTGTTTATGTTTCAAATACCACATCCCTACATTTTAAAAAGTGACACAACTCAAAATATCAGTTTCTCAATATACCAATTTAAAAAAAATACAAAACTGTTCAATACTCGATTATTATAGACTGATAATGAAGCTTTCTTCTTAATATAATACATATTTTTCAAAAATTTTAAGCAAAATGTTCAAAGAATCTGAAACTATGTATTTTGGAATCTTTTTTCTTAATCCCCGAGTCTCGAAAAACTTCTTTATACAGGGATGAGCGGCACGGAAAAGTATGAAACTTAAAACGGGCCACGGGATAAAAAATATTTGAGAAACTACGATGTTAATTATAAATAACATAATTTTCTAAAAAATCTTTCTATTTTAAGCCCGTATTTTTGTCATTGAAGTATATTGTTGAATTTGTAAAATCGCTTGATTGAAGAAAATCTTCATTTCTAATCCATCTTAAAAATACGCTTAGCCGCATTTTGTAAAGTGACATGGCTGATTGAGGGAAGTGTGCATTGAACTGTTAACTGTCGGAAAAATACCCGCCGTAAGGCTTGTGCCAATGGCACTGGTAAAAATAGAATAGGTGGCAAGAGCTTTTCGATAGCGTTCGATTACTTAGCCTTTATAACTTTCACAAAAAAGTATTACGTAATGTTTTTTTTTTATTTTTACCTTAAACACACGTCAAGCGAAAATCTTCTGGGCTTACTTATATTTGTATGCACAAATAAAATTATAAATAATTCTTTTTTTACTATCGAGTATTTTGTCACTTTACTGGCAGAAATTGTTATGTAACATATTCGTATAGATTTGAGTAAACAGTAAATGAAAATTTTGTGTTTATTGGATAAAATCGGCCCGCTTTTTTCTTGGAATTAAAAGTACAATCTCGTCTTTATTTGGTGTTTTAGTGGATTGAATATTTTTATTTTTCGTAGATAACACTACTACAATATGTATTAAGTGAAGTTACTTCGCTTTTACGATACTTTAAGATGTGTAGAATATTACAACGCATCTAAAAAAAAAATTTTAAATACCACTTGACTCACTTTACCTCTAATGTGCCTATATAGAAAATACAGATTTAAAGGTTGTTTTTTTGAGGTTTATATTTCTAATTAGCAAAATTTTCTCCGGTAACATCCAATTTGACAGCTGATTTACTTAGTTTAGTTTTCCATTTCACCATGAATAAACTTAAGCCAGAACAACGCTTGCAAATTGTGGAATCTTATTTCATTTAAGATTTCGACTGAAGGTGCTTGGTGGAATTTCAATATTAAATTTTAATCGTTCAAACTATGTACATTCTCACATATTTTGTCACTAACGACCCGGGTTTCGAACATTACAGTCGCAAGGTGAGCGCTATATATCCAAGATAACTAACATTTTCTTTACTTAATTGATTGGCATTAATGTGGAATACTGTGTTTTAAAGAAGACGGTGCAACATGTCACATAGAGCTTGCCACATATTGGCTGTTGAAGGAACATCACCTCACTTAATTCTAAAAACAAAACCTCTAAAAATACATCTAATATTTATGTCGATTTGACACAAATGTAGATATATTTTTTTAAATTCGAGTTGTAGTCGGACCATTAATAAACAGCCACTAAAACTACAAACATTTTTTCTATAGCCTATTAATATAAATAGTTCAGTAAAAAAATGACATTACTTATTTCATATTAAAATGGGTATCAACCTCTTTTGCTCGGCACAAAAGTTTTCATATAAGTAAATTCATTAAAGAGATTATTATAGAGCTTTTAATTAAACCAATTTTGTTCTAATATCATTTTAAAAGGATGTTGGTGGCACGCTATTGGCTTATTAATTAGTTCTGTCATTTCAACATGTAGGGTGAAATCATGTGCTCTCAGCGAACAAGCATCAAGCTCAACCAGAGCCGTCACAGGTGTTAATTAAATTCAACGTTTCCTGCGAGCGGCATTTCGCGGAGGCGGCAAACTTGTTTACTTCCTTACTTACACTAAGACAAGCGTAAAACTCTGTTACAACTTTTGAAGTATAAGACTTCCTTTTTTATTATGTATTAAATAATATAACCATTCTTGACCCATGCGCAAAATTATACAAAGTTTTGGCAGGTTTTTATCAAAAGAAATATAATTTGTTTTCTACAAGTTAGTGTTCAATAATTTAATAGAGACTTATGAATAGTTTAACGATAGTAATACTATTTTATTTGAAAAACATCATGAATGCACATTTAATCTCGAACCCCTGAACTTATATGTCAAAGCTTTACTCAAACAAAGCCGATTTTTTTTTCATTTTTTTTATTTTTAATTTCTTTTGAGTTGGTGTCAAATGATTTAAAAATTATAAATTTTTGACGCACCAGCAATAATAAACAAATGACAATCAAAACAAATATACATCAAATTACTGTTATATAAGACTTTTAAAGATAACTGATTGTATGCCAGTCTCCAAAATTCTTCTTTTTCAGAATTTTAGACATGACATACCTAGGCTAGTTGCTTTTTTTAAACCATTTATCAACTTAAAATAATCGCTAGTTAAATATAAAAATACAAAATTATGATTGTTTTTTTTTCAAAAATATTGAAAAATAAATAAAACCATCAATTTAACGGTTAATACTTGTTATTTACTCTAAAAATGAATGAATATTTAGCTACAATAATTATCCTGTCTCTTTAACCAACTAGACGGATCCCAATGTATTGGAATGCCATTGATGATCATCCATAAGGTGTACTCAACAGAGCTACGGGAAGCTGGGATGACTTGAGAGGAAGCAAAGAGACTGGCGAGAGGTAAAGAATCTTGGAAGAACCATGTGGTGACTATATTGTACGCATAAGAAGCGGATATGGAAAAATGCATTCTTCCATATGTTTTATATTTAAGTCACTTTTTAAAATAAGTACTTTTTTAGGCTTCCATTTAAACATACAGTTCAAAGAATTCGAGTCTTGCGCTGTAGTAAATCGCTTGTAAAATCGATAAAATTTGACAAACAAAAAACAAATATTCTTGATCTTGTTTTTAGATGCTATCTTAATTAGTTTTCATAAATATCACATATTTTCTTTAACAAAATAATACAAAAGTAGATCCATTGTTTATCAAGTACCTATATTACTACTCAAAACCTATTAACCAATATACATTTTACTGTTGAGTATGACAAAACACGAAAATAATTTATGTTTTCATAAAATATTATTGTTTCACGAAATATATTTTGTATTCATTTATTGGACAACGCAAAATCAAAAACAAATGCTTGATTTGCTGACAAGCCAATTAAAAAAATCACGCACCATTCTTTAAAATTTTAATGAATATTGCGAAAAATCACTATTTACATGCATAACGTATATTTGAAAAAAAACAAACACAAAAAGAATAACTTATTTTACTTTGACTAAAAATAAATAATGCGTGTTTCAACAGAATTGTGTGGTTGAATTATTATCATTAATCATGAGTATTTAAAATTTAAGAGCAGCGCTCTGCTTAACATTGTGATGAAATAGTGTTTTGTTTTTTATTTAAAACAAACGCATTATGATTTATTCTACTTAATAATTCAGCTAAAACTATCATTAACTGTTTAACTGAGTTTAACTGTTTTCAGGATTTATTAAAGCATGTTATAATTATATAGGTAATACTAATGTTGTTTTAGTTGTGTGTTAAGTATTATTTTTTCGTTCATTAAAAACTATAAATAGAAATTTTTCTTTCAGTCTTTTATCCTTGGCAACCTAATTTTAAAAGTATAAAATTATTCTATATTTGCAAAAAAAATATCATTCAGATACATAAGCCCTTTTATAATAAATACTGATAAAATTCTTTTTAGATCAATTAAATATTAGAGCCATTATTCTTTAACATTAGAACCATTATTCTTTAAAAAATAAAGCACAATTTTGTATTAATGCCACATTTATTTAATATGATTAGGACCAGTTTTGCTTATCACAATCATTTTAAACTGATGATGAACGAAACATGTTCTTGGTCATATTTAGTAAATGTGGAATAAGAACAAAACAGTGCTATATTTTTTTTATATAATACCATTCCACTTAATATAAACTTTTCAAATGGACGTTTTTTTTGTAAATATAACAATTTTCTAGTTGAACGTTTTTCTTAATTTTTCTTTTAGCAACACTTGTTCCTCAGCAGAGAAATTCAACTGTTCTACTGACTGGTAAAATCTAAAGTGTGATAGGAAGTACTGAAATTTAATTAAAAACATTTATTTGCATCTCCTACACCTATGACCACTTTATGATAAAAATGTAATTTGTATTTGCTTAAACTTTAAATTTGAGTTTGGATATATATTCAGATAATGACAAATCTAGAAAGACGTCTGGTGGAAATGGCGAACAAGGAGAAACTACAAAACGTATTTTTTGATGTATTAAAAAACAATCCTTAACTTTCAAGAATCAGTTTTAGTGTCTACTGAACAATGACGCGTTTGACACGTGGGAGGGTTTTTTCGAGCAGACGACGATATACAACATGATATGGCTTGATCAAATTTCGTGGGTTTCTGTATACGTTTGCTGTTATATAGAAATACAACAGTCTTCAACAGCGACTCCCAACCGGTGGATAATTTCAGGAGGGAGTTTTTGAATTGCTAAATTCTTATTTTTGTAAAGATATTTAAATTTTTTTAAAAATTACATCATAATATATTCATAAAACCATTTCACGTGCACACGTACAATTTTTTTATGAAATCGCTGTAACTCAACTCTTCTACCCGTAAAATAGACTTCGAATACCTTTTGACAAAAAATGCATACCGAAATTTTGTTCATTAAAATATGCTTAGTTTAGATCAGTGTTTCTTTGCCATTCGAAAGAATCACCCCCTTTAGCAGAAATAAATTATCTACCGCACCC
The DNA here is from genome assembly GCA_030503985.1 of Himalopsyche tibetana. Classification (NCBI taxonomy): domain Eukaryota; kingdom Metazoa; phylum Arthropoda; class Insecta; order Trichoptera; family Rhyacophilidae; genus Himalopsyche; species Himalopsyche tibetana. Next base: position 18,264,891 of record JAPJYX010000009.1, on the reverse strand, counting down.
CAAAATGCGATGTATTGCCATCTTAGTCATATTAACATTTTAATAAAAGCGCCCCCCAAATTCTGGAAAATTAAAAACGCCCCCTCAGACATTTAAACCCCATCCAGGGAGGCGGTACCACCTCCGTTAAGAACCACTGGATCATAGTTTCTCAAAGTTTTTAGGCCCATGGCCTCTTTTGAGTCTCATATTTTTCCGTGGTCACCATAGCTAAGGAATATTAGAAGTTTTGTAATTTATTTTTTTAGGTCTTCCCAGAATTTCCAATTTATAAATCTCAAGAATTTACGGATTTCCCAAAAAAACAGGCGCGAGACCTTTTTTGTTTTTTAGCTATTCTCGGAAATTCTTGTTTCTAAAACCTAGCACTTTACGGATTTCGCAAAATGTTGAATTGTTTTGTCGCTGTCCGATTTTTAATATACAGTATGTTGATTTTATATTGTTTATGGATATTTCTCCGTATCTCCCCAAAACTGTACTGTGGCTACCCTTAGACGTTGAGGAACACTGTTTTAGACTATTAATGAATTATTTTGTAAGAAATTATTTCAATAGATTTATTTATAATATGACATATACCTATGTACTTATATGCATATTTCTACTTCTATATTCCTACTTTGAGTGGGGGGGAATTATATTCTGAACAATGGTTGGGTGGAATGGAGCAAATATAATTGGGAACTCCTGGCTTACAACATTTGCCTAGATGCGATCGTAAAAAAATACAATAACTATACATTAAAAGTGTCTTTAAATTCACTGGTGATGTATTTATTTAATTTATTGTAGCTCGTCTATAATTTGTGCTGAAACGAGCGCAAGATAACAAAAATAACGTCGAGTTTCTCGCCAAACAAGCCATGGGAGTGCGCTGCAAAAATATTTACGCTAGACTTTTGAAAGTAAATTTGTAACTTTGTCTGTTATTAGCAAAGTTTTATCGCATTTTGAAGACATTTCCCGCCGTGTGGCGTTGTCAAGTAAATTAAATTGAGAAGTTTCACCTTTGAAGCGTGAAAATAACCAACTTATCAGCTGCTGTGTGTATGCTTCACCTCTTATCTTTAACTCAAACAGTACATTTACTTACTCACTTGCTTCTTGCAAAGGGAATATTGTGTACATACTTCTACTAACACGTTTATTTTATTTTCATTACTTCGCACACAATCTTTCCCTTAATCACATTTCATATTATAATATCAACTATATTATTGCGAAAAAAAGAACTTAACGTAAAATTACTGGCAAAGCAAATTTTGATGACAACTTATCTTAACTATTCAAATAACATACATTTTAAAAATTGACTTACATTTTCAAAGACCAATTGCATTATTAAAAATATTTTTCATCGGTATATAAGGCATTTTTTTAATGGATAGTGTTTTTGAAAATATATTCGGTCATTGTGAAAAATGCTAACTGACATAAATAAAAACAGGTAATCTAAAACGAGTGTTTCTTTTTTTGGTTTCTTCGTAGTACTTGTTTTCTATATTGACACATTATTGGATATTTAAAAATTCCTGTTTTTGTTTTTAGTTTAGTATTTACCATTTTAAGATTTCAAAAATAGCATTAAATTATATTAATTAAATTTTTACGACTATTTAACAGTTACTTTTTACGCAGTGTTTTTTAACATTCACAAAAGTGTCAGAGTAGAGTTTGTTCTTTTTGGAACAAATGCAGATCTTAAATATACATGCATAGATTTCATATTTGTTTTCATCCATGAAGTTTCGTTGCAATTTTTTCATTGCACGTTTCTGTCATTACATCTAAAAATAACCACGTTTTGGGTGTCGAGTTATATCGACCCATAATCGGCAAAAGAACTTAAGCGGCACAATTCAGCAAATTGCGTTCTAAGCCATTATTCAATGTGGCCTAAGTGACAAAAAATTAGAGCGTTATCTCATTCGCTTGATATTTTTTTTTAAGACCTGTGAATTTTAGTGTTTTGATATAATTTAAGATTTCGACTGAAGGTGCTTTGTGGAATTTCAATATCAAATTTGAATCGTTCAAACTATGTACATTCTCACAGATTTTGTCACTAACGACCCGGGTTTCGCCTTTCGGCATCTTCAGGCGTTCAAGTGCAAGGATAAACTTGAACACTTAGTAAATGAATGTTTCGTGTTTATATAAGAAATAAATGTATCATTGAGTTTAAAGCCATTGCTGGCGAAAAGGATAAGCTCATGGGAATACCCACAGATTTGAGTAGTAAGTAGTTTTAAGAATTATATTTACTTGTTTGTCGGAAAAGGTTTTATGATTATATTTATAAATTGTATAGAAGTGGAGATCCCGGCATTTTTAATATTTCATTTAAAACCGGAAGGCTATGCAATTGTGCTCTGTTTATTTCCAAAATTTTCTGGAAAAAGAGCTCATGACCGTCTGTATTTGGGTGTAACATTTTTATCCCTTGTTCTTGATTGAACACGTGTCCTTTCAAAATTAAGTGATTAGCAAAAGTAGACGTGTCTTTTTTCAATCTAAAGGCTGCCATATGTTCTAAAACTCTGATGTTCAGTGTCCTTTCTGTTTTGCCGATATAAAATTTTGTACAGCAAGAGTTATCGTTTGTTCTACGTGGATGTAATTTTTGTATCTTACCTTCGTGTCCAATAGAAAAGAAGAAGCCCCCAATTTTTATTTTATATTTTATAACTTAGAATTTCAATATTTTTTTTTTAATATATTTCCAAACTTTTCGATGTTCTTCCTGATGATGCTTCCCAGAGAACATTTTGTAGTACAACAATTGGAATTTTATTTGAATTCAACTCTTTATATAATTAGACCATCATAAATCTTCTTTACAAGCAAGTTGTCACTCATATGTATTTATATATAATATTTAAATAGCAAAGAAACTTATTTGAAGTCAATAGATTTCAATTTATATTAATGCTCCGCTTTAATTCATCAATAAACGATTACAAGTAATATTGGTAGATACATTTATGTATAGTACGTTGCGGATTCCCAATTTACATCTTAAATTATAATTTAACATGTTAAAAGGAATCCTTGAAATATACATGATATGTAAATGATCGAATAAAACATGGTTAAACCCAAAAGGGTTTCTTCCTCGTCCTTTGTACCATTATTTTGACAAAGGTCATTGCGCCTAAGCCGTGAATAGTCGATTAAATTTACACATCTCAATAATGAACAGAAGTAAAATTATTATTGTACCCATTCAATTATACATTCGAACGATATTATTCGACTTTAATCCAGACGTAATTCCAGTTTATATGAATTCAATATCCGCTTTCATCGCTTCTATAGGAAAGGTGCAGTGTGTTCCTGATTCATATAGTACTGAATTGTACACAATATTTTACAGTTTTTAATCGACAATCATGTCGCTTTTAATATGGATCATATATAGGTATCTGAACAGAAAAAAACTATGAGAACATGCTCAGTTGATCAGTTTTTATTTTTAAAGAAGAATAGAACTTTTGGTTTATACCTCATTCGAATCAACGTGATATACAAAAAAAAAACTGAATGAGTGATTCAAGTGAGTGTGTAAATAAAAACCGTTTATATTTCCTCGTCCGAGAAACACACCTATCACGTCCTCACTCACGTTTTCGGGGTAGTAGAACAGGTTGTTGTTGAATCGTACGAATTGCACGTAAAATAAACTGAATCGATAAAAAATATGTATATGTGTACAGGGTTTCTCAACGGGGGAGGCACAGCGTGTTCCAAGCCCCCCCCCCCTAAACTGTGATTTGGCTCACCAAAACAAAACAAAAAAAACTCTGTGGCCCCACCTGTGTGACTCCCGGTTGAGAAACCCTGGTCTAGACGATTACTCGGTTAATTTTATTGATCGGTCGAGTATTCTGTTGGTCCAAAAGAGACATTATTAATCGCGTCGATTGAAAAAATTCTGTTCCTTTTGGGACTCGAACCCTTGAGATCGGTCGCGAAAGCCAACAACGTCACCGTCACTGCGCCTCAGAACAGAAACTTATTTATTATTCTTAGGAAATTATTGTCAAGTTTTTCCAGGAGAAAAACATGTTTTAATATTTCATGTAGTGCTTCGGCGGTAAGTTTGTGATAGTTTATTTTAAATTACTGATTATTGACTTATTTTCTGAAAGGATAATTTAATCAAGAACCCACAACAATATTACATGATTTATTTTATTTATTTACGTTACATATTATAATAAATCTAATATATTTTACATTGATCGATATGTAACATATTTAGTAGATAAGCTTATTTTAGATAACGTTTACCGTATCAATTAATTATTTTCAATATTCACTTAATAGTTAAAATAAATTTTGCAGCACCTTGTACACCGGGATTCATTATCCTAGCTTTAAGCCTGTGCGACCTCCACTAACCCCGAAACTTGAAAACTATTTCCAATGAAATTAAATTCAAACTGTAAACCGACACACCCTGGCACTGAAATATTAACGACTTCTCTTATTTGATTGAAAAACGGCCAAAGTTTAATTGATGCGTGTTTTGGAAAGTCTTCTCCATGCGTTTTTGTTTTTTAAGATAAGATATAGGCTAACCAACCCACCAATTGAATAAATATTAACAGAAATAGTAAAAATTGTCGGTTTATTCATACTTTATAATCATCATGCTATTTAATGATGACGCTACTTTTCACCTTTCATACTCTCCTCCACTCACGATCGCCTTTTATAGAAGTTATTGTTTTACGACAGTATCCAGAGACTCAGCAAACTTTAAGCGTATCTATAACTTTTTTTTTTCAATCGAGAGTGTCTCAGGAGCAACTTTTTTTTATGTAGACCTACTGTTCTTAAGATCATTTTTTTTTCAAACGCGTACTAAATTAATGAGGGATGCGAAAAGTTTTTTTCATTTTTTTTATTTCGTTTTACATACTAATTTTGAGATTTTTATTTTTAAATATGTGTATCATTTTACATAAAAATAAAGGGCAAAGATTTTTTGTTGAGTATGAAAAGTACAATAGTATTCGGAAACCATGGCTCTTCTTAAACGTTGAGTTTCTATGATTTGGGATCTACTAGCTGGACGAATGATGATACAACTTTTAAAAGGTATGATGTGATATTTCCGCGTGCGTAAAACTTGTTTAAAATTATTTGAAATATTCAACACAATTACGTTTTGACCGTCCAAAATAAGTCAGTGTTGCTAATTGACGATTGAATTGACTTTTGCATCTCTTTCAATTCCTCGTGCATTTAACAAGACTACCAATAGACGAGTTAAAAATCTTCCTTTTTATGGCCACACTTGCATGCCGACCAATCTACTAATCAGCCGAGCTCAAAGTGCTTCACGGAACCAACGTGTTCAGTAACTTAAGTTTTTTCACTCGCCATTTTATATTCGGATACTTATTTTCGTTTATCAAGTTTCACATCATCCATATCCCTTTAATACAAAAATTAACCAATTTACATTTTTGAGAATGAATGGCAACACTTTGAGTGCACGCGAGATTATTTTAAGTTTGTGAATATAAATGTGAAGTGTAATTAATGTACACATTAATTAGTTGACATGCACATTTTCTCTCTCGTATATACTGTAACTGTCTAAAATAGGCAATCTGCACATAAGTGTACTTAAGATTGAAAAAAAATATATAAATTTTATTTGTTATATGCTATTTAAATTTTTCGTAAAGTAAAGTAAATAAACAAGGAAGTTATCAGCTTTGGTTACTTAAACTTTTTAACCATTATTAGTTGTTCAGACTGTGATAATATAATATGTATTGATCTTTCAATTTGCTGTTAAAATTAAAAATTAAAGATTTTTTCAGTAATTTGTTTAATCACCATCCAAATGTCTAAGGCCCATAATAATAAATTAAATACAAATATGTAATGATAGATTGAGCAAACAGCATTATATTATAGACAACAATTTTAAAATAAAATTATCTAAAAGAGGAAGCAGTTAAAAAAGAACGGGAATAGCAAAAAAACTAAATCGAATAAATCCAATTATTTGCAGAGTGAATGTACGTCGGGGGAAAAAAGCACACATCGTACAACTTTAAAACGCGAGCTTTTACGCGGACGCCTGCTTACGTGCAACATCGTTGTTGGACACTCTTGTGCAGGCTTCTGGCGTAATTCTTTACAGTAATAATTATTCTTCTCGCGCCGATACTGTACCCTGGAGTCCCGTCTTACGGTCTGAGAACAGCCACTTTAGGGCAGTAAAGCTACTCTACCCTCTGACGAGTAGTGGCGTTCATTAAACATACGAGAGATCTACAAGAGATCGTTTATTTGCTGGTTTCTTACTGCGAGAATTTTAGCTCATTGCTATAGTTGACGTTTTGCTTCAGCATTATTTTAATAAATTTACATAAATTGTAATTTTTACATACTGTTTATATTTTTTTTAAATGTTTACCTATTAAAGTAAGAAATTTAATTATAGAACACTTAAAAAATATAATCTTTATTATATGTTAAAATATTTAAGTTAAATAAAACTGTATAATTTTCAAATAACTGTTCTTAAAATGGTTAACTACCATGAATATAAATAGCTTGACTTACGTAAGCATTCATCAATTCTAATATAGATAACTATATGAAGAGGTGGAAAAAATTATGTCTCAAGATAATCCATAAGTTGGATTTTTTTCTATTATTTAACTATTGATTTAAAAAAAACAATAATTAATTTGTTAATTGATTTGTAATCAGTTAATTTCAAAATAAGTAAAACATTATTTTAACGCGATGTATGCATTGCGCGAATTTTAGCGAACAAAGTTTTCTCAAGTTTTTTATGTTTGACGTGATACCTGAATATACATAAATTATTTTTCACAGTCCTTATAAAATGCAATTATTTATTTTCTATAAGCTATTTTTTTTAATCGATGTCCGCTCCCAATGTGGAGCATATGGTCTCCTAATGGAGGTATCTCAACAGAAGTTTTTTCTACGAGAACTGCTTGTTACTCAGTCGCTCAACCTCACTTTTTTCAAAGTGAGTTGTAGGGAAAGAACGATAAGGTTAGAACAGGACTGGTTGTTGGCTAATCGCTATTGCTACTCTCAGTTAATAAAGGATCAGAAGGGTGGGAGGAGATGAAATGATGTGAATTGACATCACAAACACCCAGTCTTCGATCACAACTTTGAATTGAATAATTCTCAAATTCACTGTGATCTGATCGGGAATCGAACTCAGTTCGCGTGATCGGTAAAGCCAACTCTAACCAATAACTTTAACCAACTGGGCTACAGCAGGCGACATATAAGCTATACTTATTATTAATAACGCTATAATCTTCTACGCCACTGGTGAGAAAGCTGTCGGGTATGGAGAGGTGTGAGGCTCTATATCTCCTGTTACAATGCTTCATCTGCGTCCCGCGTATTTATAATTCATCCCCTTCTACGATGGGCTAGTGGTTGTCCCTTTGAACGTGTAACAGGAACGTTTACCATAATGTATAAAGTGGGTAGTTATTTATTATAATATCGATTGAGCCGCTTGCTTTTGGCTTGGGCTTAATGTGGACTTAATAAATAATAATTCATTTTCGTTGTAAAGTAACTCTAAATTTCAATTTCAATTTAATTTCAGAAAACTTAATCATTTTAACAGAAATAATGCGACCAAAATTTTCACAAAAGGATTTATAATTTACGATTATTTTTTACTTTATAACGACTAAATCGTTGATAATCATTTTCAAAAAATAAAAATTGACAACTTTGAGTTTCCGCTTGTATAATTAGCTTTCTCAGGCTATTTTTTTACGAAAAACATCCCTAAAGCAGGCCTCCGGAAACTTTTTGGCTGAGGGGCCACATTAAATATTCAACATGAATTTCAGATAGCATGCAAAACGATATTTTAAACTATTATTATACAGCATGTATAACCAAAAAAACATGAAAAAAAATATATCGACTATATGCGCTTACGACCGTAGTTTCACAATTAATGATTTTCTTACAACCGGCAGTTTAATGAGTCAAAGGGGCCGCAAAAAATAACGTAATAATAAATTTAATAGCCGTTTGTAATCTGCGAGCCGTAGTTTGGGCCGACATGTTCCAACTAATGTTTCGTCATAATAAAGTTTTTTTTTTCACTTGCTAAAATAATAATAAAGAGCTATTTAAACTTTTTAACTTGTACGTATGGTCTTTATGCTTCTCTTTTATGTACTATTAAAATCTATGAGAGGAGACTTTTCTTCAACAATTGTTCTTATATTTCGTACATTTTAACATTTCATTAAAATTTCGTGAACGTAAGAATGGTAGATTTAACCATTAGAGAATCATTAGTTCTTCCTTTTATCAATACCATTTCTTTAATGAACAGAATGTATAAAAAGAGTCTTCTTTCAAAACTTTTTATTGAATCAATATTTTCTGAATTGACAGCAAACATGGCTTAAAAAATTGATCTTACTTTGTTCCCCGTTTTCCACACCAAACAAACTTACACAATACATCAAATTCAGTGACTTAAAACAAACACACCAATTAGACAGGACTATAAATAACACGCAACATGGCATCCTCGCTTAGTGCGTATAAGGAAGATTCCTTCTAATTGTGTGCAAATAGTTAGAACTGTTCCTAAGCAAACATACACTTATCCTATAATAGGCAATTTTACACTTTAAATACGTTCGTATTTCATTATAAGTGGACCCCTGTCATTCGTAGAGTTAAATGGCTTTAAAGTATTCCTTGTCGGATGCTAAGCTTTGGCGTCATGTTGAAATACACCTGGGTTTCAGTATTATCTGAAACAGTGATAGCAAACAAATGACATATAATATAAAATTAAATTTGGTAACTTTCTTACTTCACTTGTTGTATTAGAAACTCCGACACGTGTTCTGCTTCTTTTAGAAAGTCATTATACAGAATAGCGCAAAGTTTATGTATACAAACTTTCGATATTATTTATGTCTATTGGAGTAAAAAATATATCAAATTTAATAATATATTACAGACAAAATATATCGGTAAAATATAATATTCATAGCTCAATCACTTAAATTGAGTTTGATTTATTTTAATGTCATGCTTAGAATTTCAATATTAGCAAAAATAAAATTATTACTTACCTGATGTTCTTTTTACAACATTTTTTTTTTCAAACAATTTTATTTTTTTAGCCCATTATCAAATACCAATACTTGACCGAAAATAAAAATAAATTCTGCTCTTACGCTTTGTAAAAATATTAACATATTTTTTTTGCTTTGCGTGTTAAATACTTGCCCCTAATTTATGTATGGAAAATGTTTGCAATCGCTAATATTAATATTTTTATAATGCTCATTTGTAACAAAGTTTTTTTGTATTTTACAAATCGTGGATTGGTATGAATCGATGACTGTTCTAACCACTGGTGTAGTGGGGCCAGTCCGCCACTTTTTTTACATGTAACTTAATTTTCAAGTACATACATATAGTCGAAATACTACTCATAAAATTTAAAGCATTATATCAAAATTGATCTACCCGAAGGATTTCACAAAAATAAAAATAATTAATGTACACATGTAACGTGATGAAAAAGCAAATATAATTAGGGAATAAATCAATGACCGACCTGGTACCTATTTATTTACCACTACAACACTGGTTCTAACGTTATAACAACTTAATACTATTTTAATTATTATAATAATGACAACTAAGTCAAATAAAAACTAAATAATTGAATAATTTCAATAATGTTTATATTCAAAAGTTTTATAATTAATTTCAAAGTTTTTCTTTTTCTGAAAAAAAATGTTGTCTACTTTGTTACTTATCTTAGTTTCGGCATTCAATGTTTTTAAGCAAAATACAAAATATATATTTGGTTTTAAATTGGTAATATTGGGCACATAAATTATACTGGGAAAATCATTTTCATCTAAATTGTTTTATTATTTAAATAAGTTTTATCGTCGATCTTTATTATGAATAACATTCAATAAAAAGACTTGTCGGATCTCATGGCGCAGCGGTTAGCGTTGTTGGCTTCCGTGCCAGATCCCGCGGGTTTGATTTCTAATCCCAAACAGCATTATTTCGATTGATTAACCAATTTTTGCTTGAAATCATGGTGTGTACGATGTGCAAAAATTCCTTCACACCTTTCCGATCCTTTTATAACTAGACGTAGCAAGAGCGATTAGTTAAGCACTAGTCCTGCTTCAGTCTTATCTTTATATCCCTACTACACCCATACCTCGCTATGCAGCCGCTCTTTATACGGCATTTCGCTATAACGGCCTTTTTCAATTAAGACACGTTTTCGCTATAACGACAAAAAAACAAAATCAAAAAATCGGTTCAAAAATCACTTTTGTACAGAAATGAAAAAATATTTGCGAGACAATAATTTAAGCAACAAGACTTTGCTAATTTTGGATAATGGCACCAGGGCATCCTACTAATTTATCCGAACTATCTGAAAATGTCACGATTGAGTAGTACCTTCTGAAAAATACTACAGCTCTGATCCAACCAATGGATCAGGGTGCGATAGCCACTTTTAAGGCATATTACCTACGCTGAACTTTCCAACAACTTATGAGGGAAACCGATGGTGAATCTTCAATTAAAACATTTTGGAAAAACTATAACATCAAGGATGCTGTTGACAGCATCAGTGAATCATGGAAGGAATTAAAATTTACAACAATGAACCATGTTTGGAGAAAAATATGGCCAGAATGTATAAAAAGTACTGATGCAGAAGTTAATTTCCTGCCTGAACTTAGGCAAAAAATTTTGTATCTAGCACATGATCTCTTACCAGCAATCATGTGCCTGATCCTTACCAGCGAAAAATGATTATGACAGTGATCTGCAGGTTACCATTTCTTCATCGTCTTCAAATTAAAGCCATTTAAAAAAATATATATGTATGTATACATACACATATTTTATCTAACATGACGTTGTTTCATTTTTGTTTCATGTATTTTTGATTTAAATAAAATAAAAAGATTAAATGCATTTTGAATGATAAACCATGTTACATATTAAAAAAAATTTGGAACCGATCCCATTGAATTTGTATGAATTTGTATTAGAATAATTGATTCCTTTTACGGCTTTTTGCTTTGCGGCCAAGTTTCGTGGAACGTATCTAGGCCGTAAAGCGAGGTATGGGTTTACTATCTTTGGAAAAATGAGGTTGAGCGACTGAGTAAAAAGAAGTTCTTAAAGAAAAAAATCTATTGATATACCACCATTAGGAAGCCATATGATCCACATTGGGAGCAGACATGGAGAAAAGAAAGAAAGAAATAAACGTGTAATATGGAACCATCAATTTGCTCAAAATCTTCATTATTTAAGCCTTGACCAACACGCGCCGTTGGCAGAAGCAGTTCAGATCTTTCATTACTAATATTGTTATCCAATATCAGCCATGGCTTCTAAGTGTAAGTGTAACATATTTTTCTAAGTAATATGTATTTGTAGTTCTATTTGCTTTCCTATTTTTAATGTGTGCTGTTATTTTATTTTATATAAATATATTGGAAAACTCTAGTTGATATTGTTGAAATATTAATCGTGTTTGTAGATTATATAGTCGATTGGATAATATCTCTGAAGAATTATTATATGTTAAAGTCTGTTAAAAATACACTACACTGAAGTAAAAATATATTTTCCATTAATTTGAAAGATTCTTTCCCAAGTCGAATTATTATTACCGTCATTTCAGTTTTAATATTACGCTTATTACTTCTCGTCTCTCTCCACAAACTCAGAGGCTGGTAGCTGGCATCGCTTTGCATGTAATCAAAAGCGTACTTTTTACATCCAAATCTTGCGAGGTCTCCCATAGGACATTGCGGGCCATTGTTATACAAGAATTTCTTCTTTATTTCTACAACGCTAAGGTAAATTTTTTAGATGAATACACTTCACTCCGCGACAATCCGTCCATGTAAAATTTATAAAAGAATACAAAAATATATTAATCAACTTAAAGATAAAGCAAAAGTTTAACTTGGAACGCCTTCAAATTTTTAGAAAAATAACATTGATAAAAATCAAAATTTGGCTTCATCTATTTTAAACGAAAGAAACAAGCAACAATGGACCTAGCTTGGTTAGACATATGCTGAAAATGCCCCACGATATCTTTTATCTACCCAGTCCTTTCGTCCAACCAAGTAAACTCCGTCGTCACAGACGCTAGGGTGGCCTGAAAAAAAGCAAGGACATCAGCGAGAGACAAATGCTTTTGTAAACACCGTGTATTTTGAGAAAGTAGCAGATATAGATCAGAATAAAAAATGTTTAATTTTTACATTTTTATTAGGTAAAGTTAAAAGTTATTTTGTATTTTATACAGTCTCAAAACTATCTTTTTTTGATTGATTTTGTGGTTTCCTTAATTTAAGTTGACCTTTTTTCTTCTAATTGAAATGTTCTGGGGACTTCGATTTAGAAAACTCTTCAAGAATATTTTTGTAAAAAAAAATATTTTAATTTCTATTAACAATTTTATCACTAATGTTCACAAGCAGATATTTTTAGCGTTCCTTGCATTTATTTTCTTGGTGGATTTGTTATCTTATAACATACGCAATGTATTAAATCAAACGTGATAACAACAACGTTATTTTAATACATTTATGTAACGGAAATGAAGTCCTGATATCTCGTACAAATATTACAGTAAACACAATAAATTTTACCAATTGTTATGAACTGTATTGTTTGTTTCTTAGAGAACGTTGCCGGGAAATATTCATAAACCGGTAATATCTTTGTTTACCGGACGAAGACAACAACCTAAGGAAAGCATGAAAAAACAAGGCCTTACGAGCCTCGTGAGAGTGGACATTCTGTCATATAGTATGCAATATCACGAGGTCGGAACGCCGCAATAATGTCACTGCCCTACATACTTAATGTTTCCTGCTTTGCAATATGGAGCGGCTTATCACAATAGACATTTTACTAAAGTAATACTTATGTCATTCAGAAAATTGTATCTTTAATACAAAGATATTTCAAACACTAATTTGTATTTGATTTATTTATTAACAACTAAGGAAATTACACATCTGTGAAGTCTAAATTTCTTTTGACATAGTCAACTAAATATATGAATCAGGACGAAGACACAACGGTAAGCTTACGGCTCGTCTTGTGCTTCCTCAATCCATATTTTAAATCTAATTTCAAAATTAACCATTATTTTCACACCTCATTTGATTTGAGCAGTAGTGATAAAAAAAAATCTTTTCTTTTTATTTCTTATAAAATCGAATAAGTAATATGCATTAATAAACACACAATACTCGTTTGTATTTATTTCCACTTTTCTTTTACAATATCAGAACTGGTTTTGCTCATGGCGAGCAACATTTAGGTAAATGATTTCAAATACAGATACAAATATAAACGTTGAGAATCTATCATTTAGCAGTCCATCAAAAAAAACTTTTGTGATAATATAGACATATGATAGTGACTGTTTAAGATCGTTTATTTTACTGTAAAATAACCGTTTATATTATTGTACTAAAATATTATTTTATATATTAAGTAAAATGAAATGATTTTTAATTTATCTTGCAATGGCATAATATAACAGATTACCCTGACGACGTGCCCTGATCAGCTGTTCTGTCATATTGCATTTAATTTGCGTGAAATTATAATTATTATTGTCTTAATTATTTCTACGAAATAATTCAGGAACATTTTGGTGAAAGTGTTTTGACGCAGATTCATACACGGTGAATACAATTTTTAATAATTTTAATAATTTATTTCAATTATTATGTTTTTATTTGTTTATTTTAATATCGATTTAAAATTTTGATTACTATTGGAGTAATATTTTCTGAATATATTCTAAATATACGCATGAGCATCAAATCAAGAATGGGTATTCAGTATTTACTTATATAATTTGTATACAATATTTTAAAAATATAAAAAAATGAATTACAATACCGCAAACCCACGAATTAGTTTTCAGTGTAATATATACTACAAAAAACACGACCCGAGTTGTACAACGTTCTAAGTGAAAAAAATTTGTCGAAAAAAAAATTGCAATGAGGCAGTTTTCCAAGTACTATTAATGGTAGTCATTGTTACTTTAGTTTCGCCAAAAATCTACACTTAGGACCTTGTAGTTATCGGGTCGCGATTAGTGGAAAATTTGTGGCCCTTTTGTTCCCTGAATGTCTAAATATATTTCTTAATGATATTGTTTTCAATTATTTATATTCAAATTGTAAGTATGAACAGTATTCTTTCAATCGATTTATCGAATACTGTTTGATCAGCTAACCACTAAACCTCCTCCAATATTATGCTTTTAATCCCTACTCCCTTGGAATAAAAGACAAATTTATAAACTTAGTAAAAATCAGTTCGCGTAATAAAACTTATTTTGAAATACTTTCATTAGGAGACCATATTCCCTACACTGGCAGCGAATATGTTTTTATGTTGAGAATCTAACGAATAATATTATTCACACTAATTGGGTTTTTTGTTCACACTTTTTTTGGAAACAACATATCATATGTAAAACTAAAAGCACTTTATTTGGGCTAGTGCAATTTATTAATATACTAATGAATTTACCTCGATTTCTGGAACACAGTGTTGCAGGGTTCTTGCATTAATAGAAGAATAAATTACATCCATTTTCTGCCTGTAGCTCAAATGTAATAATATACACGCATTTGTTTTTGTCAGAGACACCTGTTCTTATTCCAAGAGATGAAATAATAACGGAAACAATTATTCAAGCCAAATAATTAGCACGTTTCTTCGTGACATCACCAATCATCTACTAAGATTCATATGTCAGGAATGGGAATCCTCCCGAGCATTGCATGTCTACTTACTTTCTGTTCCAGGATATATCAAAAGAAACGCAATTATTTTACTCATTCCCTGTATGGAAACTGAATTGATAATATTATGAGTTTTTGAGGATAAAAAAGTTCGTTTCGTATTGTTATTAATTTTAATTTAATATGTCAAATCTCAAATAAATCCAGGGTAAAATATATAAAAATAATTCTTGTAATAAATTTATTGAAATATAAAATAACATTTCATTTTGTAATAATAATAAATTCGCATTTTAATGAAAATTGTATGATTTTGAATGTAAGAATACTATCAACAGTTAATCCTGTTTTTTTTAAATCTCATTAATTCGATAAAACTTGCTTTTTTGGCTTTATTATTTTCAAATTAATAATTACAAAAAAAATAGTGTATTTTATTATCTAAGAAAACTATGTTCTGATTAAAAGATAATACTCTTAAACAATAATTGTATACTACGTATTTAGTTCTGCAATCTATATATATAAAAAAAGTGGGGTTTGTTACACCACGTATATCTCGAGAATAACAGCTCGGATTTTAATGATCTTTGTTTTATTAAATTTGTGTCCGCCTAGAATAGCAGAATAAGCATTAAAACATCGGAAAAATATCACGGCAAAGAAATTATGAAGAAAATGAATATTCTCATACAGTTTTCAAATGGCGAACACCTTGAAATAATGAAAATGTCGTTTGTATGCAGATTTCATCCGCTAGGTGGCAATTTTTTCAAAATTCATTTGTTTTTGCTTCTTTTGCATACGATTGACTTCTAAATAATTTTAAATTTAGAGTATGGATTAGAATAAAACAAATCGATGATATAAAATGAAAACGAAATAAAATCGGATAATGTTGAAATAAGGTTATGTTTTTAATTAGGTGTGATAATTTTTTTGACAAAAATATTACGCTGTTTGCACGAACGTTGCTCTACTTTGAGATGCCACGTTATTACACTTGGAAAGCTACATCGAAGAAATTTTAACGTCGAAAGCAAGGCGATGCGGTTCCTGCTCATCCGAATGACTACTGATGCTCTTGGCGCATGTACACAGTTCATCCGAAAAATGACGAATGCTTCTACTTGCATGTCAACAGCTCAATTTGCTTGAAAATGATACTCATTACAATCGCTGAAGAAATTGTTTCTGAATCTCCAAGTCAGATACGCACATTATTTTCTATCATTATTTTGACATGCTTCCCATCGAATCTCCGTGAACTGTGGAACAAGTACAAGGATGACATGTCCGAATACATTTTGCATCGAATTCGTGTCAGTTTGGGGAATCCCGATCTCGAGGTGAATGAAGAGATTCATAACCAGGCTTTGCTTTAGATCGAAGACACGTGTTACCTCATGTGCGGCAGTTTGGTAGTCAAGTTAGGAATGCCAACGCCAGATCGTGGAATGAACGACGCTTTCAATCGAGAATTGGAACGTGAACGTGAATATGATCGAGATGCATTGAACCAATCAGTTTGAACGAATGTACCACTGTTGAACCCTCAACAGAAGGAAATTAGCGATACGTTAATGAAGGTAATTGATGATGGAAATGGTGGCTTATTTTTCCTCGATGCGCCCGGTGGAGCTAGGAAGACATTCTTCATGTCATTGATTATGGCCACTGTTCATGCGAGATAAAAAAAATGCTGTAGCAGTTTCTTCTTCTGGAATAGCAGCCACGTAGATAGATCAACCGCTGCCGATGAAATAAACGCTTGCCTCAAATAATTGACAAACATGCGAGTTGCATTGCTAAACGATCCATCTGCCGAAGATTTCTCCAAGCAATTGCTGACTATCTATGTATTCATTGTTCAAAATTAAAATTACAGTACATGACATAACAGCTGACGCCAATTCGCCATGTACTTGAAAAATATAATAAGACAAAATATAAAATAAAACTACATATCAGAATCAAAATCAACATAAAAAATCAAGAAATAAAATAGTGAAATTTTACAAACAGTTCACAAATACTATCACTAAAAATGTCCACTTCTCTAGGCAATGCGTTGATCAATCTAACGGCCCTTGGAACTGGTGATTTAAACCTCTTAAGCGAGGTATAAGTTTTTAGAAATAAAAGTTTTTGCTCATAGTTACGCCCACGTAAGAATAAATTGGGAGCATGTAAATTAATAGTCATGAGAATATGAGGATTATTAACTCGGCCCCGAAAGAGAAGAGAAAAATGATTTAAGCTTGAAAACGATCTTCGACTATCGTCGGTAACGACCGTGTTCCTGTTGACAAATCGAACAGATTGATTTCGTTTCCGCCGAATTTTAACAATTTCGTCTCAACGAAGGACGGCTTTATCAAAAAAATGTTCCCAAACGTCTAATCACAAAAATCACAATTGGTTGATTGAATGAGTAATTCTTGCGGCGAAGAACAAAGATGTGGATCATTTAAACTTCACAATTCAAAATCAAATCGTTGGTCCACTACATTCCTTCAAATCTAGCGAACTTTCGCAAGATGCGCGAAACATTCTTGCGCAGACTGTACATATAACATTTTCTTTCAACCAAAAAATAATTATTTCTGCTTCTCTATGATAGTGTCATCAGAAATAGTTTGTAGTATCGACCAAACTATTT
This sequence comes from Himalopsyche tibetana, assembly GCA_030503985.1. NCBI lineage: Eukaryota > Metazoa > Arthropoda > Insecta > Trichoptera > Rhyacophilidae > Himalopsyche > Himalopsyche tibetana. The sequence continues at coordinate 18,247,368 of JAPJYX010000009.1, read as the reverse complement.
TTTTTTTTCGTTTATTAGAGATTCGCGCCGCAGCACACCCAGCATCGCCTCGCGGCACACCGCTTGCGAAACACTGCTTTAAACGACTGAAAAACTGACATGCAATATTGCGAAACACTCACCGATGACAAAAGTTTTGGTAGCAAGTAAAATCATCACCTGGGATGAATGGACAATGGCGCACAAATGCGCATTGGAAGCACTCAATCAAAGTATGAAATATCTGTGCAATGACTCAAGATGTTTTATAGGCGCAATGATTCTACTATCTGGCGATTTCCACCAAACACTACCAGTCATTCCAAGATTTACCGCTTCCGATGAAATAAACGCTTACCTCAAATCACGACTCTGGCGCTATGTAAAGAATCTTCAGCTGACGACAAACATGCGAGTTGCATTGCTAAACGATGTATCTGCCGAAGCAATTGCTGACTATCGGTAACGGGGGTGTTCCTGTCGACGAATCGAACGGATTGATTTTGTTTCCGCCGAATTTTTACAATTTCACTTCATTCAACAAAATGTTCCCGAACATCTAATCACAAAAATCACAATTGGTTGAATGAACGAGCAATTCTTGCGGCAAAGAACAAAGATGTGGATCATTTAAACTTCACAATTCAAAATCAAATCATTGGTCCACTGCATTCCTTCAAATCTATCGACCGTGTAACAAACGAAGACGAAGCAACCAACTATCCAACTTAATTTTTAAACTTATTGGATCTGCCTGGCTTGCCACCGGGCAATTTACAACTGAAGGTTGACTCGGTAGTCATCATGCTTCAAGTTATCAAGTTAACAGAACATTTATTCACTTTTAAGGTGTTCACTGTCTATACTTGGTGGAATGGCAATATAATAAAAATAATAAAACATTTTTAGTACTTTTTCCACATAAAATTTATTTGATCAGGACCGGTTTCGCTCATCGCGAGCATTATTTTCTGATGATAATGCTCAGATGAATATAACTCAGTTGATAATGCTCGCGATGAGCGAAACCGATCCTGATCAAATAAATTTTATTCAGTGGGAAAAGTACTAAAAATGTTTTATTATTTTTATTACAACATTTATTGATTCTGAGGCGGTACGAAGTTCGTCGGGTCAGCTAGTAAGTATATAAAAATGTATAAATACATTATTTTTTATTACCTTTATTATTTTAATCTTGTCTCTTTCCAATGTATACCATATATATTGAATTATATCACGAGAATCGTTGCTTACGCAGTTTTTCAACGTCTATTTCCACGAAAAGAGTAGAAATTAAAACATGTTTATAATATTTTTAAAGATTTTATACAAAAAATGATTACAAATTTTTCCACAAATAATTAAATTCTTATAAAATTTCCTAAAAATGCACACAGTACCATATTTTAAAAATGATTTTGTGCAAAGTTATTATGAAGTAAATATAATATTGTTTTTATTTTTTTTATGAAGTAAATATAATACCAGATTTAAAAAAATAACTATGTTGTTTTTTCTTAGTTTTGTAAATAATTAATTTACTGTAATTTAATGTTATTAATTTACACCAAAGATTATATTTATTTTGTTGTAAATTTATTTCTATCATTATCAAAAACATTCATTTGCTGTACCTTTTATTTTAATATTACCTTATAGTTTAACCGTTTTTTTTTCTGTTTTCGTTATTTTGTACTTATTTTCCTCGAAAGCCTTAAAATGGTGACTGCATAAAATAAAAAAAAACGGGCTCAATAATACCATAACGTAAGGGACGGATTTTTTTTCTATTGGCCTTCTGCAAAATATGTTTATGTCTGTGGAAAAATGTATGCCATTTATCTTAACACTCTCTCTTTCACTGCACAGTGTTAAACTTTTGATTGAAACAATTCATCTTTTCTTCTCATTCTTTTAAATTCCTGCAAATATCTTTATCCGCATTTCAAGCATTTTTTTTTGTTAACTCAGAACATTTTATAAAATTTACGTTCAAAATATCACGTTGTATTGGAATGAGCTTCTTTCGAAGCTCATACATATTTTTTTTTACTCGGTGAATACATTTCACGAAAAACCTTTAAAAAAATATAGGATTCATAGAAAAAATCTAGATTAGTTCCCTGAAATTGAAAGAAAAACGTATTAGACTGATTGTTATAAGATAAATATGATTTATATCCTACCAAATTATTTGACTTTATTACTACAAGACGCATTTGACAGATCGACTATAACAACAGTGGTACAAAATTCATATTAGAAACTTTTCAATTAGTGGCTATATTTTAAAACATTTGAAAATAACTGAACCTCTTATGTAGACTTTTCCGATGTCCGTTTCTCCCGCACATTCAAAACTTTTCATACTCAGTGTAGTTTGGCACTTACTTACTAAGATTTCCCTAAATTCGTAAATCTATCCACCTATTCATTGCAAGAAAGTTCTCTAGAAACTGCCAACTAATTAAAAAAATCTCTTTACTATTATATTTGCCGGCTGCGTGATCGAGTACCAACTTCGTTGAATAAGAGCTCGTGGGTTTGAATTCTAGTACGGACAGTTTTTATCGATTTTTTTTTCATTCGATTTATAGATATCTTTCCGAAGGCATGGAAGTATGTATTGTTTTGAATTTCCTCTCACTAATCCTTTTCTAAAAAATGGGTATAATGAAAGCAATTAGCCAACCAATTTTCAAGTTTTATTATTATATCTCTACTATTTTTAAAACAGAAAGGATCTTTATAAGTTTATATTTTTACTTTTAATCAGGCTATTTCTTTTTGGCGTTGGCTAATATTATTCGTATGATTAATCTTTCTGTATGAACATGTCACAAACTTTTCTTTTATCATAAGGATTTATCTTTTCAGCATTACTTGACCTGTTCCCTTCGCACACAAAGGAAATGCAGATTTTTTTTCTGTCCACGCTGCTTCTTTGACCAGTCTCTTTGTAGTAAAAGATAAAGAAACTAAACAAATCTCAGATATTTTATTTTCATTTTACACATTTTTGAAAAGATTACGTAAGACATAACTTTTTTGAAAAGAATGTTTCAAAAACATACTTTTTTATGTCAGAATTATTATTAGAAGTTACAAATATTTCTTTGCAATAAAAATATGTTATAATATATCGACTGTGAAAATGAAAAAGGACGTAATCCACAGTTTTTTCAAATGGCTTTTTTTCGATAATTACAATGTAAACTTCTATCAAACGGATTTAATCTGCAAATGCTCAATTAGTATCTAAATTTATCTTTTTAGTTTGAAAAAAGATGAGCTTGTGAAAATTGAAATCAAGGAAAGACTAAAAAAAAAAGTTTTTCATAGAAAATTATGCCAATTAAACACCAGCTTAGAAGTCTCCGTGCTCTTCAAGGTTGTGTTTGTTTCATAATTTGCATATGACCAAAAATCATCAAAACAAGCTTTTTGTGCCTCCTGTAAAATTTGCTATGTGTGGGTTACGTCATTTTTCTTTTCCACAGTCATTATATTATAATAAGCCAATTATAATTGCGTTATGGTTGCACAAACATCGGTTTGAACACTACGTCATTCTTCAACCGTGTTATCGATCAATGATCTTTTCTCAGCCGCCATCTTAATTTCTTAACCGTTTGAATACCGCGCAAATAAATCATTAATATGTCCCAGAGATACTGCGTGTTTTTGAGAAAAATAATGTTGCCCAATATACACTTGAATTCGGTATTTTAAAAACCTATCTCAGTATATATGGCACTACACATATTCATCAAAATATTGCTTATATTCTATTAGAATATCAAGTAATTGATTTTTTAAATGTCTTGGACATCCGTGTTCGCTTGCATATGTTCCGGACACCTGTGTAAGCTGGATATTCAAGTGCTTTTAACCTTCTCCGAAAAGAAATGTTGGATTACTCGAATTGTACCACAATGCTCCCTTATGTTATGAGTTTAACTACTTCACCTTTATAGTTTTCATAACAAATATTAAAGCTAAAAATTGAGAATTTTAGTACTTGTGATCGTAACGATGGCATGTCAAAAAACTTCAAACTAAATAAGATTTGAAAATTTTGAATACAATATTGAGCCCTCAAAAGTTGAAGTGAGCTAACTAGTAAAATGGCAAAACTTTTTTCTTTGACTTTTAAACACACATCTTTACTTTCTGTTTTAGTAGATTAGACATTTTTATATTACGGATATAACACTATTTCAATGTGCTTTAACTGAGTTAACTTCACTTTTACGATACTTAAAATATTACAACGCATATAACTTTTTTTTCTACACTACCACTTGGGTCACTTCATTTTTAATGGTCACACGTAAATGCCAATTTAATCAATAACATAAATGTACATAAATTAATGTTTCAGATTTTTTCTTATTTTCAACCTACTACAGACTTTAAAAATAAAATAAACACAACGGTTAGATAAAATGAAAGTTTATATGTATTCACGGAACAAATCACAATAAGAAATAAAAAAGGAGGAAAACACAATTATATAATACATTTTTAACAATATTGAAGAATTCAACTTATAATATTTAATGTGATCATTAAATGATTTAACAGTATCACTAATTGCTTTATCAAATTAAAATAATTGTATACTACAGTACATAGCGTTGTGTACTAGTTTATAATCACTCAAAACATGACTCTGGTTATAAATTATATTAAACGGAATTATATTTTGCTTATTTATTTCTTAAGTGGCCAAAATACTAAATCTTAATAACATACGAAAAAATGTTTCATTATTATTTCCGTCACCGCATGCGATTCATAGTTCACAAAAGAAAGGAAGTATTTTTTTTCGTTATGTTGCAGATCTGACAAAATATTATCATATTGCTGACCGATTCATCTCAACGAAAGTTTTCCTAGAGCTCTTTTGCGCTTCTTGACTTATGAAAAAAAACTTGTCCCTGGTGGAGATAAATTTATTGATATTTATGCAAATAGTAAGGTCTGTTTCGAATAAAGTTTTTTCGTGTATGCGTATTTCATTTCGAATTGCTTTATTTGTTATTTTTGTTGTAAAGATTTTTTCAATGTTAATAAATACATATTTTTTCGGTTCTTGGTTGATATTAGCTAAAAATGCTGATAATATATTTTACAATAAATTTTATTTTTCATCACTATATATCAGGGCTGTGAAGTCGTATAAAAAAAGACGAGAAAATTTTTCAATAATTTCATTTTAACTTATATATATTATTATATGTATACCATCAGATCATCTTTAGTCAGCCAAGAATGAAATGTCAACACTTTGGACTATTTTGTTTAAATACACATCATTAAATATATTTTTCAAAAAAAATTGAGCCGCTCATTTTTCACGACTCCGACTCCGGTCAAAACTCCGCGACTCAACGACTCCGACTTCACAGCTCTGCTATATATACATAAATAGATAATATACTGTGGGAAAATAAAATATAGTATAATATTCAATATGTTCAGTTTACTTTATTCTTGACCTTATTGATACTTTCTTGTTGAATCATTTATTTAAAAATATACCGTATTGGCTAAAAATATGTTTTTCATTATATAATATCATAAAGGTAAATAGTATTTCACTCAATGGCCTTTTTATGAAAAAAAAAATATAAAAGGTTTTGTTTCGGATTATCCTTTACCATATTTTAAAATGTTATCATTGCTAAAACAACGAGATTAAACAAAAATTTTAACATAAGTTATCTTTGTTCTCTTATTTCAATTTCACAAAAATACTATAAAATGTAATTGGAACTTATTTCGGTATTAAGCCAGAACAATTTTTATATGGTTTTTTTTAGATACATACGAGTTCAATATAAAAATATTTTATATTTTTAATTCGATGAACAAAAAATCAATATATTACGAACTATTAAAAATATATATTAAATAACTACCATTTGAATTTTCATAAATTAACTTACCTTCTTGGATTCAAAAATAATATAAATATAGTATAATAATATTTTCAAGGCTTTTCAGTTTGAAAAAAAATTTCGGAATACAAACTTGTGGAAAAGAGATGAATGTTGAGAACTGTTTTTTTTTTTTTTTTTAAATAATTACATTAATTTGAATCATTTTTTCACAATCTTGCATGTAAATTTTTCCAGTATGTTAAAAAAGCATCGATTTCTAAAGGTCGATCAATTCATCAAAATAATAACGTACATTCAGAATAAGATATAAATTTTACACGTTAGTTATATTAACTCTTAGTTTTAATAGATCGTTCGCATCGAAAAAAATTGTTATCTCAAACACGTCGTTCACAGTAAGAATTTGAATAACTAGGTGAATATTTCCAATAAAAACTTTTCGAATGCTTTGTCACAAATTTATGTTGAATGGTTTTGTTTGTAAGGATTCAACTTGTTCAAATTATATAATCGTATCGTTATTTGATGAATTAATAATTCGTCAAACCCACACGGTATATGGCTGTTATACAAATAATATGATTTTACTGAAACCAATGCATACATTCCCAGAATAGTAACAATTAAAAGTATGGAAAGCTAGGTAAATAACATCAAATATCAGATTAAACTTTCACATAAAACGATACATATAATTTGGTTTACTGTCATTCATTGATTAAAAGACCAGAGAGCTTCATGATAGTACAATTTATAGCACATTTTGCTATTTTTCGTGTATAATATTGTACATAAATTTTTTTTTAACATTATCATACAATTCAACTGTATCCGTCAATATATTTATAGTAATAGGCAGGATATAAATTATTGTCTTCGATCCAATTAAAATTTAAAGATTTTACATTTACTTCTTCATAGATTTCTCAATTAATTTTCTTTTCCAATATGAAGCATCCGGACGATCAGTTTCATAAAATATGTTTTTTTTATACTTTCGATGGTTTCGGCGGTAACTTTGTGGAAGTTCATTTTAATAGAAAATTTAAATTAACTTTGATTATTCCACGTATTATGTTACTAACTGTGACACGTGTTTCGCCTCTTTCAGAGGCATCTTCAGACTTACTATCGCAAAGTTTGCTTAAGTAATGAAGCAAGATTGATTCTAACATTTTAAAATTATGAAATTACAAAATGGAGTTTGGGTTTTTTTCTTTTAAGGGGAGCAAGGAGGGGGGTGTAGAATCGAAATAAAACAAACAAATAATGATACTAATGAGTTGCAATCAATCAGATTGGGATTTTTCCTTTTTAAGGGAAGCAAGGAAGAGATTATAAAAATCGAAACAAAGCAAATAAATATAATCATACTACTAAAGACTACTACGAAAGAGGCGAAACACGTGTCACAGTTAGTAACACAATACGTGGAATAATCAAAGTTAATTTAAATTTTTTATTATGTTTTTTTTATTGGATAACCAATAAATAGTCAGTTTAGGCTTAAATTTTTTAACTTTTTAAAACAAACTGAAATATCTTTTACAAATTAATCATTTGCAATGATCAGTAAACCAGAAAAAGATGCCGATATATTCAGACATGTTGAAAAAAAAAGCAAGCGCTTTTTTAAACATATAAATTAAATACACTTTATTGTTTTATCTGCCGTTAATTTTTCAGTATACTTTGAATCTTTAATGGTTAAATAATTAATGGTGAAACTTTTTTACTTCTAATTACAAACTGCCCAACCAAATTTTCTACGAAGATTTTTTTACCGTCCCCTAATTAAGAAGTCGTGCAATACACCCGATGGGAGAAACGGAATACTTAAGAGATCTTAACTTTGATGTCGCAAACATTGTCCAAACATGGCTCGTAAATTACTCTTATCTAAAATCATTGTGTACTTTTCCCGGCGGCGTCTGTATTTTCCTATCAAATTGTCGTCGGAAATACAACAATGGATTCATCTTTTACAACGGCTCAGCAATTTCTTTCTGTAAAGACCTTTTGAATGGCGAATCACAAAGGGGCCAAAGTTCAGTCCATGAGAGGACGGACCGAATCAGGCAATTCTCACAATAGAGGACACTTCACGACCATTATTCTCCGAATGTTGCCAATTTAAATAATTGGAAACGGTCAACCTGAGATAAATCAGATGTTTTTCAAATGCTTTTACTATCTTTTTTTGTCAAAGTCTAAGTCAGTATTCAAAATTACAATCATTTGGTTTGGACATAACGTTTGAATAATGTCACGATTTTCCTTTTAAATATTACAAGTCCCATATTAAATTTCACGTATTTTTTAATTAAGTAATCAACTCAATACAGTTTGATTGTGCTTAGTAGATTGTACAAAATCTCATTCTGACGTGTTCGATGGGGAAACAAGTATTTTAAATAACATAAGATACGTTTATTGTATATTTAATTAGTGCAGTTATCATTTTCGTTTGCCAATTCTATCTCTCATTTATTTTATGATGAATGAATAAAATTTTAAATAAACTAATTAAACCCATAAAACTTGGCCGAATTGAATTGTTTTTTTTACATTCAATAGTCACAAATAAATCTTTCTAGAAAGAAGAAAGTAAAAGATTTACGCTCATGTAAAAAAACTTTTTATTTGGCGTATTTTAATGTTTAATGCTCATTTAATTAAGGGTAAAACTTTTATAGTTTCATTTATTCCATTTGGCTCGAGAGAAGAAAATTGGAGCTATCTTGCTTGCTTTCTGTCAAAAAAATCTCTTCGTTTTTTTTCTAGTGGATTTATTTTGACTTCTTTCGGGCGTTACGTGGATAATTGCTTCGTTTCAAAATAGTTTAGTGGGCAAGATATAAAAATGGTTGACTCTTTGCTCGCAAATATAAGATATTTTAAAATTATCATTTCAGCAAGCAATTTAAAGTTTGCTTTAATATTCGAAACAAGAAATCTAAAATATTATTAAAAAAAAACATTGTAAAAACTTTACTGTATTTATGACATACATAAAACTGCTTTAACAATCGCGATCATTTTCAACGGAAGAAAAATATAAACGATGCAGAATTGAACTACAGAAATACTTATTGATAAAAGAAAAATGATACTTAATTAGCTAGAATAAGAATGAATGACCCTTTACAAATAATAAAATAATCAAAAGTAAAACTATCAAAAGCATTAATTAACTCCAAAACGAACTGGTAATGTGTTCAAATGTATTTCTTAAATATTTATTAACACAGCAAATAGTACATTTTGACAAAGAAATTTGATAACTTTGTTATTTCACTTGTGTTACAAAATGTATCACGTTTTTTGCTTCTTTGAGAAGCATCATCAGGCTAACCGTCTCAATTTTTATGAATATACTTTGAAATGTTAAGTCTGATGATGCAGGAATGACAAGTGGAATAACAAAGATATCAAAATCAATTTTTAATAAATATGAACTTCTATAAAGCTACCCCCAAATCCATCGAAGACACTAGCGTATAATATATTTTATTATATCAACAATTATTGGTTTAATAGCAAAGTAAATGATACTATATATTAATTGATTTGGCATTTACTTGGTAGAACTCCATTATTTTTACCTTCTATATGATACTACTTACATTGAAAAAAAGTTTTTTTTTATTTCAACCTTTCTAAATTGGCAGTGGACCATGAAAGTGAGTACATATATATTTTTTCAAGACAGATTTTTGTATATACTAATCAGTCATTGTTAAATTTTTCTATAAAAATTTACTTGGTCCATCGAAAGTAAAGTTTTCAAGCTTTCTAATATATTATTAGGTATTTTATGTACTCATAATATCTATAATCCTGCTATTTTTCTTGTGTTAAGCGAAAAAACATTTTTATTTATTGATAAATGTTTTTATAAAACTTGCTTCTTATCCGAATAAGTTGTAAAGGTTTTCATAATCCCATTTATTTTCGACTCACACGGAAATTTTATAAATAATACGTTAAACAGAAGAATCACCTCACAAAAAAGTAAATAATGGAAATCTCCTTTAACCATATTTAAGCCCTCATTGCCAGCTTCTAGAATCGTAGCATTATCCTATTAAAGTGTGTCAGTAAAATCTTCAGTTCTTTCTATATGTAGTACGAGTTTACATACTTATTTTTTTCTTTTTTATTCAAGACCCATAGTCTTCAAAATTCATATAATGTTTGACATTTAGTTAAATTAAGGGTACGGCCTCCGTCGACAGCAAATTGCGGGACGTTTCATGCAGCGTGTCAAGTTTTGTTTTCGGCGTTCACTATCCGGATTTGGCGCGCTTTTTTTGTCATGTAGTTTCTATCCGCAGCCCGCATGTAGGAGTAACGCTACGTCTTAACTGGGCAAAGTCACTGCGAACGCGATTGGAACACGGTTGAAAGCGAATCAAAATATCAAGCAAACTGATCGCGGCGTGCGTTTTTCAATGTGGACACTCTACAGTGGTGAAAATAATTTGATATTTTCGTGCCGCATCGAGTAATTACATTCATGCAAGCCCGGACGCACACACGCAAAAAGCTTGTTGAAACATAATTGGATACAGAAGGGATTAATATCGAACTGATGACGAATTATGATGAATTGAATGAGGAAGAAATCTTCCCAAATGAATATTTTCCTAAGGGTCTACATGAATAATGTACCTTAAAATTATGTTGGCGATATGTACTTTTTTTACACCTACGTGAATTCACTGGGCATCTATAATTTGTAAAACACTAAAACAGGTAACGTATGCGGACTCTGCACAACCGACCATACGTATTTGGGCTGCAGGTAGAATTCGCATGACAAGGCGTCTTAAGAAGACAGTGAGCGTGGAAACGTAAAAGTCTTTAAATTATTAAGCTGTTATTGACGATATGCAAGAAACTAAGAGTTCTTATGATATTGTAAAGCAAAAAAAAAGGTTTTTTCGAATTTCTTACACTATAAACATGATTAAATAAAAACATTCACGATTAGACGAAGGTGCCCATTACCAACACTTGGCTACATAAAAATGATGAAAAGATTGAAATATTTAAGACGCACATTGATTTTTTTTCCAAAAAAAAACTTTGAACAACATAACGGCATCAATATGCACGTTAAATCTAGAGCCTCAATCAAACCAACCGATTATTTGACCGAAAAACAATATTAAAAAATGTTTTTAGCTATTCAGTTTATGTTGCGTGTTTTTCGTTCGATTCAACATCATTCGTACACTTACGTCGTTGAATGAAAAAACTTTTAAAAAAATATGATAATCAAATTATTCCAACGATGATTGAGCTACTGCAAATATAAAAAAATATGGATCAAAACTCGCCAAGCGATTGTTGAGACACTTGTGCTACGTGTGGTGAGGGCATCCATTTGGCTGAGGAAAGATAAACGGTTTTTATTCATTCGACAAATGACTAGGTAGAACACTGTCTCGCGTTCAGATTGTTTTGTATTTGGCCGAGTTCACTCTCTCGACCGTGTACTCGGTTGTTATAAATGAGGCATTGTATCATATATCTCTTAACCGTGATCACTCTTATAATGTTTCTTGGCCTAGTTGTCGTTTAAAAACTTACTTGTATGTACTTATAAATACTTTAAAGAATTCTCCCTGTGGTTTCAAATATACATTAAAGGTAGATATTGAAATAAATTCAGTAAAGTATTATCGTTCAATTAAATAAAATGAGCTTTGCATGAATAAGACATTTATGTATTTGTCTAAAGGCGTAAATATGCCAAAAGTAGCAAGTTTCGAAATTCGCGTCGCGTTCCAGATGAAACCTGCTGGAGCGTCGTTAAGGCTTCTACGCTCACCGGACACGGAAAGGAGACGAAAGCGTGGGGGTAGCAAAACGTAGGATGGAGAGTAGGTCGGTCAAGACGTGTTGAACTGGCCTACAAATAAGGCTTTAAGATCACCAGGCATCAGATGTGAAAATATCGCATTTACCTTTCTACGCAGATAAAGAGGATAATACTATTTCAATACCAAATTGAAAATATACAGCGATACTAAGTATATTACTTCAAGAGGGTTCTTGTGAGGTAAATATAGTGAACTACGACAAGGATAAATTGTTTTTTCTCTCTTTTGATTCGTCTTTTGTAGATATATATATATATGTATTTTTTTTTAACAAAATTCCGTTAAAGGTAAATACCATGTACCCATTCATGTTTAATAAATAGTCTAATAATATCCAACATGTTATTGTTTCTGTAAATATTACAACACTTACAAGATGCATGAAAGTTTTGAATAACAATTAGAAAAACATTGATCACTTTTAGGGTGTTCACTCTCAATACTTAGTTGAAAGGCATTATATTTTAAAAAAACACAATATTCCTCTGTACTTTATTTATTAAGGTCAATACTGGTTTTGGTCATGACGAACATTGTCAACTGACGGTCCTGACCTTTATAAATAAAGTGGAAAGGAGTATTTTATTTTTTCTTAATAAAAACGTTAATGTTACTTTCTCTCAATAGCAAACAGATAAGCCCCTAAAATGAAGCAATCTTCCAGTTATTAAAACAAAATTAACAACAAGGTAAGTAACAAAAGAAACTAAAAAATATTTTCATAAAAGTATCAAAAAAGCAATTCTAACTGTAAATATTGTAAAGAAAGTGTATGAGTGTATTCCATTCATATTTCAATAAGATTTAAATTCCACTGAATTTTTAGAGAAAGGCATTCTTAAGAGGATTCATATATTTCTCTTAACTAAAGGTTTTATTAAATGAAACAAAACCATAAAAGTCCAACGTATTTTTATTTTCTTATAAATAATAACGTATATACAGATTATTTAAAACTTTAATTTAATGCAGTCTTTGGTTTTTCTTCATAACAACTCTTCATTTAGTACTGTAAACATTTGTCATGACTTAAACTTCTATAAAAGTTCAGCTGTAGATCTCGGAGAATCTTCCGTCAGGGTTTCCAAGAACGACTGCCTCGAAGGGATCCATATCGAGAGCAACAGAAATGGCAGTATCACTGTAAATAAAGCAAAACAATTCACTTTAAAACTGTTTGAAAATTAATGAATTTGAATCTGTTCAATTCGTAATGTTATTTTAAAACATATTGTTTTGATTATGAAACTTCATACCCTGGGTTACGTTTAGAAGACACACTTGTGATGACTACGTCGAGTAGTGTAGGAACATTTTCAAATTGCGTATTAATATTGACGACGTGGAATTTGTTACCGGTGTTCACGACGACAACCACAACGGATTCGCTTTTACTTTCGTATCTGGAAATAAAAATAAAAAATCATTTGAAAAAGTGTCAAGTAATTGACTGTAAATAAATGATTTCAGCGGACGTTATTTTTTTACCTTGTGAATGCAACAATGTCGCTGTTGATCTTCTTAATGACAAATGCACCATGATGGCTGACTTCGAATTGTCTCAAAGCCGACAGAGATTTGTACATCTGGGAATAAACGTAAAGGTTGACTTTTGAAAAATGTTACACAAAAGCTAACGTGGATAAAATAAATTATTTTTTCTAAATAAAAGAGTTTGTTTTGTTTACATAATTATTGAAGGAATAGTATTGTGAGTTAAATATGCATTATATTAAATTACGTGTATTGATTTATTTTCTTACTTTGTAAGGGCTTCTATCTGCAGCTTTTTGTGCTTTCAGGTTGATGGTCTCATAATTGTTGGCAACTGGAAGCCATGTCTTTCCAGCCGTTGAGAATCCTGTAAATAATTATAAATTGAATTTTCTGTATAAATAGGAAATAAGACTTGAAATTATCTCTTATGTATTCTGAAAAATAAAAATTCTAATGGTGAAATGAAAAATGATGAGTTTCATTCTCCACTTAACGCTCGATTATTAAAATGGTTTGATTTATAGTCACAAGAAATAAAAAACATAAATAAGCTCCTTACTTACCAGCGTTCTTTGAATTATCCCACTGGAATGGTGTTCTCTGTGGGTCTCTTGATGTGCTATTGTATAAATCTATTCCACTGTTGCATGCCTGAGGATCTTGAGTCTCTTCCCAACTCAGATACTGGTTTGTCATAGCGAGTTCTTCTCCCTGAAATCAGTAAAAACATATTTTAATATTTTATCACGTACTATCCTTTATTAATTTTATAATATTTTTTTAGAATTTAAACATGAATTATGAGCAAAATCTTTTCTATAAATCACACATCCTAAACTAAAACGTCAACATTAAGTGTTTTGAGATAAGTGCTACGTTTGATATCATTCTTACTTTATGTAGCTTAAATTTCAAATCGCAAAACACTTTACAAAATAGCAAAATATAACATTTTAAAAATCACATGTTATATCAAAAAATATTTTTTTTTATGAGACGAAAAATGTTCATTTACCTGATATGTCACAGAAACTCCTGGAAGAAGCATATTCATCATAGTCATACCATCGGATCTTTCGGGTCCAAAACGAGAAGCGACTCTTGGTTGATCATGATTACCCACCTGGGGAAAATAGCATCACACGTAATTAAAATACAACAATAGATGTATTTAATTATTTTTGTATAACACAAGGAACATGAAAAACGGTAAAAAATTAATCTACTAATCGGATTGTATGCTCAAATTGCAATTCACACGGAAAATACTTAGAATGATTGATTAAATCGAATAAATACAGCTTTCAGATTTTACAGAAATCTGCTATAAAACAACTCAAAATTTTAGGTGTACAATTCGAACATGCGCAATGTCGAATTGTATTATGTCAATAAAAATCTCCCCTTCACTAACTTAGTAGAAGATTACTGATACAATTGATAGCTATGTAAAACGCCATACAATGATTTAATACAATGCTAAATACTGAATGCTGCTACAGCAGTATGTAACAATACTAACAACAGTTATGATAGACATTTAATTAATTTTATTGAGTGAAGTTATTTCATTGTTTTTTTGAGTTAAC